>CM061158.1:11685488-12285488 GCA_030710495.1 Labroides dimidiatus
CAGTGCATGTATGTGTGGAAGGTTTCAGGGATTGGCTTGGATCTCCTTCACTTGACCTCAAAGCTATCACGCAGTGTGCCTCTGAAGAAAACAACATGCCATTGTCTTATTTATGGTTTTCAATGTGGCACAGTGCAATACCATCTTTGTAGCCAGACGTGCTTACACACTTATTCCAAGGAATGGAAAAGACATTGTTCCTTCTCACTCTGGTCTCTAGTGTCCTTGTACGGATATCCCCTTCCACCAACCCTATCCAAAAGTTGGACCCAATCCTTGGTAGTTTCTGAAGACAGAGAAACTACCAACAAGGACAGGGAAGAATACATTAATTATAATACTGTTTAATTTAGAAATCTCTATTCCTTAATAGGAGGTTGAGACAGAGAATGATGTTCTGGCAACGTCAGGTGTTTGTAACTAGAGTTGATTAGATTTGTCCTAGTGCAGATAACTTCCAATCTTGCTTTTTGAGTCTGTATTGGACAGATATCTGATACCAGGATCGTATCGATGCATCCCAAGTTTTTATCCATGACTGGAAAGGGCTTGTTGTTGATGTAGTGTATGAAAACCAAAACCAAGACATTGCAGAATAAGATTTGGATTCACATAACTTTGAAATGGCAATATGTAGGGCTGGGTGCCGAACTTCAATTCTTTTATGGCACCGACAGAAGTGCATCGGTAGTACTGAGTATTGAATTATGCCTCATTTTTCGGTGCCAAGTCTGGTACTGAAAGGGTTAATCATGTGAACAAGATTTGATAATACCACCGGTGATTGGCTGTAATGTTACACATGGTTGCTGTATGCAGGATAGTGTCGCCAACTTAGCGACTCTGTCGTTATATTTAGTGACTTTCAGACTCCTCTAGTGACTTTTCTGGAGTTTGGGATGGAATCAAAGCATGATTCGATCTTCAGCCACATGTATTTACCTGCTGGTTCTCAATGAGCAGTGGGTAAAGAATCACGCTCATGTTTATTTCTCTTTTAGGTCACTTTTGCTGGTCAAAAGCACAGATAAGGGTTTTTATTTTAACAAAAACAAACGAGAATCGACAGAAGAAATTTCATTTACATTTATAAAAACATTTACTTTGTACTCAGTGTCTAATCTATCACTTGTTTGATACTGTTGTTTTGCACTGGCAGTTATTTGATTATTTTTGTATGTAAGTAAACTGCCCAGAGTAGAAAATTAGATGTAGATGAAAAATAAAACTCAAAATTTGTACCATAACATGTAATGAAATTTTCTTTTCAGTAGAATTGATAAAAATATTGGTATCGAAAAACGTTGTTCGAGAACCGGTATCGAAGTGAAAGTATCTGTATCGGTACAGGAATTAAACATTTTTGATTGATGCCCAGCCCTAGCAATATGTGAATGTTAATATTTTTGACATGAGACATCGCACTTCAGTCATCCCGAAAAGAAATACCATTGGACCTCGCTCTCTCTGACCACCTGCAGAACATCTGTCAGAGGCTGCAGGTTATCAGATGTGAGCGGTAGAGAGTAATCAGAGATTGTCAAACTATATGACTACAAATGATGATCGAATATGGGAAAAAAAAGACTAACAACGGTCAAGAAATTTTCTTGGAAAGCCACGATAATACTGGGCTCACCCAGGTATCATCAAACACCGCTTATTAATTGGACTGTCTTTCTAGGGGCAACCCGTACCACTGTCCTTGTTCTAACGTTGGGCCCAGACTGCTTTCCTTTCTGAAGACAAGAGGACTGGCATCAAGAAAGAGACAATATGTTCCTTCTCTTTCCAGCTTCATTGTGAGTTCATGTCTTTCTATGACCACCCCCTTCCAGTGCCCTCATCCCAAAGTTGGACCCAATCCTTTGTCATTTCTGAAGGCAGCCAGGCAGGCAACAACTGGCTCAAGGTGACCAGTTCAGGCTTGAGAGGGAGGTTAAGGCTGCATCTTCCCCCTGAGTGCCTCCCATTTTTTGCCTTTATTGTTGGAGAGCAGCTGTCGGGTACCTGGAGCCCATCAGCGGCGCCTATGCTGGGTATCTTGGCAGCCAGGCTCCATAGGCTTTGGATACCAGAGTGAATCAATTCTTAAAGATGGCTGTCTGCGTGCTGTGTCACATGGACAGACCCAGAGTGAAGGGCTTAGGGGGGCTCTGGAGCTGGAATGCTCTTTGATGGAGAGGCTGGAGAATGAGGAGGGAGGGGAGGAAAGGAAAATAAGGGAGGGGGGGCTATTGTTGTGCCAAGGAATGCCCTTGATGGAGATGAAGGGGTATTGTTTTTATGCCCCTGAACTCTTGTGGTCTTAGGGATGATGATGGAGCCACAAAGGTGATGAACGTCTCGACGTCTTTACTGTTTACATTAATGCCCCAAGAAGTGCAGCTGTATGTTGTCAGTTCCTACTTAACAACGTGTTGAAAGTGGTTTTAAGACATGGCATCTGTGAGGGGCTTAGAGACGAGCAGTCTTCTGAATGTATAAAGTTTGTTCAATAACTAGGCAGCTGATAACTCTCCTCTGTTGTAACCTTTAAACTTGTTCCTAGCAGAGGAGCTGGCAGTCGATGACCTTCCTGGCTCACAGGCCTAACCTGCCTCACGTCTGCTGAGAAGCCTGAGAGAATGAAGATTATGAAAGATGACAGAAACAGTTTGGCATGTCAGTTTGTCTCCTGTCCCTCCACACCCTCTTTTACTTTTCCTTTCTTCTGACATCCCTTTGGAGAACAATACTCTCTGGATCATCTCCTCCCTTCAAATCTACCTTGGAAAACAGCTTTATTTATAGTTTAGAGCAGGGTGCTGGGGGCAAACTGCAGCAGAAGGTTAAGGATGAGAGGAGTTAACAAACCGGGCTCAGCGGCCAGCAGCCGTAGAGGCAGCAGTAGCAGCTTCTTTTTAGAGAATGAGCCTCATGCTAGTCCCGTGTCCGTATCCATTTCATGACAAATGAAATACCAAAGGCCCTGGCCAGAAACAATGGCTTGTTTGGCTGGCTGGAGGCGGTACGGGAGGTGGTGGTGGTGGTAGAAGGGGGTGAGCGCGGGGACTAAGACTGGCTTCCAGCCCCTGCAGCTGTCCCGGTTGTCACTCCTTGTCTTAAGGCTCACTCCTGGCTCAAATGCACATATGTGTGTGTGTGTGTGTGTGATCCTGAGCCTGGAGAGATAGGCGCTTCTCTGTACTCAGCAGCATCTGAAAAACGGCCCCAGACACAAAAGGCAAGTTGAACGGTGTTAAGACCCTTTCGGTATGGAGCAGACCCCAGGCATGAGGTCATCATCCTTGGTTTAGCAGCCTTTGTCCTGCAGGCTGATTGACGTGAGGGATGGTTATCAAAGACAATCGTGGGATCGGTTACAGCCATGGGTGTCACTCAAGAAGCAGCAGCTCCCTTATAAAAATACCTTATCAAATTTAAACTAAAAATACAGGTGTTTAAACAACAAAACAGTGTGAAAGGAATAGAAACTAATCTGTTGCTGATGTTAATGACATGCCAGGACACAGCTTCATTGCTCAGTAATGGTTTTGCACCTCCTTTACGAGGGCCTTACCTTAATGTGAATCATAAAGTCTGTGAATCTTTTAATCTGTGTTGATAACAGGTGATAAACTTTAATATGCCGCTAATATTCTGTGTGTGTGTGTGCGTGTTGAGAAGGGCAAATCTCATCCCGCGCTTCTCTCTCTCTCCCTCTCTCTCCCTCGCTCTCCCTCTCCCCCTTATGTCTCAGAGATTAGCCTTTGCTCAAACACCTCCTGTTCATCTAAGTAATTAAAACATTAGAATTACTGGATTATAAACTGCTTTCCATTTAATCCAGCACTCGATGCTCCCACCGTCTTGCCAAATGGGTCAATAGGAAATATAATGGGCCTCTGTGATTTCTGATTCAGGGATCTGGAAGTGGCAAAGGATGCCAATAATGGCTATTAAAAGAGATGTGTGTTTGTGTGTGTGTGTGAGAGAACGCCAGAGACAGCGAGCCCCAGACCGGCTTTGCCCTGAGTGCCATCTGTCTTGGACCCACTAGACCCAGTTTAGACTGGAAGAAGCCAAACCAGTTCAGTCTGTGTCGCTGCCCTGGATGCACTGTGATGCCATCTCACACATGCAAACAAACATGCGTACCTTTAGTAACCACATCCTTTAAAGCTTACCTGATGTAGCCTTTATTTTGGGGGGAGGACATACAAAAGACTGTTCTTTGATCTTTTTAGAGAAAAGTGTGTGTGTGTGTGCGCGTTTTTTATGACTCTCTAACAGGTGTTTGCCCTTTGGGCCCTCGCTGCACAGTTAAGGTCTTGTATAAATTACATCAGGACACCCTTTGGTACTTCATTTATCCTGCCATTGTCTTCCTTCAACACGCTCTCACGTGCCCACACCTTTACCTCCATTCACTTTTTAAGGAACTTCCTCTCTTCTCTGTCAGTCTCCCCCTCGGCGTGTCTTTCTTGGCAGTAAAAAAGAAGGTTTGCTGCAGGGAATCACACATCCTGTCTTCTCACCTATACTGTCTATACTCATTTTGGAGCATCAGTATGTGTCTGGCATGAGTCGTATGTTCTTCTGAATGTCAGTTTTCACACTGCTCACCCATCACACAGTCTGTTTTTTTTTTTTTTATTTTTTTTTTTTTGAGTGTAAGCTGTGTTCCCTGCAGCATGTTTCTGCCATGTGCGTGTATGTTTTGCGTGTGTGTTCATTATGGTTTGTGTTTGTGTTTCTCACAACAAGGGCTCCAAGTTGACACTGTGACAGTTCCTCGCAGAGCAACAGAGGGGCCCTACCATCCAACAACAGAGGCTTTGTCGCTCTGCTCCTCTTGGCTTGTTATGGACTTCCTTCCCTCTCTTCTCTCTCTCTCTCTCTCTCTCTCTCTCTTTGTCTTACTTTCTCTCCCTTTTTACCGAGCCCATTTTCTTGTCTGAAGTCTTAATTTGGGGCGCTGGCCAGTGGGGAGAGGGAAGAGAAGCGAGGGGACCGAGGGAGGGAAGAACTGGTAGGGGGGAGAGGAGAGGAGCTGCGGAGTGGTGATGGCTGCAGACGGACGGCCCTTTGTTCCTCCTTTCCCAGGCTCCTCTCTTGAGCCTCCGAGGCTCCAGTTGCGTTGGAGGCTTCCAAAGAGAGAGAGAGAGAGAGAGAGAGGGAAAGAGAGAGACTAGGAGGAAAAGGGGGCACAATGATCTGTCCAACTGGAATCTTCCAATTGCACAAAACAAATGCACACACACACACACACACACGCAACCGATGTAGAGATGGAAAGAAAAAAACAAAAACGTGCAGGGACAGAAAAAACAAATTAACCACAAGAAAAAGAGAAAAACAGAAAAAGAGCTGATCAAAAACAAAGGCAGGCAGTGGTGGCATGAGGTGGTTATGAAGAAGAAATTTTTAGAAAAGAAGCACAAAACGGAGTGTATTCTGCACACACTGACCACTAGGTGTCCCCATCCCTGGTGCCAAGTGTGGGCAACCCAGAGTTAATCCCACTCTGTGCCAGTGGCTCTGGAGCATAAGTGTTGCTCCATCCACAATAGATGAATCCCAGTATTTAATTACTGACACATGCAGAATGAATCCATCAATTTGTGAAATATGAAAATCTGCTTTCATGGATTTTGATTGAAACAGAAGCCACTCAGTGTGAAAAGGTTAATTCTCAGTACAGTCATGACAATAAATGCACTGTTTAGCAAATAAAAGGAGATTCACAGATACAGGAGGATTGCCATCCTCTGTAAGCAGGAGTCTTTTTGTCTGTTTGATGGTAAGAACTTCAATAGTATTCTGCAGTTTTTATTTTCAAGCCCACAGTCATTTTGCAGGAGTAGGTGTCAAAGTGGTTCAAACGGTGGTAGGAGGCGCGCACAGAGAAGAAATCGAAATGAGGTCCTTGTTTTTCTTCGTCACAAAGGTTCCTCGGCATGGGGAGTTACATCAGTGCAAGTGTGTGGTGATGTTTACCAAAAAATAAATAAATTCTGTTTGTTGCTGGGTTGGCGTGCTGTAAATACCTCACCGCCGCCAAGCTGGTACACAGACCGTTTCTACTAATATGAAAGCTTTAAAAAGACAGTTTCACCTTAAAAAACACGCTTGACACTTAATGGAAAATGTTCTTGAACCTGAGTGATTTCTAACAGGTGACGGACGAAGGGAGGAGGGATTCAGAGAGGGACCTTGGGGACCGTGTCAACGTTTTCTGTGCCGAAGCAGGGACAAACATTAGGCAAACATTGGGAAAGGCTGGCAGCCTTTGAGATAGTGGGCCGTTGATCTAAGACTGAGGAGCTTAAGTCCACTATCTCTCGTCTGATACAGCAGCCAAGGTCTTGCTGACACACAGAGCCGCAGAACAAACATCGATATACCTGAAGACAATGACCTTTGAACCCCCCAGTGGGAGAGGTGGTAAAAAACAGGAAGTGGTGAAAGTGACTCCTGTGACTTCCTCCCTGCAGGCCAAGAATGAATCAGGTGGAATGATTGTAAGTACACGGGTCATTGTACATAAAACGCACACACATTGTTTGAGAGTGGGAGGCACAGATGTGATGTGTGCCCACATGAGTCTGTGTGTGTGTGTGTGTGTGTGTGTGTATGTGTGTGTGTGAGCAAGAGTGAGTCTTCAGATGTAGCGACAGATGGTATTTGATTACAGAGCAGACGGTCGGTGTTGTACAAAGATGCTGTCTCAGCCCAACCTAAGGAGCTGTAGCCTCCGGTTAAGGCAAGCGGAGGGAGGCAGGCGGTGGACGAGAGGGAAAAGAAACACTTTGGAGAGAAAGGGAGAGAGAGAGAGAGAGAAAAAAAAAAGAATAAAAGCAAGCGAGCAAGAAAGAAAGACACAAAGAAGCAACTCCAAAAATGAGCATCAAAGAAAAAGGAATGAAAAGCAGTGAGGCAAGAACAAAAGGAAGAAAAGGAACTGAGGAACGGGCAGGCGTGGTGGAAAGTACAACAGAGGTTATGATGAGAAAACGGTGAAATGATGCAGAGAGAACACGGAGCCTTTTGAACATAGTCTTATATGTTCCTTAAAAGACCCCCCCCCCTTTCCCTCATCAGGAAACAAAACCACCTCAAAGAAAAGAAGACAGGTATAAATATGGCAAATAGTTCTTTGATGTAGATGAATATTTGTAGATATATTTGTAAACCACTGTTTCAAAAACAGCACATGAATATATACACATGCACAGAATGAATAGGCTGGTGCTGGTGCAATAATTTCATTATTACATACACACGATGTACAAAGAATGATAGTTATGATTATCAGTTTGCAGTTTTGGTTGTTTTGAGAAAAAAAAACACATTTTCAGATATTTAACTGTGATTTGACACATGGGCTTTGAAATGTTGGACTAGTTGCGGGTAAATGATGTCTACATAAATCCTTTAAGGGAACAGTGAAACGCTGCAGCTGCAACAAGGACAAATTTAAAAAAATTTTACGTACTTTGTACTTAGTTTTTTTTTTAACAACTTTTCTCAAATACATAAGAATATTTATACATTATGTCCCCCAGAGAGATTGAGAAGATTTATAAGTGGGAGTGTGTTCAACTGTATTGTTACTGTTGCTTTCAGTCTTATGAGGCGGCATCAGTAGTTGTCTGTGGAAAAACTCGACTGGTAGGTTGTTGCTCTGCTGTGAAACTCCTCATTAGTGCATTGAGTCACACAGGGAGCAAAGGGGCACTGATTCAGGATGAGGTAACTATACAGTAAATAAGTACACTATATTGAACTCAGTATTGCTGATACGTGGGCAAAAAATATCGACAAACCAGATGAGCATACCTTAGCAGACACTAAGGTTTTTTCAATTTTATCACATATTCAATAAGATGAATTTTCTGGAGTGGATGTATTTTGTAAAATATAAATAAGCCATAAATACAGTTTTTTTTAAATTCTCATTTTCATTTTTATTTCCAATTTTTATTCATTTTGCACAAGCTTGCATATATACTGCACATACATTCAGTTCATAGAGGGTGAAGGCACAAAAGGCAATTTGACTACTGGTTGTTTTTGGGCTGGGCCAAAGCAATGCGGGGGGAAATCTCCAGAGATATACAAAAATGCCTCAAACTAGTATCGACCTTCTAGGCCCACCCTTGGCCCTGTCCTGGCAAAAAAAAAAAACAACAAACCTTAACAACCTTTATTAAAAAACAAGAAAGTAAGAAAATGTCCAGTTTTATATAGCTGCCAAGATCCATTTTTTCCAATTTCTCTCTTGAATGTTTCTTTTAAGATTCGAATTTCAGTAGATAAGGATTAAAGTGTTTTTAAGTTTGTTCTACTTAATGAAATGCAGTACAGCCTTCCCTGTTTGAAAAAACAAAAACAACAAAAGAACATTAAATAAATTAGGATAAATTAAACCAATAAATTACACAAAATCTGCAAGACAAAAAGACACCAATAACAGAAAAAAGCAGCCATGTCATGAGTTTTTATTCTTACAACCTGTGTGTAACTACTCAGACTGTTTGAAACATGGCTGCTCCAGTTGGAATTACTGCACTAGAATCGTATAATAATGTCATACAAAAAGCTTCAACAAAACACTATTTACATAACATATTGCTAAGTTACACAAAGGCAGTATTTATCACTGTAAGTCCACATCATTGATATTTACAGGAAAAAAAAAGTCTTAATAATAATAAAAAAGCATTACTACTGAAAGCATCAAGAAACAAAACCCCCTTTCAAACAGGTCAGAAAACAGATCAGAGGAAATTATCGCCACACACGCACGCACGCACATACACCAAACACATATTGCCAACGCTTAATGAGAATCATTTACATGTCAGGATGGTACTCCCAGGGGTGGGGGAGGGGCCACAGTGTTGAGAATTGTGTCACTCAGTGGTTCACAGGTTCTCATAATCGGTCTTTTCTCTCACACAGACACACACACACACACACACACACACACACGATGCAAAGCCTACACAAAATTCCATATAAATCCAAACTTTTTCCAAACATTTGAACCCGGTAAAAAAGGGTATAAATCACTTTTTTTTCCATCTGCACCTTCTCGCTCTCTCTCTCTCTCTCTATTTTAAAACAGTTCTGTACATGTGCCCCCTCCATTACTCAACTCTTCTGATGACAATGAGTTTCTGTCTCTCTCCCCGGGTCAAATCTAGAGCTTAGTGTACGCCAGTCTGCCCCTGTATTTGGACGAGACCTGCTCCACAGACTGCCAATAGGCCGCTCTGTGACATCATCATTACCCCACCGCTAGCCTGATGCATCGTTCTGTCAGCGAAAATTAAAGAAACGGATGCTGGTGCAACTTCAAGGGCACTGCCGACGGGAAACAGAGCCCCGCTAAAGGCATGGTAGAGAAAAAAAATGACATAAAAACAAAACCTATTGTATTTCCTGGAAGAGTGGTTTTGAGTTCAGTTTTGAGAGTTTTTTATTCCTCCCTTCTCTTTTCAACCACTCTCACCCTCAGTAGCACTCAGTGATAATAGAAAAACTGTACAGCTATTCTTTGTTTCATCCTGACTGTATTTACAGTAGCAACAACAATATTTCATACTCTGAAAACATACTCCAAGTTTATTTTTCCAATCTCAAGAAGACAGCCATTTATTGTAATACAAAAAGAAACTAAAAGGAAAAAGTGGTCACAAAATCTGCAAAAAGCCTACAACTATTCTTTCTTAACTACTGTGAAATCACTTATTCAGAATACGGATTTAAACAAAGCTTCACTAAAAATACCCTCAAGACTTCTGTTATGAAACAATTTCTACCAGTGCCTTCCAAAATTCTTCCACTGCTGTAGAGATATATATATTTTCCATAAGTTAATTTTTTACACTTCTTAAAAAAAGCCTTTATACGTATCTCAATAATGTTATCCTCATAATCAGACGACACCAGAAAAGGAACGTTGACAAAAATATTTTCCCTGTGGTATTAAGGTCTTGCTAATCCACTCTTTTTTTTTCTTTTTTGCACACGTCTTCAATCTCCTGAATTAATCTTTTTAGGCGTAGGAACTCTTTAACTTCAGGGCGGGGTTGCAGGAAGGGGGAGCGATAATCATCTGTGCATCAGATAAAAGTGTCCTTTCCTTGCGTCTTTGTTTGTAGCGCTTTAGAGCCCTTGGCTGGTGCTTTGAGACTCTGAGACATGCGGGGCCTAGCCCATCCCTCAGTGAGAAATGTGTAGGGCTCGCTCTCTCAGGGCGCCGGATCTTAAGAAGAAAACTGTTCGGGGCGGAGGAGCTGGGGGACATAATGAAGGGAGTAGCTCTTCGTCTTTCTCTGCCTCCTTTTGTCAGGCGTTTTGTCTCGCTTAGGCAAGTCAGCAGGTTAAGCAACCTGGCCCTTTTGATCTTTTGTGACACACTCAAACCCACAGATGCACATACACACACACACAAGGCGGTCAACAGCTAGCTTGCACGCACTCTGGAAAGTATTCAAGTCTTCTCATTTGCTCATTAACAGATGATTATGCTGACTGAATCTTAAAGAGCCTTACGGGGCTGATGAAATTAATAAAACAAAAGATTATCTTATAACTGGTGGAAAATCTGTAAAGTAAGAAGAATGGCGTTTATCAAACCGGGCACAGTGGCTTCAGCATAATCTTGCTTTAGGTCTTAAATGCCCGTTTCGGAATAGAAGGACAGCAGAGGGTTTCAGGTGCGTGTTTCTTCTCACTCTGTGCCTTTGTCCCCGCTCTTTGTAGTGCTGAGAGCTTCTCCATCTACCCCTGAGGTGAGTGTGCACCTCTGACCTCGTATTGTTGCAGTAAGAGAAGCCAGATCACTTGCAGGCAGGTGAGCATGGATGGAAGGAGCAGTGTGTGTGTTCGTATGTGTGTGAAAATTCCTACTTACAGCAGAATTGATTGACAATATTTAGATTTAAATCCTCCTTTGTCCATACCATCTTTTTGTTATTAATCATCAATCCTTTGAGCCACACTAGTTAGATTTTTACAGTAGTCTGATATATTCAAGTATCAACTGCTATTAAAACACCTTCATAATGTAATTTACTCCTTGTATAAGGAAAGCCTGACACATTTACAGGCTGACTTCATCTCACACATGAGCTATGTGGTGAGCAGTGCTTCTAAACTATCGTGTATATAATGAGATTATTCATAGCTGAATGACTGGATAGTTAAGCGGGAGCAGTTTAGTTTTCAAAGCTGGAGTGGCTGTGTCAAATTCGCCATTTTAATCTTCAAGTTGAATGCCTAAAGGCCACACTTCGTCTGCTTTTCTATGATTACTTATTTCGTGTTTCTGTTAGGAGCAAACTAGTCACTAGATTTCTATGTAAAAGTCTTCTATGATGGTCCTCAAGTGTAATCAATTCAAGGCAAGTTACCGCTGCAGCCTGACCACTAAAATAAGTCAAAATAAACATAACTAAAGTCCACTTCAGACACTGAAAACAAGAAACAAGCAGAGAGGGATAGGAAAATAGGGGTAAAATATTTCAGAATCTAAACTCTTGTGGAATAATATTAATAGCAATAATTTATTTTTTTTTCTGCAACGGCATCAAGGGACAAACAAATCTTGAAGTGCCAATCTTCAGCAAGCAGTGATGACAAATAATAATAACCATAAACAACAACAAGAATAATTATCATCAAAATAATAATGTACAGCCCATAAACACAATGCCCTACTTGCAGGGAAAAACACACTTCAAAACATGGTAGAGCTCAGTAGCCAATTGAAACCCATCCAAGTCCAAAGACAAGGAACGTGAGTCCAGTCTAAGTCCAGTCATTAACCTCACTAGGCCTTGTTTTTGTGTGCATGTGTGTGCGTCACTGTCCTTTTTCGGGACATCCTCAGAAGCACAGTCCATTGGACACCCACTTTGCACTTTGCAGGAACAGTTCATTGTGATGCCCAGTGGGTTGTAGGGACATCCCAGAGTGCCATGAGCAAAGTCTTTAGGGAACCCATCCTATGCTTTTAGTTAGTGTTGATCAAAAACAGGCCAAACAGATGAGGGTTCACATGGTCCAAAAAGAAAACACCCAATAAGATCTGAGTCTCTTCAGTTCGTAATCATAGAAAAACAAAACAAATAATAATAACCATCATGATAATTATCATATAAGAACAACAACACAATAGCTAGGTCATTTAGGAACAGCCACAGAGGCTTAGATTGGGAATGCTACTTCATAACTTTCATACATTCAAAAATAATAATAATAAAAAAAATGAATTAAAAACAGGAAATCCAAAGTAAATTTTAGGAAAGAAAAACAAAAGAGAATATCATTTTAAAATGCTATGAATTAGGGTAAATAAAAAAAAAAAGCGCAAAGCGTCAAGCGAAGAGGAGGAGGAGGAGGAGGAAAAATTACTCGTGTAGAAGCTCCTGGAGACAGTTGGGGGACTTGAAGATCTCAGGGACTTCACTGTCCAGTTTGCAGATGACCTTGTAGATGGCCTTCTTCCAGGACGGGTCCACGTCTTTGCCAGCCACGATAGCATTAAAGAACTCCCTCAGTGTGATCTCGGCCACCTCCAGGAAGCGATCAGGGACCTGAGCAGGGAGAGAAATAAAGAAGTGGTTACTCGTCAGAGAAAGTTATTCCCATTCCTTTTTCAAGACTAATGACTTTTTGAGGACCAAATTCTGTTTTTATACAGAATAGCAATATCCACCACATAGGCGATAACCAATATATTGGCTGATATATGAAATAAGAGCATTGATGTACACTTTTATAAGTAACACTGTCAACATAAGGACCCTAAACCCACTTATTTCACAAAGATGCAACTTACACAAATTTAAAACTGTATAATAGTCTTATATTAGATAATGGTGGACATGAGAGTTGCCACTGTGTAAATCTTTATCTCACAAAGATTATTTACATAACTTAAACATTCTCTGGATTCCAAACCAAAATGTATAGCGACAGAATTTATGCGCAGCAAAAAAGTTAATACATTGGTTACATATTTACTGATGTTGAATAATCGTTGATACGCTATAATGGGTGCAGCAATTAATAGTACAGACTCTTGTACCAATATCTTAGAATAACCAGCAGTTAATTGGATGAATATTGAGCAGTAACATGCCTGCACAGAACTGAAGTCACCTTTTCATGCTCGCCATCTTTTGACACTAAACTCGTATTAACTCATAACTCTCATAGCTCCAACTCCTTTTGAATTAACTCATCAACTTTAGTACAACTATATTCTTTCACCCCTTTTGCATCATAATTGTAATAGCTGGGCTCAAACACAAGGGGTCCAAAGATGAGTTGCCTGTCTGATGTAATTAAATTGCTGAGCGTTATAATAAGATGGTCCCACTTTTACCAGATGTAAAAAAAAATGTATATTCAGGTCAGTGATTTCCATTGTAGGAATACGGTGACTGATAATTTATCAGACTGGTATCAAGTTTAACAAAAGCTTGTTAGTGGAAAATATGGATGAAATAGTAAAGCATAGCTCAAGAGTCGAAACATAAAGATGCAGAAACACTTCAATTGCTCGTAACTCGAAGTTTGGCCAAACCTTAAAAGCAACAAAAAACTCCTGGCCTTTCACAGCTTTATCATATTTATTAGGTTCTTCAGTTTCTCTGCTTTTCCCGCCTTCATATTTTCACAGTGGATATAAAACCATTAATCTCCCATGTCTTGAGTATCTACTTCCTTAAAACGCTGTCAGCCTGAGAAAAGTCACTTCTTCTGAAATCTCAGGTTTCTCACACTTCTCCCTCACAACATGGCAAGCATGACATCTTTATGAGCCTCACTGTAAATCTGTGACCAAACAAGAGAGCGGAGCTGAGTGAAGAGCGTCGGAGAGGAGCTGGCGAAAGAGGAAGTACTAAATGCTTTGGGAACGGGGAGACACGCCGCCTCTTTAGTGTCCCTGACAGCAGCGCTCACCGACACCATGGAGATGATTAGTCTGGCAAAGATCTGTGACACCTTCCCCCAAGCCAACACTCTGTCACACACACACTCATGCAAGCGTGAGCACACACACCAGTGCGCACACCTCCTTGTGCCAAGGAGATGACACATCCTGTACTGTTACAGAGCTCGACATAATGCTACACTAACACACACACGCGCACGCGCGCACACACACACACACACACACACACACACACACACACACACACACACACATCCATTAGATACCCGGGTGTGTTTGGCTGAGTCTCTTTCCCCGACTCAAAGCTCCGGGGCGACGCAGCCTTCAGGGGTCACCTGCTTGGATAATGCTGACTGTCTCCCTGCCCGCCTCCCTTGATGCTCTCACACACAAACACACTCTCTTACACTTACACACACACACACACACACACACACACACACACACACACACACACACACACACAGCAGCAGCAGTAGCTTGCCCAAACGCCTGACAGTGCGCACTCCGTTCCTCTCCTCTCCTCCAGTGTCCTGCAGATACTCATCAGGAGTGTCAGGACACAGCAAGGTTAGTGGCCAGTGGAACACTCTCACACACACACACACATAGACGGAAGTGTACACACACAGGCATGCCTTTTCATGTTCACACACACACTCATGCACACATGGGACAGCCAGCCGCCCCCCTCAGGGTGATGAATGGAGGCTAAGATGCCTGTGTGTGTGTGGTAAGTGTGCATATCTGTGGCCAGTGCTGCACTGAAAAGGTGAGACGTGAATGAGAGGCTCGTACACTCTTCTATTTGTGTATGTGTGTGTGAGATTGTGAATTTGGCAGAAAAAATGAAGAGAAAACACGTCTAACCTAATTCCCCAAATATTGAATTCCCCTCTGAAGTGTGTATAATTCATTGTTTGGGTTGCTGTCACCGCTGAAATCCTGGCACAATGACCCCGCCAAGAGGGCAAGTTTGTGTGCCTGTGAGGTGTGTGTGTGTGCACCCTTTTCCCTTAAGACCTGACTAACTGGCCAATTGCGGCTCGCCGCCCTGGCTGTTAGACACAGAGAGTGCCGCATTACTAAGAATATTCCTGCATGGAATTTCTCCTGACGTTTTGACTATAAAAGGACAGCAAAACGCTGACTGCAAGGAGAAAGCAATGTCAAGGAGAAAAGGGTATTGGTATTTCAGATCCTCTTGACTGAGCGAGCGAGGGAGAGAGAGACGACAGGAGAAGGAGGGGCTGAACAGAGTCTAAGGAGAGGGAACAGAGCGACAGCACAGAGAGAGTTATTCCTGTCCCACAAGCCTTTGTTTTGTGAGTCTTGTATGTGAGTAAGCGGTGGGCCTTAACTGTTTGCAACCCCTCCCTCCTCCCACTCCATCCCCCTCCTCCTCACTCCCTCCTCATCTCTCCCCCTTTCTCTAGGGTCAGCTGTTGGGCCTTTGTTCCAGAGGCATTGTGGGGGATTATCCAGTGTGGCCGTTCATTCGCTCGGCTGTCCGGTAAATGGGGCCAATCGCGTGGCTCACAATCCTTCATACATATTTCATAGGGCTTTTTAACAACTTCTCAGCAGAGCCCCAAAATTAAAGGACAGATGTACAAAGAGGGGTAGAGAGATGGAGGGAGGTGGAGAAGAAGGGAAAAGGATATGGAGTGATGGAGTGATGGATTGAGGGTGAGAGGAACGATAGCTGGAAAAGGCAAATGAGGATACTGATGGGAGACACTTTCCAACACCTTTCTCTACGTCACTCATTTCAGAAGTCAACGTAGGCAGGCACATGGAACAGTTTTTTTTCCCAGATGTCAGTAAAAAAAAAAAATCTATGTTCTGTTCAGTGTTGTTTTGTTGTTTGCCAAATAAGAGCCAGTCATTTCGAAGAATTCAGTATTTGATGACCTAAGAGGTAAGTGGTTTTGTGCAACAAGGTTTGACAACAACTAACAATATGTGTGGCAGAGACAGGGATCATGAAAAAAACAAAAGCATTCATGAAAAGTGATATTATTGTTTCCCCTTTGTGTAACACAATACGAGAGGAGAAAACGGGTAAGAAAAGAACTGCTCACTTTCCTAACCTATGCATTGTTGGCATCAGTGAAGGAGAGAAAAATAAGAGAAAGAAAAAGAAAGAGGGCCCTCTCTTACAAGAGGCAGTAATGAGGCAGTTGATCACTCTCATTCACAGCACCCCCCCTTTCTCTCCACCACTCTCCATCTCTCTCTCTCTCATGACAGGTTGCTTTGAGACAGAAGGATAAGCTCTTTTTCAGAGAGCGGGAATCGGATTTCCTGCTTTTTGATGAGATAATAAAATATGACGGAGGACAATAGGAGCCTGTGGACAGCTTGCTGGGAGCTATTCACTCCAGCCGTGGCCCCCTGTCTTAAGACTGCTTAGACAAACGTTTAAAAAGGTAGCCAGAGGCCCAGGCCCTGGAATAAAGGCTACTGTTACACACACACGATGCAAGTGTGTGTCTTTGCTTGTGTTTCAGTCAAAGCCTGAGAAATCCTTTCTCTCTCGGTGACTCAGGGTTGGCTGTTTGTTTGGCCAACATGTTTCTCCCCCCTCATTGCTTTTGGGAACTGTCAGGAGATGTATTGCACCTTCTATTTGCACAGTGTTGGCCAAACAAGATGAGACCCTGGAAGATAAGGCTGTGTGTGGAAGTTAGTGTGTGCGCAAGCGAGCTGCAGCCTTGAAGGATGAAACGCAGGGACACAACATAAACCCGGGTTAATTCCTAACCCTGGCTGGACATGGGAATACCAACACTTCCCATGCATTTCAGTTAGTCAGTGTACTAATTTTTCAGTACATTCAGGATTTTTCCATAAGGGTCTGATATCACTGTAGCGTAAGAATAATAATTCAACATGTCCGAACGCACATGGGAGAGTCCACATTTTGATGCTATATAGTTTATGCTGTTGCATTCAGGATATTGATATTACAGCATGTGGAAAACTGTCTTACTTTACAATTACAATAGATTTGCACTCAATCAAAGATCAGTTAACAGGCCTTTGGCTCATTAAAAGTTATGATGGCAACACTTGGTTGGTCCTAAAGTCAATCCTTGACATCGAGGGATGATTAACCTTTTTATATGATACATAGTGCTATCTAGTGTCAATGTGTTTTGCGCTCCTTTGCAGTCGCTGTATCTTAAGAAAATTCTCACTTTGGCTGACACCGAAGAGCACACGAAAAACAAGATTCGAACATGCTTGTGACATTTCATTGAGTCAAGCCAGATTTTCCTGAAACCTCAAATGCACACTCACACACGGCCCCTGTACCTCACATATCTGCTCTGATCAATAATCTACAAAGGCCTTGATAAGCCCTTAGACCACACTGTCACTTTAGGCAAACACAACCCATGTCCCTTTTCTTCCTACCCTTCGCTGCACTTGCCCCCCCCCCGATAAGACAGCACCATGCCTAAAAAGTCCATCCAATAAGCAGAGAAAAGAAAAAGAGGAGTCATATGGTGGATCATTTGCTTGATCCCTACATTTGCCCCATTTCTTTCACCTATTAACAGTTTTTTTTTTGTTTTCTTGTTAAATCCTTAATCCATGACGTGCATGTTTTTGTCTTCTTGCTTGATTGCCTTCTGGGATGGGAAACAGGCCTCAAAGCTGAGCAAACACAAGCCACCCTCACTCTACTGATAGCCTTGAGAACATGAAGCCTTGAGGGGCTGCTGTATATCCATGTACGTGTTTGTGTGTCTGTCTTGCTGTCTAGATTGTGTGTGTACGTATGTGAGCACAAGCGCTGGCGTCACATGGGCTCTTCTCAAGGTGCACCTCTACCAGGGAGTCAAGGACGGGACAGGGTCAAAGACACTGATGAAGTCGTTCTCCTATCCCATCTTCCCTGCTCCTCCCTTGCACCTTTATTTGGATCATCCTCCCTCACCTACACACATGCAATAACACACACACAGGCTAATTCATATCATATCTGGGCCTCTGACATGTCTTTCCTCCCCTCGCTCAGTACAAATTGGGGGGTTTTAGCAGTGCTTGCTAGCTTTATATGAAACTGTACAACAGACAGGCAACAGAAGACAGAAATGTTATTACGAACAGCAGGGGAAGCCACAAATCACAGTTCAAGCTCTTGGTTAAAGACTTAAAATTCATCATGTGAGTGAAACAGATCCAAACCAAGGGGGGTCATGATGCGTTCTAATGGGGCCTCCAGAGGTCAGGGAGTCAACCCAGCTCTGAGAGCCCAAGAGAGCAGGAGGCAGAAGGTAAAGAAAGGAGCAAGGGAGTCTGGAAGATAGGAACAGGACATCTGGAGAGGAGGAGAACAGAGGGAGGGAGGGAAAGGAAGAATAGAAGGGGAAGGAGGGTGCGGGTGGGAGGGGGAACAATAAAGGATGGGGAACAAGGAGCTGTAGTGAAACAGGGAGGATGGAAGATGGATGGAAGAAGGAAGGAAGGAGAGGACAAGATAACAGCAGAAGGAAGAGAAAATAAAGTACAGATTGGACACAAAAGGAAGAATTTGGCATCAGAAAGAGAAAAAGAGAGAGTGCGTGTATGGTTGGGGGTTGCTTTGACACATCTGCAGCTCTGATGCACGCCCTGGTCATTTTGGCACAAGTCCCTTTGCCACGCTTCATTAGTCTCTCTCTCTCTCTCTCTCTCTCTCTCTCTCTCTCTCTCTCTCTCTCTCTCTCTCTCTCTCTCTCTCTCTTACACACACACACACACACACACACACACCAAAATGGTCCAGAAATAATGACATAATCTGCAGCTGTGCCACAGAGCAGGCTGCCCCTCACAAGGTGACCAGGGACAGAAGGAGGGTGGAGAGGGGAGAAGAAGGGAGGAGGAGGAAGAGGAGGAGGGGTAGTCTGCGCTGTGAGAGGATATGTTTGTGTGTGTGAGCAGGTGAGAAAAGGAGAGAGGGGATCATGTAGTTCTTTATGTTTAAGTGATTCCGTACCACCCTTGGTGCCCCAAGGCTCCACACACACACGCACACACGCACACACACAGCTCTGTTCATTTAATCAGCGCGCAGAATAAAGTGGCTTTTTCTCAAATACACACACACTTGCCTGACTTGTGAAAAGACCTGTCAGGCTACGTCAAATGGGGGCCTCAATAGCCCACGGCTATTTACTGAGAAGCAGATGATCCCACTTGCTCCTCTTTTCTTGTCCTAACTCTTGTTGCTGTGATGGCAAAAAAAGCCAAGAGAAATCAGTAAAAACACCCGCGATGAAGGTCCAGAAATTTTCAAGATTTGATCAAGATCTCTTGTTTCTCTTACATTTGATGAAATAACTCTGTTATTTGAAATATCTTTTTTTTTTTCAAAGATGTTTGAGCATTTCTTTACTAAAATTATGTTTTAAATATGTGGGTGTTGAAAAAACGTTCAAAACAAATGACTGATCAAAAAATGATTTAAACTGTCCTGGTTAATATTGTCTCTGAATCTTCTTGTTGGTACATAAGGTGTGTGTGAAAAATAAAATCTGTTAACATCTTTGTGATGGTTGTTGGAATGTGATGGGTGTTGGGTGCGGTTGTGGATAAAATATGATCATTTTCCGTCCTTCTTATGTCCCTAAAACAAACAGATAACTGAAATCTAACTCTAGAAATTTGTTTCTTTCATCCCTGTCTTCAACCAGATTTCAAAGTCAAAATCCCTGTTAGTGTTTACTAAAATGACCCTGTTGCATGCATGGTTTCAGATGTGTTTCAGGAGCGTTGGAGTGTCTGGAAAAGGCAGGTTGTGGACTTTTTTAATGCTGTGAGCTCCACAGATTGAGTTCCATACAATTCAGTCAAACTGGGGTGCCAACACAAAACTCAGATATTCTTAAACCTGTTTATAAGGTGTGTGTCAACGATTGAAATTAATTTGATTTAAAACTATTTCAAAGTTGGTAAACACTAGAAAGCTATTTTTTCCTTCAGTCCTCAGATCTTTGTTAGATTGGAATGCATGTTTGCCGTAGATGGTCTTGTCAAACACTTTTCTTTCTATCCACGAGAAAATCTTTCCCATCTGTGATATAGTTTTCTGGAGGGTGATAAATATTAACGCATGGTAAAATCATCCTTGCCCAAAATTTTAGGTTCTTAAAGACAGTTTGCACCTTTTTATGAATTTATCATTCATGTGTGATAGATAAAATGTAGGAGAGTTTGGCGTATGAAAGTCCTAGTTTCTAATGGGAGATGTGGAGAACAAGGGAACGAGGGGAGAAAGCAGTTACGGGAGGTGTGTGTGTGTGTGTGTAGTTGACATAAACCCACTGGCAAATTGCTGCATCGGTTGTATTTTTGGAAGCTCTGAACTTAAATCTATACCCCCTGCTTTTTTCATCCCTCTCCTTCTATCTTCTACGTCTTTTTGTCTTCAAACACTCTTCAAAGGCAACCCTAGAGCCTTTTTTCTGAGAACATCACACCTGTGTGCAAGTGTGCGTTTTCAGTTACTTAAGAATGTTTAAAAATGGTTTTTAAAATCTGTGCTTTTGATTGTGCTTGAAGTCAGACGGCTGTGACCTTTTCACCCTAAATTCTCAGAGGTTGAAGCCCGGTCAAAGACACACACACACACACAAACACACACACAAACACACACACAGTGCCCCCTAAGAGGAAGGAGTGCAAGACAGAAGAGGAAAAAATTAGGAGGAGATGGTGGAGGAGGAGAAAACAGACATTAGCCTCTCTGGGTGGAGAACAAATGGAGCCCCCGAGAGGGACGTGAAGAGGAGGAACGAGGGAGTGAGGGGGGAAGGAGAGGTGAAGCACACAATGCTATGGGGCACGGCGGTTGGACAGACAGCATCTGCTCGCAGCTCTCTGTGGCTCTGGTAATGGATGAAGAGTTGGAGAGACACCAGGAGAGAGAAGGGAAGGAGGGAGATGGAGCTCGAGACAATGGGGGGAAGAGAAGTAGGTGAGGAAACCAGTGAAAAAGTCAAAGTGGCAGGTTTTCTCTGGTATTATTTAGTCACAGTGTGTCTTTGGGAAGGGCGTTATCGATTCAAATGAAGGGATGACAGACGGATGGATGGACAAAAGAGGATGAGGGACAAAAGGAGTGAGACGTCTTTTTAACAGGAGAAAGAGCAGCTGATAAGAGAGGACATGTGATACCTGCATGTGTGTGTGTGTGTGTGTGAGGATGAAGGCTTCTCACCACGTTCACTGGTACCTCCCTCTTATAGAGATCATAGGGACTTCCTTTTTTTAAATGCCCAGGTGTGTGTGAGTGTGTTCTCTGAGGGGGGAGTGGTCACTGACAGAGGAAACTTGGCCTCGACTGTCTTATGGAAATCTGAGAGTTTCCCAGAGCCATCATAAAACTCTCTCTCTCTCTCTCTCTCTCTCTCTCTCTCTCTCTCTCTCTCTCTCTCTCTCTTGTAACCTATTACGAGGTCACACACATTCCTGTCTTATGAAAGATGATGTGTGTTGTCATTGGGGTTCAAAGAAAGACAGAGGGGGGGCTCCAGAGTGAAACTAAAAAAGGACACTAAGTGAGAATTTTCACTTGAGTCCTCACATGAAAGCGCTGCTCGCTCAAAGTCAAGGCTTTGGGAGGCCGGTGTGTGTGTGTGTGTGTGTGTGTTTTCGGAGGACTTTGATGGGCAATGGACAGAGTGAATGAGAAGCGGAGAAGAAAGGGAAGAAGAGAAGGGGGGATCAGGAGGGGGGCTGAGAAAAGAGGAAAGTAGAGTGCCGGGGTCTAGGTAATTAACGGCAAGCTCTTTAATTACCGCTGGTGTTCATTGTGCCAGAAGGAATGTGACAATTATGCCATTAAAACTTCCTAATGGGGGGAAAAAGCGAGGGGAAAGGACGAGGAGGAGGAGGTAGGGGGATAACGGAAGACATGCAAAAGAGGAGGATGAAAGAATGAAAGGAAAGAGGCAACAGAAGGAAGAGAGAACGACGAGAGGGAGCGAGGGAGGAGGGATATGAAAGGGAAAAAGGGAAACAATCGCGACAAAAGAGGAGCTGGGAGGGAGATGGGGAGCGTATTAGGCCAGCACAGTGACAGAGCAGATTAGCATCAAACAAGAAAGGCCACAGACGTGTGTGTAAGTGTGTGTGTTGAAATGTGTGTGTGTGATGGCTGAAACAGAGGACATATTCATTCCAAAGACGCCACCAAGGTGGATGGAACTTTGATGATGCAGAATCTGGCAAAGGGAAAACTTTGTGTGTGTGTGTGTGTGTGTGTGTGTGTGTGTGTGTGTGTGTGTGTGTGTGTGCTTGCTGAATCTGCGTAGGCTCCTGTTTCAAGTGGTGGTGCAGGCAGGTAGGGGAGGAAGAGGAGGAGGAGGAGGTGGAGGAGAAAGGGGAGAGATCCACAGAAAAGGGCCTTGGGGGCATCCTGATACACATCCAGTACATTTCCATCTTTCTACCTCTATGACTCACACACACACACACACACACACACACAAGACGGAAAGACAACAAATGTGTCTGTGCACATACGTAACACACAAACACACCAGTCCCACACAAACATCAAAAAAACACACAACCTACGCTGTCATACACACAAATAACACCCCCACACACACAAACACTTACACGCAGTCTTCGTGCTCACCAAGGCGGTTGGTTTGTCAGGGGGGTTAGAATTTGCATGGCTGGGCAAATTTTCCTTGTGCTAAACTCTAATCAGCTCTTGTATCTCTCAGACACCTGCCCAGCAAAAAAAAAAACCTTAATATGCAAAACACCTCCCCTACCTCCCTCGCTCCTCCACCACGGCTGCACCTCCTCCTCGACCAACAGAAGACTTATTCACCTGGCCACCCGCACACTTTTCCTCTCTGTCTGTCTTCTTGCAAATTTTCACATTTATGTATGCAAATAGGCTGTTCCCCTTAAGCCTGTTTCAACAGCAGCTTCCTGGTGCCAGGAGAAGAATGATGGGTTTGACTGAGATGTGACTCAGAAAGGTGAAGAGGGGTAAGATTATTGTGTTGGTAAAGTGAGCGAAGTATCGCTTTTATAATTCGATCGGTGAGACTCTTTCGGAGTGGACTGAAGGAAAATACAGTCACAAAACTTACACTTTTGAACGGTTCTGTCTCAGATAAATTTGACCTAACTGCTCTGCAAAACAAACTCCAACGTGGTTAGATATTAACTTGTAAAATAACAACAGCACTGAAGCTGAAAGTTTTTTTGTTACTTCACTTTTTTGTTACTGGGCAAAGTTTGTGATCACAAGGTTGTCTTTAAATTGATCTCTAAAAAGTTGAAAGTTTCTCAGCACTTCTCCAAAATATGAGTTTGCAATCTTGTGTGACAGATGTGTCTAGAACTGATCCGTTTCTCCATTTCATACAATGACAGAAGAAGCTTCATGTCCCTGTCTACGGCCGCCTCAGTTGCATCACTGATGCATGTTTCCAGGTTTTATTGTAGAAGTTTTGAATGACCCCAAACCAAATGTTTCACATGATTGAAAATGACACCTCCCATTTGGAAGGAGTAGATGGAGTTTGGGATCTGCTTTTGTTAAAAGAGTGTGAGTTTTAAAGCACCAAGGGGAGGTTGGACTCCTAATTCTGCTGTGTGTTGTGGTGCACAGTGACGATAAAGGCTTCCTGATACTGATTCTGAGAGACATCAAGTAACATGCCATGCACTAACATCAGTAGCCAGTGCGTTCCTTATCACAACTAAAAATCACCAGTTTGATGTTGGAAAGCTAGTTCGCACAAGTGCAGACAAGCTTGGATCGAAAAATGTTGGCAGTCTGGGATTACGATGCTGTCTCCAAGACGGATCAGCAATATGCAGTTTGAAATCATGTTCTCGAGACATTTCAGAACTGCTGGAAACCATTTAAATGCATCAAACTTTGTTGATTATTTTAAAATCAGACAGAGAATCAGGAAGAAGCTGTATTCTTGAGAATAAAGAAAATTATTAGATTTGAAAGCCCTCTTTGAAATAGGATTCAAAAGAATTCATAACCAGTGTTTTTTTTTTTTTTTTTTTTAATTTTAAGTTAAATTTCTGGCCAGTCAAAATGGTTGAGGCCAGGAGAACAAGCATGTGCAACAACAGCCTTTGTACGTTCGACACACAGTTAAACTTCTCAGCTAACGCCGTGCACCAGAGCTCCTTTTTAACTTTTTTTTTCCCTTATCAGGCCTTTAAGACTTTGTTTTTTTTTTATGTTTTTTTTATATCACATTGAAGACCACCTTATGTTAATGATCCAGAGGCATCACTTCTCACTAAACACATCTGTCCTGAGCTGCTGCACAGTCAACAGCGTGTCATTTGTCTTTGTGCTTTTCTACCATGGACTCTGATGGACTTCGGGCTTATTGAGACCTCATATGTACGAGTGTTCCCGCCTGCCAGAGTCTTTTAAAGCCTCCCTAAAGAGGCCTGAAGATGGATGTGGCAAAGTGTGCGTTTCGTGTGTACCTGTTTGTGTTTATGTGCACACAGAGGAGCCCCAGTGGACAAATAACGGACAGAGAGAGATAAACAGAGAGAAAGAGGGGAGAAGCACTTTAAATGTGAGCGCTGCAAAACTCCCACTGCTTGCAAGGGCACTTCTCTCCTGCACGTCATCTCTCTTTTCCCTCTACCCTTCTTTCTCCCCTTTCCATTCCCCCTGATTCCTTTTCTCCTTCCCTCTCTCACCCCTCCCTCCCTTCATCGCTCTCTCCTTTGTCTCCAAGCTCTCACCCTCTATCCCCTATCTATCCATCTCTCTCTTCCCCCTCTCCCCCTCTTTCTCTCCCCTTCCTCTCACTAAAACAGTAGGACGCTTAACCTTGATAACAGTGAGATTTTTTCCCCCCTCAAAGTGACACACACACACACATACGCACACACACTGGAGAAGTGCTTTGCCAGCATGCCAGGCCGGTCCAAGGGACGGCTGTACCCTTCGAGGTGAACAGGACACTGGGAAATGCAGCAACAACAAAACACTCACACACATAGATTGAATCTTTCTAATACACACACACACATGGACACACACACATACACAAACCCAGATCACTCCAGGTCCTTCTTAACACAAGCCTTTTAAAGGTCTATTGTCAGCTGACATTGAGAGAGCACTGGTGATCCTGAAGGGTTCTACACACACACATTTACACTCCAAAACACACACACACACAGGCGGTGGCAAAAGGAGAAGTGTATAAAAAGAAATTTACTAAAGGTGAAATTGCCTGCTGGGAGTTCATGATAACAATACACTGGAAGACACACATATAAAGATCTCACCTCGGATGATAGGTAAATGAGAACAGGGAAGTGAAAGTTCTCAGAATCACACACACAGGTGCACACACACCCACACCCACAGGGGAAATAAATAGTGAGGAAGAGGTAAGACAAAGCGACGGTAACTTCTGTTCCTCATGAAAAAGAGTTCCTCACATCATGGCAAAAGGAGAACAAATCTTAGAATAATTTTCGATGGAGAAGTGAAGAATTTCTTCTACTGTCTTCAAAAACTCATTGTCTTTTTAGATTATTTGTTAGAAGTGAAAATACGTCTATTCTGGAGGTAGTTGTAAATATGTTTTATGAGTGGAGCAGGATGTTTGAGACACTTGAATGCAGCACTGAAGCAGTGTCAAAGAGGACAAGATGAGAGGCTGTCACACTATCTGCCTTCATCCCAAGGTATCGGGTGAAATTCTGCAATTTTTTTCCACGTGAGCCACATCCGGTCTCAGCTCTGACTCCCACTTAGACTTCAAGCCTTTAAAACTCTGTCTGCGTTTAATGCAGCTGAAAGTTACGGATTTTACCTCAAAGTCGTTGGCCTTGTTGTAGTGCATGTTGAGGGCACGGAAAAGCTCGCAGTCACGACTGACGCTCATCTCCTCGCTGCCGGTGACTCCGTCGTTGATCGCTTGGCGAGCGAACTTCTCCATCTGGATGTAGTAGAACTCTCGGAAGTTGCTGAACCACTTGATCAGCTGGGAGGTTATGCAGCGGTTAAACTGGAATGAGAGTGAGTCAAATATCAAATGAGATTCAAAGACATCTTTGATAAAAAAAAAAAAACTGTCTAAACCCTGATTAAGATACTAGATTTAAGAGTGAGTTCAAGAATTAGAGTGCTTCCTTTCACATCAGGGAGCTGAGACGTGAGGGGAGGACTTAAAAGACACAAAGACGAGCGAGGAAGATCACAAGTTGTGTAAAGATAATAGAGACATTAAAAAAGACAGCGAACAAGGGGCAAAGGGGGTGTGTGTGTGTGTGTGTGTGTGTGGTTCATCTTCCCCACTGGGAACAGACCTCCCCCCTGTCATAACCCTGAGAGTGGAAAAAGGGGAGAGAGAGGTGGAAGGGGGGGGGGGGGTAGTGCAAGACCGCAAACACATAATTGACCAGAAAAACGATTAAGTCATCATCTGAAGCGCCCCGGCCCGCAGGGGGCTCAAACATGTACTTAACCCCGTTCACCAATTACACCCTGATTCTCCTCCCCTCTCCTCACACCTCCCAGGCTGAAAGAAAGGAGAAGAAAAAGAGCAAAAGAAAGAATAAAAGAGAAAGAGGGAGATAACAGAAGACTGTGGCTATCTGATCTGTGCCGCTCGGCTGGATTCAATAGGAGGAGGTAAACCTATTAAGAGGCTCTGCAAGGTCCCGGTTCCTTTTCCGCCTGGTTTCAGCAGTGAAAACAAACTGTCTAAACATCCAAAAGACTAGATAAGGACTAGCCTAGAGCAGTCACCCTGAAAAACCCCCGCTGGAAGTCTTAATCAAACCCTGAAAACATAAAAACAACCCGTCCCTCTTCAGTGACCCCCTGATATTACATCTAATAAATTCTAGCCTGTGAAATGCTTGATACCCCTAACCATCACCCACACCCTGAGTCCACACACACACACACACACACACACACACACACACACACACACACACACACACACACACACACACACACACACACACAGGCCGTCACTCCACTCCCTCCCCTCTGCTCTTTTTGTGGCGCTCGAAGAATGGGGGGACAAAACGCTACTAAACGCTGAGCAGACTGCTCGCAGGGGAGGCAGAGCGGTTTTGACATGGAGATTAGGCTCTGGCTATTGTTCCACGACACACACAGACACGCACAAACACGTACACGCACTCTCCACGATCTGGGAGTCAAATAAACACGCAAGAAGGACATGAAGATGGGAGGGCAAGGCAGAAATGACAGGCAAGAAAAGTTGGCGAATCAGGAGGGGAGAGGGAAAAGAGTTGGTTGAAGGAGAGGGCCGTGCCTTTCTGGAATGATCCATAGATGACATAATGGTGGAGTGGAAAAAGAATAAGTCCGCTTGACATTGTTTGGCAGGGGTTTTTTTAGGAGGAGGAGGGGTGGTGTGGTGGCCGTCGTAAAGTGCAGGGTGAGCATAAATGGGGAAATGAGGGAGGGAGGGGAGGACGGGTGCAGGTCAGTGCTGTCGGACAATGGTGTTTCGCTGGTGTGGTGGGGGGGCAAAGAGGGTTTGGAACGTGAGCAGTCAGCAAGCTGGGGTCGTGACATCGGAGTGTCAAACAAACAAACTACTGACACTTACAAATACAGCGGCTGCACGGGGCTATTCTTAAACACACACAATGAGGCAGACAGTAGGAGTGTGACAGAGCACAAAAACACCATATCATTCAAGTCGCCGGTGTCGTGTCAACCTTTTTATGTGTGTTGAATCAGAACAATACTTCCCAACCATGGCTCTGAGACATTACAGAATTGGTGTTGTTGTGTGCAGGCCTAGTGAGCGTGTGCAAGATTGAGCGCCACATTCTTAGATTAAAGCCAGTGAAGGAGTAACCATCGCTCATGCAGGAGACCTTTGGTGTCACTGCAGCTGAGTGACGGATAGATTTGCCACTTTGGACAAGGATTACTTTATTATACGGACAGCTCAGGGGAAGATGTATTAGTTCCTGAACTGCAGCTCAATCACAGCAGAGAAAGCACTCGAAAGATTCAATATTTACACTATAAGCAGGTAAATACACTAAGTTATATTTGCAACACACTCAAGGACTCAGTTTTGGCACATCCCCCTGCAGTTTCCAGCAGTCTCAGTTCATTAGGTTGCCGGTGGGGGGACAGAGGACCCCTGATAGTGGCTAAGGACGAGTGTGTTCAGCGTAAAAGGAGGGAATGGGTTCAAAGGAGCACATCACTGCAGCTCCTTAATCAGAACTGGCAGGGGTCAGCCAGCACAGACATGAGATGCAGGGAGGGAAATGTGTGTGTGTTGAAGTGTGTGTTTGAGCCAATGCATGCTGGTGTGTATAAGATTGTATGCGTGTGTATGTGTGCGCGCCAGGCTGAGAGGGAGATGAGAGAGCGACAGCAAGAGCGTGTTTCTCACACTCACACTCAAGAGCCTGTGAAAGGTCAACACTTAGTGCTAACAGAGTAAGATAGAAGGTGGCGCGCGTGCGCGCGCACACACACACACACACACAAACATGTTCTGCTCATGCACAGCTGATACTTAAGTCCAGAATAGGAAAAGACTCAGGTATCCTTGTCCTAAACTGTATCAGTTGCCTGCGAAATGTATTCAAGCCGCTAGTCAAACACTTAATTTTATAACGTGGGCTATTTTTTTGTTTTGAAGATATGTTTTGTTGGGGTTTTTTTTGTACAGGTGTGTCTCTGGGCAACACTTTCTCTGTCACAGTGGTCAACAATAGAGCAGAAAACACACACACACATGACCTCACAGTGCTAAGCTACATCTAGAACAACCAGAGAGGAGTGCAGAAAGACAGAGAAGCCGATATGGGCCTCACTTTCTCTTTCTCCCTCTCTCTCCTCTCCTCTCTCTCGCTCTCACTCGTAAGCCCCTTCACAGTCATCAGGGCTTTCCAACGTTTCCTGTTTTCGCAGGGGTGAATTGTGGGAGATAATCTCCGGCTGCCTATTGGCTGACTGCACACAAAAAGCGGCCCTGGAAAGCGGGCTTTTGTTACTGCAACGACTCAAATCCAGCGGCTGGCTTTTCTTTCTCCCCGGCCCCACCGAGGGCACACATACCATGCCACCACCACCACCACCATCAGCGAAAAAAAAGAAAGGAGAAGGAATGACATATAGAAAAGGGGAAAATCCTCCTGACCTCTGGTACACCACAGCACATGACTGGTCCAAAATATTTAAAGAGCTGTGTATAGACAAAGAGAGCAAGCTGTGTTTGTCTGAGATTGAGTTTGCCAGCAAATTAAAATAAAATAAGATTAACGTGTTGCAAAAAGCAGACTATCACCCTCTCTTTGCAAAGGCAGGAACTTAAGTTGACTTAATTAATTGACTCTTCATTTTTTAATCTTTTCTTAAATCTATTGTAATTATTCATCCCTCATTAAAACAATATCTGCTCTAGTGATGAGACATCTTGAAGAAAGGGGGATAATACCACTGGCAGTCATTAGCAGCATCAACAATAGTATTATAACAAATCAGTCAAAACATTTCAGCAACACCAAAAGTCACAAAAAAAGTCACAGTCATCCTGAAAGGAGCTTAGAAATGGAGAACAACAGCATCGGCGTCCCCTGGTTGTAAGGGCAACCCACTTCCCACGTTCATTAGGTCCTTGACAGTCAAGACCTGATTAGTTGAGACCTGATTAGCCTTCATGTCTTAAGTCTGAGGAGTGCTGCTCGCTAAGAGGCCTCGCCGGCTGAATCTCATTAGATAGTCAGTCTCATTCCCATACATGTCTACGAAGTGAAAGCTGAAGTCTTTTGTCCTCCGATGAAAACAAAAACAAACCAATGTGACTCATAATCCCCTTAACTATCTTGACCTTGTTTAAGTATCTGATGAGGCTATTCATGAAGAGGCCACCTACTTAGTAATGATTACTCAGTGAAACAAAGTGCTTATAATCTTAAATGTGAATTTTGCTGCAGTTGTTTGATGGCAAAATGTGGGATGCTTGGATATTGAGGAGCATAGCAAATTTCTTTTTCCAAGTGCCAATCCAAGTATAATCCTTTTCCAACTTGACCAATCATGAGCTGAGAAAATAGACATGGTTGGTGGCAGAAGTATCCAAGAGAGGGCAGCTGGAGGAAAAAGGGGACCTTTATCTTCTGATGGCCTGGATATGTCACAGTGTTTATCCCTCCGTATGGTCAGAAAGGGGCACCCACAAACAATTAAAAAACACCACAACAAACAAACTCAGTCTCACACACTACAACAGCCATTGTGTTGTCTAACTTGTTTGAACATATCGGGCTTTGTTCACCAAACTTCCTTCATTAAACTCCCCATGTATCCAACGGCCAACGATCCTCGCCATTTTCCAGACTCCTCTTCTCCCCACCCTCCCTCTGTCCAACCATCCTCCCTACACCTGCTCAGATAACCACTCCTCCGTCTCTAGGCTCCATCCTCCTCGCTGTCCTCTCAACCCCTCCATTACTCATCCCGCTCTTTATCTTTGGAATACTCATCGGCTCTCCAAGCTCCCTCATGTAAACCCATTCAACTTCCTCTTCTTTCATCTTTTGCATAAAACCATAACTTGGTGAGGGAAGGGGCCTCATTTTCGAGACAGACAAGGAGGCAGTGTTCACGGCAACTGAAGCTTGTACATCACACATAATAAACTTCCTCTTTTGAAGCAGCTGCTTTTACAAGTGTTCAAGTCAGAAATGCGGAAAAAGACAGGATAGAAGAGAAGGCAATTGATTGCTTCTTAAATGTACCTTTTTTGTTAGGAACTATGGTTAGGGTTGTTCTGACACCATTTTTTGGTACTTCTTTAAACCTTATACCTAAACTTCAATATTTGCAAATGTTGAGTATCCTTCTTATACCTGTGTGTTTAAATATAAACCTTTATTTTTAATGTTAGCCTAAAATCACACTCTGTTAGTACCACACCATTGTTGTTTGCTTCTTTTTCAAAGTTTTTTTTTTTACTTAAATGGCTCGGCCAACCAACGCCCTTGTGGTTATTAAGGGGGCATAAAAAATGGACCTTAAGCCAGCTGTCATTTTGAGGACTTGTTGGTTTTGGGAGGATGTTAGTTAAAGCTATGAACTAAAAACTGAAAAGGTGGATGATGTTTGGACTTACCTTGACATCAGAAAAGAACATCTTGAGCATATTAGAGCTTGGGTAGCGGGTGTAGAAAAACATAAGCTTGGCCTTCTTCAGGTGATTTGGGGAGAGACCTTCTTGGATCTGGAAAAAGCTGCCATTAAGGAAATCAACAACTTTTGGCAAGGACATAACTTAAGGCAGGTAAAAGGACACTAGACAGGAATTGCATATTAGTAACTGGCAGACAGTTTGTTGAGAAATAAACATTTGTATGATGAGTAACCAAATTTCCTTTCAGGCATGAAGGCAGCACTGTTTGAAGGTGGATGAACCTGAAGACAAAACCATTTGTTTGCTATTACCATCATCCGTACAAGGTGTGAGAGCGTCACGCTGAATAAAACGCTGGCCAGCATGGCCGCCAATGCTTTTACATAAGGAGGTTCATTTCACAGTCAAAGTAAGCAAACGCCTTTGCCTACACCCTGTGCTAACCTCCACCCAAAAAAAGGAGGAAGAAAAAAGGAGACATTTGCATATCACAGACAAAGACAGCAGTTAATGCCAGTGACGGGCAAGAAGGCCTAATGGCTTGGCGACAACACATGCCAAGCCTGAATATGACTGTCTGAAGTTGGCTTCATATCAGTGACAAAACAAGGTCCAGGAGATGGTACCAAACACTGGCTCAAGCAACATGAAAAACCTCCTTATAGCCACACACAGGCAATATTCAAAACTACATGTCGGAGGCCTTGTCTTCCTAATGGATCCCCTGGATTGAACAGCAGAGAGGAAGGAGATGGGCTGGTGGGGGCACCTTGAGGGACAGTGTGGTTCCAACCTTCAATTACATCCCCCTCCTCTTCCCTCTGCTCCACCCCTGCCCCCCAGCCTCACTGCTGCTGCCAAACCCTTGGAGGAGCAAAAAGAAGGAGGAGAAGAGGGGCTCTGAGGCTTTGGACACAGCCAGCAATGGGGGGGGACTGAAACACATCTGCGCCACCGAACGGCCCAAGCCATTTCCATGGTGAATTAACGGCCGTATAATGCATCTGATAATATCAATCTGGAGGATAAGACATTGAAAAGGGGAATAGGGATGGGGGGCGGGCTGCATGTTAAAACCTCAGGCTGTTTCAACAAGGGTTTCCATCATGCTCACACAAGACAGGGCTTTAAATTACATAGAAGATACAAGCCCAAGTTTTCATGAAGACTGTTTACACTCGAGTGGACAAAATACATTGCTTGACATTATTTATGATCTACAGGGGTGGCTGTGATCATTAAAATCAGTCAAGTGTCCAGATGTAGCTGTAACTATAGAATGGGAAGAAGGCATCAGCTGCTAGATTGGATTGCCCTTGGCCTCGGGGTTATACAGCAAAGCCAGCAAATGCTGAACCACACTGGGCTGGCTCCTTAAAGACCCTGTCTACTTTGTCTGATTCAGGGAGAGGGAGAGAGAGAGTTGGTTGTATACGCAGCAAGGGTCTTGTGGGGGAAACCCTGGCAGACTGGTGTTACTCTGTCAGGCCTGGCCAAAAGAGCAGCACTTCACTCTCCACACCACACCATCTGCTCCAAGTGGAGGGGATACAATGGATCCTCAGACAGAGAGGGAGAGAGAAAGAGAGCTCTTTTCCAGGCAAGGCAGGAATTATTTGAAAGCTATGCACTTATACTTAGATTAATTTGTTTTTGCTTTTTCAATTAGGATTAGCATTACTTTCCCTTTATAAGTGAAATTAAAAATTATTTTAAAAACAAAGACATCTTGGTTTTTTACAACTCCGGCCATAAACACAGTATCACCTCCCTTCAGACGACAATTAAGAAGCCTCATATCTCCTGATGAGGCATTTTCATCTCCAATTCACTCACAGCTTGCAAATGTAATTGTGATTGGACTTAGGGGTGACGTGCAAGGCTATTATTTTGTCATGATGGTGCACTCATACCAGCTGGCCCAGTGTTCGCCTGCCACATCTGACAAGACATCATCATTCTCGCAACACTTCCCCAAAGCCCAAAGTCATGAGAGGGAAATAGCTGCACCACTTCCTAATTCCAGGTGTAAGGACAAGAATATTTGGAGTCGGTCTGAGAACAAATGGGGAAATTGATAGCGGCCATCTGCTCTGAAACGTCGCCGAAAGCTGGTGAACTTGAACGCACCTTGCAAAATGTCTGACAAGCTGCCTCTGGCTTCAGAGGCTGCTGAAGCAAAAAAAAAAAAAAAAAAAAAATTAATACCAAAAATGAACTAGCTCTAAAAGAGAATGTGAATTCAGATGAACAGATTCATAAATGTAATATTTTTTATAAGTCAAAAACTGCATCCCGTAAAGGCCAAACTTTGTCCCTATACCTGTAGCATAAGCTCTAAGAAACAAAAAATAAAAGATAAATATCAAAAACTATATTGACATGTTCTTCCTTTTCTTTTCATTTAGAGGAGTACGTCTGTTAATGCCCCGAATTTATAAATGCTACCATGAAAGCCACAGCATCTGGTATATGTGGTTATTGTTTGATTGTTTTCTACTTTCTCTCTGTCTCTGAACGTCTCTCTCTCCCTTTTCTCTTTTCATCCCTCCATCGGGAGCCCATAGAAGCAAAGGATTATGGATCTCTGGAAAGCGTTCACCCTTGGGTCAGAAGACAAGACAAGGCGAGGTAATGAAAGATAAACAGCTCGCTGCAAACACCTGTTAACGTCCGCTTCAAAGAAAAGACAGGGAGGAGGGGGGTGTGCAGGGAGGGAAAACAAAAAAAGAAGTATTTGGCTGCCAAGCAACAGCCGAAGGGCCCCCCGGGCTGTTGACAGATCTTTATGAAATGAAAAAAAAAAGAGAAAAGAAACGACAATGATTGTGGGCTTTTTACAACAGCGATGGATGATAAGAGGAACACAAGAGAAAACACAAGCAATCATAAATATACATCTTTACTGAGTCCTCAGGCGAACCTTTTGTGACACACACACACACACACACACACACACACACACACACACACACACACACACACACACACACACACACACACACACACACACACCTGCAAAACACTCAGGTAAAAACAAGAGACAAAAGTGCCTCCAAAATGTTAAATACACATGATCTCCTGCAGATGTATCTGAAACAGCAGCAGTTGGATTCAATTCTTAAGAAAATAATGAACACCAGTGACTTAAAGACATTGCTTTCTACGCACAGCCATCTGTGAATCAAACTTTCATAAGGGTTACGGGGTGTTGAATACTTACAGGCTAAGGAGGTAAATGGGAAACGGAGAAGGCACTGAATGTATCTGTTTAAGCTATTAGTCCCGAGTCTCCAGGGGATCCAATTTGAGCCTCCCATAGGGGATAGCCTCTTTATCCAAAGGGTATGATTGGGGCACACTGGGGTTAACCTATAAGGGAGGCTATATAACACCATTGTGTGCCAAGTTTCAGGATGTTATCTCCCTCCTTGTTCTTTCAGGCCATTTTTATAAAAGGAATTGGGGCAGTAAATGTCGTGGGGACCTAATCTTTGTGAGTAAGTGATATGTGACAAGAAAGCTTTTAAGGCACTTAGGAATGAAGATGGAAGAAAAGGCTGCTCGGTGCTGTGAGAAGGAAGAGGTATGAGTGTAAAAATAAATACAACAATGCAGTACAATGGAGACGAGAACAGCAGTGGGAGGAAAAGTGATTCATCAACAATTTCTCAGATTCTTAGGCTAGTTTATAACAGGCTCAAAAAGATTTGATTTTTAACTCTTTGTAGTGTTGCTCACCTGCCTCTACTACCTCTACCACCTGATCTTTCCTGGCTTGAACTGGTTCAAGCTGAACTAGGCAGGATTAAAAAGTGAATGTGTTATCCTTGTAGTTATGGCTTTACACCTCCTAAACACACACACACACACACACACACACACACACACACACACACACACACACACACACACACACACGCTCTAACAGCATACAGACTGTTTGAAAGGATACATTGCTGCCTGAGTAGGGTGAGATGTCAGCCATGTCCTGGAGGTCACCGCACTCAGACTTGATGAGGGACAGGGAGAGTCCCTCAGCTGTGCTGCCAGGGTGTGCTGGTGAAAGAGAACGATGGTGGTGCCCCAGGTGGTGGCCTGAAGCCATCTTGGTCCTGAGGCTGGTGGTCTCCCGGGACAGGTCCATGGAGTCTGGTGAGGAGCGGTCCTTTCCTGGGTAGCCACTTGTAGGTGCACCAAGGGGACTTTGGAAAGGGTAACCCATTAGAGGCAGTGGAAATGGGTGTCTAAAAGATGGAGGGCTGAAGCCCATGGAGGCAGAGAGCGAGGAGGGGTGAAGGACGGGGTGGTGGTGTCCGCCATGGGCACCCACAGCTGAAGACTGGTGGTGGTGGTGCTCACTGGGTGTCTTCCTCACAACTAAGGGCAGTGCCTCAGTTTGGTCATCGGTGGGACCTGGCATCCCCGGCATGCTGGCAAAGGAGTCTAGTGGATTGGGAATGATGACATCACCGAAGCACTGCAGCCTCTGGTTGGCGGTGTGGAAGTTGGGGTTGTCTCCATTGACAACAGTAGGGAATCTTTCTGGAGGTATGGACAAGGGGGGGAAGGCCTGCTGGGGTGTGGGGCGGGGAGGCTTGGCAAACACCTTAACCACTGTGTCCACAACCTGGGTCATGGCTGAATTGAGTTCCTGCTTCAGTGTTTCTGCCAGCTGTTTACCTTCAGCATGCATGGAAGAGCCTGGACCTCCCTGTCCTTTGCTCCGGCCAAGCACCTCTCTTCTTGGCTTCTCCCCATGTGCCAGCAGGGCCTGCTCCTGAAGTAATGCCCTTGCCCTGTCCAGGAAATGGCCTGGGTCGAGATCAGACATCTCATTGTCAGAGCGCAAGTCATCTCCACCCCGGTCATCACCGCCAGTGTCAGACCTGACTGGGCTGTCCTCGGACATGTTTCCTATGTCATTGTGGAGGTCATTGTGGAGGTCGTTGTGTTCCGAGTCATCAGTTGAGTCATATATCTGAAAGAACTTCTCCTGTAGCTGACGTAGCTGCTTCTGCATGTCCTCTAGCTGTAGCTTCAGTTGCCGTCGCTCCTCCTGCTTCTGCTCCTTCCTCTGGCACACCAGCTGGGTGAAGCTCTGCTGCTGCTGCTGAGGCAGACGCTGCTTGCGTTTGTTCTCCCGGCTGCTACTGCTGCACACCTCGCCTCCCCGTGGGCTGCTTGGGGCCTGCTGCTGAGACTGAGGGGGTGGACAGTCTAGATCCATATCCCTTTCTCCATCCATCTCATGGTCACGCTCATGGCGTGAAGCAGCAGGTACCACAACGCTGGGTGAGTGGCTCATACCACGTATAATGTTCTCTACCCTGGCTCGCTTGGCACGCAGGTGTTCATCATTGAGACGTTCAATGTCAAAGGCAGCAAGGCCAGGTGGACGACCAAAGGGTGACAAGCATTCTTGAGGGGTGCTGTCCTGTGAAGAGTTACTGCAGACATCCTCCTGGGGAGCATCTGAACTTGCATTGGAGAGCCCTGATCCAGGGAAACCGGTGTCCCCTCTATCACCCCTGTCCCCTCTTTCTCCCCTCTCAGGCCCGCCTCCATTTTTAGCCATGTTATTCTTGAGAAGCTGGGAGATAATTGTGGTGCCAGGGAAGGGCATCATGGTGTCCTCATATGAGTTGGCCCTCTTCAGTAGCTTTCGGAGTACATTGGACTTGGACTCACTGTCACTGGCTGATATAACGCCAGGCCCACCATGTGGCTGCACTACAGAGCACTCCATGGAGTCGGTGTCTGATCCGTGGTGAGAGTGGGAGCTCAGAGAGTTCATGGCACTGAAAATGGCTGCTTTGGCGCGGGCAATGCTATCAGTGGTTGTTGTGGCTGCTGCTGCGGAGGAGGCTGTGCTGCCCACGGTCCTCTTAACACCAATGTCCACACGTCTTCGCTTGGTCTGTCTGTTCAGGAGGGAGTCGCTGTCATGGTCCGGCATCACGGGCTTCTGCTATTGGGCCATATCCCACAAACCCAGTCCTCTAGGATCAAAGCCTCGGAGTACCTGTTGGCAAAAAATTCACAGACACAAGACTTTTAGAGGTGAAAAATATTTTCAGGATCTAAGTCACTCACACACACTTAGGCAGAACTTTCTACAATAAATCAAAAATAAAACTAAGTTATTGAAAAGAGAAGCTTTAACGTTCATAATAGATGGAATCCATCAGAACTGTCCACCTCTGATATTATGGATTAAACTAAAGAGTTGTGTCTAAAGAAAACGAGCAACCCCCCTGCATGTTTCAACAAGAACAATGACATTTGTTATATTGTATAAGAGGATGAGGAAAATTAACAGGCAAGATGAGGTCAAAATCAGGCCTTGGCTCGACATTCCAGGGCAAAGTCCTACATTTTATCTTGTCCCCTGTTACACGCTGCGCGACACTGAACCAGTTCCCACGGAACACAAAGCTGCATAAAATTATGATAATTACTTAAGTACTTGTCCTCATTTCCATATTTGTGTGGTGTGAGCCAACATAGGAGCTATTAACTAACAAAATAAAATTAAAAGAAACAAGGTTAAGAGTGTCTTAAATTTGTGGTATACAAACGGAGAAACTGCAAATAAAATGTCCTGATACACACCTCACATCAGAATAAGCACAAAACTATACAAAGTAAGTAAAGCACAAGTTAAAAAAATATACAATGTTTGTAAGTGTGCAATTTTAAAACGCAACATTCATGTTCACATTCATCAACAGGACTGTCGTATATTAAGCAATGGGGAGGGTGACATAAAAGAAACACAAAATAGGCCTATTGATTTTGGTGCCAGCGTGAGCTCACTTCTGTGTTTTTTGTTTGTCTTTTCATCTGGCAAGGGCAGTTAATTCTGCTCAAATGAATAGGTCGCAAGGGTCAGCTCTGGCAAGGAGCAACTTAAAGCGCTCATACAAAAACCCTAATGCCCCTCTGAAAGCAAAACGTTTTGTCAGAACAGGCCTGCATCAATAATGCTATGTAAGCAGCAGTGGCAGTGTCTTAGTCGGAGTCGAGTCAGCTGCATCAAGTCTCAAATGAAGTTATGGCGTCAGAGACAGTTTAATCTTTATAGGTCTCTTTAAAGACTGTCCGTCATGTTTGAAAGTTGTTGGTTTTATTGTTTTCAAACATTAGATAAAAAAGAGAAATAGGTGCTGAAACAACTGCACTGCACTTCTCTTTTTCACACTCTTAAAGAAAACACCAACTTCATTTAAAATGGATACCAGCTTGGTGAAAAAAATAAATATACAAAATACAATATTCTTTTCTCAAGTTCAATTTTAAAGTTTTCAAATATTTGCAACAATTGCAAAGCTTTTCATTTTTAATCCTTTTTCTGATTTGAGATGTTGCTTCACATCCTATGATAAAAACATCATTTGATGAATGTGTTAGAGTGCTCCTTTGGAAAAATAAAAATGTGGATATAATGACATTTTCTCTTCCCTTTTTTGCTCAAACTAAAAAGATTTGTTTAATCTTTTTGGTAAAATTGCATGTGAAATTACTGTTTTAAGACTGCCTTCTATCTTTTTAACTTATCTCAAAAACACACTGCACATAGACGCGCACACGTAACTTTGCTGTTGGCTTTGTTATATTCTGTGCGGTGGAGTGTGGTGCACCACACAAGTGGCATAAATTGAAAGGTTTTTCACGCTCATAAACATTCACTAAATTCTCCAGATAAAACTTCAAAAGTGCAATTTTACTGAAAAGAATAGATTGGGTTGAAGGTTTTCTTTTCATCTCATTATCAACATTGCCTTAAACTGCAGCCCTTTGAAAAATGGCTTTGGTCCAAGTCTTGACAGCCATATCAGCAGTTCAAACAAGAGCTGATCCATCTCCAAGAAAAAAATACTTGACTTGATCGCCTCAGGATCTTAACAATGAGCTTGAAATAGTCACTAGCACCTGTCTTTTCTGAAGGCGCACCTGTCTCTCATTGCCCATGCGCACTCTCTCTCTTTAAAAAACAGCTTTCAACATTTTCAAGGCATGAAACCACACATGAGAACAACTGGCTCTGTCCACACAACTTCAACTATTATAGCTCCTTAACCAATATTTAAACCTCTATCTTTACAAGAAACCTTTTTACACCTTGAAACTTTAAATTTTGAAAGAGCAAAAGGGACAAAAGATTGAAACAAGTTTTTGAAAGCTTGGTCAAACTCAAACAATACACAATTTATGTCACTTTAAAGGGTTTCAGTGAAAATGCAACATTAACAACACTTACATCTGGATCTTTCTGACACATTTCATGGTCATAAAGAGACCAAGATATCAAAGCCTGAGAGACAGAGCTGCATGCAGGGAACACACCGCTGCTGTACATGCCAAAAGCCTTTCATCCCAATTTGTCCTTAAAATGTTGCTGTAGAGAACAGACACTAAACACAAAGAAGAAGTTCTAACCCCCAGGGCAAAGACAACTCGAGCTGAAAGCTAATTCACATGACGGATAAAACGCAGGTAAAGCACAGTTTTAGTCCGTTTAAATCTGGTGCCCTCTTTAGTCAAAAACCCCTCACTTCCAAAACTTACTTCGCAAAGTTTCAAACCAACTTGATCTCCGCTGTGATGAGGGAAGGTTGGGCTACGGTCCGCAAATCATCCTCGCAAAAACACGGGCTGCTCACGCAACTCTTCACCACACATTCACATGAGGTGAACGAAACAGTACAAATAATTGTCGCATAGATATGATTAGCTGCTGATCACTGGAATAAATTTACGCGTTAGTGATGTTTGGTTTGTTTATTTTTTTCCGCCCACCGCGCGCAGGCGAGGCAGAAAGAGAACAAGAGAGAGGGAGGTATCCGAGGACAAGGTTACTTACCCTTTAGATGAAGAGGGGGACAACCTTAACTCCTACAGCGAAAAAAGAAGAGAATTTCACGCAGTGGAAAGCTGGATGCTAGGATACTATAAACAATTTCTCAGAGACGGAAGAGCTGGAATAAAGTCGGCGACACGAGCGAAAGGACCAAAACAGGAAAAATATAGAAGATGAAAAGAGCTCTCGTGCGTCGGTCTCTCTCGCTATCCTCTGCTGTGACTGGAAGAGTGAGAGACATAGAGAGTGCAAGAGAGAAGGAGAGAGAGAGAAAGAGAGAGAGACTGCGTGTGTGCGTCTCCGGGGCGCACTGGATGCAGAGGACTGGATGCTGGAGCGCTCCTCCGCCACTAAGATTCACTTTAAGATGCGGCTGAAGGAAACAGGAAGACGTGCGCGTCACGAGCGACGTGATGTAACTGTCGCAACCTACCAATAAGAAGCGTCCGTCCGGTCCGGAGAACAACGCACTGAACTTGACCAGAGAATGGGACTTGAGCAGGCAACTAAAGAGAGAGAGAGAGAGGAAAAATGGAAATAGCACTCTTACTAATCTCTTTCTTCTCAAATCAACGACTGCGCGAGTAAGAATCGTTTACGCACTTTGACATCACACTATTAAAACACATTACACACTTTAATATGACAGTCACATGTGTGTCAATATAAATGAGAGATTTCCTTTTTAACTTTTAGAGTCGGGGTGTCGCTTTATCCAAAGAGATATCTAAAAAAGTGTACAAAAATATGAGAAAGAGGAGTTTTGTGCCAATATCTGCTCAAACAATCCTTAAAATAAAGTGATGTGGATAGAAAGCAGTGAAAGTATGTTGCCCGATTTTTTATTTATTTTTATTTTTGTTATTTTTAGAGAAATTATATCAAAGAGTTTAAGTATGGTTTTGAATGTTGCATCTAATGGATTTGTAACATGGATAGTTAATGTTTGAGTTACTTTCCAGTCTTGTGGCTATAAAAATACCAATGGACCTTTTGTTTTATCACCTTTTTAAAGCTCGAGTTATTGTTTCAAATGTGTTTATGAGGATCTTTTGAAACATATTTACATTCCTTAAAGCCCAGTCGTTTTTAAAGACTGTCAACTGTGTCATATAATCCTCAAATGTTTCAGGCTCACGATTATTTTTAATACACATATTTACTTTTTCTCTGCTCAGACATCGGTGGCTAGCCTACATATTTAGACCACGGCTCCCCAAATAGAATAACAGTATTGCTGCATCCTCAGGGTATTGGAGGTTCAGAGTGGCATGTAGAGATATTTTACGTGCGCAGTTTCCTCATTGGTTGTAGCAAAGTCTGATTTATGGACAAGCAGAACAGCACAGAAGCTCCGGAGCTTTGCTCTGGAATTCAGATTATCCGGGGAAGCCAGTATCAGCGGAGAGCTAAACGTCTCTTTGTGGAAACGCTCAGTGAAGAGCCGAATATCATCATGAAACGTCTGTCACTCGGATCCACAGGCTGCCACTGAAATATCCCCCCCGCGCGTAAAGACTGCACCGTCACCACACAACGATTAGCAAGTCAAACTGATCGTAAAGAAGTGAAGGACATATTCACATTTTAATGAAAAAATTAATTGTTTTTAATGAGCTGTCATATTTTGAAACCTCCCCACCTGTTAGGCTGAGCCTTACGCTCTCTGACATCTGATCCTGTCCGCAGAAAAACCTGTTTGACGCTCCAAATTTATGAAAAGATTATTGCTGCTCGTCCTCATCCTCCTCTATGCGAACGATTTATATAACTACGTATTTTGCGTCCTTTAAATACTTAGAAATTCGCTATTTACAACAGGTGTATACGCGGTACATTTTTTTGGTTGTATTATTAAGGAAAGGAGTTATTTTTGTGCTGCTTTTTTAATTTATGCGTAAAATAATTATTTTTAACGGATTAAAACAGGTCACATCTGCCTGACGATCTAGGTTTTAGGAAACAGAGAAAGCATTGAATCAAGAATGCAGGCAAGAAATTATCTTAAATGTTCACTAAAAATCAAGTTTTAAATGTATGCTATCATTATAAATATCAGTGGTAATTTATGTGACATTTGACCATTTCTACCGCCTTTCTCATTCGCAGCAGTAATCAGACCACCGTGCTTTTGATCTCTTTCCATCTTCTCACTTTGACCACATTTATTGCCCACAGAATCTTCTTTTTTTATCCCCTGCACAAACAGGATCCCGAAGTACTTAACGATAAATCTTATTTTCCATATGCTCGTCTGTCAGCTGCCAAAAGGGAAAAGGCGAGTCTCTTTTCCATGCCGCACGCAAGTGGGTTTTTTTTTTCGTTTTTTTTTTTTTTTGGATCAACGAATTGCAACGAAGTCAGCAAACTTTTAGTGTCTGGAGTGTCTTTTCCAAAGCAGGTGTCCCGGCCCTTTCTGCTCTCCTGCACTGGCCTGTATGTGGCTCATTTGGCCTCGGCTCCCCTGGGTGCCGTCGGTGCGCACACAGGCTGGAAAAACAGGCCGGGACATTAAAGAAACGCGTGTTTGGAAAAGGAAGACTCGGATGAGGTGTAGAGGAAACGTGCTGCTTAACTCTGGCTGCTCTTATCAGCGGCCAAGTCCAGGTGGATCAGCTCGGGGATTTATTTCAAACTCACTTTCCCCCCTTGTCTTTTTGGTCGAGAGCGACACACCTCGATGCCCAAGACTGATAATGCGCGCTGGCATTGCACACTGATGGCTGAATTTATTGACATATTTATTACAGCTGGGCCCATAGGCAGAAGAAGGGAGGAAATGAAAACAATATTTCTCCCAGGGGAGTTATAAAGGTACTTTTTAACACGTTCTGAACACAATTATGTGATAATAAAAGCGCACACGAGGTGATGGTATGCGGACTGGAGAGGAGCCAGTGGCTTATTTTTTCCCCTCAACAATTAATTGGATCAACGACAGGTCAACTTTTTTATTATTATTATTATTATTATTATTATTATTATTATTATTATTAATAATAATAATAATAATAATAATAATAATAATAATAGAGTATGGATATTAGCCTTTGGCCTTATTTTGAAGAGCGCTGAATGCAGAAAATCAACAGACGTCATCACACAGGTTGCCTGAGTTGTAGTTCTGTGGATTATTGTTATTGAAAGATTGAATTTTATTCTGAAAAAAACAGCAATCTCTTGAGCAGCAGCGGTCAGAAAATGACATTAATCAGATAATGACTTGATGAGCTCCTACAACAGCTCCATTTCTTTTCACAGACTGTTTTTTAAGAGGAATAAGAGAGAGAGAGGGAGTGCTATTTGCGAAAACAGAAGCAGTGAGAGATGGCAGCGCTAAAAGCTGTTTTGTTCCGGAGAGGTCTCCGGGTCCCTGAATAAAAAGGTTTAGGAGACAGGACAGAGGAGATGAGGAGAAGAGAGGAGGAGACAGTATTAGTCCAAGTGTAATAAAGTGAGTAGGCGTCTGACTCTCAGCAGCCTCTATAGCCATTGTTGGGCCTCATGTCCAGCACTTAATGTATTCAGCTTTCAGCAGCAAAGATGAGGAAAATATGTAGAGCATAACACTTGTTTCTGCTATCAAGGTGAAACCCATTCGAGAAAAAAAAAGTCTGCATGTTTGATCTGGGATAATATAAGGAACGTCTGTAGAAAATGGCAGGAATTTTCACTGATGTTATTATTGGTGAGATTACTTCTTGGCTGCCAGGGATGTGATAGCTGGAACAGTGTGGCCCCCAATGACCAACATCCCTCTTTCTGGGCTACAAGTAGTGCTGATTATGGAGGTGTGTGTGTGTGTGTGTGTGTGTGTGTGTGTGTGTGTGTGTGTGTGTGTGTGTGTGAGAGAGAGAGAGAGAGAGAGAGAGAGAGAGAGAGAGAGAGAGAGAGAGAGAGAGAGAGAAAAGTTGGTCATCCTCTGTGGCCTGTTTATGCAAGCCATTAAATTCTGCAGACACTTTCCTTCAACGTTGCTTTATTTGCATGAATGGGTGTTAACTATTGGTGCAGAGGCTCTTGTATGACATAATGTTGAAAATAATCATAAGTGAGATCATTGTGACATCGACTGAAATATAATAAACATAAAAAGGTGATAAATGAAAATCATTAATGCCATGCTTTACTGTGCTGTCTTGTACATGAAAATTTTTAACAGCAGGAATTTACGATTCCTCACTCACACGCTGACAGTACAGTATTGCAGCACTTCTTTGAACAAATCCTGATTTCAAACCTGTTTGCACAACTGTTAAATAACGCTGCATGTCTGACCTGCATAGATGAAAATAATAGGCAATTAAAAGGATTCTGCAGTGCTCAATGAAGCTAATGGGAATATGGCCGCAGCCAGATCTATTAAAATCACAGATAATCTAAGTGTCATGGTTACTTGTTCGGAGTGAGTCACATTTGACGTTGTGGCAGAAAATGGCAAAATGAAGTCAGAAAAGTCTGAGTTATTTCAAAATGTCTTACGAACAACCTTGAAAGTGTATGCTTGAAACGATCGCTGCCTATGAAAGCAGTTAGGCTAAAGTCAACAGGGATAAAAGGGCGCGCGCGCACTAGTCACCACGCGCACACACAGCGCCTTGGAGGTGCTTGTGCGGACAGACATGCTGGGAAATCGCCTGGAACTGTATTAAGCTTGTCGTCCTTAAAACAAACAATGGCACCATGAAATAAAGGCTTATGCGCTCAAAGTCAAAGAGCCCCTTCAGCAACTCTCCCTGTTTATCTCTGCCTCTGTCTGACACACTCACGCGCGCGCACACTAACCATTTCTTTGGGGTTACACAGTCAGGGCTGGCAGCTCGCGCGGGAGGGGACCAACTTTGCTCCTATGAACTCTCACCTGTCAACATGGAGCAGAGGACTTTACTTGGTAAACACGAAAGGACTTTAGCTGTTTACTTCTGCCGGCAACTTAGCCTATTTTCCTCACTGCAAGGCCGTGGTCACAGCTGGCTCCGCGAGTGTTCTGAGTGCGTGTCAAGGCGAGGTTAAATCCACGCCAAACTCCGTTCAATAATGTGTCAATATTAATACGACCGCTCCTTGGCTGCACTTTTTGCGTGGTGTGAGTAAAATGAATTTTTGAGCAAGTGTACCATGTCAGTAGTCTCCATACAGCACAATCATGAAGGCATCACTTCAAGGTGGATAAACTTTACTCAAGATTTTTGCTCGTTGCCGCCCCTTGGCGATGAACACGCTCGAGTGAGGAGAGGGTTAAAAGTTACAGAAGTTGACTTTGATTACGTTTCCTGTACTTAAGTCGTACTTAAGAGCTGGTTTCAACTGAGTTATACATCATGGCTTTCTGTGCTTAATTTCTTGCTTTCTCTCATACAAAGCAACAAATCGTTCAGCTTTTTTCAATACAGTTTGGCAAAGGCGCTCTACCACATGCATGTAGTGCGTTTTTCCTCTTAGCTTTCCATGTGCATCATCCTCCACTGCGACTCTCCTGGAAGTGAGTGGGGAAAAAAAGAAAGAAAGGGGTTGTGGGAGATAAGCGGCGGTCTGTTTTCGCTTCTCTGATCAGTCGTAATTATATTTGTTGGCGTGGAGGTAAGTGGTCCTCCCCGGGGGGCGTATTGTACTCGACTCACTCCATGCCATAAAATAAAATTACAAGGAAAAGGAGAAGATATCCTACAATAACAGGGGCGAGTTGTAAAAATCAAAGAGGAGCTAAATTAAATCTGATGGAGGGGGGGCGCACGGAAAACGAATTAAGGGCTTGACTGACAGGGGCAGGGGGCTTCAAATAAAACACAGGTTAATGAGATTTTAATGGCTTCTACGACTGTATGGTTGTTAAACAGCTTCTCTCTCTCTCTCTCTTTCTCTCTCTCTCTCTCTCTCTCTCTCTCTCTCACTCACACACACACTCACACACACACACACACACACACACACACACACACACACACACACACACAGGCAAAGCTTTGGCACAAAGAGTAATTAGTGATCTGTTACCTGTGCTTGAGCCTTTCCGCACTTCCCCAAATACCATAAAGAGAGGCGTCTATAGGGTATGAAGTGACATTTACAAGGCTTAAGTAGCTTAAAGTGCCACTCTTACCACACACTATAAGTTTAGCTCCCTGCAACACTCTGCTATCCTGTTACAGCAGCGGACATTCACACGTCTTGTACCTGTTGGCACCCTATTGTCTGGTTTATGTATCTGTGCAACCTCTGACCCCCCCACCCCCCACCAAGTGTGGTTGTTTGGGTCTGGCATCCAGCACTACACAGTGGCCTTTCTCCAGTGACCCTCTTGACTTCTCAGTGACCTTGCACACCCGAGGAGGTTCGGCTGCCTCAGGGGAGGTCAGGAGGAGGGTAACACTGGTAGAATAGGTCTGCAAATGCATTCAGACACAGGCAAACATGGGCTTAGGAAAGTTTAATTTAAGATGACCATAAAATATGTATTCCTCAACATGATGCATACACCGTATTGACTTTTTACAGCGCCGCACTATATGATATATATAGTGATAGAAATAACCAAGTTTGAAACGAATATATTTACATACATGCATGCATGTACTTTGCATTCTTTATCAATCAAAAGACTAAACAACTGAGACCTTTGACCTGGAGTATCCAGACTTGGAATTATAAATCCCAAATCTTCTGTTTGAGAGATGACTAACTCCACTACTGAGCCATACCCACTCCCAAACAAACACCATGTAGTAACGAAAATGCCGAATGACGTTAGTTAACACAAATTTTAATTAACACCAGGAATTTTCTGGGGTTTACACACAGACTGTATAATTAATGGACACAGTCTCTGTGACATCACCCATCTTTTTCTGAAACTTGAGTTTTTTATGCAAATCAGCTGGTGCGGCCATATTGGAAATGGGGCGGACTTTGAGTCTCCACACAAACAGCTAGTGGGCGCCAGTCATGTTAGCTTAGCCATACCAATGATTGGGCGAACTTGCGTTCTAAATAGCTTCTGAACTGCCAAGTTAGAAAAAGTCAGTGATTCTGATGGGAGACATTTTTCTTACCAGGCTGTAAGCATATTTATTTTTGCTGTGAAATTAAAAAGATTTTTTTTTTGGCTTGGTGTGTATGTGGTTTCTGGTACTTTCAGAACCAGCCTCAAGCAAAAACAAGATGAACTGCAGATTTTAACACTTCTGCATTGTCTCATATTTTAAGACTGGAGGCTACCACTTGTGTTTACACTGGGCATCAGTGTTGGCTACTGTAGAATATTCAAGGACTTCTTGTAAGACCTTTGGCAGTAGACTACCAAAAGACACTACAGTTATATCGGCATACTACAGAGTTTTCAGTCTTTCAGCGTTTACGTATAAACGCAGATTTTTTTTCTCCATGTTTTTTGCATTTTCGAGTGAAACGCTGTGGAGCGTTATCGTATAAATGGGGCCTCATAAACAAACTCTGGACTAGCCTTTGTTAGCTGCTTAGCTTTCTGGTATTTTCATTGTGCTGGTGATTTCTGTCTAACTACCTCTGCGTTTAAGTTTGAATGTGGAATATTTTGCGAAAACAGTTTAAACACTTGTGTTTTTGCCACAAATGGGGAAAGAAAGTTGGTGCTCAATTTGTGACATCCATCTAAGTTTATGTTACCCCAACTGTGTTGTGCTTCCTTCTTCTGTCAGCTTGCTTCTTGGTTGGTTGATACTCACGCAGAGTGCATACTGGGCCATTCTTAGGGATCACCCGACATAACAGCTTCTAATGGGATATTTTGTCTTCTGAACTGATCAAGGAAAAGAAAATTGCACCTTACACACCTCTCAATTAAGGAGTATATGACAAGATAATCTTCAGAACCATCAGATAACCAGGTCTTTTGCTGACTTTAGATCAAAGGGGGAAATTGGGCCCAAAATTAGCTTGATGTGTGTACCCCAATTTAGAGCTACTTGAGTTCAGATTGGGGAAAAATTAAAGCTGCTTCTGGTGGAAAGATGTTAAAACACAGAACATGACATAGAGCAGTTGTCATAAAGTTATAAAGAACATTGCCATGCTGTATGTGCTCACATTTCTTTCCTATAGGATCCTGGCTATATATATAGTGCAATCTAGAGTGTAGCCTTTAATTACTCAGAGTGGCCTGACCATCTATCCTCTGTTGGGGGCATGCATGAACATTCTTCACCCACAGGTTAAAAAGTAGCAGCCTATAAAGGGAGAAAAACACAAGTAAATGCACACACACAAACATCATACACAATAATGAGGCTGTGCACACTTCACTACATACAGTGTGTACTCACAGGCCTACATCCATGCAAATCACTAACGGCATTTTCAAAGACTTCCCTGTGGACAGCGGCGTCTGCCAGCGCTGCTATAAATCACGCTGAGGCTGGTGCTGAGGGCAAGGCACACCTTGTCCACGTCGCCCCCACTCCTGGGCTGAATAAACCATAACATCCTGCCTCTCGTGCTGCCCGACGCCCTCAGAGCACGACCCTAGAGAAGACCCCCACCCCTGTGCCCTCATCTCCTCCTCCTCATCCTCCTCCCTTCCTCCATCTCATCTCTCATCGCAACCCTGCCATTGTTACTCCTCCTCCTCCCCCTATCTTTAACTCATCTATCTTAGAGATTTAAGCTTTTGCAGTGGGCTTTTTGGGCAGAGGTTTGATTGTTTTGAATGAACTTAACCCCCTCCTCATCTCCTTCTAACTCTTTTCCCCCTCATCCCAATGACTTCCTGCAGGAGGAGTGGGATGAGTGGAAGAAAAAGGAGAAAAACAACAGAAAAACAGCAGGAAGCATGCGTTTAACAGGAGGGTGCTGACACCCTCATCCTGTCGTGTGCCAGCTTTAGTTTAGGTGCTGTGGGCCAATCAGATCCCTCCGCTCCTTTTACCTCAGGGTGTGCCTTAGTTGGCTGAGAAAATGCATCTTTCCGTCAAACCCCCCTCTGGAGGAAGTGTAATGTTTCTGGAAAGTAAAGGAGAGGATTTTACTGCCAGTGAATATGCTTCACCACCCACAAGAGAAGAGACCCAAAAGAGACATAAAAGTGAACACAAAGGATAAAGTATGTGTGGAGTGTTGGGTTATCTGACAATCATTTCCTTTGATTTTCTTATTGCAGCATGAGAAGTAAAGCAAACAGACCAGCCTACATAGAGCCTCTGGCAGCTTCTCTTTTACAAGCAAAACTCACTTTGGAAAAGATCAAACCCTCCTGTGTGATTTTTGGCATTCGACCACACTCATAATCACCTCCTCTAAAATTCAATTTCTAAATAAAAGCCTCAGAATTGCCAGAAAATTCACTGATATGCAACAGTGTGTTTTAATTTGAAAAGGCAAAGGTGATTTTGGAACAAAACTGATCCTTTAGTTACAAATCAAATGCATATAGCACAATGGTACAAGCATGAATTTTCACACACACACACACACACACACACACACACACACACACACACACACACACACACACACACACACACACACACACACACACACACACACACACTCAGGTCCAAATATCTCCCTAACCCCTTGTACGCCTGGGTACATCCACCACAACGCCAGAGGAGCCTTGAGAGGACAAGAATAGCGAGGCATGTGCCTATTTGTGGCATCATTGTTATAGAGATAAAAGATCTAACTGTTATGTGGAAACACACACACACACACACACACACACACACACACACACACACATTGCCACATGTACACCCACACCCATATGAGCAATCATACTCAATACTGCAAGATACTGTCAAGAGGGGAAAGATTAGCTCATACACACTGGTCACTAAAATAAAATAAGACCATAAAACTTCTCTCCTCTCTTTCTCTCTCTGTCTCTCTCTCTTTCACACAATCACACACACAGCCAACAGTTTCCAGAAGAGACAGTGCAGTAATCCCTTTATGCATTCACAGGCAGCGTCTTTCAATCTGTCGTATGAAGTGAAGTGTGTGTATGTCTGAGTAGCCATACCCCAACCCATGCTTTACCTATTGCCTAACCTGGCTATAAATGAGCCACAGTAGCACCTGTGCCGGTATAGATCCAGTGTTTGGGCAGAGGAAAGGACCGTAATAGAATGGTGTCTCTTTTGTTCCATTGGTATGAATATGTGCTCTAAGAATAATGTCCCCTCCTCCCTCCTGTTAATGTTCTCAGATGGACTCGTGTTTTGCACAGCAGGAGAAGGTACCTGAGGACAAAAAGTAAACAAAACGGAGATATGTTTTTAAAAAAATCTGTTGAAAGCCACATATTGGGCATTGTGCTTTGCCAGTGCTGTCTGATGGTACATGTAGCCATCATTTTGGATCAGACTCACACGACAGTCAGATCAGCTTTTGCAGTTCTATTTTAAATATTGCTAAGATTCAGTTGAATTTGGAACTGATATACAGGTCCCTAGCACAAGCTGTGTAAAGCACTGATGAAGTCTCACTGATGTCACCCACTGATTCTTAAAAGGTTGTTTTAAAGTTAAATAATGGTGGTCAAAACACTGACTCAACTTTAGTTCTGCTTAACCTAGAAATAGACGAAAAGGTGGAGCTGAGGTGGGCTGTAAGCCTCCTGGCAAACAGTTACATAATGCCCGCCTATCCGTCAGCTTAACCACGCTGATGTGTTTTGAAAAAGACTCATCCTTGTTGAGTGTTTTTTGACTTAAGCTGTTTTTTGAAACTGGCTGTTTACATTTGAAGAATTGCTGCAAGAATGTCCATTTTTACATTGGCTGTTAATTGGGATTTGTTGTTTAAGTCAGCCCCAAGTGGACCCTCGAGAAACTTTACTTTTTTGTGGATAGAGCTTGAAACAGGGTGAGATAGAGAAGTGATATGCAGGCAAGAGGCCACAGGTTGGATTCAAATCCAGGCCACCCGCTGGAGGGCTAGCCTCATGGGACATACAACCTAGGCCACACTGATGCAACACAACACTTATCTTTAATCCAGCACTATAATCTGGTCAACATTTACAGTTTGCTTTCACAAAGTGTGTGATCCACAAAGTTAATAAAGCCATAAAACATCTTAAAGTTACAGTGTGTAGAAATGGCAATACATAGCAATATCCTGTGGTTACTGGTGGTGTGCTGCATGTTAAGTAGTCACCTCTGTCAATATTTTACCATGGAAATTGTCTATAAAAAATCTTTCATTAAACAGCCAAACTCTGTTTCTATGTCTTCTAGTTTGACTTTCTACTAAATACAAAAAATTATCTTATTAGTTTGTCCAGCCTAAAAACCTAAACTAAAAACATGGTGGTGCAAGGTGTCAGTCTCTGTGAGAGGGAATCAGCTCCTATATAAATATAAAAAGCTTCTTGTACTTTAAAACAAACAAAGAAACAAAGAAAAAATATTTTGATGAAATGTTATAATTCAGTATCACATTATAATGTGAAACTTATCACATTATAATAATTGTGCAATACACAATTGTATTTGAGGAACATGTCACTAGTGCAACCCCAATTCCAATGAAATTAGGACATTGTGTAAAATGTAAATGAAAACAGAATATAATGATTTGTAAATCCTTTTTAGCCTATATTTAATTAAATACACTAAAAAGACAAGATATTTATTGTTCAAACTGATCTTTTTTTTTATTTTATTTTTTTTAAAATATTTACTCATTTTGAATTTAATGCCTGCAACACGTTCCAAAAAAAGCTAGGGCATGTTTAACACTGTATTACATCACCTTTCCTGTAACAGCAAACAGTAAGTGTTTTTGAACTCAGGGCACTAAATGTTGAAGCTTTGTAGGTGCAATTCTTTCCAATTCTTGTTTGATGTAGAAGTTCAGTTGCTCAACAGTCCGGGGTCTTTCAGCATTAATGGAGCCTTCACAGATGTGCAAGTTAGCCATGCCATGAGCACTAACACACCTACATACCATCACAGATGCTGTTTTTTTTTTTTAACTTTGCACTGATAATACTAATCCTAATTGTCCTTTTCCTCTGTGGCCCAGAGAACACAACATCCATTATTTTGAAAAACCGTTTGAAATGTGGACTCGTCAGACCACAGCACACTTTTCCACTTTGCATCAGTCCATCTCAGATGAGCTCAGGCCCAGCGAAGCCGGCGGCATTTCTGGGTGTTTTAACTTGCACTTGTAGATGTAGTGATGAACTGTGTTAACTGACAATGGTTTTCTGAAGTGTTCCTGATCCCACATGGTAATATCCTTTACACAGTGATGTCAGTTTTTAATGCAGTGCTGCCTGAGGGATTGAAGGTCACAGGCATTCGATGTTGGTTTTTGGCCTTGCTGCTTATGTGCAGAGATTTCTCCAGATTGTCTGACTCTTTTGATGATATTGTGGACTGGAGATAATGAAATCCTTAAATTCTTCGTACTTGTATGTTTGAGAAACATTGTTCTTAAACTGTTGGACTATTTGCTCACACAGTTTTTCACAAAGTGGTGAACCTCTCTCCATCCTTGCTTGTGAACGACTGAGCCTTTCGGGGATGCTCCTGTTATAGCCAATCATGACACTCACCTGTTTCCAATGAACTTGTTCACCTGTGAAATGTTCCATACGGGTGTTTTTTGAACATTCTTCAACTTTCCCAGTCTTTTGTTGCCCCTGTCCCAGATTTTTTGGAGAGCTAGGTTACAGATTTCTGCTGACAGGGTTGAGTCCACCACAGGCTCAAACTAATTTTGAGAGATCCCAACTGAAGTGCTCATCTCAGTTTATACTCAACAAAGTATTTTTCAGCACATTACTTTGCCAATTTCAGGAAGTGTTGTCTTTGTGTTTTTGAATATGAAGGCGCATTCAGTGTTTCTTTTGGTGTCCAAAATATAACCCCACAATGAAGTTATTCTGTTACAGCAGGACACTAATGTTTTCTTCAGGCCATATCCTTGTCAAACACACACACACAAACACGTGCATGCATGTGCGCTGGTGCTGCTGTCAGTGTCTTTAGCTCTTTAGCTAAGCCAGAGGACAAGTGATGCCCAGGGCCGTTCCTGATCCTCCTGGCCTTTTCCTTGCAGGAATCTCCTCTTCCTGTGCGGAAGTTTATTGTGGTCAGCCTGCCTGTCACTGATGCCTCCCAAAGCAAAGTGACAGTGGTTTTATTCACCCGCTGACCCGTAAAGAGGACAACGGAAGAAAGAAAAAACAAGAACGCGCGTGTGTGTGTGTAACCTGACTAAGGGCTTCTTTTCTCTCAGGAGGAGGTACGACTGATCTTGTACGATCAGCACAACCTCTGTGTGCGTTTGTGTGTTATTGTATGTGTTTGCATCCAGTGTCACATCCTTTAGACAACCAAACCAGTGACACTCTCTTCTGTGTCCACATGACAGCAAATCCTCATGTCAGTTAAATAATGTTTTTATCAGCACTTCAAAGAAACATTTTAATTCTCACATTTATTTTCTGATTTTTTCACCTCAAAGTCAAATCTTCATGACCTTGAAAAGAAATACATAGAAGGAAAAGAGAGATCCGTGTCCATCTGCTCTGATGATCTCTCTCCAACTTATTTTGGCATCTATCGTTTCTCCATCCCACTCTGCTTCCATCAGCCCCCAGTGGACTCTGGCTCTGGTCTTTCCTTGACCCAGTTTAGGCCTTTCATTCTGGGCTTTCTGCTCTGTCCACCCTCCATCTGTGTGTGGGTTCAACAGAGAATCCTCAGATTATCGGATGCTCACTTAAGAGGGAGTGAGAGTGAGTGAAGTGCTGTCCACTTAGCTGAAGATTATCCTTTAAAAGGAAGGGAGATGGAGGAGAAAAGGAGAAAAAGGATGTGCTTAAGAGGTGGATATAGAGGGGCGGATGGAGGGAGAGATTGCGAGGACAGTTGCAGAGATAGAGAGAGGGTAAATGAATCATATGGAGATAAAGTGTGTGTGGGAGAGGGTTAACAAAAAAAGTGATGAGAGGAATATGGCATGGAGGGAAACGACGAAATGAAAAGCTGAGGTGGAGGTGACAGAGCAAGAGACAGAAAGAGCGGAGGAAGGTTGACAGGGAGGCAGAGATGGAGAGATAAAAAGAGGAGGAAGCAGGAAGGATGAGGACAAGGGCTGGATTAAGCAGTAAAAACAGGGATTGTGAAGTGTTCACTGACCAAACTGAGGACCTTCTGCTCGGCTTTTTATGGGTAATGGGGTGTAAATGCCAACTTGTATTTGTCAAACAGAAACAGTAGAGGAGGCAGTCCAGAGGAAGAACTGATTTATAGTTAAAACACAGAAAGAATGTTACTTTAGTGAAAGATTAGTGTTTTGTTTTCTTTTTTTTTTCTTTTTTATTTTGTTTTTGAATTCTCATTTTACACATTAGACTGCTTTTTTTATTATTGAGATAATAAAGGAAATAAAAGCCACAAGCGGCGATAAGCAGGCCCTTGCCTACATGTGCCACTCAGGGAATGTTGCAGCTGCCGCATGTGCAGCTAGATCTGCACAAGCACATGTGTATATGAGTGCAGAGTAGAACTGTGATTTTTAACTACAGAGTAGAAGACATGACTTCCTGTTGACAGCAGGGGGCGTTGTACTTGAAAACAGAGAAACAGAAAACATTGATGCATTCAGGCTGTGAGACTGAACATGTGCGTGTATTTTGGTCCAGATCCATTGTTGTATGTTGACCGTGGTTTGTGGCCACGGCCATTGAGTTACAAAAAATCCTTTGATAACTTCCAATCATCAATGTGTCTTCTACACACACACACCAAAAAACACTCAGGGGTGCTGTGGAGCACGTATCGGCATGCTGGATTCTGGATTCATGAATTTTTTGCAATGACTGAATTTTGTGGCTAGGTGCGTTTGCATGTATCTGAAGCAGAAGGCATGCAATTTTGAGTTGAAAGAAAGAAAGAAAGAAAGAAAGAAAGAAAGAAAGAAAGAAAGAAAGAAAAAGATGATCCAAAGGGTTTCAAGGAGAACTTGTGGGTGACATGGGGGTGCTTGGTACTGCCGAGTTTGGTTTTTGTCATGTGTCATAAGGAAACACTTTGGGGACACGTTTTTCACACTGTTCCTCTAGTGTTTAAACACTCCTTGCAAGTTTCCCCCTCTTGTCTTCATTTTTTTTGCTGGTGGCTGGCCTGCCTTTAACCACAAATTTGAAGTGTTCTGCTCTCCAGATAAATAAAGAGTAATCCTAAAGATACCCTCCATGTTGTCTACTGATGCTATCCGAAAAGTTTTTTCCTGCGTTGTCAACAAGAAGAGCTGAAATCATAAATGCTATAAATATGTCATACTCTTTTCAGTGGATTGAAACGATACATGGTGTGGGATCAGGTTGTTGTGCTTGCTATTCAGAATGAATAATGGATGTCATGGGGCTCTGACCAATTAGAACCAAGTATTTGGATGATAATCCAATGTTTGAAGTCCCAGTCTGTCTCTTTTGCTCTGTTTTTGGTCTCCACCAATTTCTGAGGTCTTAACAATGTTCAACGCTCCATTTTATAAATGTATAAATTGTTGCTGGGGAAGGAGACTTTCACCATCCATCAGTTACCTGATGGTCTGAAAGCTGCTTAAGTGACCACACATGTCACAGAGTTCAGCATTACTGTAACATCTGGTAAGAAGTACCTGGCAGTTTTGGCCAATAAGTGTTTTCCCCACTGCGAGTGACCCCTTGGACATATACTTCGTTCATAATCCACTGCTCACAGAAAAATAAACTGTTAATGATATCAGCTTTAAAGGCAAAATCCTTATTGCACCAGGAAAATACAAACACACAAATAGAGGAAGTGTTGCAGGTCAAAACTGGACTTTAATCTCTTTTCAGACCTAAGCAGTTATCAGAACCCTGTGTTCCCCCTCTCTCATCCTGGGCATGACAGCAGAAAGGGAAAGTCTCAATGGAGGAAGCAACAGGAGTTCAAGGCAGAGAGAGAGAGAGAGAGAGAGAGAGAGAGAAAGAGGAGTGAGCGACAGGACAAGAGGGGAGGGCAGCCAGCACCCCCACCCCTCAACCCCTTCATGTTAATCTCCTCATTTTCATTTCTCTTACCATGTGGGATTAGAATGATTTTATTTAAAGTGTCAGCTTGAGCCACGGGATTGAGAAATCTGGATTTCATAGGGATTATTATTACAGAAAAAAATATGCGCGCACACACACACACACACACACACACACACACACACACACACACACACACACACACACACACACACACACACACACACACAGGCACACATTTTTTTCTTCTCTGTCACTCACTAATGACCTGCTTGACCAACAAATGATATTCATCCTCAAATTCACTTCAGTGAAGACGAGTGCACATTGTGATACTCTTTAAAGTGCCTGTGTGTGCCTCTCCGTGGCACATTTAAACCCCCACCTCTGTTTATCAGTCGACAGAATGACACAAAGGCATAGGTTATGGAGAAGTTAAAAGTCATATTTCACACACACACAAGCCCTTAATTTTTTTTCTCTCTTTTCTACTTTAGTCCTTATCAGAGCAACACACAATCTGTCTGCAGTCACTGTCGGCCAGGCGGCCAAGTGAAATGAGGTGAACACACTCTAACCAAAGCTTCACCCTTCTGTCAGATTTAACATCTAATCTACATTAGGATAAGTCTTTCACCACTCAGGGAAAAAAGAGAAGAATATAAAACCTATCACCTTTTCATCCTGGGGCCAAGCCTTTCATTCTACCTCTTCTCATTACATTAAAGGATGAGGGAGGTTGTACAGTGGCTGAGCGGTATTTAAAGACACCATCCGCTTCATCTGTTTAATTTCTCTTTATTTAAGAGACTCCCTCCTCCCGTCACTGCTGCCTCTCTCTCTCTGTTTAATTTCTCTTTATCTAAAGACTCCCTCCCTTTAACTGATTGATCTTTGTCTCACTGCAAATGACATGAAGAGTTGGTTACCATGAGGCCCTTAATCCAACCTTTGTGATGAGGATAGAGTGACAGACTGACTTCATCTCTATAGACACAAAATGTTTACTAAATATAGTTTGTCAAAGTGTTATTTAATCTGTTTAAGGTTTTCAGTCCTGACTGAGATACTGTAATACTTCTAGGGCACCGTGTGTCATATTGTCAAAAAAGAAACAAAAAACAAAAACCTCTTTTCTGAATGTCATTTTGGCACACAGAAAATCCATGCTTAAGTCTGATTCAGTTAGTCAAGTTATTTTTTCATCTAATCAAGAAAGTGTTTGATTAAACTTGCACTTGGGCTGCTCCATGGTGCAGTGGTTAGCACTGTTACCTCACAGCAAGAAGGTTCCTCGTCTGACTCCCCGGGCAGGTGTCTTTCTGTGTTTGCATGTTCTGCTTGTGCATGCATGGGTTCACTTCAGGTAATCTGACTTCCTCCTGTGGTCTAAAAACAGATTGATTGGCCTCTCGAAACTGCCCATAGGTGTGAGTGTGTGACTAAATGGTTGTCTCTCTACATGTTAGGGTGTACCAAGGTGTACCAACTGGACCAGACAAAACATGAGCTGTGTGTCAAACCGGATACGTCCATTCATACACTTTCCTTAAGTATGCTGTGTGCTTACTAGCACAGTGCATTTTTTCCCCAGTTATGTTTACTGAACAAAATTTAAATTCAATGAAATTACAATTGAAAAACATGTTTACATTTTTATTTTTTCTCTGTGAATCTAGAGAAGCAAACATACATATGAATTAGACTGGTAGAATTAAACCTCTGTTTGGCAGGAGACAAAAGAGTGCATATATGTGCATTGTCATAAATACAAACTGTTACAGAACTATCAAAACAGAAACACCCATATATTTATAGTACAAATATACAGGTAACCCCTCCTTCCCTCCCTGGTCCAGCTAAGTGGTGGAAACATAAATGTGAAATCATAGTAAAGATGGAAAAAAAAGGCACCCCTCAGTCTGGGAGAGCTCGTAGGTCTGTAAAGTATGACAAAAAAAGGATGCCACTTATGAAAGAACTTGTCGGTATTTCCTCTTAAAGTATATTTGATTTTTTTCAAGTTTTAGAGAGAAGACTGTGTCCTGCAACCTCTGTGCAATGTTTGAAGGGTTAGAGGACTTCCACTGTAAAAGCAATTGACATCCAGCTGGTGAAAAAGTTTTTACAGGATAATGTTGTCTTAAACCAAAAACTGCTGCTTTGCATTTACCAGGAATGACGATCGCTTTTCACAACCATTACAGGTGCTTTTCTGCCATTCATTAATTGAGAATGTCATAACGTAACTCTGGCCCAGCCCCTTCTGCTATGTTGCCAATACGGCGACCATTGGAGCTCAAAAGCAAATATCTAGTTTATGTCAAAAATAGATGTCTTGTTGCCATCAAATCCAACTTAATGAACAAATTTACTGTTTGAAGTTTCACAGCAAGAAGGTCACTAGTTCGAATCCTGGTTCGCCCACCAGGCGAATCAGGATTCTCAAAGGCATCTCCTGTGTGGAGTTTGCATGTTCTCAATGTGGATGCATGGGTTTTCTCCGGGTACTCCAGCTTCCTCCCACAGTCCCAAAATACATGCTCATCAGGTTAATTGGTGATTCTGAATTGCCTGTAGGTGTCTGTGTATGCGTGAGAGGTTGTCTGTCTCTGTGTATCAGCCCTGTGATCGGCTGGTGACCAGTCCAGGGTGTACCCCGTCTCTCGCCCTAAAACAGCGGGGCTCCAGACACCCACAACCCTGAACAGGGTAAGAAGTATAGAAGATGAGTGTTGGATAAGGAGTCAATCATTCATGGTTGGCTCAATAGCAGTAATTTCCCAGTTTGTTTCCTAGTAAGTACTCAAAAAAAAAAAGGAAATTATCTGACCCTTCTCCTTTTTCTCCTCAGAGGCTGAATGAATCTGAAGGTCTAAGACCCAGCTCTTAGTGAATGAAGGCACTGAATATTGAACGATATTGCTGATATTGAATTTTTGTTGTGGCTACAGCTTTTCTTTACACTTAGTAAGGTTTTTCCCTTCTGTTTAAATTCTTGCTTGTGTTGAACGTTGCTTTGGACAAAAGCGTCCGTAGTTGTACTACTAAATACTAAAAATTGCCCAATAGTTAAAAAATAAGAGAACAGTCAGCATTCAAGAATTGTCAAACCATGAATTGTAACACTGAAATTTCTGTGTTCACTGCCAGAACTGTACATTCTGTTACACCCTCTTTGAAGATGTCATCAAGTTCACGTCACTTGCAGGCACAAATACAGAAGCTGAGACAATTTATTTATCCTGGTGTATAAACACATACATGAGCACACACACACAAACACTCACACATTTTAAGAGCGAGGTCTTGGGAAGTAGGTTAAGCAGGCCGGGATCACCTCTCGCTGCTCTCTCTCAGCTTAGAAGCGGCCATGAGAGGGAGTGAGATGGGAGGGATGGGTGACGGAGGTAGAGTGGACTGGGAGGAGGGGGATGAGATAGAGAAATCTTCCAGAGGACATCTGTCGCAGTGAGCAACTTGTGAGCTGCTTTTTTCCAGCCCACTCTGTGACCCATGGATTCTCTTGCATGACTGACCAAGAACTATGGTTTTAGAGGGGGACTAAGCCCCTGCACACAGCCTGGGAGACCCCATACAGGACAAGTCTTTATAGGATAGAGCAGACATATAAGATAACAGTGAATTATGTAGGATCTGCTCAAATTCTATTATGGTGTACTGGGCAAGGAGTGAAACACAGCTCATTACAAATTTGAACTTTCAGCCTTCTCCTGTAAAGAAACTCTCGGATCAAACCTTGATTTTGAGTTTGTGACCATACCCATATTAGAAGATGGTGTTGGTGCTAGATAGTACGGCAGCCCTGAAAGCTCACAGCACATGCAAAAAGTCAAAACACAAGCAAATTAAGAAAACAGCTTCATCAATTTGACAACACCTGTGCATTTAGAAACGCGCTGCAAAGACCACAACACATTAGAAAAATGCGCCACAACACGACCGCAACACGACCGCAACACGACCGCAACACGACTGAAACGTTTCCAGAGGACACTAAAAAGTGATGCACAGGTCCCTACACACTTGTTGTTGACACCGATTTTGAGTCACCCTATTAAAGTTCTCTTTCTGTCAGGGGTGTTGGAAAATGAGATAAAAGCAAGTGCTTTTTATTTATTTTAACAATGTGATCGCATGATTCAGATATTAGCATACTGGCTAATAATGTGTGCATCACTTTCAAGTGTCCTCTGGAAACTCTTCCATTGTGTTTTGGTCTTTTCAGCATGTTCTCTAAATGCGGCACAGGTTTTGTCAAACTGATGAAGCTGTTTTCTCAAATTGCTTGTGTTTTGTCTTTTTGCGTGTTCTCATAAGCTGCAGTGCTGTGAGCTTTCAGGGCCACCGTAGGATAGAGAGCTGCACGTTGCAAAAATTCCACACATGAGAACACTCGCTCCCCTCTTGCAGGTGTTTAAGCTGTACAGTAAACAATAACGCTTTACACACATGTACAAACACACAAACACAAAAGGCTCATTGTGTGTGCGCTAACCCATCTCTTTTTAATCTGGGATTATGGTATTCCCATCACGACAGCTACAGAGGAAACAATGCTTTATTTCATGGGAGGAAATGCGCAATAATGATGTTAACACCTCAATCTGCCTTATTTAACCATCACATACACTGCCTCTCTCTCTCTCTCTCTCTCTCTCTCTCTCTCTCTCTGTCTCTCCCTCACACACACATATGCAAACACAGATTTTTCAGTATTTGTGCCTGCTGATTCTGCTAAACATGCTTCAACACAAACAATCTGAATTTTAACAATCATGTTCCATATTTAAACAGGAAAATCTCTGTGTTTGTGTTTCTTTGTGTGTGTGTGTTTGTGTGTGTGTGTGTGTGTGTGTGTGTGTGTGTGTGTGTGTGTGTGTGTGTGTAATAGCTCCCTTTGAACCTCATTGAAAGCATACACTTTGCAGTATGGCTGCTCCCATGGGGTGTAATCCGATGCTAAAACTGTCCATTAACACACTATCAAATCTATTCTTCTCTGATGTGTCACACTTCCGTGAGCCATTTGTGGCTTCAGCGCTCGCAGCCTCTTTAATGTAGCTCACAGTGGACAGTAACAGGATACGCTCTCTAAAGATATTTTCATGGCTCTAAAGCCAAAACACTGACTCTGCACATTTTGTTTAAGTCAAACCAGACTTTACATTCTACATTTCTTGGGCTTAAATTGTTTAATGTTGTAGTTTCATAAAGTAAAGATGGAACGCTCTTTGGATTCCCTGATAGAGGGCAGAGGATGATAGCAGGCGCTCCTGTGTTTGAGAGGTAACGGTGTGCTGGTCTGTGAATAAGACCTCTGATGATGGCTGTATTTTTATTGTGAGGCCCCAGGTGCTGCCAGCGTCACACATGGACACACTCATGGCACCAGTGTCCTGGCACACGTCGGCCAACCAGAAGGGCCAAGACGTGGTTTGTATGGCTGAGAGGATTGTGTGTGTATAACTTCTGAATCCATTTTTGTGTCTGCATGTGAACGTGTGTGTATGTGTGAGAGAGAAAAAAGGGAGAGAGAAAAAGCCGGTATGTCGGTCTGGAATGCAGATAAATGTAATGATGATACCCCCATGCTAATGCTAATCCATCTCTTTAAAATATAAATCTAATCTTTGCTTTGTTAGATCCTCTTGCGGGGCTTTCATATTGAGCTTATTTAGGTCATGCAATGCTTTTAATGCAATTTACAGGATGCAAGTAATTGCCACAGACAACAAAAGAACAACACTTGTCTGCATCACTCTGTAAAAAAAAAAAAATCACCGACAATTATTTTTCATTGCTTGTGTTTCAACATCTACATCAGTGCATTTTAATTTCAAACATTTAATCATGATAATAGCTCAGTAGTGAGTGAGTGAGTGAGTGAGTGTGCACATGCATGTATGTGTGTGCTTGCACATATGTATGCATGCAGGCATTTGTGTGTGTTTGTGTGTGTGCACCAGCTGTCTGATCAGTAATCAGTTAGCAGTGGGCTAATGCAGCCTCCTTAACCCAGGGGCCTCATAAGACTGCCTCTGGCCCAGCCCCTATCTCTGTGCCAGGGACAAATCCATTACCCAAAACAAGGACATCAAATGTCAACAAACACACACACACACACACACACACACACACACACACACACACACACACACACACAGATTGTACTGTATCTACATGTCTAAATTGATTGATGTCATGAGAGGAAAGTGTTTCTGTCTAATGCTACAATAACTGTACAGGAAAAGAAACAGTGACAGTAATTACTGATACGCCTCTGTGATTTGTTTGTAGTTCTTTTCCTACAAAAAAGCTTCTGGTGCTATGTTTTTTTCTTTTCTTTTTTTTTTTTTTTTTGTATTGTTGTACCTGTTTTTGAGGGACGTCCCGTAGCTTGCCTTAATTCCATCAGAACTCTAAAATGACCTCTTGATTTGTATCTGAAATTTGAAGAACTGGGAAATCACACACACACAAAAATTGTTTCTTAAACAAGAGAAAAAAAAAGCTTTCAAAGGAAAGATAACCTCTCCAAAGGGATTCTGGGCATTTTGTCAAGACCACACTGCTGTTCTACAAAGGTGAACATAAATAGCACATAAACTGAAGGGAAAACAGCCCCTCAGAAGTGGCACAAAGACTGCCACAGCTCCCAGAGGGCCTGATGGTAAGCAGCAGCGTTTACATATCAGTGGCCCTCGTAGCATGTACAGTGATCTGGCAGGTTGGGGAGCTTTGATGCTCTGTCACCCAGCAGGTCGGGTGTATCGATCCCCAGGGCGGTGCTGCTTTCTGGGCTGGCCTGCTTGGGTGACAGGGCCCCCTCCTGGAAAAAAACCCTCCCTGGTGCCCGTACCCAACAGATGGCCTCAAAGAGGGACCAGAAACACGGGGCCAACATCCAGCTCTCAAACAGAGGAGCAGAGGAGCAAATGGCCTGTTAATATTTCATAAAAACACTCTCACTCATCTCAGAGCAAGGAAACGGACAGGGCTGAGAGCACAGCGTGAGTGTGTGTGTGTGTGTGTGTGTGTGTGTGTGTGTGTGTGTGTGTGTGTGTGTGTGTGTGTGTGTGTGTGTGTGTGTGTGTGTGTGTGTCTGTGAAGGGGCAAGTGTGTGCCTGAAATCAAAGACATTTTGATGAAATATGAATAGTTTTTCCACTCAGAGGTGTTTCACAGCTACACTTCTTGTGCATGTTAATCAGTTATCAGACAGCGTTTTGTCTAAGGTGAGATTTTGGCCACAGATTTGAGAAGAAATATATATATATATATATATACATATATTTATATATATAAAGATTTTAATAGGACAAGCAAATGCTTCTTAGTAAAAACAATACAATTTCTTTCACCATTGTTTCAAACATCCTCACTGTGACACACAGGCGCACACGACTCCCCAATTACTCCCAGCACCAGATCCTTTCTTAAGCCTCTGCTGTATCTTTAGAGCGTAACCTGCACGCTAATAGCCCATAACCTCTGTACAGATCAGTGGAGGTTATGCTATTTGCTGCTCGGTAATTGCCCTCTTCATCAGTACTCTGTCTGCGCAGGCAGCAACGCGGCCAGCCCCGGGGTCCTACTGATGTCATTAATGTGTGATTAGGGCCGGTGGGGAGCAGCAGTTAGGAGGTTAAAAAGCCCCTGACAGCCGTCATCATCGGTGAGGAAAACCCTGAGACTGATGCAGGGGCTGCACAGATGGGCAAGAGCATTCAGCTGCCAAAGCTCTAACTTGTTATTTCTCCTCACCTCCAAAAATCACGCCATGCTAATAAATGGCGCTGATACGGGCGTCCGTGTGTACAGCTGCACTGTCGTAAGTACGCATGCATACATCACAGACAAATACACAGTATATTCATCATCATTTATAAGAGTTAAAGATATCAAACTTCTACTGAGGATTAGGAAAGGCTGCTGAAATGTTCGTGGGAGTTTAGTAGATCCATGCACAAAGTTTTGCCATTCTTTTAAACTTGGTGACACTGATTGGACTTGAAATGACGAGTCAGTCTCGGGAATAGAAAGCTGACAAGTTAAACTTGACACAAGCAATCTAAAATACAAGCAAAAGTGTCTGCCTAAGTGCTCAATCATGTCAGGGCTTTAGGATTCCTTTAAGTTGTCATCTTTAATACATGAGACGATTTCCAGCCCGGGCCGAGCAACAAAGTCACTAGACTGCGAGGAAAGATGAAATATAAATCAAGCATCTCTCTCTCTGCCCCCTCCCCTGTGAACAGGTGGCTGAGTTGAATGAGAGGGTGCGCTAACTTGGCTGTCACCGTGTTTTCCAACAGAACCGCTGCCTTCTAAAGCCAAACCACCGTGAATTATACATCTATGGCAGTAATTCTCTCAGAGGAGAGAGAGAGAGAGAGAGGACGAGGCAGAGAAAGTGAGAAGGGGGGCTACGAGAGTTAGAGAGATTAATGGCTGGAGCTGTTGTTTTTGACGCAGCGATCCTTGGCTCCTGTTCCTGCCTGCCGCTTATTGGCTTTTCAGAGCACATTTATTTATTTCGTTAACAAGAGCGAGTGGCCACGTCGCTGTCAGTCTTTTGGCTCGCTTGGTGCCACAGCAGACTTGTCATCTCCTGCACCGTGGCGTGTGCCTTTGAACCCTGCCATGGACTACAGAGTGAGAATATTAATAGTGGAACAAACAAGACCTTAAAAATAGCAGGCTTCTGTCAGAGGCCGGATGTCACTAACAGTTTTTGTCTCGCAGACTGATGTGATCTGAAATAATGCTTGTTGTTTGTCACCAAATGATCAAACCAAACGAATCTGATTTAGTTAAAGAAAACTTAAGCTTGTTTAAATCTTAAACTGAAACATTTCTTCTAGACAAGAGGAAGGAAAGAGAAGTAAGCGATTGTTACCGATCAAGAAAGTGAGTGTTCTTGTGTGTAACAGGTGCTGACTGTTCAGTGTTCCAGTCAATATTTACAACAGAGGAGTAGAGCAACACTGAGAATGAAAATCAAACTGATTTCAGGGATAAAGTCCAGTAATACTGCATGAAAGAGATTGAAGTAAAAAAGGAAAAAGGTCTTAAAAGTACAAGAAGAAAGTCATGGGAATAGAGGTGGAACTTAATATTCTATTCTATTATAAGAATAAGGCAGTGTTTCTAAAAAAATAAATTGTCATGTAATGAGAACGAAATTTCTTATTCATGAGAATAAAATGGTGAGACTAAAATGTTAAATTTATGAGGATGAAGTAGTGAATTTACCAGATTGCAGTCTCAAGTGCAAATGAATAAATTCATAAAGAAAGTAGTCTTATGAGAAACAAGTTGTAATAGAAAATAGACCAATGTTTAAGAGATAACATCTTTAAAGTACAAGAAAAAAAGTCAGGTGAATAAAAGTGTGACTTATGAATGAAATACTAAGAGACCGCAGCCATTACTTTATCTGATAATAGACATAAATCTATGAGAATAAAACAAGAGCTTGAGAATAAATTTGAAAGAGATAAAAGTTTTACATTCATTAAGTTGTAAATTTACTAGACATCAATCAGCACTTCACAAATCAAATTGTAAAAGAAAGAAGTTTCAAATGTACAAGAAAACTATTGCTGAAATATGAAGAAAAAAGTGATTTCATGAGAATTAAGTTGTGAGATAAAAGGAAGAATATCTGAGAGATAAATGTCCTAAAAGTACAAGAAGAAAGTCATGGGAATAAAGGTGTAAGAACAAAACACTAAGAAGGAAAAAAGATTTTAATGTGTCATAAAAAAGTCCATGAGAATAATGAATGAGAATAAAGTTGTGAATTCATGAGAATAGTATCATAAGAGAAGAAAAGTTATTTATGAGAACTAGGTTGTGAACTATAGATTGTAGTTACATCTTCACATGAATCAAATCATAACAGAAATAAGTTTCAGATTTACAAGAAAATTGTTGTTAATTTATGAGAATAAAGTTTTATTTATGAGAATTAGTTTGTGAGAGCAAAAAGTTATACATTTATGAGAAACATTTGTAATATTACCAGATTGATGTCATTTCTGGGTTTGTAAGAGACGAAAGTCACTAAATTACAAGAAAAGTTGTAAATTTACAAACCCCATGAGATTTAACTTATTTAATGAAAAAAATTAGATATTGCAGACAATGAGTCTCTGTACAATAACATATGTAACAGATGCCAACCAGCTGACTGTGCTACAGTTGGGAATGTGGATTATTTTGTGAAGTTTTACTCAACAGCTGAGGATGGACAGAAGCATGTGGAATAACAGGCTCAGCCTCTGGCACGGTCAATTCTGAATCCGGATACTTCTGACAGTGTGGTGCTGATGTGCTAAAGATGATTTCTGTTATTTTTGAGACTTTTACTAATGTATGAATTCACAAAATGCCTCTCATTTTATTTTAAGCTGGCTGCTTCTCTGTGCTTTACCTTTAAAATAACAGCTTAGAATGAAATTTCCCTCCTGAAATGAGAATTTGTAAATTTGTGACTTAATGTTTGTAGATGAGTGACATTACTCTGGAAAATGTGTGATTCCATTCTAGTAAATTCACAACTTTATTCTTGAAATATCTTCTATCTACAATATGATCATGAGATTTTGTTAAAACATTTAAATTTAAGAAAACAACACTTTGATGTCTTTGAAATGAAGAAGTTATCATTCATAGTTTTGAAATGGTTTCAACTTAGAAAAAAAATCTAATTCAAAGCTGAATGTTGTCTGTACTGATAAAACTTTTATGTATCTCCAGCATATCAAGTCTGACTCATATCACTGCTCATCATCATCAACCTCACAAATAAAAAGGGGAGAAAAAAAATTAATTCCTTAGCAATAAAATGAATTTAAGAAATATTTATTTAAGTTTAAAAAGCTGTCACCCTCTGCTTGTGTTGCCTCCTCCAGCTGAGGTAAAGACAGCAAGAAGATAGAGAAAACTGCGGGTGAACACAATCTGATATGAATAGTCAATCCATGGACTAATCTGTATTCAGCCTCCCAAGGGAGTCCTCACAAAGAGCCATCGGCGGCTTAGCCAATAAACTTATTCAAGTCAGTTTCAACACAGCGCGGCGTGTTCCAACATAATCTGTCCGGGAGGTCGTGACCTCCACTTCCCCTGCCCGTGGAATAAAGAGGACCTCAGGCCGGGATGACAGGAGAAGTCTTCCAAGGAGTTCATGTTACCGCGTGTCATAATAACAAGAAGCTACTGTTCCCCCGCCGGGCTCCTTCCCCCTTTGTCTTGGAGGGGCTCAGGACGGGGGCAGACAGGACGCGCTGGCAGAGCTGAAACTGAATATTATCATTGGGGGGAATCTTGTTTCATGTTACTGAGTGGCTAAGCTAGGTAGCTGGGTGCACCGTCATTTCATAGGAGAGAAACTATCCGCTCTCCAAACATTCAAGCCAATTCGAAACAACTTAATGCACACACCAACAAATGCTTTCAAAGACTACACATTCTAGTTTCTTCTCTCGATCAACGATCTTTTCATAGGCCGTACACACCTTTCACACATTCATGCACACACATACACATACAACACACAGCGCTTTACTCCCCCAGCTCATCCTCCACGGCGATTGGGAGGTCAATATCTCACTTTACCGCCTGCTACACTTTACTCTGTCACTCACAGCTTCTGCTCCATTCAAACAGCAGGTTAGTCCAACAAAGGAGACCGCAGGGGAGCTGCCCGAGCCTTCCGCTTACTCACACACACACAAACACACACATAACCCAGACAGTGCAAGCTACCGTACAGCTTAGAGCTTGACGGGCGCTTTGTGCTCGTCCGTCAGCCGGCCCCTGGGTCCTGAAGATACCTTCAGTCAGCGAGGCCGACTACCTGAAAGGAGGGATTCACACAGCTCTGAAATATTGATACCTGCAGCACGCCGACCTTTTGACCTCTCCTTTACGTTCTTAGAAGAGGAGATGAAGGGAGGAGGAGTTGTGGGTCGGAAGTGTGGGGTGTGGCCAGGTAAAAAAGCTGGATGACTTTTGCAGAAATTGTTTTTTTAATTATGTACAAAATTTGGAGGATAAATATAGTGGCCACTTTGAAGGAAATCTCTCTTAAGGAAAGTTACATGAATTTCAAAGAAAAAAAAACCTATGGCAGAAAAAGAAGAGAGAAAAACACACACCAGAGGAGAGATAACACAGATTTAGCCTTTGACTGTAGGACAGTGAAATTCAATGATGAGAGAGAAAGATAGAGAGGGAGGGAGCGGGGAACAGGTCGGAAGTTTGACATTCCTGTGGGCGATGTGTGTCTCGTCAGTGAACGCGTTTGGATTCTTTTAACGGGAGTCGATACCCTCTTCCGCTGCCCAAGCACTCACTGCGAGCTGAGCCGGGGTAATGCCATTGAACAGGGACAATGGGGCCTCTTAAAAGGCAGCTTTTAACTGGGCGTGTGCACGTGGATATCAATACGGCTGATAGTTTTCCATGTAAGAAGATCAAACGCAGAGACACTGGGCGAACTCCCAGTGAAGAAGCAGACAGATAAATAAATGAAATGACTGGAGGGAGTGTGTTTAAAAGAGAGGAAAGTGTTTCTGTTTTGCTGTTGTACAACATACAGCCGTTTACTTGCCACCCCCCTCTTTTTGCTCTGTCCCCCCTCTTTAGTTTTGCTCAGACACACATGCTCCAGCGTACGCTCTTCAAGTTTAAAGCATGCTTTTCAAAGGCGCTTGGGTGCCTGTATCACTGCTTTAGACAAAAGGGCCAGCTCTTAGGAGATAGAGGGGACATCTGAGGCAGAGAGAAAGAAAGAGGGGGAGACAGGAGCGGAGAGAATGAAAGAGAACGAACGAGCAGAGGGGTGAGAGGGGGAGACAGAGAAGGAGAGAGTGAGGGAGACAAGGGAAGAAGAGAAGGAGGGGGCATGATTGCATGCTTTCAACTGCCTTTTGTGGGCCTCTCTGCAGATGTCACCAGCTGTTCCCCTGCACGGAGGGTTCCAGAGCGTGGAACATCGCCTCCGGCCCCGTCCTCGGCCACCTTTCAAGTGTCAATCAGACAGGAGGGGTTGTGCGAGGGGAGGGGAGGGGGGCAGTGTCGGCGGTGGTTGAGGGTTGGAGGACCGGTTGAGGGAGGCAGGAGAAAGTAGGGGGGTTATTTGGTGGAAGGGAGGCAAAGGGGGCCAACAGACTGGGCTTCGGTCACTGTCCTGAGAACGGTGCCAGCGATTTGCCATTGATTAAGCCCCCCCTCCCTAAACCCGCTCAATAACAGAGAGAGGATGGAGCCAGCCGTGTGCGGCGTGCAGACAAAAGAGGCCCGTGGGCAAGGTTAGCTGGAGATCACACGGCTGCAAGGCTACAGCTTCCACTGCACTACCGTTAGCATCAGTGGTAGTGATTAGCGATAGCTGATGCCCCCGCTCCTTGGTTCAACACGCAGTACCGTGAGGGTGACCTACGATTAGATGTGTGTGTTGTAGAGGGGAGGAGGGCAACGCTGAAAAGTTGTCATTGCGTTGGAACAAGCAAACATAAAAGCATCTGACATAAAGTGTGATTGACACGGAGACAAACGGTGTCTAACGAGGAGGAGAAGGTGTGCTTAACACCGCTTAACCTTGGAGCGTCTAGTCGGCTGACATAACTCCAAGACACTTTTATTGACGACATCAATATCTACTGTACTTGCCTCTATGTGTGTGTGTGTATGTATGTGTGTCTGTGTGTATAACCTTCTGATCCAGCCGGGATGATGGCGCTGAAACCTGCAGCACACAGCCATTTAATCACCCAGACAGGGTCAGTCGTAGAAACCCGCAGACAGGAACACAAACAATCCTTCCAAAGGTTTACATTGGCAGACAAGTCAGCGTCGAAAAATGACGCCGATGTCACACTGATGTGATATAATTCAGAGGCTGTAAAAACACACTGATTCTCAGCTTTTATTGACAGCCTAAAGTGAGCGCCACAGCCTCTCAATGCATCTTATCTGGCGCTGTAAGTGGGTCTATTATACATGGTATTGCCGCTGCCCTGCTGATAACCTCTGTGCTGAGGCTGTAAAACAAAAGCCTTTGAAGAGGAGAGGAGAGGAACCGGTGCTTTTTGTGTGATTTATGTCTTTAAAAACAATATGGCTGACCCTTAGTGTTTCCTGTCACCTCGTCTTATGTCTGCAGGGGGGAGAAGTACATGAAAACAAGTTCACAACTAATCATCAGCATTTGTCAAATCTTCTTTTTGAAGAGTCCTCAATGGTTTGTGGAAGTTTTGAGAAATTCCAAGATCTGTGGGGTTGTGGGTATTTCCAAGCTGCTGACCAACTTTGTGGCCCTAAAGCTGCTGTGTTTCAAGACTGAATGGCAGGAAGCTGATATATATAGAGAGAAGGGTTTATATTTAGATGTGTGTGATGAAATTGATGTAATTGTTTATCTAAGAAAGCCTCCATGCTTTGGAGCTTTAAAAAAAGCCTAAGTCACAGGTGATCTGACCAAAACCTAACAAACTTTAGATGCATCAAATAGAAATCTTTCGAGATAAAGTTTTGACTGATTAGAACTTGTTATAAATCGATTTAAAAGATTCTTCCTGAATCGTGAACAAGAGATGACCCCTCTTCATTTTGTCGTCGCTAAACAAAAGAAGGCCAAATCACTCCTGCCTGTCAGACATGTAGCAAAACACATCTTCAGTCAAGGGGCCAGCACTTTTTCCGAGAGGTGATATCCTTGGGCATTAATCACCCACGTCATAAATCAAAAGAGCGTGACCACCCCTCTACTTCAATGCCTCGCCGCATCCCTCCTTCACTTCCCATCCTCTGTCCCCCGCCCCCCTCCTGTGCCATGCACACGCTCTGCAGAGTTAGACAAAGTTGAAAAATCATAAATCAAAAGAACGACCTCAGCTATCCTGCCACACGCCATCGCCCACCCCCCTCCTCCCTGTCCACCTTCTGCAGCACCATCACCCTCTCATCCTCCTCGACCTTTCTGCTCATCAAAGTTCATCAAACGCGTCAGAAATCAAGAGTGGCTTCCTCAATGTTTCCTCATCATCTACTCCCAAATCCCCTGCTTTCGACTCAGCCTCCAGCGTGAGGTCACAGAGTCACCGTGAGGTCTTTAATGTGTTGTTGTCCCTGATAACTTTTGGAGCCGTGCTAACTCGCTAGCAGAGGTGGCCCCGTGGTCACAGAGTTCCATGTTTTTCTGATCCCCCTGCCTCCTCCTCCTCCTGCAGAAGTGAAAAATAGCAGGAAACGTATATCTGTCATTGTCCATTCAGGAGATCACCTGTAAGGAAACGAAGCGGCCAGCAAGTGCTGACACAATCATCCCTGCGCCTAGCAACACATCCTGGTTCCGGCCCAGACGCGAGGGACCGTACAGTATGTCTGCGCTGCTCTGCTTCCTGCCCTGCAAGGCAGAGGGAGGGTGGTGAGGAGGGGTTATGGGATGGATGGCAGGTTATCATGGGCTGAAAGGGGATTTCTGGAGGGAAAAATAAAGACTTTTGTGCTCTGAGGTTGGATCGAGGATTGAAAACGAGGTCAGGCACGGTGAATCAGATCATATCGGACACTTTTCATTTTGTGTTCTCAAATAAAGAAAAGATGGTGGGAATAAAAAGTTACACTTGACAGATTGAAAGAAAAATATATCTTGGCTACATTTTTTAAAAACTGTAAAACTCCAGTTAAAACACTCATGACACCTGCTTCTAACGAGATCGCTTTTGATTCCTTTCAAGTTTGTTTGATCTGTTTGTTTCATCTCCATCAGTCACGCATGTTTTTGAGTCCACTGGTAGTTTTTCTTGACCCTGACTCAGCAAACAACCAACGTTTGATCTCTTCTGCTGTTGTGATGTAGTGTTCCTCCCATTACAAAGAGTACCAGGAAACTGTGGCCCTGGGGAGATGGGAAAGAGACCCTGTTTATCCTGAGCAGAACCCATACTCGTGATTACAACCCAGCCCTGCACCTGGCTCCAGTGACATGCCAAGTACACACATGGTGGTTGCTTTCCTTAAAACAAACACACACACACACACACACACACACACACACACACACACACACACACACACACACACACACACACACACACACACACTCTCATCCTCTTTCTACTTTCCACTATTTTCCCTCCATTTCTTCCATAGATGTCTAAATAAAAAAAAACATTTTAAAAAATCTGTCACATCAGAGTCATATTTAAAGTCCTATAAACCCCTTTACTGTCTGAAACGGGTACAACTGTGTGCATTTTGGCAACAGATGAACTGCATAGTACAATGGTTTGTTAAACTCTGCAAGGGGGAAAAAAACACTCAAAATTGCAATTTGTACCCCCCCAAAATTACTTTGAAGAACAGTAAATGACTCCCAGCTCCATGTGAAAATAGAGAGTAGATGGAAAACATCAGCAAGTTATGGAATATTTTGCTGCCATGCTGCCACACCAGAAAATAATAATAATAATAACAACAACAGCAACAATATGTGTATATATATATATATATATATATATATATATATATATATATATATATATATATATATATATATATATATATATATATAGTATTATGTTGTAATGTGATAAGTTTCACGTCATAACGTGATACTAAATAATCCCATTATTTTGTGATGCTGAATTGTGATGTTTTATAACTATAATTTAATGAAATCAACAATGTGAGTTTAATAATGTAAGTAATCATGTTATAACGTGATAATTCAGTATCACAAAATAACTCAAAGAAACAAAATAAGATACTTCGTTTTTTTTTCTTGCATGGCAGCAATACGCTGCTGTATCAAGTGGACAGATGTTTTAATGGAAGATCCAGTGTGTACACTAGAGAAGGGTTTGAACACACAAGTCACTCAATGCATAAGACCACATTATCTGTGGACATTTGCAGATCATTAAATATAAGACATAGACTCATATTAATAAACCAGAAACTCTTCCAAGCCAAAGATGAGCACATAAGATCGCACTGTATGAGACCTGACTGTTGAACCAGCCTGAAACTATGTCCAGACTGCAAACTGCACCACATATCATACAAACAATGATTTTGGATCAATGGATTTCTGATTAGTATAGTTAATGGCAAACCAACATTTTTGTTATCTACACAATGCACAAAAGCTGTATTCAGAATATTGGTCATTAATATTACTTATTTGCTGTCAAACCTGGTTAACTGATGTCTGTTAATAAATCACATTCAATAACTCACTGCCACAGATGATGATGGTGTTTCATTGTAAAGTGTGAGCCTGTTAACTGCTGACTGTCAGTCTTAACTCCAAAACACAGATTGCTTTGGAATGAGTGTGACCGTGTCAGAGTATTGTTTTGGACAACCGACCATGGAACAATCAGACATTTTTGAAAGAGTTTAACGCCGCTACCATTGCCAGATTGTGCGCAGATCTTTATGATGATGTAGGTTGTAAGGGGTTGTAAGGGACCATCAGACCATCATTACCAACAGCAGGAGCCATTTGGGTTTGAGTATCTTTTCAAAGGACACCTCTGCATGTAACAGTAGGAGTTTGGATTGAACTGTCAACCTTTTTTTCCCGACTGATTTGAATTGATTTGTTACAAATCCATCAAAAAAATAAATTAAAATAAAATAAAAACCAAACAGATACTATAGCCTGTTGTTTGTATGTTGTTCCCTCTATATTGAACTCGGCTGTTCTCAGCTGAGCTATGCTTCAAACACGCTTCCTGTGCAGCAGGGCGTGTCGTAGGATAGAGCAAACCCATGGTGCTGACGAAACACTATGAACGCTCTTCCTGTGGAAACCAGGAGTCAGTGACTGTCTACCCTTGGATGTAACTGCAGGGTGCAGCTAATCAGTACACCTCTTGCCAGCTGCTTCAGACATTAAAAAATTACACAATGGTTTGCTGTAGTAGGTCATGCGGAACTAGCTCAAACCCCTAATAAGAGCATTAAGCACTTTTGGATGAAAGGATTCAAATTCAGATGTGATATTTTTGAATCAAACAGTTGTGCATGAAAAGTTGACAATATTGTATTATTTAAGGGTTAAGCATTCATAGATTTTCAGAATGTGGCACAAACTACTTGGGGTAATATAAACCACTTTGATTTCAAGAAATTGTAAAAGTTTGCCTGTAAAGGTAACAATGCAGTTTAAGTCTTATACTGTTCAGCAAAAACAGTCATAGCACCTGTCAAGCTTACCCAACAATCTAAAACCATTTTCAAAGTAATGAACACTACAAGTTGTCTGTTTGTGTTCTTGACTTCACTTATTAAAGATATTTTGACCCACAACAACTCATGAGCACATGAGCATTGCTTTCTAAGAATTGTTAAAGGGGGGAGGGCAAGGTGAACTTTATTCAGAAACAAGCCACAGGCCAATGGGAAAATTTTATTTGTGTGTGATCTCACTCAGGAAACATACACAGCACCTAAAAATACACTGCCAGAAACCACTGAACATGTTGAATCGGGGCCATAGAATCCAGTGTGGCAGTGAGGACTTGTATTGTTCACCCGGTACAAAAACAGAACGGCCCTTACGTGTCGTCTTTGTGCTTGTGAGGAGTCACATTGCAAATCAAAGACTCGCTGGACAGCTCTCACCATGCTTTCAAGCACTTCTTGAAGCTGAAAGGGCCGTGAGCTGGGGTGTAGTTCCACACCTTTCAGATCTCCTCTTTTCTTCCCAAGTTCACTCACCATCTCGATCTCCTTTCTTGCTTTCTTTCACACCACTTATTCACACCTTTAAACTTGAGATGCAGAATAGATTTAAAAGTGTCTTTTACGTCCTCTTTTAAACACTCACAGTTACAAATGCCTCTCCTTCTTCTTCTCGCTCTTTACACCGTGCTGCTGCCAGCTCTGGAGGAGCTCTATTGTCTCCTGGAGCAGCACCTGTCCCCACAGTGTTAAAATGCAGAGGAGAGGGGCCGGATGGTGTAGGACGCCCTCAGCAGGCTGCTGGCGATGTGTGTAAGTTTGCACACACACTTGAACACATGCACATACTCACAAGTTATTCCTTGTTAGATTAGGGAGGGGTGTGTTGGAGGTGTCGTGGAGGTCACTGAAGCTGTGTGTGTATGTGTGAGAGAGTGTGAGAGTGTGATTAATCCGCTGAGCAAAGACAGTTTGAGCCGTTAAACAGCTGAGTGTCAAAGGGCTTTTATCAGGGCGAATGGCGCCCGCACTGACGGACACACACATATTTTCACACCACTTATACATTCATGTTCCATATAAATGAATCGCAGTGGAACGCACACACTCACACACACATATGCAATGTTTAGACACAAAAACAAATGGCAGGGATATCAATATCAGATTAAAAGCTGATCTGGACACACTTAAGGACACGCACTCTCAAGTCTGTCTTGATGCTAAGACGAAGCGCTTAACTCAGCTGTCGTTACTTCTCACTTTGCTGTACACACCATGTGATGCAGACATACAACAGCAGTGCATGTGTGAGGTATTAAAGCCTGATTATAGCCTAATTTATGACTGTCTCCTTATGTCAACTATTCCATCTTAATTTAGAATACTGCAAAATGAATGAACACATTTTATAACATAAAAGGCATTATGGACTGTTCACTCAGTCAAGGTTTTATCATGTTAAAACACATTAAAGTGGCCTGACAAATATTACCCATGACACGGAAACAGCTACAAAGCATCTTTCAGCCGCTGGATCAGTTTCTGGTGAAACTTTGCTCCGTCTGCTGTCACAGTGTTCATTTGCAGCTGTTTTAATGAGCAGGTGGAGGTTTCGCCTAAAACAATGGCATTAAAGGTAATTCTTTATTTAAACTTGAGAAAGTGTTGGACTGGTGTTTCAAAGCCTTGAGTTGACAAGGTATCAATACTTCACCTTCTGTCTGGCCAACACGTCTCTGTAGCTGCAACTTTTCAACATATCCTAAGTATACTGGGCTTTGTCATTGAGTTCAATCTTGATTTCAAACTTTGTTAAAGAAAACTCAAAACCAAGAGAAAAAGACCATGGCCACATAAGGAAAATGCACTGTGGCATTATAAATTGAAGGCTCTGTGCAGACTTTCTCATGATACTGAAATGAATATATATTATATATATTTTGACCGCTCATAGTCCACAATGTAAAAATATTTCAGGGCCAAAATGTATTATTTCAAAATGCTATTTATTACTGACCGTGGCTGGGTAAATGAACCCATTAACAACTTGTAGAGAAAAAATCCCAATGATGACACAACGCAACCCTGCAACATTCAGCAGTGAGAAGCAAGATCTGTGTTTTTCCCTGAAGAAAAAGATTTCTTTGATTTATTTTGTAGTAATGGTGGACACTGGAGCTGGACTGGCTAAAAGAAAAAGGACAGAAGAGAGATAAATGGCAGAGTGATAGAGCGTGGACTAAAGGCTAAATGATGGGTGAAGCTGTTTGTGATAATGTGCATTTCAACCCACATGCACCAGCTATACTGAAGTGGTCTGTTAAAACTTGAGTCTACTAATAAATGTCCACTAGTGGGACATGACCAGGATTCCCTGACATTACATGTTAAGGTCACGTCTCAGCATCAGGCAGCGTCAGTTACACTTCACTTTACAGATCTGGTACACTAAAGTTTTCTAAAAACGGAGTTTTCAAAGTTTGCTTGCAGACACATTTTAATTAGTAGCACTGCGTTGCTATAAATAAATACATTAATTTGTCGCTAACTCGCAAAAGAAAAGTAGTGTTAAAACAAAGATCCATTTGCTTCCAAATAAATGCACGCCCTGGCAAGAGTCATATCCTCACAACAGCAGGTGACAGTGTTCATGGGAAACTGAGTCTTTATCTTGGAAAAACAGTATTACTGCTACTCATAGCTCCTTTAACAAAGACGCTTGGCTATTTTCTCATTGTTTCAAAGTTTGAACTTCTTTTGCAACCAACTGAGGGTACAAAACATGGACAAAGTCTACTTGATATCACAAAATATATGAACACAGGTTCTGTGGCAAAACGGTGGCAGACGCTACATTGTAAGTGTAATTTTGGTGAACCTTAAAACTGACAGAGGTGAAGATGAAGCAGGGCCGTGAACAGCTACATCATGTCTGGCTGTCTGTTAACTCAAGCATAATGTCTGAGCACACAAAATGTTGAACATTGAACATGCTCATGTTTTAAAAAAATGGTGAACTGCTTGGTTTTCATACAGCAACATACATGCTGAATAGCAAAATAGTGAATGATACACTTTGGCTTTAGCCGTGCATAAGCTGCTTAGCATCCAGACTTGCAATGTTGTGACTGCACGTCATGTAAGCTAACAAGAGCTTCTTTGTGCATCTCTACACAGATCTGAAATTTATACATGTGCAAACACACACACACACACACACACACACACACACACACACACACACACACACACACACACACACACACACACACACACACACACACACACACACACGCAGGTCTACTCCTGCACTCAGAGACCTTGCACTGCACAGACTCCTCCCCCAGTATAACCTACATCTTTATCTGAATAAAGGCATGTTTCAGATTATCATGCTAATGTGGTAGCATTGTTTACCAAAACCACTTTTCTGTGGCCTCCTAGACCCGCCTCCTCCCTCCTTCTCTCCCTCCAGTCCCTCCCGTTCTCTCCCCTTATCCATGCAGACCTCCTGATTGTGCATATGCAGCCCCCCAAGTACTCCATCCTGCCATTATCTCCTCTTATCTCTTTCTAAGTCCCTGTTGCCCTGTGCCCAGAAAATATCCTCGTAATGTCGCTGTGGAGGACTTAAGATGCTGTTGGCCACACTGAAATGTTCCCAGCAGATGTTTCACCATTTGAGCACTTTTTATCGCCTGAGCTTTCTTCTTTAAAGGGGAGGAGGGAGGAAGGGGGGAGGAAGAATAGGATGGATGGAGGCGAGGAGGTTTTAAACATTAGAAGGCCAACAGCTGGTTGCGTCTCCCTCCCTGGGTGCATTAACCTCCCTGGCCCTCTTGCAGCAGTGCCAGCACAAGGAGCCTCTCTGCATCTGGAGCTTAAGTAGGCTGAAAATATCTCTGTCGCCTCAATAAGGGGGCAGAAAAATCCTGGAAAACAGGCTGGAGGATGGCTGGGTGAGGGAAAAAGAAGTGCCTAAGACACACCAGACTTACAAGAGTCTTAGGCAGCAAGATTTCAAAGCAAACGAAACCCCCTTAGACGTGCATAGCTATTACATGAGATAGCTGGGGCTAGTTGTCCAGCTGTTGCATATAAAAGAAAGAAAAAAAAAAAAAAAAAGCCTTTTGCAGTAGTTTTCATAAATGCAGCCATTTAAAAGGCATTTTGCTGTGTTACATAACTGACATGTCTTTGTTGGCCAGCGCGATATCAAAGTTCACTGCAGGGTTCTTTCAAATTGTTGAAGTATTAAATGCTCCAAAAAGTTCCTCTTTTGATTTGATTTACTTGTCAACAGCTCAGCTAGTCACCTTGTCTGTCATAGTGCAGTTTTTAAGTAATTACTTGGTCCTCAATATCACATAAAGCACATTTTTGCAACTGAAACTCCACAAAGATTTGAATAACATGCGAAAACTTCATGTAGGACTATTATCATTTTATCATATCAGCCATCATTTAAGGCTTTTGTTAAAGCTGAAGTACCTCTTCTTTGAGAAAGAACTTAAAAATGTATACAGAGAATTAAACGTAATGATTTATTAAGCATTGACTAAATTCTGAGGGAAAATAAAATGCATAACTTGAACTGTTGCAACAGCCACAACATAACAGCACAACGCAGAGGGAGCCCAAGCCGACATGTTTGAGCTGTCTGACTCCAAACTAGAGAATGAAAAAACTCCAGCATCTGAAATTTTTACATTTCAAATGGTCTCTGAGTGCTGCACTTCAAATAATTTTAAAACATGTAACTTTCATTGCGATGTAGTGTCCATGTTAAAAATGTCAGGAGTGTATGATGCCCAGAGAGGTGAAGCCTGAAGTCCAGAAAAGGCAGAGCATGGTTCCAGATACCAGACTAAGTCAAGCCAAACCCAGCTGGGGTCAGGCTCCGGCCCAGCTTCTCATACTGCTCCTCACTCTTCTCCTCCTTTTTCTCTTTCCTTTTCACTTTCCCTGTAAAGGAAAGGAGGTGAGAGCTAGCTGGGGTTAAATATTGAGTCACCCTTTGGAGTTGTGGACCTAACCTGGTAAAAACTGGTATGACCCCACAGTGATGTACAAGCTCTCGCTACCCATCTGTCCACATTTTGGGGATGTAAGGGGCATTACAGTCATGTGGCAGGTCATGTAACTTACCCTTCAAATCCCACCATCACCAAGGGGCCACAAAAGAATACATCTCTCATTTAGAAAGAATTACAATATCGAACTGATATCAGCATGTCATCTGCATACAATGACATACAAAGACATTCATTCTGCATGTGTAATCATGCAATTCCATGGAAATATTATTCTTTCTAGGAGTTATAAAAATACTGTGTATTGAGTTAGTCAACTTTTTCATGAACTAAATGTGCTGTCACACAGTTTCTTTAGTACTACTATACACTCAGATCTGTCGTGTGAAATGGAGCAAAAATCTAAAGCACACACACACACACACACACACACACACACACACCAATTCATGCAAGCCATTTGCCATTCAGCAGCCATCACTTTGAACATCCAAAGTGTACCTTTTCTTGAGTAAACACACCAATTGTGTTTGTCTCTCTTAGCCCCTTGGCAGCTGCTTCTCCTTAAGCCACAGTCGTCATTACCATCATCATCATCATCATTATAATCATTGGCCTGCTTAAACACAAGACAACAAAGGTAGTGACACACAATGGGCCTCAGTAGCTTTGAGGAACATATCAAGGCTTAGTGAGAGAAAAGAGCGTCTTTATTTGAATGGGCAGCCTTTGCCTCATGCAGGGCTGGGCCTTTTCTTCATCTTTGCTTAGTATTGGGTGTTGTGTGTTCAAGGGAAAGGTGTGTGAGTGTGGGTGGGTGAGAGCGTGACAATAAGGGCAGGTGCTCCAGGTTTACCTATGTACAGTTTGTTAGCTCTCGGTACACACATGCAAAGTCACAATGCTCAAGGAGAAGCGGTCTCTCACCGACTCGTTCATCAGTGGTGTCATCATGATCTCTTCCCTATAAATGAGTGTGTATCATAGCCTTCATGTCTGAATGTGACACTGCTTCAACAGCTTGACTATTGGCACAAGAAGATGACAAACATCCACTTCCTGAAAATTCACGTAATACACTGATAGTCAATAAAAACAAATCTCCTGTGGTTGTGCTTGCCAGACTCACTTTATGCAACAACTAGTCTGTATGAACAGCTGCAGAAGGCCTCCTGAAAGCTCTGTGAGATATAAGAAAATTGTACAAGGCTTATATGCAGGAATAACTAAAGAAAATTTAAAATACTGTGTTGTGCAAGAGCAGAGGAACAAATTTGTCCCACCTCACTGTATGCAATGGAGGGAAATTCCACCCAAGAATATTTATTAAATATTAAACCAATTTATCCCTGAGACAGGATAATAGTAGGGCTGTCACTGTTAATGCCTAAACCATGATGCCCTTTTTGTTTTAAGATGCATGCTATTTTGTCCCATAAGGCACACTAAAGTTAAGCTGGCACTCCTGCTGCCACCATTGTGGGTAATAATGACACCACTATCTTTTCAAATGGCACATTTCACTCTGAAGAACTCCCAGATGGCTCAGATGAGAAGTCAAAGTGTTTCTTGCTTTGTGTCTAACAGAATTAAAATATCACTGAGAACTTTGAGTTTGAACTTCCACCTACAAACCTAGCATACAGGTGCAGCCGCATCACAAAATCAATGAATCACCACAGACCTGTGGAGGAAACTAATTCAAAGAAGATACAATACTTTCTTGACCCTGTAAAGCCGGACTCAACAAAAATAGCCAGAAAATTCTATCACAGAAAAAAACACAAGTGTTTATTAACCCTTTTAACAAAATCCACAAAAATACTGCTATATCATTTTGTTTATGGTATATTTTTTTGTATCATATTGAACACATTGGGTAGTTTTGCTATTTTTTAAATGAAGTTTTCAATAAGTATGCATTCTTTCAATGCCGAAAATACTTATTTTAAAAAGTGAGTAACAATTAAGATTATATTCTTATTTTACCTTGTTGAAAATAAGCAATGTTTATGGTATGGAAGAGAAGTTTCATGGTAGAGACAATTCAGAGATAAGACAGCAAAACAATTCTAAATGTTGGTACAAGAGATCCAGGGATCATTGACTGAATATTTTATTTTTAAAGTTTTACATTCTCGTGAGGTAATATAATAATACAGTTCTTGAGTTATCTGTTGGAGGTAATGATTTGGCTCCGTGGTTATACCATGTATACCATGTATAGAAGCTCTTAGAGAGGACATATTCAAAGACAGCTCTTTACCACGTCATTCCCCAGTCTGTCTTACAAGGTTTCTGCTCTATCTCCTGTTCTATCTTCTTACAGAAAGCTTAACAAAGCTTTACAAGAGAAAAACAGAACAAACTAAACAATTCTGAGACCAAAACCCCAGTACTTGTATTATTTGTCATATTATGTTAAAAAAATGACTTAACCCACTCACTTAATTCTCAAATACAATGTACAGTTTCTCTCACTGCCTTTCTTCTCCTTCTCCTTCCTTTTTGGACCCTGGGTACTTCAGTCTTGAAACGGAAGGAGCATTGAGTCATTTTCTGGCCGCTACAGAAGATGAGGGCCAAAATTGCAGGAGCAGACACTTCCACAGCCAAGAATCATACGGCAGCACAGCTAGAAATTAATTAAAACAGGGGCTGAAAGAGAGAGAAGAGCTAGAGAGAAAGAGAGGAGGGCAAGACAGAGCAAAAGAGAGAGACAGACAGACAGAAAGGGATTGCAAGGAAAACAAACACAGTAAAAGGATGTGTGTGTGTGTGTGTGTGTGTGTGTGTGTGTGTGTGTGTGTGTGTGTGTGTGTGTGTGTGTGTGTGTGTTGACTCACATGTGAACACCAGTTGTCCTCCCTCGACTCTGCCACCGACAGACGAGGGAAACAGTGCAATCCTGACACAAATCCTTGGTAAGGGTCCTTTTCTCTGCCCTCCCTCTCTCCCTCCATCGCCCCTTTCTCTTTGCCATCAGTAAATCCGGGTTTCACTACAACTTAAGCACTTAGCTGTAATCCCCATGAAGAGGCGATAGCCCTGCACAAGTCACTTTTCGACCATTAAAGGCATACAATAGGGGCGTGTTAGAGACTCACTTAAATGGATTGAGCACAAAGCCGGTGCTTGATAAGTTTTTAGCTGGGAAGAATCCGGCGTTTACACCCCTCCTTTTGTGCATTCTCTTAGATGTACTTGTCTCAACAGTCTAAGCCGATTTTATCCCTTTTTTGCGTTTGTTTAATTCCTGTAACACAGAAAGGCTTTAGAATATGGCCCATTTCTTTCTTTCTCCCTCTCCCTCTTTTTTTTCCAAAACAAATGTCACAGTGAAAGATTTACAATGGGGATATCTCTATCCACTTCCTACAAACTAAACACAAGGGATGATGGCCTCTTCTTGATTTTCTCCAAAGCTCTCCCTTCAAATTAAGCCTCTGTTTCTAATCTTCAAAACATGGCGCAGAAGCTGGACTGAGGGGAGGTATTTTGATATGGCTGTCTCCACTGGATGAAGGAAGTGGACTCCAGACTCTTCAGAAAACACTAATACCCATCATCCTCATGGGGATGAGGAAGAATGTGTCCCTATACCGCTTATCAAAGCAAGAACAGTGAAACACAAGCAGCCAAGAAAAGAGTCTGTGGGACAAAACAGGCATTGTGACTGCTTGTCATTTGCACAGTGGTCATAGCGGAGCATTTCAGAAAGACAATCTACAGTTGTTGCATGTGAAATCAATTAAGAGTAGAGCCCGTGGAAAACATGGGTACAGAGGATCACTCTGGGCGGGACTCTTGTGTGATTGCCATAAACCACATCCAAATCTGTGTGGAAGAGTATTTTGTAAATTCAAGGACATAGGGATAGTTTTTTGGGGATGTATAGAGGTTGTTTCTTTCCACAAGTCAAGTTCACAAGTTTGAGGACTCAGTTCTCTGATCATAAAACCTCAGCATTATTTACATTTAATGATACAAAAGATTTTGTGCCAAATTGTAAGTTTGCCCATTGTTACTTCCCTCACTGCATCCCTGCTTGTGTACTTTTCAACTTGTACTGACCTTAAGACTCCATTATCAGTTGGTCGGGACTGGCTGTCTTTCAATAAGTCTGGTCCTGCTGGAGTTTCTGCCTGTTATGCTGAAGTGTTTCCTTAGCACTGTTACGAAGTACTTGCTCATGATGCATCAATGTTTGGTCTCTATCAGTCATAACAAAGAGAATGACTTGGACTCACCCTTTTCATGAAGTGTTCTGAAATAACTTTTGCTGTGCTGTGGTTTTATATAAATAAAAATAGATTGATTGATGTTAAAAGGCCTCCAAAGAAATCGCTTAAGCCCAACAGATAGATAAAGCCTGTCAGAGAGCATAGAGAGAAAGCAAGGGAAACACCGCTAAGTCGTTGAGAGCTGATCTAATCCAGAGGTTTGAGTGTTTGCTGTTGCCACCGTGTCTTAAAGCAGATCTCAGTAGGAGGTGGCGAGATGCTCCTCAGGGCTCAGGCCTCTAATGGTTTGATTAAGCTCATCCAGCTCGGCCTGCGCTGCAGAGACTAAACCTCCATTTAAGGACCAGACAAAGACAGGACCGCCGGGACGGATAAGAGTATTAAATCTGACTGCCAGGCTCACAAACACACAGATGTAGATTGTACACAATGTATACGCAGGCATAGACACAGACAGCTAGTGATGGTTTGTATGTGCATCACAGACAGCAGCAGATAGTTTGGAATAAGCCAGAATATAACCTTGGTTTTACTCACATCACTAGAACATTACAGTTAGAATAAATGAGGCACTGAGATTTAGGTAAATACTGCTGCAGCACTATCGTATAAAATGTTTTGTGCTAAGCTTTGTTCCTTTTTGTACAGCACTAGTGGAGAGTGAAAACAGAGAATCATCATTATTATCATTACTGTTACAACTTTCTGCCACATAACATTGAATTTTTTTGGGGTCAGTCCCATGAAGAACTGTTTAAAATGAAATAAATACATTATATATATATATATATATATATATATATATATATATATATATATATATATATATATATATATATATATATATATATATATATATAGAGAGAGAGAGAGAGAGAGAGAGAGAGAGAGCGAGAGAGAGAGAGAAAGAGATAGATAGATAGATAGATAGATAGATGATAGATAGATGTGTGTGTGTGTGTGTGTGTATATATATATATATTTATATATATATATATATATATATATATATATATATATATATATATATATATATATATATATATATATATATATACATTAGTCTCGATCACGTGCCTTGACCAGACTGAAAAACAAATCATAATGCATCTCTGGTATTGTTCAGGGGGCTGTAACGGCCTGCGGGCTGTAGTTTGGGGACCACTGCCTTGGATACTGACCAATCATAATTGAGTATTCAACAAGGCTATGCAATTTAAGATTTAACCTAATAACATGATAAAGTATAATGGCTGAGATTTCCTGACACTGGATATGTACAAAATCTTACATTGTAAAAATGAACATGCATAAAAAGAAAATATTATCACAAACTGGTGTTAAGTGTAAGCTGAAAATACAGACATACTCCTATGATTACAACACATGATAATAATGCACTAATCGCTTTTCTTTATCCCAAATACACACCAGCCTGTTGTCCATGTTCAGCATTATTTCGGACTATAAAGGGTTAAGTCCGCCTGCTCACCATCCCTGACTTTGCTGGCTGGGCTGAAAGGCTACTAAGTAGCAGCTGTCCACCTGGCGAAGGAAGACCCTTCTACCAGCACACACGCACAAACACACTGACGTACACTCAAACAGAAACACACAAACAGTACAAGTGTATTTCCTCTTGAGGAGAAACTGCTCTTAAACCCTCGCTCACACATGCCTGTCTGCATATGCATGCATGTGCAATCACACTCTGACACTTTTACTGACACACACACACTTCTGTGGAGGAGAGGCCCAGATGGTCAGGGAGGGGAGCAGTGCCCAGTGTCAGTGAGAGAGGGAGAGAAATGGAAAAAAGAGAGAGAGAGGAGAGAGAAAGCAAGATAGGAAGAGAATGAGATAGTTGGAAAGAGAGAGACGAGGAGGGACGGTGGCCAGACCCAAGTGGAGGAGCTGAAACAGGAAGACAACATCACACCAGCTCAGCCAGCCAGAGCCGCAGACAGACAGAAAACAGGGCCATCACTGTTAGCAAACATGCACAATCTGTAACCACATGCCTCCACTCAACAGTAGCCTGCACTTACACTTCAGGGTATTAATGATGATACATTAAATATTTTAAACAGGAAAATAAGCATTTTGGATGTAGTTTTTTCCATTTTGTTTTCCCTGTGATTGGCTACAATCATAGACCTGAGGCTACTAGATTAGCCTAGCATAAGGGCCTAGGAAGGCTTCGCCCAGAGCTCAAAGCTCTCACTGATTGGGCTTTCTGGAAGAGTAACATAGTTTATCTCTTTTTCTGAACAGTTAATCTGTGTTGCACTTTTTAGGAGCATAACTATGGTAAGGACAGCTATGGTAAGGATGTCTTTGGCAAGACCAAGGAGCAACATCCGGAAGAGAAAAATAAAGCATATGCAGAAATGCTAAAAGTTGCTGTTTATCGAGAATCTGCTAGAGGCTGGCTGCAGAAAGACCAGAAGTCACATACACATCAAGCCAAAAAAAAAAATGTCTTCACATTGTATGGTGGATGATTTTTTTTTCTAATTGACTGCTTTAGAAGATCTCAGGACCACAAGTTTGTCCAAATCAGAGGCTTGCTCAGCTCACATGACTGATGGGTGCCCTATAGCTGATAGAAAGAAAGCTCGAAGCCTGCATCATGTCCAATATGGCCCCATCCACCAATCAATTTCATTTGACTGCATCAGGAACAGAGGGGTGACATCACGGAGACTACGTCCATATTTTACACAGTCTATGGGCAAGACACTAGGAAGTCCCTGTATGCAGCTTACGTACACACGCGCACACACACACACACACACACACACACACCAAACACACAAAAAAATGAAATTAAAATAACAGAGACTCTCTTTACATAACAAACTGTTTGTGTATGGTTTTAAGGAATGAGAAAAATGTGTTATTCATTAACCAGTAAGTTTATTTTTTTAATTTGCTTATTTTTTTAATTTTCTATTTTTTAAAATTTTATTTTCCCCTATAAATTATTGAACTTACTTATAAGTTAACTGAAGGATGAAGGGCACAGCAGATAGCATGCTGTATTTTGAGATATACCAACAAATAACTATTAAGCTACTTACTTAACAAGTTATATCACATGCACCAACTTTTTGGGATGCATTGGCAGAAACACATGCACTAATATGCTTGGGAAATTTCTTTCTTTTATATAAAAAAGAGATGTTTTCTGCTTCCAGTTTTGAACAAGGCTAGGCTATGCTAATCATACCCTGCCTTGATGTACATGACCAACTCCTTAACTTTCCCAGGACAAAAAAGCAATAAAGGTGTACCCCAATTTCTCCTTGGGGATCAATATGTCTGATTCTGATTCAGATTACATTCTATGTATGCTATAATATGAAAGAAATAAATCTATAAGCAAGCAGTAAAACAAAATCAAAAGATCTAATAAATAAATGTGATCTGTTCTTGCATCCTTAGCCTACATATTGTACAAATAGTCAACTGACAAGTGAAAACAGAAAAAAAAAAGGATAAAAAACAAACAGGCATGAGATGTTTCTGGGATGTGAAGCCCTTCGTCCAGATGGCGATATATTTTTTTTTACCAGCTTTAATTCATTTATTTCATGTCACAGTTGTGCTTTGATCGCTCCTCTCTAATAATTAATGTGGTTTTGCTGTGTGCCGCTCTTGAAGTCATTGTTCCAGTCTCAACGCGAGCTGGCTTTGACTTCTACACCTGATGGGAGAAGCACTGCACTCTCGTCCTCAGATCATCCCCTTTTCCCTATTTATCTGTCTCTCTATTACTTTCACTCTCTTTCTCTCAGCTTTGAATTGTCTCAAAGGGATCTCACTGTTGCTTTCACACATTTACACACACACACACACACACACACACACACACACACACACACACACACACACACACACACACACACACACACACACACACACACTGGATGTCTGGTGTCTCTCCAAAGTGGTTGGGATACAGTAATTGGCATGTGTCACACATCCATTATTGATCAGATCCAGCTGCCGTCAGCTACAGATCACTTAGATACACCATTGTCTCTGTCTTGTGCAGTTTCACACACTTATATGCATGGAAACTTTTTTGGTTTCTAAATAAGTAATTAATGAATCTCCTCTTTGCATTTTGTCTCATTTTTGTCACAAAATTATTTGAATTGAATCTTTACGCTTTATTCTTCTGTTAAATTGCCATATTTGAGGAGTAACATGGGAGAGTACCAACATTTAAGTTTTCTAAGCTTAATTTTTTCGGGATTAGCAAAGAAATTTGTCGAAAGTCACAAGTTGGGGGATACATTAAAATGCATAAAAAAGCTAGCAGGCTGAGGATAAGTACAGCTCAAGTGGTAGAAGCCCCAGTTTTGACAAGACAACAACAGGCAGCTAGTCAGGAAACCAGTTTTCAAGAACCAAATATCCAACTTGTGTCAATGTGGTGTGCTGTTATTCTGAGACTATTTTTATTACATCCAATGATCTCAGGTTGATGCGACTAGTGCTTTTCAAGAGTTTCGGTGTACTTCCTCTGTTTCATACAGACCCTGAACTATTGTGATAGTAACGCATATGAATGCTCTCAAAATGCTAACCCGTGGATGTCCTTTGAACCTGAGCCATGGGTGTGTTGTTTTCACTTCAAAACAGTCCTCTAACAGCTTTTTTAATGGGGTTGTCCACTGAAATCAGTGTGATTAGCTCCACCTGTATGCTTAGCTTGTAGGTAGAAACCCAAATTTGAAATATTCAGTTAATAAGTTACTTCTGTGTGTGCATGAGTCATCAACAGGTATGTCTAGGAGTTTTTACCAACTGTACATTAAAGACAGATTAACCCGAAGACAATCTGGGCTTTCATAAATTAATTGATTGCAATATAACCTTTGCAACTGTTTTTTTTAGTAAAAAAAAAAATCAACTATTAGTCCAGATGTTTTGTTAATAATCAGACTTGATATGTATCTTCAACTATAAGAGCTATATCAGGGGAATAAAGTGGTCGAGTCCTGTTCTAAAAAAAAGTTTGTATTGTTTCACAGCACAGAGTTTAGCTACTCCAAAGACAGTTAGCATTGTGTGAGAGCTAATACAATTTCACCAGTCAAAAGAAATTTTGCACCATATCAGATATTGATCTGAAACAGCATGCTAAGTTTTTCCACAAATCCAAAACAAAACAAAACAGAACAAAAAATAATAACAAACATTACGTTAGCAAATGGGGATTAACCAGAATCAGTATATGGTAAATTGTAGCAGGAACAGTATTTAAGAAAACACTTTCTTAACTTTATAAACACTGAGCTTTGTAAACAAGAGAGAGAGAGGGGTGGGGGGTGGGGGTTGCACTTGTTAGCTGATTTGTTTTAAGGGGGGTACAGCATAAGAAGGGGATTCTGAGAGAGACATGGAGGGAGGAGGGAGGCTTCGCCCTCTGCTACATATCCATTCAACCATGTCTGTTCTCTACAGTCCCCCTCGCCCCCACCCATCCCACTCCTCTCTTTCTTTTTTTCCAAATGCAAGTCACCGTGAAAAATGTGCTGGTCCAATATTTGCACAGAAGTGGTGCTGGGACAGGCAGATAACCTATCAGTATTTGAGTTTGGCTTCCCATGCTCCAAATAGCCATCCTCCGCCTGTTTAGCTTATTGATTGGCTTGGCAAGAAACTAGGTCCCCTCAGCAGTGACCAAGGTCATACAACACATGGACTCTGTGCCCACCCATCCGACCCCCCCATCCAACACTACCATCACCCTTTCAATAACCACCACTGTCTCTTCTTCCTCATAATCATCATTACTCCCTCTCACACATATGATGTGCACACATGCATGTGTAATCTGACTTACATGAGTACATTCACTCTCACTGGAAAGAATAAACAATGTGATGAAGTCTTTTGTTTAGAAATACCATGAATCACTGCAACAGGAGGCTTGGGGATGTTTTTGTAATTTTTTTTTTTTTTTTTTTTGGAAAAGTAAAACAATCTGACTTTGTCATCATAAACTATTGCTGGATTTGAACAAAAATAAGAACTTTATTGAGTAAAAAACTTGAAATTTTGATGCATAATTTCTACTTTTTGCTCATGACAAAAGCTTAGATGGCCAAAATTCAGGCAATGTGTCCCTCTTTATCTGAACAGTACATTTTTGTATATGTGTGTGTCCGTCTGTGTGTCTGTCTGTGTGTATGACTCAGGGTATGGACCACGGGCAGCGTCCTCTACTCCTCTGTGGGAATCAATGAGATTGAATTCTGAAGGTATTCTCAGGGGCATCAGGCCTGCTTGTCAATACTGCTCTGTGTCACAAGTGCATTTTGTACACACACACTGAACACTTACCACCCCACCACACACACACACAGTCACACTTCCAGTTCAGTGTCCAAAGCCAGACCTCTTCCCTGCCCCTCCTCTCCTCAACATCCCCTCCAACTTCATCTCCAGCTCTCGCAGTTCTCGATTAAACTTGCCCTATTTGACCATTTTTTCCCCATTCATGTCTTTATGTGCATCATTGAATCCTCCCTTAATTTCCCACATTTTAACTTTTTTCTTCATTTTTTAGTAGAATCCTACTAGATTCCTCAACACCCTACTTGCAGTAGAGATTCCTTGGTTTGAATTTTTAGAGCTCATTTGTCCAATGGTATATTTTTCTAACAACAGAGGAACAAGTAGTGATGAAACTGGGATGAAAAGTAGTTAAGAAGTAAAGAAGGAAAAGGGAATAAGGAAAATCTTGTTGTTTTTTCTGCAACAAGGTTAAATTTTCAGAATTTGAAGGAAAAGTTCTAAGAGTCTGGTTTGCTCTGTACTGCATTCCCAGATGTAAAGATACAGACCTCTTAAAGCATGAACAATAAAGCCTCACTATATTAAAACAATTAAAATATCTGGATCAAATTTAAAAACAAAAATTGATTTTGTTCAGTGGCTCAAAACACCAAAAATACTTGCAGCTTCTGCACTGCTGTGCTGCAACAATGCAATAGTGAAGTTTCGTTATCATCGTGCCTTTTTATTTACATACCAAAACTTGCAACGGCCTATTATTGGCGTCTTAACTACAATTCATTATAGCGTTGCAAAAAGAAGCACACAGTGTAAAAAGCATGGACTGTATAATGTATGGACATAGTGTCCATGATATCACCCATCTGTTTCTGATACAGAGATTGGATACAGAGATTTTTCCCCATTTCTGCACAGGCTTCACTTTATCAGACCATGGGGTTGCCACTTGCTAAAAACCCAAACAGGAGCTCCTCTCAAATATACATTTGGACATACATAAACACAGCTCTATTCTGCCCTCCCGGCTAAACATCGCCACCGTTTTCTCCCTATTCCTTAACACCTTGACCTGCCAACCCATCTGAGTCTTACAAGTTTCCTTCTTAAACCTCTTTTCATGGCAAAACTGCTGGAAGGGCAAAGGTCAAAGAAAAGTAAAAGCTTTAAAGTCTCTCAAACTTTGACCAGAAGTATCAAGTTAAGAGTCAATCAAATTTTTACTGTTGGCCGTGTAAAATTTAGAAAGCGTCACCTGTGACTGGTGGATGTCAAGCGACACAAGCTGTGTGATTTATGACCACTGCTGTGATGTTCTGCCGTATTCAGCTGTGGCATAAACTGGTGATATTCCCAGAGCCCTTGCATGAAAACCCACCAGGCTCTGAGGGGAATCGGCTGATTCCCCTTACCCCCACCCTAACCCTGTTTCTAATTTGAAAGGGCCCTTGAATACCTGCTGGCTGCGGGCTAAAAGCCACAGACACAAAAACACACAAAAACAGTGGACACACACATAATCACTTACTGTTGCTCTTAAATATGGCTCAGGGGAGTTTGAGTGTCATTCTCCGAGAGGAGTGAAGACCCCTGGGCCAAAGCTGTGTGTGTCTAAGTCCGATCTGGTTTCCTGCCACACGAAGGGAGGCCTTGGAGCCTGAGGCTTGCCTGGAGGCTACAGCCAGACCTTGAAGGACAAGAGATACACAGACAAGAGATGCTGTGTCTCCTCTGTACAAAGCCAACAGATTTGAACAGTCCAAACTGAAAAAACAGAGCCTCGTGTAGAGAGGAACCCTGAGAAAGTTTCCCTTTTGATTTCTGTTTTAGCATCCTCTTTGTTCCCTCCTCTATAAATACACAGACACTTCTTAAAGCTAACATGCAGATCCCCTTCAAAGCCTTCTCCACATATGTGCCGACTGTCCCCTTCACCCTCCACACACAGTTAGACACACACACTTATAGTGTTAGCCCCCGTCGCTAAACAGCTGTCTGAGATGTGGCAGTGTGGTGCACCCATGCTTCATCATTGTCATCTCCCCATCACCTGCATTCCTTCTCCTCCTTCGCCTTCTCCTCTCCATCCCTCCATCCATCAGCATTTTCAGACACAGGGCTCTGACAAGGGCACATCCATCCTCTGGTCATACATCACCTTTATGGGGGGATGGTAGAGGTGGTATTAGGGGAGGGGGGCGCAGTTCTGTCCCAAACTCCTTCACAAGTTGGGAGAGAGCCAACTTGCTATTTGTCCTTTTCCCATTTTCCTTTGTGTCCGAGGAATGGGCTTCTTTGTTTGGTTACATCCTGTAAGGTCTGTGTCTAATCTTTCACAAAACCTGAAACATTTACAATATAGATGTTCTTGATGGGTCTTCATGTAACGTAAAATGCGGTGTACTTTAATACTTGTTTTTATAGCTTAATAGTTGGCTTTGTCCAATACACCAGTGGGCACACTTTATCAAAATTTTGACTTTCTTTGATCTTTCTTTCTTTGGTAAACGACCTCAGAATGGATGCTTCTGGTGATGGGAAGGCTGGCTCTGTTTAGTGATTCAGATCATTTGACTCAGCAAGACCTCTGTCAGCTCCGTAAAGGCCCTTTATAATGCTGTTTTGAATTATAAAAGTCCATTCTCAGAGGCAAGTTGTTTGTGGGACTCACTTCAGCATCGAGGCTGTCTGCTCCTTCTGGTGTAAAAATATGAAGGCAATATGGAAATGGTAAAAACTGCAGTTCTTCGAGAATCCATTTGAGGCTGGCTGCAAAAACCCCAGAAACCACATACATACCAGCTAAAAAAAAAGCATAATTCTACAGCAAAAATAAACATGTTCAAAAAGAACGAAGTCTGACCTCTTTACTTCATCCAGACTTGAACAAAACTGGATTGAGTTCAGGATTTCCAATATGGCCACCTTCAACAGATACCAACTCTGTATCTGAAACAGATGAGTGATGTCACAGACACTATGTCCTTATATCATATAGTCTGTGGTGCAAACAAATGAACAGAGGTCTGTGGTATATAACAGTCAAACTGCAACAGCAGCATTTGGACCCAGAACTCCATTTTTATTTTCATGTTCACTATCTGATACAAGACATTTTAACAAGGAGCTCCTAAAAAAGTGAAACTTACTCAGCTATCATGTTTTTTGTTTAAATGAAATTGTTAATTGTAGAATTGTTTATACTTCTTTTGCTGTTTGAGCCTCAGCCTCTTGGTTGTGTGTATTGTTTTAGCTGCTATGTAGGTCTGTATTTCCTTCCTAAATTAAAGAGTTGAACGACAATGTTTTGTTGGGTTTGGATGAAAAGAAAGGGTTAAACCCCAAGGCTGTTACTCAGAGGACAACTCCTGCTCCTCCTTCAGTTTTCTCCTTTGTCCTGTCCTTTCTATCCCTGTCTCCCTCACCTGTTCCTTCACTTTTCACACCTGGACTCTATTCTTGGCTTTTTGTTTACTGCTTCTATTTTCCAAAGTCCCATCCTCCCTTTCTTCCTCTGTTCCCCCTCTCCTGCTGCACCATCTATCACTCACTCCCTCCTTTTCACCTCTCCCTCTCCCTGCTACCTTCTCTCTGTCTGTCCTTGCTCAGTTTCTCCTCTGGCTCACCTCTCATTAAGCCCCTGTGCCTACTGCCACCATGCCCAGTGTCCACCCACACGTCTCACACCTCTCTTTCTCACTTTTTTGTCTCTTATCGCTGTCCTTCTTTCTCTTTTCATATCTCCCCTTAGGCACCCTGTCTCATACTCATGCTCTGTCTCCTTCATTTATTTTGTTGATTTTTAATTCATTGTGGTTTATCATATCCAGAATGTTTGATTTGAATAACGTAACAGTAACATACATCATATGTTTGAGTAGTTTTTACTGTCCGTATAAAATGCAGAGTAAAAAAAAAATACATATATGCTGTCTCTTTCTTTTTTAAATTTTTTTTAAAGATATATTACAGAAAAGGTTTAAAGCAGGTCTGAACTACCAAGATCTGATTTCTACCAGGTTTTAGCAGCTCAAGTGCATTTATGACATCAATATGTCAGAAAACAATGATTGTGGCATCATTTCTCTAAAGCAATCTCCCATCATTAGTTGAAACCCCATATGTGTAAAGATATAAATTTAATCCATTCTAAAACACATATCCACAGCATTTTCATGATCAAATGATAAAAGGAAGGTTTACAAATTTTTGTGAATGTGGCAGTTTGAATAGTGCCGATAGAAGAGGAAAAAGAAGAGTACACATGCATAGATTCTGTGGCTGCTCAAATGTGAAGTCAGAAGAACACTGGATGCCAAAAGAGTGCATATAGGTTTGAGATTCCAGTTCAAACTTGCAGATAACTTGTGTAAATTGTGTGATGAATCTCATTTCCTGGTGAAATATGGTCTAAACATGATGTTTATTAAACGTCTTTAAATATTCGATGGAAGCTTTCACTTCTGAACCATGATTGAACATTTTCATGGGTGCTGTAGTAATTTTTAAACATTGAAAAATGTCCACAGGGCAAAGTCAAAGCTAAACTTGTTGCAGAAAACCACCTGGGGGAAACATATCTGGTCTTGTATCAAAAATGCCAATCAGCACACAAAACAAAACAAACAAGAAAAACAATAAAATAAGAGAGACAAAATAATGGTTATTCAGGACATGGATATGACAGTGCATACAGGTGGGTTTTTAGGTGAGATTTAAACACGGGCAGCATGGGAGCCAGCCTAACCTGTGGAGGCAGATAGTTCCAGAGTTAAGGGGCTACAATGGCAAAGGCCCAGTCTCCCCTGTTCTTCAGTGCAGCCTTAGGTGCAACCAAAAGTGACTGATCTGCAGTGACCGTGATGGGATATATGGCTCTAAAGGTTCAGAGAGGTAGGATGAAGCCAATGTATTGTAAGCAAACAATAAAATCTTGAAAAATTAACCCCAAAATTGACAGGAAGCCAATGAAGGGAGGTCAGGACAGAAATGATGTGCTCATGCTTACAAGTTCCTGTTAGGAGGCGAGCAGCAGCATTTTGTGTCACGTCTCATCAGTTAGGTTAAGTTACACCTTTTTACTTCAGTCTCGTCTTTCATGCTTTTCATGTCTGGTTTTATTTTGTAGTCACGTCTTGCCTCTCATTTCAAGTCACATCATTTCCTGCCCTGGTGTTTTCCCACCGTTGTGATTGTCATCCCCGCTCCTTATTGCTTCCACCTGTGTTCCTTTACCTCACGTATTTAAGTCTGCATCTTCCCCTCATCCTGTGCCAGATCATCTTGTCTCGTCCGTTCGTTCCTGTGCCAACCTTGCAAAGCGTTCTAGTAGTTTACTTTAGTCTCGTGCAAATTTTTGTCTTGTGTTTTTTTGCCAGCTTTGCTGTGATTTTGAGTTTCTGTTTTTTGCCAGCTCATCTGTGACTTTTCGTTTTTTTGTGAATTCTCCTGCTCGATCCTTTTGTAATAAAGAGCCTTTTTTTGTCTGAACTGTCCCATATCTGGGTCTTCCCTACCTGTCTCCCTGACATTTTTGACCAGCTGCAGATGAGACAGTGAGGCCTGGCTAACACCAACATAAAGTGCATGGCACTAGTCTAGGCGAGTTGTGATAAAAGCACGTAAAACCATCTCAAAGCCTTTAAAAGAAAGATAAGGCTTTACCTATCACTTATCTGATGAGTTCTATCCGTGGCCCCTGGGTCTGGAAGTTGCCAGATGTGTTGCACATGGCATAAAGTTGTCATGTTTACAGAGACTCAGGTGAACTTCTTGAGGAAGTTGTAGCACTGCTGCTCTACATTCAACAGTTTTCCGTTTTGTCATGGGCTTGAGATCTGTACAATATGCTTGGAAGATATGGTGTCACTCTTTCAACACTGACAACAGTACATAGATTTTCTGAAATTAAAGCCCACCGTGTTCCTCTAGAAGGGGAGGGTTTCACCTCACGATAACAAGGTTTTATGCATACAATCAACAATACATCAGTATCTACCTCACATCCTCCCTCACTGCCTCTTTCCCATGTTTGTATGTGTTTAGATCACCCGGCAGCCTTACCTTGACCGAACGGCTCCTCCATTGATTACTGCCTGTACTTCTTCGTTCAAAAACATAATGCATCACAAAGACCAAACTGTCCGTGAAGGGCTAAAATAATTGTTTATAATAGACCCTCCACTTGCAATGACAAGAGTGCTGTGATGTGTTTTAGGGTGTAGACAAGAGCTCCCGCTTTGTGCTCAGGTAATTTTCTTTCCAGGCGTAAGTGGTCAAGGTCCAGCTTTTTTAAACACATGTGAGTGATGTGTTGTGGGGGAACTGTATTGTTTCAGGAGATGTGCCAATGTCCATTTGGAGAGCAGCAACACTCGTCTCCCCACTTGAGGAACAATGGAATACACTTCAGAGATGCTGCGTATGAAGTATGTTTATGAGTGTGCTTGGACAATAGGGGACGATGTTACACAACACAAGAAATGGGTTTGGCTCTGAGAGAAATGAGGTGGGCCCAGCAGACATCCTTGACATTCACCGATAATTAAAACCCGTTGACACGGTGAGAAAAAGACTGTTTCACAGGCGGTGTTTGCAGTAGCATATGATTGCAAAAAGAGCTGCAAACACTGAGTGCAGGAGAAAGTGGGCTGGAGTCATTTAGGGGTGAGGAATTGTTGAGGTACAGTGATAGAGGACACATTGTGTTGGTGTTTTGTTTGACATAAAAGCCTGCTAACAGCTACTGTAAACCAGGAGCTCTGCCAAGGCTCACAGGTGTCATCAGGGATCTGGCTCCATGCCACAGAGAGAGGACCCAAAGGCCCTGCGGCTCGCCTGGAGGTGCAGCCCTGCTGCAGGGTGCGCTGAAAGCTGGAGGGGAGGAGCAGAGGTCAGGAGGGGACAGAGATAAGAAGGGGATGACCAGGTGTGAGTGGGGAAAAAGTGGTTTTATTATGAGTATGTTTACTGGTTTCTGAAATGGACTTCCTTATATCTAAATATTGAGCAAAGTAAAGAAAAATTTGGAAACAATTTTTCCTCCCTAATTTGCTGGGTGATTTAATGCCTATGGTCTCACCGTTCCTTCCATCAAAGGTATTTATATTTACACTGAGGTAAAACAGAGGTAAAAAAAAAATACAGCATGAAGAAAAACATGCCTTTGGTTAGGTCAGAGTGTCTTCTAATGACCTCATTTACTGACAACAAACCCCGAAACCAGGAAGGCAAACTCACAGCACAGCAAGACCTCTCCTTTATCCCTGTGCGACAATGTAAAAAGAAAAAAAAAGACCGAGAAGGAGAGTAGAAAAGAGGAGGCCAAAGGGGGAGAACAATTAAGAAAGAAGAGACACAGGATGAAAAAGAAGTGAAGAAAATGTTGGTAAAGACGGAGTGAAAGACGAGCAGGGATAATGAACTGGAGGAACAAGAGACGAAGACAGAGAGGTAAGAGAGCCTGAAGGAGCAATGCAATTAAAACAACACAAACACAGACTCCGTGTGACTGCTCAACCTTGCCAAAGAAAATAGGTTACCTCTGTTTCTCGGTGCCCATGGGAGGCACAAACTGGCGAGAGTGGTACACCGGTGTCATCCTACAAACACCTACCCTGCCCCCAAAAACTCCCAAACTACCAACATCATAAAAGGACAACATATGACATCTACCACAAAGTGTGTTATATTTTCATATGAACAAAATGGATAACATTTTTAGCTTTACTGCCATTAGACTAAATCTGATTGGGGGGACACCCTTAAAATTACTGCAAAAAAAAGTATTTAAAACTTGGCAGCAAGTAGAAGCTTATTGCTAGTATGACGTAGAATACAGAAATTTAGCCTTTACCACAACTCAAATGTCATCTTTTTAGGTGTTTTACTGCAAATAACTGCAGTTCTTTGACTTTCCACTTGAGGCTGACTTCAAATCCATGAGATACTCCTTAACAAGCATGTTATAATGTTGTTTCCAAACAAACATATTTACTGCCTGATACAAAAACCAATTTGGTGCATAGATTGATAGTTGCCTAAATTGTTGGCTAATTTTGGAGGAAAAATTAAATCCAAAGTTAATTATTCCACTAAAACCTATAAAGGAAACCATAACAAACTGGAAGACTTTCAAGTGAGCAAACTGAAGAAAATTTAAGCTCAAGTGATGACATACAGCAGCAACTGCATTTATAATCATTAGCAATTTTTCATGTTGAAAATTTAATCAAAGCTTCAGTTTTCTGGAGACACAAAGTTTCACAAAACATACTGTGTAGCATCAACTGTCAGCATAAGGGGAAACAAATTAAAGGTAGCTAATGTCACAGGTGCAGTGTGTATGATTTGGGAGTGTTGGGGAGCTAGTTTTAGCTAATAACCATTTAACTCAGTGAAACCTAACAGAGCTGTGAATTCACTATTGCAAGTGTCGCATTTGAGCTGGTATTTATCTGTGCTGAGCAACAGGATCTGCTCTCTATGTAGATGAAAAGAGCGAACTGTTTAGCTTAGGTTAGCCTCCCTACAAGGAGGTAACTAGTTTCCATGGTACTGCTCAGAAGTAACCAAACACAGCAACAGCAAGTGTCACACTAAAATTAAGACTTAAATATAAAAAGTGTCTCACTTAAACATATATAAAATGGTGACTTGTATTTTTCCCCCATTTTTGTCTCTTCCTTTTAGGTGCCAAGATATAACTGGTTAGCTTATGTTAGCATCCCTACAGAGATATACTCAGAGAGCCTGGCTCCGTCCAGAAATTACTAAACACAGCAATGCTATGATATGTTAGAAATGCTTATCAGTCCAACACTTAACCCCGCCCCCATAATTCTGTGAATCATTTACGAAACCAACATGGTATTTTTGAGTTACTGGCATGTTGATTTTAGTCTTTTGTCAGAATAAGGGGAGCATTTCCACTTTAATTAGTTGCTGTTAGTCTGCTAGCCTTAAAGATCTTTGCATTAGAATGTTGGACTGTCTTGATAAAAGCTGTAGCTGTGAAAATTTGGAGAAAAAAAAAGGTATTAAAATAAATTGCAAACTACTTGGATTGTCACTGTAGAAAATTAAACAAGACTGTGCCTAATTGTGATGCACAGCTATGACTAATGTAAAAAAATAATAATATGAAATTATCAAAATGTGACAAAAAAACTTTAAATGACAAAAAAAAAAAAAAAAAAATCTAAATGGAAATATGTGGTTTCAGACGCCAACACTGGCAGGAAAATTTTTTACCCAATTTAGATGAAAAACAGAAAGATTTAACAGCAAAGGTTGATTTCTTTTCTTGACAGTGAGCACAAGTGCATCCAGCCATCCCTCCATCCCTCTCTCCTTCCATCCATCTGAGCATCATTAAAGCCCATCTTAATCTCCCTCTTCCACAATCACGGAACAAAGAGCAGAGTGCTGGCAGATCCTTGTTTTTCTAACTAATGTCGATTACATATTTGATAAACATGCATTTGCATTAGCATTAGCCGAGGTCAGGATTAGCAGCGTTCATCCTCAAACTGTTCTGTCTATGCTTCGCCTGTTTGTTGATCTTTTTCTTTTTTTTTCTGGTTGTGCCTCTTTCCCCCCTCCTGTTGTTTGTGGCCATCTCAAATCCTAAAGGACATGACTCCACACGAGCGACGGCACAAATATTTGAAAGGGTGATTAAAAATCGTTTGGGAAAACAGATTATTGACTGTTTCTTTCTTTTCTTTTTTTTTTTTTAAATCAATCTGTAAACACAAACATCCTGCTTTAAGGAGTCAAAGGGGGTCAGAAACAGTTAACATTTGATCTGTTAATTTAGATTTTAACTCAGGAAAATTAATAAGAGTCATCAGATTAATAGGTCAAATATACTTGATCCCTTAGTTTCATCTTTACCCCTTGGTATATAACATTTGCAGCAACATGCAAAAAGAAAAAAAGAACTTCATAAATGCCCTTTGTCAGTCTTTTTTTTCTCAAAAAGCTGAATAAAAAGGAAGAATTAGCTCTGGACAACTCTGGCTGTTAAAAGTTTGAAGTGTCGACCGCACACAAAGACGTTGATCTGCTTAGCAGGCTTAACACTCTCTCTCTCTTTATTTCTTTCTCTCTGTCTTATGTCTGTTCCTAAAATCTTTTCATATACTCACACACACACCACACACGCTCCAAGATGCCCCAAACACTGCGGCCCAGATTGCTTGCCCTGAATGAGGATCTTAAAGACCTCTTCCAAACCACCTATTAAACAGCTTAGAGGCATATAATTGTCAACCAGACGCTTCTCTCCAAAATGGGTTTTTAAAAGCCACATTGTTCCCGTCTGCCACCAAAGGTTGAGTAATCCTGAGGCTTAAGCAGCCGAGAAATGGTCTGTCTCATTCTGTTTTTCTCCAGCTAATAAGATCCTTCCCTTTATGAATACTCCTGCCCCAATTGTTTGACATTAATGCTAATCAAGCTTTTTTTGTTACTTCTCCGCCAGACTTACTAGGATCTGTTCACATTTCTCTACTCTGTACGGCTTAATCGTTTCTTTTATTTTTGATGCGTTTTCTTAATTTTATTAGAAAAGACTCTTTAGGAGAAAGGAGGGCAGTAATAATTGGTAATTATAGGATATTTAGTAACAAAAATGAAGAGAGCTAACTGCTGCTGTAGTAAAAAAGGAGCTACTTTTTTCCCAGAGCTGAACCCAGTTATATTTGTGGAAAACAACATTGAGTAAGAATCAATCAAGGAGTCCTGTGGCCGAGGATAATCAGATTTTATTAGCGTCCTTACTGCTCATTCATGTATCACAAACGCAAAAAAGAAATTAGCCAGTGACTTCCTCCGATGGTCCGCTAGTTTTAATTGGAGGGATGACAAAACAACTGCTCTGGAAGTCTTGACATCTGGAAGATAATTTAAGGGCCATAGTACAAGCCAAGTGAGGAGAGATGGAGAAAAAAAGGCCACTCGCTCCTTAATTAAAATTTTGTGGTCTCCTTCCTCCCTGACCACACAATTACCACATTAGAGACCTATTAACCTTATCAACGCAGGCAGAAAGACACAGAAGATTGTGTCTCTAATAAAGCAGGATCGTGAGACGGAGCACAGACGAAGACATTTGGTTGATTTAACTACGTAGATGTAATGCTTATTTCCCTGTTTCAGTGTCTTGCTAAGTGGATTCATTAGTCTCTTTTTAAAATACAACAAAACAGAGTTTTTTTGAGGACATCTTTTATATGAACTCTAATGTTAATGCATGAATTTCCTCCTAGTTTTAATAATATCATTGGCGGAAGACCTTAAGCAGCTTGTCTGTATTTTATTTCTCATGTTTTCCAGAGAAGCAAGCAGTCTATTTGTCCTGGATGACCCAACAATCTGGGGACTTTTTTCTTATATTTCCATAAAGACAAGTGCACCTCAACCACTGTTATTTCTGTCACAGAGAACTTAAACCAAATAAAACGATTTGAGAGATAAGAATTGTTCAATTAGCTTCTATTGAAGCCAAGTGATTGGTGGAAATGAAATCTCGGCACTCCTGCTGGATCTCCGGGTCGAGGATTCGTAGAGGATGATTGATGTGATTGGTTGCTCATCCCTCCGAGAGTCGTCCAATTGCTGGTCCATGCGGGCCCCTTTGACCTCTGCTGCCTCTTCATACTTCCAACTCCATGGCTCCATTTGGCAAACAGAAGCTGCTAAAGGACTGCTGAGTTGTACTTCAGCGGTCCTCCAGTCCAATCACTCATTTACCTGAAGTGATTTTATCACTCTCCAGAGATAATCATGGAGAGTCCAACACAAAGTGCTGGGTTATTGAACTGACAACGAACAATTAAAAAACTTACAAACCTTGTCCATGTTCAGCCTCCAGCTTAATAAGGTATTACTGGGGTGAGTTTAGGGCATAAAATGTGCTTTATTTAGATGCTATGATGTAAATAAATACAGCTGAGTTAAACCTAGACATTAGTCCCTAAGTAATGGACGCTGGATATCCCCTCCAGATGGATTTCTCTCTGTCAAGTAGCTCTAAAAGGTTTTGGGATTTGTGGAGTGGGCATGGCCACTGGTTTTTGCATTTTGGGTCCTGCACTCGCAGTGGTTGGTCTGAGGGGAGATTTTAAGAGGGGAATTATCTGGAATGGAGAGGGTGGAGTGAAGGCGATTTGTGTGTATCTTTGTGTGAGAGTGTGTATGAGAAAGAGAGAGCGAGTGAGCGAGACGATGCTTCAGTGGTCCCTTTGGTCAGCATTCAAAAAACCCACAGAGGGGCCTGAACGCACGGAGCGTTTTTGAGAAGGCTGCCTGCATCAGCTTTGCTCAGATCTCCCCTAATCCTTCCCACTTGAACCTTAGTCCACCACAATCTGTACGCCAACAGATTAACACAATACGCAAAGATAATTCAGCCGGCCCAGGACTGACAGTGATCTCACAAATCTCTGTACGGCCAAGGGAAGATACCTTTCCAAAACCCAGATTAAGTCCACAGATCTGAAGCCTTAGACCCTCTTAGGGCATATATTAGCATTACCACAGGATGCTTTATTTATTTATTTATTTCTTTATTTATTTATCTGATTTTAAAAACAGATAATGCTGCCTGTCAGCTTGAGTGTCACAAAATCTGCCTTGGGTAGATGGAGGGATGAGACTATATCCCAGATTGAGGGAGCAAGAGTGGGAGGTGGAGGGAGAGGAAGAGGGAGAGAGCTCTGTAATCCATATTATATGAGGCTGAGAGCAGGGGAATTATTTAAGAAGCTCTTTATTGTACTCTTTCTGAAAGAGTCATCAGGGAATGGGATGAGTGCGACCGGCCCTATTCTGTCACAGATTATGAGATTTCAATTAGAAGATTGGAGAATTATGATTTCCATTTTAAAGGATGTTTAATCTATTGGTTTTGACAAGAAGGAGAGAATGAGAGCAACGTGATGGTATGTGAGTCTCAGTGAATATGAGGCTTTATATTTGTGCAGGTCTGTGGGCTTTTGGTCAAATGTTTACTTTTCTGTTGAACATTTTTCCACTGAAGTGTTTGCTTTCTTATTTTCAGTGGCTATATTTTGTCCCAATATGTGGGCTGTATTAAATGTGGTCCTGTGCAAACACAACACGTAGGACATGATGCAGAGCAGAAACTATAAAAAGAACATTTTATACAGAAGAGAAAATAATAGTTCAGCCGCTGACTGTAAAAAAAAACACAGACACTGTGCTTCATCTCCTCTTATTGTCAGAAATAAAGCCACCTAAACAGGTGCTGACATATTTCAGGAGTAAAGCAAGGCGAGTGCAGAAGCCAACAAAAAATGCATTTAACTTACCCATAAAATTTCAAAAGCGCAATCAGTACGATCCACATTCAAACAGACCCTTGACCCAGGTTGGAGCAGAGGCAAGTTTCCTCTTACTGCTATCTATCTATCTATCTATCTATCTATCTATCTATCTATCTATCTATCTATCTATCTATCCATCTATCCATCTATCCATCTATCTATCTATCTATCTATCTATCTATCTATCTATCTATCTATCTATCTATCTATCTATCTATCTATCTATCTATCTATCAATCAATCAAGGGGCCATGTCCAATATTCAGCATAAATGTCACCATTTGATGCATTGTACCACAGTTTGTTTTTAACTCATTCACATCTGCAGTCTTCTGCTATTCTGCAAAACTGGAAAAGAACGCTGTATAAGCTTGCAGCAAGGCTATCACTTCTCTTTCTAACATCAAATTACTTAATAAAACATCAACCAAACTTTAACAAAAATGAACACCTGCACATCAATGAACATGACATGAACTGTGGAAAACCTTGGCCATAAACGCCAACTTTTTTTTTTTTATCAAATATGACCGCAGAAGACAGCAATAGCCTTCTCACCAGAAGTAATGTTATTCATTTACCTCTATGATGGGAAAAGGCCAATTCGCAAACTAGTTTACTTGTAAGTCAAGAGCTAACTGATGATTGGCACGCCAAATTAGATGAGTAGAACTTATCAGACAGTAAGGCCCCATTTATATGACAATGCTTCACAGCATTTCACTTGAAAACAGGAAACACTTAGAGAAGAAAAAAATCTGTTTTCACGGAAACGCTGAGGGACTGAAAACGCTGTAGTACACATTACAGGCCTGTAGGTGGCAATATAACTGTAGAGTCTTTTGATAGTCTGCCGCCAAAGAAGATGTGGGCTGATCATCTGGTGTATATGTTAAATGCGACTTATCTGAGTGCAGAAGTGGAGCAAAAGATGCACATTTTATTGAAAGGCAGTCAGCAGATTCAGCAGCACTAGCACAACACGATAGTCTGCCATTGAACAGTTGTTGTTGTCTGCGTTTCCACTGAAAACTCTGGCTTGCCGTTTACAGGGCAACAGAGGCTGCAGTGTATCCAAAAAAATTCCACTCTGGAGGGCGTTTTAAAAATGTAGCATTTTAGGTCAGCTAAAACTGTGTTTCTGTGTAAACAAGAGGCTGAAATGCAACAATACTTTTGCATTTCATCCTGATACCGTTGTTGTATAAATGGGGCCTAAGTTATGGCAAAGGCTACAGTTCTCCCACTGAATTGATGTTATAAGGCTCCCTAGTGTGCCTGTCTGTCAATGGAGTCAGCCATGCCTCTGTGTAAAACTTGTAAACCTACAATCTAATCTAGTCTAAGCTAGTGTAAGCTATTCAGCTGTAAACTTGTGAATATTTTCTGTAAAGGGCCGGCACTTGAGGAACTGAAATTTCTAGCAGTACAGCATCAGATTAATTTCTCAAAAACTGGAGATTTCTGCTTGGTGGTTTCGTGATTTAGGATCTCAACAGTGTGAGCAGGATCCCAACTCAGCACAGGCCGCTGAATGGACTCAAATGCTAACTCAAAATAACATTTCACCACAGTGCATACAAGCAGTTACTTTAAAAAAGTAAGTAGTTATAAATGGGGCTTTAACACACTGAGTCCATTTTTTCATCTGAAATTGATGCACGTTAAAAAGGAAATTCGATCCCATGTTTTGTCAGTCACGACATTGAAGCTTTCATCGGTCATAATCTTCACAGAACAGGTTTGATTTTCTGTGTTTTTTTCAGATTCAACCAGGTCCAGGGGGCAACATCCGGAAGAGAAAAATGAAGCCTACACGTAAGTGCTAAAAGTTTCTGTTCATGGAAAATCCACTAGAGGCTGGCTGCAGAAAGACCGGAAGTCACATGGCCAAAAACCAGACTTTTATCGGCACATACTGTACGAGGGTTGAATTTTTTCCTAACTCAGTGGTTCGTTTAATATTAGTATTATGGATTTGTCCAATCAGAGGCTCAGCTCAGCTCACATGACTGATGGGCACTCTATAGCTGTTAGAAAGGAAGCTCAAAGTTCGCGTCATATCTAAGATAGCCCTGCGCAAGGATCGGCTTCATTTGACTGTATCAGGAACAGACGGGTGACGTCGCGGAGACTATGTCCATATTTTATGCAGTCTATGTTCAGGTCCTTTTGAGGGTTTATGTAGGGACACCTTAGGCTACTTGCAACGTCTTCATCATTTAATTTAGCTGACAGATTTAATTATCAATGAAAAAAATGTCCGATGAGATGTCACAAAACATTTTCTGTCAATTCAGGCTATGTTTAGATGATGATTGAAGACTTGTATATGTGTTTGTCAGTGATGTTTTCGTCAATGATGATGAAACTATTTCATTGTTGCCCCCCCTTTTTTGACAACGATAACGAGACAATGATGAGCTAAACATGGCTCTTTGATGACTAAAACATAATGAGACGTTTGTGAGTTTTCATGGACGAGATGAGACTGGACAAAAATGTTAGTGGGTGGTCTGTCAGACATTCAAAATGCATGAAATTCCTGCCCATTGTGTGCGTAATCTGTCTCACACAGACACAAATACATTGAGTCTATAGCTCCTTCAAAACCTATGTCATCATAAAGATGTGCATGTATTTGGGCAATGGAAGCAGCGTTTAGCTCCATTCATTGAGATGAGTTATCATTCTTTAAACACTAAATTCAAACTGTAAGCAGTATAAATATGTCTGGTTGTTCTGTGGTCGGTTGTCAGAAAAGATACTACACCATGGAGTCAACTTCTATCAAGTTCTGACCGTTACAGAGCAACCAGTGTTTTTGAGTTATGGGTGACCCTGTTAACTGGAGACTCTCATCATGTGCCTTTTTAGCAGCACCTACCTGTGTGAAAAGCTCTTCTCCACAATGGACTTTAATAAGTCAAAGTTCAGGTCCAAACTTAAAGATGAGCATCGTAAAACCATACTGAGGGTCTCAGTTGCTTCTTCCCTCAAGCCAAATGATCTGAAGAACTGTTCATATTCTGCATATTCTGACCTGTTAAGACGACTGGATTGGATCAGTTGTACTTTTTTTGAATACTTGAAGCCCTTTTTTGTGGAACACTTGATGCGGCTCAGCCTCACCCAGACACTACCTCCAGCGGCCCCTTGGTAAGTTGAGTTTGAGACCTCTGTATTACATGGATCTGTTTTTGGATTGGGCATCTGCAAAGTCGAACTTAATTCTACTAAACTCAGACTGTTGACAGCTTCAAAACATAAAATGCATGTCACATCCTGTATTACCATAGGAGCCTAGTATTAGAAAAAAAAATTAAGATAGTTTTGTGTTGTGGCAGATGTGAAAAAATTCCACCTCTCTGTTCAAGAAATGCTGAGGTATGTTTTAGGTCTGCTCACACAAACACACTCAACTGGATATTAGCTAATATGAACAGTCTCAATTTGCATCAACATTCCCTCAACTCGTAACTTTTTTTCTCACTTTTTTTTATTTTTTTGGGGAGAGGATGAGGAGAGAAGGGTGGATGGGGACGAAGTTGCCAAACTCCTTCCCCATTGTGTTTTTCCCAGTGCGATGCTGGGATAGTTTGGAGAGCTTGCTGTGTTCCCGCGGCGACAGACTGCGGCCCCTCTTTGCCGCGCTCAAGGGCCCTTGAGGCGGCCATTATCTGGACGCCCGCCTCGCTGAGGCATATGGGTAATTACTGAGCTAATAGAGTGATGGAGGGAGAGGCAGAGGCAGGAGCCTAGGCCAATTAGATGATGCATTAGTGCTCTGTCTTTTGTAAGCACCTAATGTGTGGGGAAAGGATGGGGTAGATAGAGAAAACGTGTCATTTCTGAAGGGTCAGGATCCTTGAGCAAATGCAAACAGTCTCTCTCTCTCTCTCTCTCTCTCTCTCTCTCTCTCTCTCACACACACACACACACACACACATACACACACACACACACACTTATGGGACTCACTTGTGCACAGTTGCCTCACACACATTTTTTTTTTGTGTGTGTGTGTATGCATACACACAGAGACACTGAGACCACATTTGCACAATCGCACTTAGAATACACGCACACACGCACACACACTGATTACTGAGCTTTGTTTTGCTCTTTTCTCTAAGTGTCTGAAGAGTGTGAAGTCGTAATTATTGCACACTCTGGCTCTACCTCATGCCTCATACACACATTCATGCACAAACACATAAACACACGTGTGCGCTCGCTAACACACACACACACACACACACACACACACACACACACACACACACACACACATACACACACACACACACACACACACACACACACACACACACACACACACACACACACACAGAGAGAGAGAGGGACCAAATGCAGATGAGTCCAAATAAACGAGGAGACCCTGCCCAGTCTATTGAGGTCTGCTATGAGAATCCACTCCATCAATTACATTAAAGAGGCTGCCTAATGACGGCCACAGCTGTAATCACGCTCAGCTGAAGCATTTTACACCCCGCTTCTTTGTTTTCACCTATTATCATCCATCCCACAAAGGAGAGAAATGCTATCTCAAGCATCGGCACAGTGTTTTGAGTTAAGAACATGCCTTTCATGTCATCATCCAGTTCTGTCACATTGTGAATCAGTGTTTTGGCAGTTGCAGCTGGAGTCATTGACGTTGGCAGGCAACAGGAGGAAAAGAAAGTTGACAGTTTGTTGCAAAGTTTTGTCTTTGTTTCACAGATTGCATTGCAAAACAGGAACTTTCTGCTGTCAAAAAGCATTTACATATAGAAAAATATGTCCCATGAAGAAGATGCAAAAGCCTGATAATGTCTGTCATAATATAACATTTTATGATGAATGTAATCTTTACCTTACAAACTTTCATAACAGGTCACACAATACCAGTGCCAAGCCAAGCCTGTGTCACAAGCTCAGTTATTTGTACAGTTTGCTCAGAAACTATCCAAACTTGCTGCAGAATATATGATTAACTCAGAAAATTGACTTCATTGTTCCTTAGTTACAATAACTCCAAGGTCCTTTGACATGAAGCTTGTAGCCACTTCACTGTCAAACCCCACAATTACAGACCTACAGAATGTGTGTGAAGTAGTGTTGTTTGTGATTCAATCCCAATAAATAACACTGTAATAGCTGTGTATTATCTTTCTCTATCAAAAATAGCAGCTCTCATTATCAAACAAAAGAATGTATTACTGATATCATTATCAAAAGGGGAAAAGGAGGAGGGGTCTACAGTGTTCTGTGTTTAAATGACTTTGTGGGATTTTACAGTTGTCCTGAATGGCATGTACATTTTTTTTTAAGACAGGTCAGCTTCACATCTTTGACCTTGTTGCTGCTGAGAAACAATGTGTGAAGTTAGTGGGTGATTACTGGTAATGGTGAAGGTTTGGCTCTCCCGTCATGTGGTTTTTGTTTTATGGTGGCTGTGGAAACACCTTAATTGCGCCTAATTGAAGACCAACTTTGATGAAGAGAAGGGAGGAGGGGGGTGAACTCCACTGCGTTTGTGTTTTCACAGACACATTGATCCTTTGTGCAGGCAGGAGTAGCTTTGGGGAGGTTCAAAATCATTCCCAGACTGAATCACCTTGAGGAGCTTGCTTCAGGCAATTCTTAGCCCTGCTGACTCACAAATGAAAGCGGCTCACAGACGGGAGTTGGCATAAAAATATGTTTCAAAGACCTATGATAAGAAAGAGTGTCTGCTCTACACAACCTTGTTCTCCCAGGCATGTTCCATTGATGCAGATAGTTTCCAATATTTAATCCAACTGCCAATAATGTGTGGGGAACTAAAACTGAGTTTATGTAAGACTGTCTAGACCAGTTTATAGAGATGTATTGGAATACTGCGTATGAACAATGGTGAGATACTACCCAGGTCTTACCAACAACAAAGATAAATGCTTTGTTTTTATTAGTGAAAACCTCCAGTGTTACAAAGAAAAAAAAAGGTATTTCCAGTGGCTCCAAAGACCAAAGAGTTCCCATTTGGTCCCATGTTAAAATGTTAATTTCTACAGCAGAAATTTACCAAAAAGTAATTTAATCACTATAGTTCATTCTTATTGGTAAAAACTGTTTAGGGTTGAACAGGTATGACTCAAAAATTTTGATGATTTTGAGGCTGTAATAAGAATTATGCATGTATGTTTACAATCAGGGAAGTGACTGAGTGGACAAACAGGTAGGCCCATTGTAGTTGTTTTAATGTCACTGAGGCTACGTCCATGTTTTATGTAGTCTTTGTTTCCAATTATTCCAGTCCCTAACAATGAAACCCTGTCACTCAACTCAGATAATCTTGGCAGTCAAACAGGGAACGTTGGACAAGAAAACCAATCCTAGCGTTTGGCAGCCAATTTCTTAAACCAATCATATCCCATCCTGCCATTCTGCCTGCCTCCTGTGCGTACATTTCTGGTAACGTTGTGCAAACAAAAATGCTGAGGATATGCTGAGGACCGGTTTGAATCTGTGGTTTTGAATCAGTCACGATCATATGATCACAAATCAGTGGCGCTTGTGCATGTGAGCGGGGGCGTCATTTTGGAAGAGCTCTGAGTGTGGGGGCTGAATGGAGTCTTGAAGAGATGCTACATTCAAATTCATGCTAGTTTTCCTTGACTACCAACCATGCCTTGAAGGACACAATTCATTCTCAGTCATACTCTAGAGTCTGGATTATTTCTTTTATCTTTAAGAGTGCTGCAGTTTCCTCACTCTGGCACCTGATAAAATCTTAAAAGAATTTAAACAACTTCTAACACCAAGAAAGCTCTGATCAGTCAAACACCAACTTATCGAGGAGTCCTGTTGCCCCTGAATGCAGGTCTACTTGTGGTACTGAAAGTCTCTGAAAGTAGAGGCAGAACTGCGTTCATCAGGCCCCTTTCTTTTTGAATTATCTGATAGTTTGGGACGGACACCTCTCTTTGTTGAACAGCTGGCTGAAAAGTTTCCTTTATGATAAATCTTATAGAGTTGGATCAAGCTTAGCTTCTGACAGTCTGCGGTTAAGTATTACAAAAAACTCTAAGACTTGATCCTCATATGCATTCTTGTCTTTATTGTTCCTGAAGTTCTTGCAGATTCATGTGAACTATTGTTGCAAATCAGCTTTTGCAGAGAGTGTAAAGACAACAGGACAACATCAGGAACATGAACATGCAAATGTTGAGCCTTCTCTATGTTGCAAGTTGCAGGATGATGTTTATATTTAGTGCATCAAGCCACGGTTGGCCAAGACCGTTATTATTCAATGGGAGTCAGTCAAAGGTCGAGGATAAAACATTTCACGATTTATTACATTATACATTTTAAACGTAAATTTTCTTCACTCAGATATAAACAAATGTGTGTACATTTCATTTGGGTATTTAATGCTACATAGAAGTGTTTGTTTATGGCATTAGTACTTCCTTTACAACCCAAAATGTATTCTGGTTGTAAGAAGTGTCTGAAGCGTGATGTGCAAGTTAAACTTGAAAAGGAGCTGCGCATTTCAACTGGCAACCTCTGCAAGTTTTTTTCTGGATTGCAGACAGGAGTGTGACCTCTCTCAAATCAACGTCAAGACTCTGTTGAACTTCAGTGACTTCAACGGAAAGAAGTTTGTAAACACCAGGAGGTTGGATCGCAAGAAGAGCTCAGGAGGGAAAAACAAAATCTTAGGACTGAAAACCTGAAGGATCAAGAGATTGATGTTGAACAAGAAATGGAGAAGTGTCCAATTTGTAGTCTGTTTTCAATTAATTTTGTTTCTACGCAAATGTATTATGTAATAAACCATAAAATAGTCACCCTTTAGTTCTATATTCCAAGCAAGTGCCCTATCTTGAACTCTTTGCAAAATCATTCTTTTGATTTCCTGGCCTGAACTCGCAACTAAACTTTTTGTTTTGCACCAAAAGCTAACATGCACTTCAAAACAAGGCATGGCATGTGAGGATAAACAGAGCTTTTACATTTTTGGGGGTTATGATTGCATCTAGAGTTGGTCTAGCAGCTAATGGTTGATGGACAGTTTGTTTCTATGTCTGGCTTCTTCTAACAAGGACTCACTGATGAACCTTAGGTATACTGATGTTTTTGAGTGCAACATGAATGGAACTGTTTAAGTCCTTAGGTTCCTACTAACAAAAAAAAGAAATGTAAGCATAAACAAAGTTTGACAATGTTCAATACCCTTAAAAAATAGGGTTGCAACATTTAACCACACCCCGTCTGTGGAGTATAAATGTGTGTTAAAGAGATTTACATACTTTACATAAGCCTAACAGGCTGTGTAAATACCTCTCAGCAAACAAGTCAGTAGATTTAGCCTCCTCTTCCAGCCGCTGGCTGTCAGTGATACAACTCAGTAACGGACTCTGGGACAGCCAAGCTGCAAACAAAACACATGCTAATGTGTGACCTGGCTCTCCAGTCTCACCTCCTGTGATAGAGAACCATAGTCCTCAAGTACAGCAACCTGGTCCTTATTCGTCAATGGGAGGCCCTTCTCCTCCAACATTCAGACACATAACCATCCTTCCATCCTCCAGACAGAGAGCCAAACCCCGCCCACGCAGTGCCCCCTGCCCCGGGTAAGACCAGTCTCCATCTCCTCTGGGTTTAAGGGCCCTTCAGACGTCTACTGAGAAAGAGCAGAGGGCTGGGAAAAAGAGGAAGAAGAGATGAGTATAGAACAGAAAAGACTGGAGAGAAGGGAGAAAATGTTTTAAAAGAGGAACGACAGAGAGGTGTGAAAAGAGAAAGATTTGAGGAGGAGGCAGAGGAGATGAATATTACATTGGGCCCCTGAGGGTTGTGGCTATGGTTCACTTTGTGTATTAATGTCTGAAGCGCTGGTATTCTCTGTCATGCTAATCTCACCGTGTTTCTTTGTTGTGTTGGCTGGTGTCTGCCAGTGTCACATACACTCATCTCTGCTCTCTTCCTCTGCTTTCTTCTCTTTATATGCCGCCCTTTTGGAGTGGACGATCAGAGGGAGTAATAGGGGGTAAACAGAGCTGTTGTCTAAAAGGATCACATTTAAATAACTAATACGTGTGTTTAGCATTAGCATACATTAATTATTCAGGCCGGCAAAGGTGCTAGCCATTTTCCAAATAAGCTTCATTTGTTTTTTTTCACTTGCTGTTGACAGAAGGAATGCTTCCAGGAATTAGGGAAGATGAAAGAAAAAAGGAAAAAAAGGAACGGTTAAAAGCACCTCAGCTTGGTGTCATCGGCTCAGTAGACCCTCGGGCTTCATAGTGCTACATCCACTCTTCTTTCACTTTTTTTTTTTTTTTTTGAATGCAACAATCAAAAAGGAAAATTTCAGAGGTGTGTGGAATCATCAGCAAGCTGTTTTTCAGTTTCCTCCTGATTACTTTATCCGTTTGAAATCTTGGACAAGAGGAGAAACTGTGAGAGCCAGAATTTCCTGGAGGTAGTGTATCTCTCAAGTCTCAGTTGGTGTGGATGGAGGAGAGGAGGAGGAGGATCTCCTCCTGTGTGTTTATCCACAGTAATCAGGAGTCCGTGGAGCAGGAGCGGAGGCTTGGCAGTGAAGGGACCCTGCCACATTAGAGAGGAATGAATAGCAATGTGCCAAGCCTGGCACTGCAACACTTTAGACACAGCATCCTTTCTGATTTGGTCAAAACTTAGGAGTGAGAGAGAGAGAGAGTGAAAGGCGTTGGGACTGTTAATCTGGAGCAAACTGGACCGATGTTTCAGTTTTGTTGTGTTGTTTTTTTTCTTTTTTTCTTCCCTTCGCCCATGAACTTTTGCAGCAAAGCAATGGGGAGGAACAAAAGAAGCTGTTCTGGGTTGACAAAGAGGAGAATAGATGGTATGCGAACGACAAGCCGCCATCTGCTCTGGAGGACGACCAAAATCTTGACACACTTCAGCAATCCCACAATCCCCTGCTCCAGGAGCGTTCCAGGCGCCCCATTCATACTCTCCCCTTCGCTCCCAGAGTCTGTGTGATTTCCCTCTTTTCTCTCCTCCTCAATTAAGTCATTAATTCCTTTCTTCGCCCCCCTCTTAATGACCGTAGAGGCACAAACAAGCCCTGGTTGCTTCCTATTGAGGCCCTGTGATTGGGCATAATTGCTGCGAGGGCCTAAGTACGGGGAAGCAGGACCGAGGGAGGAGAGAAGCATTGTTTTCTGGTGGCAGCAAAGAGCAGAGCAGAGAAGACGATGCACATTAAGCGGGACCCTTCTTCTCTTGACCCGCACCGCATTGGTGTCAGTGAACATTCACCTATCCGACACAGAGAGATGGTGGAGATGAATTGAATGAATCCGGACTTGGGAGGCAAAAAAAAGGGGGGAAATGCTAAAATTGAGCCTGATAGAAAACACAGTGGAGTGCATAAATTTCCATGCTAAACAGCAGATCCTTTGTCCATCGCCTAATTATTATGACACATCATGTCTTCATCATACAAGTTTCAAGTCTGCCATGTGTCAAAGCTTCAAGGAGAAAGGTGCTTTTGATGGCTGTAATGGAACCATGTTATCCACCAAACAGGACTGCAAAATTCATTTTAAGTCTGGGAAACACTCAGCTAACCATCCATACACGATTTTAAGGGTTCTATTTTCCAAAAGTTGCTTGAGATAGGAGAAAGATAGCCCAGCTTGTTTCACACCTCTTGTGAACTCAAGCACACGTCAGATTTAAAAACAAACAAACAAACAAAAAAAAAATCAATAACATCTAAGATCCTTCAGGGTGGTGTTGTCCACAGCTGAACAGATCCCTGAAACTCGTCATCAGAGCTGTCAGCCATGATGTCACATCCTCTCTTGTGCTGCAAACTCTGGTGATCAAGATGCAGCTCATGTTTTCTCCACAAGAGGAGGAGTCACTCCAACCATGCAGCAAAGGCTTGGTTGGTATGTTGTGGAAGACATGCGCCCAATATCAACTTTTAAGTCTGCTGCTTACAGCTACAATGCAAATACCCAAGCAAAAAAAGTAATGCAGAAGTTACTTTCCCAATCACTTTGAACTTCAGTGGCACATTTCATGTATTCTTTGATAGTAGTAACTATTAACTGTAATTAATGAGTTATTTTCAGTAACCTGTCCGACACTGGATATAGGCCCTGTTTTTAGGACAACAGTGTTAGGATGAAACGCTAAAGTTTTGTTGTGTTTCGGCCTCTTGTTTATATGGAAATGCCATATCAGCCAACCTAAAACGTAACTTTTTTAAAACACCCTCCAGAGTGGAATTTTTCTGAAATCACTGACATCACTGGTGGAGCCAAGCCTGGTGTCAACAGGTTCCAGATTTTTAGAAGTTCACCACTGGAATGAGAAAAGCTGTGATTCAGTATTTTGCATGGGGAATATTCCAGCTGGTGGAAACGTGGATTTTGACAGAAGAGGGGGCACAGAGCCAAACTACAATGGAGATCAGATCAGGAAGTCTGGTGTTTATTCTTCATTGGGAATCTTGGCATAAAAGTCTTCTTTAATTGTCAAAATACTCCTTAAACTGCCCATATTATCAAATATATGGGTGAAATAGTTCTCACTGTGATGTATATACTAATACTTTATATTTTTTGGGGCTGTATTGCCCGGCTCTAGTATGAGGTAATCACTTGGTAGCCAATATGTTTTCCTGCAATCCAACCACATTGTTTTGCTCAAACAAGCCTGGAGCTTGGACCAGAAAGAGAAAGATTGAGGGTTGGTTGCGACCCATGCTGGCTTGCTGTGCAGGGACAGCAATGGCTTCTAGCAAGCAAAGTCCACCAAGGATGCCCTCCAAGGGAAAGAGGGAGTCCAACATTCCCCTCAAAATCAGCCGACTTGTCTGGCTGATTGTGCATTATGTGACCATCTGCAAAAAAAAAAAAAAAAAAGAAAAAAAAGAAAGAAAGAAAAAAAAAAAGAGATGAAGACACTGTTCAGTGTGTTTATGTATACAGGGGGCAGGGCTTTGTCAGATGAGGGATGTGCAGGAATTAGACAGTCTTTAATGACACATTTTGGGGATAAATGCATTTCTGAAATACTCACAGATTGCTCCATTTTTAGATGCAGGGAGGTAGAAACAGAGATAGAAAAGAGAAACTGAGAGGGAGGTGAACAGATATAGTAAATCTCCAGATTAGAGATTAGCCATAGTAGCAGATTTAAAGGGGGTTTCTGGTCCTCGGCCAGCCTGCTGAGGCATCTATCTGGCTTCTGCTGGCCTGGCCTGCTGTGGCTCTTCTAAGTAGATCACTCAGTCCTTACTGGGGGCACCATGTTAGCGCATTTTCTTTCTTTTCTCTGTCCCTCTCATTAAAGGAAACAGAAGGTTTTGACTTAGTCAGCCCAAGAAAGAGGATGGGAAGCTTTTTACCCCCCTTGCCTTTCCCTCTGGTTATCCAGATTTCTTTTGGTCCTCGTTCCAATTTTCCCTCCTCAAAACGTTACTCCAAAGCCCCCTCACTAATGTCCAGATCAGAGGAGCAGTTAAGCACTGCAAAAGGAGCTCAGTTTGCTAGTTTCAGGGAGGGGTGGAAGGGGTGGAGAAAGGCGGGGTTGGCACATTTACTCATTTTTACTGTGAAAGGTAAATGGTGAAAGGGGGTGTTTGCGTGATGCAATGAGCCATGTTTCCCTTGGCCCTAATGATTATCTTTGATGATTTTAGGCCCTGTAAGCACTTCTTATTGGGACCTAATTCCTGTTAACATGGGTGTAAGTAATCTGCTGTAATCGTCACATTTACCCAAACAGCCTCACATATGTATGTGCAGAAAGGCAGTGGGACAGATAACTATTACACACACTCATGGTGTAAATCCCATTGAGGCTAAGCTTTAGGGGTTGGGCTCCAAAGGTAAGAGGTTAAATATGATTTGTGGGAACTTGTACTCCATTGGTCATTTAACCCTTTCTATAATTTTAAGCGGGTTTAGAATTTGTTTTAACAGACATTTGAGGCATCTGTTTACTATCCAAATCTCTTGAGCATACAAGCTCATTGTCAACAGCTGGACACAAGTGCAAGAGACTTCATATAAATAAAAACACTATTTATTTTCTAATTTAGTGGTTCCCAGAGTTTGGGTCAGGACTCCCTGGTGGGCTGTAAAGATACTTTAGCTGGTCAGTTACTTGAAAACCATAGATTGTTTGATTTTAGTTTTTATTTTACTATTTGAGCTGTAGTATAAGAGATGGGGGTGGCCCCTGGCTTTGCTAAGCCTTGGTGGTGTTGCACCAAAGGATTGGTTTCCTTTTGGTATTCTTCTCAAAATCTGTTTTAAAGTACAGTTATATGAGGTACTTGCTGATTGTAAGTGTATGACCCACAGTGCTATCATTCGCCACAGCTGGGGTCACTTTGATTAAATTTAGCTCATGGCCTTCCAGGTAACTTTGGATCTCTCCAGCTTCAATGGTTTAGGCAAGGAGTCGAACCAGCCACTGGGTAAAAAGGACTAAAGCCTCTGTATAGATGGCATGCTTAAACTACCGGGCCAGCGGCGTTATACGATCTATGTTTAACTCTTAACCTTCATATTATCTTAATGGGTGCATTTTAAACCCCCCCCCCCCCCCCCCCCCCCCCTCTTACCACAGTATGTAAAAATAAACAGGCTACATACTTAAAAAAAAAAAAACCAACAACATTTGAATCAGACTGGAAACATGTTTGTTTCCAGTCTGATAAGTTGGACATTTTAACATGAGGATTCCTTGGAGTGCAAATGTGGCATTGCAACTCAGGTTGCACACCATGAGGTCAGAGTGAGTGGCCTGGGTTCAATCCAACCTGCGGCCTCTTTCCTGTTTGTTTAAGGCATAAAAGTCAAGAAAAAAAAACATAACATAAAAACTATAGAGGATTACTTAGCTTTTGCAGCCTGCCCCAAGTGGACACTCAAGGAACTGCAATTTCTTTTGCACTTCTGCATTGACTTCATTGTCAGTACCAGAGGTTGCCACTTGATTCCTGCAAAAGTTTGTCCTCCCTGTCTTTTGGTTCATCGTCGGTTTAGTCTTTATGTTTGGGTTGAAGTTTATTAAAATAAGTCAAAGTAGATGGTCTACAGCGGATGGAAGCCTAGCACCTTGTTCCACACAAAGGGGTTAAGCTAATTTAGATCCTATGGATCCTTACTATTGACAAGAACTTCAACAACCCTACATTAAAAGAGCAAAAAACAACTTCCTCTTTCAATTTCAGAGCACATTTTCATTAATGTGTTCATCCTTCTGTAAGAAAATGTAAAGGCTGCAAATGCATCAGATTAAAATTAATAGCTTCTTTTGTGAGTGAAACAATATACAATCATTTACTCTTTCAAAATAAAACAATATAAATTCACTATTTCACATTTTGGACAGAGCTTTACACAAAGACTAAGCTGCTGTATCTTGCTTTCCTGCATTATTCTTCTCTAAGCTGCTTACAACCCAGTTGTGCTCTGATACTGAGATGAAATCTTGGAGAGGCGTGTCTCTGGACCCAGGAAGCGGTGGCCACTGATTGAAGAATAGAGCTCTTGGATGAAGACCGTGCTCTGGGGGTATCACGCACACCCCAAAAGACGGTGGGACACAATGAGAAATCACAGCTCTTTCACTTTCCGTCCATCTGCCCGCCACGGAGCGTGCTCAGTGTGTGCCACTTGGCTTAATTCTGTCCCATCAGCCACCACAAAAGCCCCACGATCCAATCGGAGGGGATCAGACCCGGGCCAAGACTATGAGACAGGGAGCCAAGGAACAGACCAGAATCAACAGCCCATTCTCCTAAGATTGCACACACACACACACACACACACACACACACACACACACACACACACACACACACACACACACACACACACACACACACACAGAGAGAGAGAGAGAGAGAGAGAGAGAGAGAGAGAGAGAGAGAGAGAGAGAGAGAGAGTAAAAGTAAGGGCGCAAAAGAGACAGAAAAATTACGGAGCAGGGAAAGATGTGGATAGTGATGTGAGTAATACTTTCACATTTAATTCTGCAGTCAAACTCGTTCCATCACAACCTCCCGGGATGGATGAAGAGAGGAGACAAAAGTCAAACAAAAACCAGAGAGAAAAAGTTACCATATGTTACAGCTGGTACACCATTTTTTTAAACAGGCCTGGAGATCAGGGTAGAAAGATGAGGACAGAAATGCTTTTCCCAAATACCACACATTCTCTCTCTCTCTCTCTCTCTCTCTCTCTCTCTCTCTCTCTCTCTCTCTCTCTCTCTCTCTCTCTCTCTCTCTCTCTGGTTGTTAATTGTGTGAGAGGAGGTCATCAGTAGCAGTGCATTAGAATAATGGAAATAGATGGCAGAGACCTACGGATGGCAACACAAGCCATCTTCCCTATTTGCATGGCTGTGTGCTCCAGGACAATTATGTCATTATCATAGACCTCTACGTGTGTGTATGCATGTGTGTGTGTCTTTTCTGTATGTGTTAGCTGGCTGACAGGTGGGCTAACGAAGCTGCAAAGTGCCAAGGAAATCTGAACTTGCACTTTCCATGCTGCTGCTGCTTTTTTTTTTTTTTTTTTAAATCCCTTTGAAGAGAAAGTTCTATGTCCCTCCAGGGATTAGTTTATAAATAATTGGGTTAAACTTAAATCCTGTTGGAGTAATTATTTAAGATCTTTCTCCAAAAAGTGTAGTTTGTCAAACTTAAAGGAACTCTCGGCATTTCACTTTTTTCCCCCAAGGGTTTGGAGAACACTTTTGTACTATAAGATTCTCAGTTTTCTTAAGATATGTTTTAAATGCTGTAATTTATCATGCAATTATAAACCTCTGGTCTTGAGTATTCAGACTTCCCATAACCTACATGCAAACCATAAAACCATATATAGTAAGATTTAACTTATTTCTGTGTTTTTCACATAGTACAGCTGAAAAAAGTGCTTGTACAAGTTTAACATGTCAGTTTGACATTCTGAACAGGATCTTCATAAAGTCTTAAGTTGCACAACTGTTCAGATCTATACCCTGGACTGGTCACCAGTCAATCACAGGGCTGACACAGAGACAGACAACCTTTCACGATACACTCACACCTACAGGCAATTTAAAATCACCACTTGACCTGATGAGCATGTTTCTGGACTGTGGGAGGAAGCCGGAATACCTGGAGAGAACCCATGCATGCATGGGAAGTACATACAAACTCCACACAAAAATGCCCACTGGAAGAACTGCGATTTGAACTGGTGATCTTCTTGCTGTAAGGCTGCAGCGCTAAGTGTTGCGTCACCATGCAGTCAAAAGTAATACTGTGTATTGAAAATAAATCTAGAATGGATTGACTTTTTGTTTTGATTTTAACAGTTGACGTTCCTTTCACATCAGGTCTATCTCACGGATCGTCTTACAGATTTTGCCTCTTTTTAAGATACTACATACAATATTCTGTTTGAAAAACAGCCTCAGTAACCAGCTAGCTAGCATGCATTTACTGCAGTTCGTGGCTGCTGCTGCTGCAGCCCAAATCAGGTCAAACAACTACAAAAGGGGGTAACACCACATATCTGTTCATCCACTTTCATCTCTGTCATCCTGCAGGTATCATCATAATCAAGTATAGTAGTTTGCTAGCCTTTGAGGGTGCTTTATCTCCGAGTTGGGAGGCTAACAGCCTCAAGTGGACACTTAAAGAACTGCAGTTTTTTGTACTTTCATATTTGCTTCATTTTTGAATACCAGAGGTTTTTGCTTGGTTTTCCCCATTGATTTCTGTTTTTTATTCACTTACTGGCAGTTTATAAAAAGCCACCGTCTGGACGTAGCATTGCACTACTACTGAGCACGCTTAAAAACTTGCTTTTTGAAATGTGTGATAATTTAAACGTAAAAAAAAATCATGATTTGTCACCAGTTTCTATATATTCTCTACCCCCAAATGCCATCAGTGCTTCCAAACATGACCCAAACCCAAACAAAGGGGGATTCCCACCTCAGTCTTCCACCCATCACCTTGTGACCCTGCCAGCTATGTTTGGATCCAGACACCTCGTTTCGTCCGTTTCCAGGATGCGAGTGAAAAAGCCCAGAAATGCTAAAGAAAATAGTCAAAACTCATCATTAATGGCGTCCTACCTCCTTCCTCCTGTTTGTTTCCAACCCTGAAATGAGTGTGGCCTTTCAAAAAAGGGGCAGGACCTCATAAGTGACCCCAGACTTAAGAAAACACCGCTAAGAGAGGAGATGTGCGCCTTTTCACCTTTTAAGTGTCCTCTGACTCTGCTGTACACATCTGACACTTCCTGTACTCATCAAGACAAGGAAGAGGAGGCCACCTGCTAACTATGTACTGTCACCTCTGTCATGGGAGGATGCAGTGTGTGTGTTTGTGTTTGAGTCTGCACTCTTTGGCTACTTTTGGGTTGTTTGCACTAAAATAAGTAATATCCTTTTGAAATCACCAGCAGGAGGGTGCTTTTCACATTACTTTTTACAAAAACTGGGAGAAACGTACAAAGTACATGTTTTGTTGGAAGCAGCCGGATCACGAATTTAAAAAAATTAGTATTGACATGACAAATCTGAGCAGTTATGATCATAGACAACAAGAGGCCATTAAATCCATCAGCGGAGTCTTCAGGCTGTTTCGGTAGCGTCAGAGATGTTGGACAACATGCATTTATCTCACTAGCAGCCGTCATTGTGGAGAAAAGGTGCGAGGTCCTTTTTTTTCTGTGAAACCTCTTAGCGTCCCATAATCAGGAGTGATAATGTGTCTCATTCTATGCTAATGTGTGTGTTTTACAGCAATCAGGCGACAGGTGATGATAGCACACGCGCTGAGAGATGTTCTGCTGTGTTCATGTGAGGCCCGTGTGTGTGTGGGTGAGCGCGCAAGTGTGGACGCAAGGCACCATTAGTGACTTCCCAGGTCCTCTTCAGGAATACAATGGGCGGCGAAATTGCTTTAATGGAAAAAGGCTAATGTGAGACGCACACACACACGCATGTACACGTCCACACACACATGAACGCACCGCCTTAGCAAATCACTCAAGCTGCTGAGAGGTAGAAAAAGGGAGGATATTATCACTTACACTTGAAAAAATAGAGATGGAGGAGAGAGAATAGACAGCGAGGAGCGAGTTGGTGCTACTCTTCTTCCACTTACTTCATGCTTCCACCCACTACAGTCGGTAGTTTTCCAAAACAGAAGCACAGATTCTCAAGTAAAGCTACAGCAGAGTATTTTTTTTCTACCATCCTCAAACATGCAGGTTTGATTTGTGGAGAGGGACGGGAATAGAAAGGAAGCAGGGATGGTTGTACGGAGTTAGATGGTGTGAAACTTGTCTCTGCCATCTCTGTCATCTATCCCCACATTTTAAGAACCTATTCCTTTTTTTCTTTTCTTTTCTTTTGTGACAACATGAATATACATTCTGGCAATAAAAAGTACTGTAGTTCTAACTTTAGTTCAAAGCAGAGCACACAAATTCCTAAACACTTAGTTACATTTCTTACATTCAAGGAGTTTTTGACAGGTTTTGAAATAGTCTGTCTCTTAAAACCGAAGCTTCTTCACGATCAACACAAAAAAAATTGATTATTCGCAACAGAATTTATTTCTTTGTAATAAATGAGCAAAAGATGGATTTAAAAGTTTTAGTACCATTCCCTGAAACTATATTAGACCTTCTTCTTTTCATAGATATTAGGACTTTTATTTTTCTTGGACTACAACTTTAAGAAGTGCAATCACCTTCAATCCAGAGTTTATAATGATAATAAATGAACTTCACATAGAGCTTTTCAGAGTTCTCACAGATGCTTTACAGGTTGCAGGAACACATAAAAAAAACATTACAAGCAAAACTCAATAAAACAATGATTTGAACATTAACGCTTAAAAGCAGTACTAAGTAGATGGTTTTTGAACTGAGGTCTGAATATGTCGTATATGTCGTAGTGGTCGTGGATGTGTTTGTGTAGTGAGTTCTAGAGGGAGGGGGCAGCAATGGTGGATGCAAAAGGAGATTTGTGTCAAAGCAACAAAGACTATGGGGCAGGTTATGGTTTAGACTTTAGAATATTGGCTATCGCCCCTTAATTTTACATTAAGTGTACCCCTTCATATTGAAGCTAGTTTTTACTCACAACCATAGCCCTGGGGGATCAAAAATGGAGAGACACGGGGATGGCGGGTGGCTTAAAAGAAGGCTGTTTTATTTCAGAACACTGTTAAAAACGTTGTTCTAAAATGTTTCTACATAAATACTTTAAATATTTCTACTGCTAGGTTCAGAGAAGGAGAACTGAATGAAGATTAGACATGTTAACATTATTATTCCTGTAGAAGTCCTACAGGTCATGTAGGACAGTAAGATGTTAAACTATAGCACAAGGAAGCCAACAAGAGTCCACTGGACTTGCTTGTTGGTAGCCAAGTAACAAGCAAGAATTGTAATGTAAACCTTGCATGACTGTACATTGTTCCTGTTTTAATCCATGAGTAACCATGGCAACAAATCTTAAATTTCCTTTTTGCATTTAACAAACCTTTAAAATAGAAAGCAAAGGATTTTGTGGAGCAGTGTTTTTCTTTTTTTTTAAACTCATTTAACATCTTTCTTTTGATTTTCTTGTTTAGGTTAATCATTTCTCTTTTTAAAATTTAACTACACAGCTTTTAAATATGAATCTGTTAAACAAAACTGTTCAAGAATATTTTGTTAGCCACTAATCTGTGAGGCCAAGTGCAGGATGCTGTCAACCCACTGAATCTGCAATCAGCTGAAGACAACTGATGCACATTAGCATAACTTCATCAAACAACTCACGCTTTCTTTTCTTTGAAAGACAGGTCCACACACACACACACACACACACACACACACACACACACACACACACACACACACACACACACACACACACACACACACACACACTTGGTAAGATGAGGCACGTCTCTCCTTTGCTTCTGAATGGTCTCATCTGTGCCCTGCTCAAGGCTGGCAAGGCCTGCAGCATCTGTTTGACTGCAGGCCATGCCATAAGGTGCCAGGACTCCAAGGATCCTCCGCACTCCCTCAAGAACAGCGCTCTACGCCCTGCTCACCCCACCCTTTCACCTCCTTTGAACCCCTTCACACCTCATCCTCAGATGAAGCTGTCTCCCATGCTACCTTATAATAGCCACAGAACCAGCAAAACCCAGAACTTCTATCGGGCCCTTAACTTCTCTTCTTTCCGTCACAGAATAAATTCTCCACCCTCCTGATTCCTTTTTCCTTAGTCATATTTTCTCCTCCCCACCTCTCTCACAAGCCCTTCATCTCCCCTTCATTTCCATGTAGTGCCCCCTATCAGGATGTGTGAGATGTCGTCTACCTCCCTGATCTGACTCCTAAATCCCCCTAGACCCCTCATCCTACAAACACACACACACCTCCCTCTCGCCCTCTCAGCTGCCTCCTTTGCCGTCTTCCCTGAGGGTGAGCGAGATGTCGTCTGGCTGGGACTGTAACTTACACAGTGTGTGTGTGTGTGTGTGTGTGTGTGTGTGTGTGTGGTAACAGAATGTGTTTCATTGCCAGAAAGACTCTTGCCTTGCAGGAACAGACAGATTAACGGGTAGATTTTAGCTCCCAGGGCGGCATTCGAGCTGCATTCCCAGGAACATCTCCTTAACAAGCATCTCATCCCCCCCCTGGGCTGCCTGTACCAGAATCCTGCAACCCCAAACACAAGGAGGGGAGAAAGTGATCTGATGGCTCTCTTTTCATTTTTTTCCTGAACTTTAGTTTTTCATGCAAGACAGTCAAAGGCCAGTAAGCTTGTGTGTGCTTCTGTTGCGGCCTCCTGGACCCTTAAAAAAGAGGATGAAGAGAGTGTGAGAGGAGTAAAAAAGGAGGGAGAATACAAGCCTAGGAGGAGACACAGCTGGGGGGAGGGGGAGGAGAGGGGGTCTTCGGCTAATAAGCGGTGTGGAACCACAGAAGGTGTGTGTAGCCAAGCGTGAGGAAATGGTTGAGACAGCACAGGCCCGCTGAGATGACGGTGGAGCTAATGCTATGTTAGTGAGCTGCTAACGGCATGCCTGGGCCCCGGCGAGCCGCCCTTCCACATGGATCACAGAGGCCCACAGCACAACGAAAGGAGACACCTCAGGTCTGGGGGGAAGGTATTACCAGTGACACGTCTTTTGGGCACCGGTTGGGACTCCTTTACCATCTGAGCCTCTCGCATCATCATGACTCACATGCAGAAATGCCGGTTATATAAAGAGACGCCTAAATCCAATGTGGCGGGGAAGGTGAGGTAGACCAGTGCTCAGAGCAGGAAACTTCAAATCGAGGTATATGGAGGATGCGTTATGCAGCTAAGTACCTTGGGTAATTTGACTTGAAAGGGGCTGATACTAGAGCCTGACCACAGAAAAATTGACATCAGTCAATAAGTAACTGATGTATTAAGTTTTTGCTGCGCAGATACTCTGTTGCATCTTAACGTCGACAGTGTTACAAATTAAAGTTCCTTATTTTAATTTAGTAGTGTTCTGCTCCTTTGACTTGAATCATATTTTGGGTATTATAAGAATTTGTGCTCATGTATTATAGCTCTTGTGTATATCATATATCAGCCAATATATCAGTTATTGGCCAGTTTATCAGATGTTGCTTTTTTTCTGTTTTAGCCCCCAATAAAGGGGGAGTAAATTAACCAAATGGTTTAAACCAGTGTACAATCCAAACAAAACCTTTTACCAAACTTTTGTTATTTTATGTAATTCTACACAACATTATTCTTCACTTTATACTGTAACTTATTTCATTTCCTTACAAGTTAAATTTACATTTTTTTGTGGTTAGATTCAATAATTGTTTCTCGATATAAGCACTGGTGTAATTGTTTTACCTACTCATAATTTTTATGCCGTTATATTTCTTTAAAGAGGCTGTGAGGACTAGCCTGAAAAGCTTGTGTTTTTCCTGGATAAAGACTGATTTTCCCATGAGCATTTGCACCCACTGTCGTGAGTATGTGACTCTTACCGAGGTGTTTGTTTTGAAGCAAATGAATGGAGAGCAGATCTTCTTTTTGACACTACTTTTCTTTGTTTAGGACAACAAGCAAACTTTGTGAGCTCAGTTTGTAGCGTAGTTTAGTTCCAGGCTATATATGCAGCGCTACCCACAGCCTGGTTCTCTGAGACGTGTCTGTAACTAAATCCAAGAAATTGTTTTCAGCAGAGAAAAACTCAGATCTCTCTTCTCACTGTTAAACTTTTTCGACTGGTGTGATGTTGCCATACATGCTGTAAATCAATTCGGTCCTGGAATACCTGACCATAGATACTGGAAATAACATTTACAAGTAACCTTTTTTGGCACTGATAATCTAATTTAAAGCATGGCTTTAACCTCACATAGACTTTAAGATGAGTCTCTCATATATAAAAATGGATAGAGGTTAACATTTCTGGTGATTGCCTCCTTCCACAGTTCCTTTGAATGTATTGGATGGCAAACAGACAACCACTTAGCCCTCAACTGACCTCTGAGAGACTGTCGTGCAGTTTTACATCACTGTAAGAAGCCGTGCAGCTAACAAAGGTGCAGCGGCAGACTGTAGGCCTGTGACCTGTTGATATGTTCACCAAACCCTCCGGGCTGATTTGTAGTTAATTCTGGGACATTGATACTCACTAAAACTGATTCTTCTGACTGCACATGAAATATCTTTGACATTTACCTCATCAGCAGAGCCCAGCTTCATTTTGGTCAGCCTGTTGGAGGAGTGGAGGTAAGAGACAGAGCTGCTTTGTGCGATGTGATCAGATTAAGGCGTGAGACAGCCAGAGGCAGCAGTGACAAGTAGTATTACAGCAGTTAATTAAAGGCAGACCAAGAGGAGATTTAATTAGAGCTTTATTTTTATGTAGAGCTGGTGGCTTTGGCTCAGATACTCCGTACATTACATTTTAAAGGCTTGTTTGGATTTCTGAACTGCAGTCACAGAAAAAGAAACTTCGTTTGTTTGAACATTTATGAACAGTTGGTCTTTTTCTGACAAACATATTTGTGTTTATGAATCTTGGGAAAACAGTAAAATCCTGCTCACCTGTACTTTACCATGTGCTGTGGCTTATTGAGGGTGTATGTGTGTGTGTGTGTGCAATGTGGTAAGGATGTGTGTGTTTGTGTGTAGGGGGGATAATGAAGAGACATTGTCTCCTCATAATGACATCATGGCTCTGACAGAAGCTGGAGAAGACGCCCGAGGTCTCCAAGCGGAACTCTTCAGCTTGGCGCAAGTGTGAGTGTGTGAGCGTGTGTGTCCTTCCTTGGGCTACAGGAGTCCTCCTGGGCTTTGTGAACGAAAGTCAAAGCATCAAAGACAAAAACAAAACCTGACCAACAGCAATATGAAGCAGAGGGCAGGCCATTTGGCTGCTGCCCGCTCAGTGAAGTCTCTGTGTGGACGCAACGGGTACGAGGAGAGAAAGAAAGAGAGACAGAGAGTATGGTCGGGTGGGAAGAGAGAATAGAGAAAGAGAGAGGGAGATCCAGGAAGTTCCAGAAGGGGTTCAGGGGTCAATTCAGCCTGCAGGCCTGGGTGGCGCCTTCAGGGTTTAGAACAAGCGGCTCGTATTGCATCATGAGAGTCCTTGGCGTGTCCTCTTAATCTTGCCTCTGACCAGACGGATCCTTCCCTGTGGCTTTGGACACACACACAAAGACACACACAAATGAAATACATGCACCTTGGTTCTTTGTGTGTATAGAGCCAAACAGAAAGAGGTGGAGGAAGTTTTCAGATTCTTTACATCAGTCAAAGTATCAGTGCAATGTAAATGACTCAGTTATGAGTGCATCTTTAAAAATCTTACATCAAACTACAGTACGATGAGATGATTTACACTCATCTGATATCTCTGCTTCTGTCCATGTCAGACGTATTTGATCCATCAGTGGAAGAACTTCTTCATGTGAAGCATCACAAAGTCTGCTGCCCTGAGGGATCGTTCGGCTAATGCGCGCACACTGAAGGCACATCTCACATGTACGCTGAGTGAGATTGACAGGTTTCTTCTCTGAGCTGAAGTGCACCTCTCGCCCTGAGTGTGTGTGTAATGAGAGACAGGTCTTACTAATCAGCTCAGACGCTCAACCCCGTGGCACCGAGACTGACATGAGGGGAATACACCCCGACGCTGCTAACAACTCCCCACACCTCTGTGTGTGTATGGAAATGAGCATGTGTCATTTCAGGTAATGAAGCCGTAGCTGCAAGATGTTCACCTGCAGTTTTCTCCAGCACAAGTTTAGAAGTCACATTTTTTTCTTGAACTTGTGAAATATTTTGATATGTTAAGTTATTCTTAAGACTTTTCTGAAAATAGTCAATGAGTGCTCAGCAGGGCTTAAGCAGCATTAAAGAAGAAAACTAAAGCAGCTCGAACAACTAGAGGTATTTCACACTTGTCTGGCCAAAAACTCAGACAGCAACATAGATAACAACATCATACATCATTTAATAATTTAAATGTTTATAATGTATGATTCAAGCAGTTATACTTTTAAGCCAGTGATGCATTATTCCCCACCCATAATAATAATAATAATGGATTTTATTTATAACGCACTTTACATTTACAAACAAATCTCAAAGTGCACCCACTCCTGAGGTTTACACCAGGCCTGGTTCAAAAAATAGCTTGGGTCTGAATCACTAACTTCACTATCAGCATACACTGTAGGGGGGTGGGGGCGGTGGAGGTGTTTTTTTTTTTTTCTAACTCTGTGTCTAAGAAGATATTAAGATCAATAGTTTGTCTAATTAGAGTTGCAGCTCACGTGACTGACAGGTCTGGCACCGTGTAACTGTTAGTAATGAGGCTCAAAGCTGGCCGCCTGAGTCAGCAATTCCAATATGACACCTGTCATCTACTGGCTTCATTACTCTGTTCATGAACAGATTGATGACGTCCATATATTTTATGGTCAATGGGATACAACCCTGACATTTTTGTATTTAGAAAAATATATGTAGAATTTCCTTTTTTATATGGTCACAAATCAGACGTCACTTTGGGTGGCTTTCCCTCACTAAAGCAACGCTCATCAGTAATAATCACCTTTTTATACCAGCTTGGATTGAGCCATGATTTACATCTTTGGAGAAGAAAGGCCTTTCGCTGTCTGGGTGATTTATACGTTAATGATGCCTTTGCTGCTTTTCGACCATTTACGTTCTGCATTCAATTATATTTCAGACTTTTTCAATATTTTCAACCCACTTGCCAGCATTTCTTTAAGTTCCAAACCCCAGTGGCATTGATCTGGCACTCAAGGCGCAAGATTTTCCCAAAGGTCAGGTTTCCTTTCTTTACCAGCTGTTCAATCAGCAGGTTATAAAGGTTTCTGAACACTAAATTTCATGTTTCATGTTTTGTCCTAAGCACGGGTTCTTCATCAGATGAGGTTGTGGCCTGGATCTTTTGTCTCGTCATTTTATATTATTGTTAATACTATTATTTTTTGTTTTTGTATTTATTTTTACTTAGTTATTGTATTTTATCTTTGTGAGCTTTCCAATCTTGCACTTTGGTTCTTGTCTTTAAACTAAGAGGTCTATTAGTTGGTCTTGGAGGACTGTTTACAGGGTGAAGTTTTACTGGGTTTTTGAATATTTTACTGGGAAAAAAGAAAAATGTTTACTACATTTCAAAAGTACCAAATTTTATGTACTTGCTCCAATAACAATATGTTAAAAAAATATTTTTTTTTATGGTTTATGACACTTTATAGCAATTTATATACACACACTCTGGCAAACCAGGTATGGTAGGTCATGATTATTTAAATAATAATACAGTCAGTTAAAATATTTTTGGATTTCATTTAAGCTTACAAAGTTAAAAAGCCAAGACTTTATTTTCCCTTATTCTCATATTAAAGGATAGGGAACGTTTAATTCACTGTTACCGATGTCAGCCAATACTAAAGCCCAAGTATAAAAGTCAAATTGGTGCATCCTTAAAAAGGAGCAACAATAATCTTAACAACATTATAATAATCTTTGATATGACACTTCTCCTAAAATAAAGTCATGGCAAATGTGGCTAAAAAAAACTTTGCAATTTAATGTAGTAGTAAGATGGGCTAATAAATATGTTTTCTACTAATGTTTGTATTCTAGTTGAAGATAAAGCTCCATCCAGCAGCGAGCTAACTTAGCAAAGCACAAAGCTACAAACAAACGGAAATAGACTGTCTGGTTCTATCCAACAGTTCATAACCACTTGTGTTAAATACTTGATTCTGATTGGTCAAACTCCATAGCAAGGTTAATGAACTAAAGCAAAAGTGACAACATGAAAATAAGAGTCTCACCTCTGCTCCCTGAGACTGTAATCAGTATTTATGCAAAGCTAGGCTAACTGATTGCTTACTGTTCTATCATTGTTCTCAACACACCCCTTGGCAAGAGACCAAATAAGCAAATTCTTAGCTTCAAACTGACTTTATCATTGTAAATTTTGTTGAGTTAGCCTGGACATCACCTCCTGCAAAGGATCAGGTTTAATACTAGTGTTTTACTGTAGTAAAATCTGAACCCCATGTGTGTCAATAACTGCTAGGGATTTATCCAGTTGTGTGTGCCCATGTATCTCACTGTTGTAGTGTTTTACTGTCAGAAGGACACTAATCAGGGGTGACAGAGGCTTTCTAGGAGTATCATGAGTCCTCTCAATAAGAGGGGCTGTAGCCTTAGAAAAAACACAGACATCACTACATGTTCTTGCCCAGGTATATTTATTGTTATCCAGAGTGATTGACAGACCATCATGGAGTAAGCGTTTAGTAAAAGATTAAAAAAAGAACAACCTGATGTGACTGTGAGTTTAAATATGGAGCTTGTAGTTTACATCACGTGTCAGTTAACATTACTGTGAAGTGTGACAGAGTGCAGAATTTACAGAGGAGTGATTATCCATGTGATGATCGTGTGATGTATGAACGTGTTTCATTTTAGCTCCAATAACTCTCATAAGTCTCATCCCAGTATGCAAGTATAATGAGATATGTTGAACCATATGTAATTATCATTATAGATATAAAATAATCAATTTGATCTTCATGCCAAGTCAGAAGGTGTGTTACTGTGAAAAAAAAATCACAAAATGTAAGAGATTGATGAGGCAAAAAGTGATTGACAGGTTGTAGATAACAGAGTCCAGGGGACCTGGGTGGATCTCTCTCTCAGCACAACATCTTGTAAAAGTTGTATTTACAATGCACATCATTACACATTATTTATTGTTAAACAGATTTTTGACACAAATATTTTACATAAATCATGTTCTTTCATGCAGAAAATTCAGTGCTCTGATATTCATAAAAACAAATTAATTCAGTAAAAGGGCTGGTTTCAAATGTGCAGTCTAAGCCTCCTCCTTCTTTTGTGAATGAATAGAACACACTTTCATTGGAAACACCAACACAACCGGTCCAAATCTCTCTTCACATGTATGATTTTTTTTAAATAAGTATTAAATCAACTTAACTCTTCACTTGAAAAAAAGCTCATTCTCCTTGCATAGTGTCCATCTCGTTAATTAAACGTGGCTGCTTATATAAAAGAACCCCACCTTGACAGTGTTATAGTAAATGAATCATCAGTTCCTAATGAGAGCGTAAAACTCTCAAAAATAACATGCTTGGTTAATCTCAGCGGGCTCCGTGAGGAATGATATAAGTGTTTAAGGTAGCAACTAACTGAGAGTATTGCACATGAATCTACAAAAGGTGACAGAAACCTGTGTCAGTTTAATGTTGTGCATGCAATAATTAATGTATGCATGATAAAATAAGTCACAAATATGTCACCACTCACTCTCAGTTGTGTCATTTGGCTCACAGCTAATGTATGAGGAGTGTTGAAGCAACAATGCTGTGGAGGATCATCACTCAGTACCAGAACAAACTGGGAATTATTGCACCGCATGTTCTTAAGTGTTTCCTGCTTAAAATAAAGTTACATTGAAAACCTGTGCGACTATAAAAAAAAAACGTTTTAACAATGAAGGTAATACTGCTTCTTGGCAAAATCATATAAAAAAAAAATCAAGTATGGCAGCACAAAAAGTTGGAGATGTGTGTAGAGATGCACCTATTTGAAGGTGAATTTTTTATAGCTGTCCAGGTTCATCCACAACAGTCAGTGCAAGTCTGGTTTTCTGTAGTCCCAAAATGCTTAACGTCTATTTTGGCCAGTTCATTTTGGCAAAGAAAGGGTGAGCTTTGATATCATCCACTCCTCCAACACCTGCTCCCAGTCTCTCCATTGGGTTAAACTGGAGCAACTGTACAACAGGATGAGATACAGACAAACACACTTTAATTACACAGTAAACTTTGTGTCAAGGCAACAATAACAAGGAAGAGGTAAACAGTAAACAGTTATAAAGTACAGTTCTAGTAAAATTAAATGACCGTGTTTGATATAAGACATTCACATGGGGGTATTATAAGGGATGCTTTGACTAATTTTCTACTTTTTCAAATATTTTTTAGAAACTGTTTCACCTGTGCTTGTTTACATCTGGGTAGTAGAACACTAGCATGATGGCAGTATTCATCTACTGGAGCTTCATCTTAAACGCACGGCAGGTTGCCGCGTTTTAGCTTGGACTTAACATTTGACCAGCATTTTCACAGACAAAAAAACTACATTTTTTTAAACTGACAAGTAACTTAGTTGACAATGTTAATCATTTAGTTGACTAAAGTCTTTAACTTCATCCGTGGAAGTACGAACTTTTATCTGTCACAGTATGATCTACTATCATTTCATAGAAGTTACAGGGAGCTCCTGTGTATTTTGTTTCTAGACTTATAGTCTGTCTTTTTGTTCTATCTTTGCTGTTTTTCCTAAGGCCCCATCATCTATACTGTTGAGTTATTTTTGAGTCTCTTCTTTCACTCAAAGTAGGGGTTTTTATTTTTTCAGCTACACTCTTTGGTGTCTGTTTGTGTCACCCGCTGCAGAAGCTGGAGCCTTCCTGCTCCTCTGTAACAACTACTTCTGCTTTCCGAAGTTTCCTCTTAGTCATGTTTTACCCACTGGAAAAAGCCAAGGCTGTATAAAAAATACAGCATACATACATTTTTATGAACACTTTCTCGATTCAGTTATCATCATGTTAACAAAGCAGTAAAGGAAAGTGGAGGATGATGTGCAGCAGGGCAGCTGTCCTGTAAAAACTGAATTCAAGCGTTTGTCTTATTTTTCGGGAAAAAAAAAAAATGTTGTTAGATGTAATGAGACACATTTACTTGGAAAACCCAGAAAAAAAATCTAATTTTAAGATATTAGAGAACAAAACTGACATATAAACTGAAAGAGTAAAAACATCTGCCAAAAGGATTTAGTCAAGTTCCTTTTTACAAAAAATTCAGGCGTCATTTTTATCTTTTAAAATCTAGAAATAAGGCATTTTTCTAGGCTTGCTAAACTTCATTCCTTCCAGTCCAGACCAGATGACAGAAGGAGGAAATGTGTAAAAGTCACATTCACTTTGCTCCGTTTTTCACCTGAGAGTTTATGTGACTTATGGAAAGGATCGACTTTCAACCGAGTATTTTAGTGAGGAAAAATAACCGTATGACAGGGCCTGTTAGTCAGTTTATAATTTGTAAAGTTAATAATTTGAAGTTAACATGTCAGAGAGAGGAAAATTCTAGCAGTGGCACACTCAGCTCTCACCTGCTCCAGCAGAGACCTGGCCTCTTCTGAAACAGACTCGGGGATGTTGAGAGCAGTGTGGCGACCGATTCCCGCTGGATGGCACCGCAGCAGAGACTGTACACAGAGGAAGGAGGGGTGGAAAGAACAGATAACTATCAATCAAAACAAAGAAAAGCCTGAACTGAAGGGACAGATACACTGACACCCGCAGGGGCCTGTGGGTCACTGTGGGAGCACCGGGATCAGACAAATAGGAGGAGACCAAAGAGCCAGAGCACCTGAAACAACACTGATGACATCAACCACAACAAGGTCATGATTGAAGAATGATGTTTTGACATTGCTTGTAACAAGATAATTTACTGTGAAAGGTTTTACAGTAAAGCAGGAGTTCTGTGCGTAAAATCTGACCTGGTCAAACTGTTTGTGTAAAGAATATGAAGAGATCATGTAAAGCCACAAAACAAGATCTAGAAAGGCAGCTCAAGAGCTTTTCAAACCACAGAAAGCAGCCCTATTGTTAAAATAATGGATGATAATGACCGTAATCAGCGGATCTTGCGGCATCACATCTTTCAAAGCATCTACGACTACAAATTGAAAATGCTGAAGCAGGACGTGTTCAGCATGAAATCGCCGTAAACTGTTTGTTTTAGGGGATGCTGTGAGTGAGTTTTTTTTTTTTTTTTTTTTTTCTTCCCATCCGTTAGATCGGTTGCCTCTCTCTCGCTCTCTCTCTCCTGTACGTGCTGCAGGAGTTCTGGCAGTGTTCCTAGCAGCAGTCAAGACTGCTCCAGGCAAGATCTTATCCTGCAAGGATCAAGAGACACTGTGTGTGCCTGCGTGTGTGTATCCTTGCCAGGGCTGTACCCAGACATAATCATCAAACGAGACATCTGTGTGACTGACTTTTTTTTTCCACAGGTAAGTGGGTGTGTATCGTTCAATATAATACCACTAACCTAACACCCCTAACTCATGTTTTAGGCCACTGATGAGAGATGCTGATATGAAAATATGCCCACTGGCAATCAGTTACAATTTATTCAAATTTAATAGATGCTGAAAAATTGAAGGGACGCTCTGCACCTGCACTGGGTGTCTGTGTGTGCTAATGTGTTTGTCCTTCAAGAGAGCTGTAAGTTATAATTAACATGCGCTATGTTCATGTACCGCAGCCGAATTTGTGTCTGTTATCCTCCAAACAGAAAGGCAGTCTTAAAAGATGGGATCCGAACCTGGGATCCAGCACCTTGAGAGCCGCCCTGCTCCTCACCTTCCTAGCTGACCTCGGAGCGGCACGCTCAAAGCTCAGCGCTGCTCCAGGAGCCAGCAGAGAGGCCCGGTGAGAGCTGACCCCCTGGCCCAGCAGATGGAGCTCAGGCTGGGGGAGAAAGTCACACAGACACCCCTGGCACTCCCCGAGAACCAGAGTAGGAGACGGTAGCCAAGACGCACCTCACAGACGTACGTACACACACCGAGAGAAAAAAAAAAAAAATCGACAAACTCAACGGACTCAGACACGTGTGCAGAATCACACACAACCCTGGCAGCACCATAAAGAGTGTGAGAGAGAGCTGAAAGCCAAGACACCTACAGACATCCCACAACACCTTTTAAAAAAAAAAAAAAAAAGAAAAAGAGTTTTTCATACTATTTCACTTACCATGCCTGTCAGGAGCTCAAACAGGATAGCGCCCAGACTCCACCAATCGCATGCGACTGTCTCTTCACCAATCCCTCCCACCTCTGGAACAAGAGCAAAAAAAATATGGACTGAGGTTAATTTAACAATAAATTAAAACGCTTATAATCAGAGAAGAGCATAAGAAGGAATAATGGGCTTGTAAAAGATGTAAAATGATCAAATTTGTATTATAACCTTTCACTGCTTATAATCTGAACTCCTAAATAGACACAACCCCTCACAAGATTACATTAATTCAGTTACCGTCCTCTTTAAAACTAAACACTGTTTGGTGATGACATCTTGGATAACTAAATGTTTCATTGAATTGACACAATCAATTCAAAACGAGCACAAAAACATGGACACAGTCACACACACACACAAACAAGTGTGTGTCTCATAAAAGGGTGATTTGCATAATAAAAAAGCAGTTAAATTGAGGAAACCGTCTGCTGCAACTTCACACCATCTGCATGACCTGACCTCGAACACAAACACACACTCGTACAATGCACACTCACAGACACACACGCACACACCAAGAAATGGAAAGCAGGAAGAGTGGAGAACATTTTGTTCGGATTTCCTTTCAGCCACGGCGCGAACTTCACAAGAAGACATACGTCTCTGAAAGTAAACCGCACAGTTGACTGATATTTATTGTTATTATTTTAACTGCAGTTTATTCTATCAGAAGGGCCATAAATCACCATCTTTCATGATGTACCCAATTACATTATTTGTTCACAGTGCTTTATTTAGGCTGTGTATCCACAAAACTTTTTGGCGATGTCTAATTTTGAATCTGCAAAAGTTACTGATGGACCCAAATTTTAAAACTTTATGTGTTTAAAATACTGGAGAAAGAAAAGCAGCAAATCTTAGCTTTGGAAATAAGTCGCAGGTAGTTGCAGGTATACTACAACCCAAAATTAAAATTACAATTTAACTTTTCCGAAAAATGTTCTTGAACTTGAACAATCACGTCAAATTTTAGACAAAAAATAGTCAGTCAAATTTGAACGCATGTCAAAAACAACCAAGAGTCTGTCTTTAATCTCAACCTTTGATCTCTGGGATCAAAGAGCATCAAAGTGCAACAGAAGACAGCTGTGACTCCTCAGTTTATTAAACGAAGATTCACAAAGTAGGAGTGATACTCATTTGCTGAAGTCAAAAGTGAATGTCTGTGTGAGGGAGAGGAAAAGTGCGCCTGTGTGTGCTACTACCATCACTGGGTACCAGATGGCCTCTTGTGCCGCTCAGCTTTGCTCTCTCCAGAGGGGCCGGGACCCCAGGGTCACGGCTGTGTGTGCCCAGAGACCAGGCTCCTCAGCTGGGGGAGCAAATGAGACAAAGACCCCCTCGTCTCCTGGAGGCTGCAGGGAACTCCAGAGGCCTGCGCGGCTCTCTTGCAGTAGAGGTTAGAGAGGGCTATGATACGACTTCCATACACGTTTACACACACACACACCAACACACACACACATACACACACAAACAGGCACAGCCAACTGAGCAACCAGTCTTCAGGGCTCCCCAGGATGACTGTTTTGACAGCCAAGGAGAGAAGATCGTCATTGAACGGACTAGTGATACCTGCGTAGTTATGAGCTGGAGGGGAGACACTGGACACACACACACACATAAACACAATCGCACACGTCTCAGAGCAAGGTCGATGTCATCACAATGGATTAATGTCTAAGGAGCTGCAGGGAGAGTACAGTGGAGCTGGCTACACTTACCGCTCTGTCAGAGCGAGGCAGGGAGAAAAGGAGACAGAGAGGAAGAGGACGAGAAGGGAGAATTAACTGCGTCCAGAGGCCATGGGTCATTCAATCCTCCCTGCTACACTGTGGTGTGTAAACTTTCAAATCTAGCCACACCTCCACTCGCATTTCTTCTTGAAAAGCAAATAAAAAAAAAAAATAAAAAAAAAACTTTTACACTCCATGATGACAGTTATACGAAAACAAGAGGATACTGAGGAGTGTAGATACGCTGCTTTAACAACACACTGAGTTCACCTTGTGGCCTCTTCTCCTTCCCTTCCCCTCAACAATGAAGTTCCCCCCTGCTGTGTATCTTCATCACACTCCATCTCTTCTCTTCTGGGGGCCATAAGGAACCTTCTCTCTTCTCCTCTTAGTCAAACTTCCTTAAATACTTAACTGAAAGTCATTGTTAAAAGAGGAAGTTGAGTGTACGCAGGTAGGAAGTAAGGAGGGATCTGTGTTTGATGTTCTTAGACTCTGTGTGTGTGTGTCTTGTGAAAAGGCTGCATTGCTTTAATAGAATCAGCACAGAGCTCATCTTTAGCACAAGACATGAAAAAACAATCAAATGATAAATCTGAAAAAAAAAAAAAAATTAATTAGCACTAAAAGTGATGAGACGACAGCCACATGTCCGAAAGGAGAACTTCATATTATCTTCCATTACATCTTTCTGTGGCTTCAGGTGAAAGAACAAAAACAAACGGTGAAAAATAAACTCATAATGACTTCTCAGTAAATGGCTTGGTCCCCCAGAGAGGAAGAATATTCAGAATTTCCCCTTTCTTAGACACTGAAGACAATCAGTTTTGTCCTGGCTTCCCTCTCAGCTTCACAATAAACAATTTCCTCTTCTGCTTAAATGACGATGCCTCACACAGCCATTTTTTTTTTTATCTTACTGAAAAGCATAAACATCTGATGTTTATATATAATGACGAAATAGTGAAGAGTAAATAAGCTGAAGTCCCAAATAAATACAATAATACCCAGCTGTTGTATTTTCCGAGTCCACTCCCGTGTTTTTTTGTGGGTGTGAAAATGTGCGTTTTAAAAACATGTTTCCCTCCTTCTTCCACACACACACACATACACACACACACACTTGCACGCACACGCACATACGGTCACAGCAGGCCCCCTGCTAGCTTTCTGGCAAACAGTCATAAATCTGTCATCAGGAATGAAGCCATCGCTCGAGCTGACCCTGTCTGGATAAACAGCAATACATAACAAGGGCAGGAGAGACACACACTCACTAACCTCTGAGTTGGTTTGTGTGTGCGCACGAGCACAGATATCCACAAATACGTAAGATAAATCAGGCAAGAGTTTGTGAAATACAAGAGAAAATATATATTTTTTAAAATCAGTAAGAGAAAATATGTGGTAGTGCAGTGTAATATTTGTACAACAGGGTTAAAGATAAAAACAGAAACAGGTTTAAATAAGAGACAAGAGAAAGCTGCCACTGGCAGAGACCGACTATGGATGTGAGTGAATGGTTCCTCAGCTCAACTACAGCATAACACACCCCCTGCTGGCTACAACTCATATTACATGCATTGAGCCACATGGGCTTAGCAGTCATTTAACTAACAAGACCTTTAACAACTGGGCTGAGGTCAGCTCACTTCATTTTATGAGAGGTGCTGACTTTTCCCCCTCTACGTTTTGAACATTTTGAACTTCAAATCTGTTAATGTAAAAAAAAAAGACCAAAACAAACAAACAAACAAAAAAACTAAAACTATTTTTTTTAGGGAATGTAATCAGCCAAGTGTTACCAAAAGAGCACTGCTGTAATTACCTTGACTGTCCCAGAGGCTAATATAAAGGACATTTGTCAAACCTGGCAACACGTGAACAGTTCAAAAATGTTTTTTCAAAATAAAATTGTCACTGTGATTATTTCTTTCCCTTATTCCATTTTAGATAATAATCATGTATTTGTCAAGAAAATTAAAGAAAATGTGCTACTGTTGTTTTCTGTTGATTTAAGGTGACAGTCTTCCAGATCTTGACTGCTGGCTCGCCAACCAGTGTAACATATGATGGCACTTTTTAAAAATAGTAAAAAATATGATTTGATGATTGAACCGTTTACAGGCTACAACTATAAATCAACTTATTTTATAAATTATTTTTGATGCAGGTAGCCCAAAGTGCTTGACAACAGAACAGAGAGAGAAAATGATGGACATGGATAAAATATTAAAAGACTAAAGCTGGCGGTCATAAAAACAGTTAAATAATAAAATCCATACGGTAAAACCAGTAAGCTTTAACTTCTCTTTCAGCAATAGGAAACTTTCAGCAGTGAAAGACAATCACCGTAAAACAACAGAAACTTAACTAAATCTTCTGATTTTAGAGAATTTAAGCATATTTTGATTTTTACTTGACTAATAAGTAATGATTGCATATGAAAAATGGCATCATCCATCACATCCAGTTAATTAATTGAAGTATTAAGTTAGTTGAAAATCTCACTTAAATAATTAATCAGTGGCAATTTTATTTTGAAAGAGCAGACTGTTCACATATTGCTGCCTGCAAATCTACAATCCACTCTGCTTGTTTCTCACTACTTACATTATAATAATCACATTAATTTTATGTGAACTAAAGAGGAGAACATGTCTTTGCTTTACACTTAGATTTTCATCCATATTTTGCGAAAGACCCTCATGCCAGGCTTTATTTTTACAGTACAGGATCGTGTGCTTCTATTTCTGTTAGCAGGCTTCCAGACAGGCTTCTGCTAAGAGAATAAAAAATGCACACTTTGGATATTAGATTGAGCATTTGTTGCTTTCAGATTTATTACAGCAGTGCCATACTGTATGTTCCAGTCAAAAGGAGGATTTAAATCTGAAGTGACCTTCCTGGCTTGAGAGAGATGATGACTATGAGTGTACGGCTTAATAAAAGTGTGTGGGAGAGTGAATGGGTTTGAGGGTCAGCGTATATGTCTCAGAGAGTATCCAAGTGTTATCAGCTTGTAGTTCTCCATCCTGAATATTTAAGAAAATTGTAATTTAGCCTTTATGATGTAACCAAGCGTGAAGCCTGATGCTCATTTCAGATTCACACCGGAAAGTAACCTCACCTATAGATGTCAAACACATGCCCCGTATGCACAGAAGTGCTAAATGGGGACATGGTGCTATAGTCCAGCAGCGGTTTGTTTTCAGCAGCTTGTAAACAGCATGCCAGTGCTGCCACAAGCCTGCTGGGGGCAACACATGGGGTTAATGCACCATCAGCTACCTCCTGCACAGCAGCGCACTCTAGAGGACAGTCAGAAATCTACAAGAGCAAGCTTCATAAAGTTGTTCCTGCAAGTTTTACTGGAAAAAAGATGAATTCAACCCACAAAAAAAAAAAAATCAACCAGTGACAGAGTATCACACACTAACACTATCTTACTGTTTATATCCTGAAGATGTGGTTTTTATTAATAGCAGTTGAAGACGGACCCAAAGGAGTAACTTCAGGTAGATATTTCAGAGTCTTACTGTCTGGAATTAAATGTTTCTACTCTTGAGAGTGGTTTGTGTAGACTTGGATTGTACACTCATGTTAGATTATAAATGAGGGTTTTGTATCCATGGGAAAGTGGCCTACTTATGGCCCTGCATGCTTGCATAGAATTAACCCCACAAACCTCCCAGCTGACACACAAACACACATACAAATACAGGCCCCTTCAAGATCAGTACAGAATATGTGCTTAAGAGAAATCAGTCTATAAGCATGTCTAAATGTGTCTCACCTGGTGCACAGTACATATTGGCGATGGCATCCTTGTCACACGAGTCCTCCACGTCAGTCCAGCTGCAGAAGTAGGTAAGCTGAACATGACCTAAGGAGACAAGAAGTGACAGACGTATTCATCTCCAAATGTGATCCTCTAATCCTCCTCCTCCTCCTCCTCCTTCTCCTACTCCTTGTGCTAACCCCTCACAGTCAAGTGTCACTCAGACTCGCCTCTTCTCAAACTGTTTACTCACCTTTCTTCCTCCGTTCCTTTCTGCCTCTCCACATCCCCCTGCAAGCTTTTCAAGCACACAGCCCCACCGATTACTCCTGTTTAGCGGCTACCCGTTAACGCTATCATTAGAACTAATGGTGTCATTAGGTAGCTGTGGCCATTAGCCCAGGCTAGCCAGACTGATGCACCACACTACGCCGTTGATGGGCCCTTTAGAACAATAATTACAGCCAGGGAGACGAAAACAGCCACTCAGCTAATTAGACGCTTGTTGATAACGAGGTGGGGAGAGATGATTGTGAGACGACAAAAGAAGAAGTTGAGGGGGAATCTGTGACCTCCTGGTACAACAACACTTTTACCTCTGGAGGAGACTTCATTTAAGTACATTACATCATGACTGACTGACATAGGTGGTGCACCATCTAGATTTCTATGAGGAAATAATTAGGAGCGTACAGACTCCATGCTTTTAGAGGAAAAAAAAAAGATGACAACCAAAAGTTTCAGAGGGACTAGATTTTCTGTGTTTTTAAATGTGAACAAATACCAAGAAATGGGAGCTTAAAATACAGTCCACTTTCATGTCTGTAAATCATGTCCGTTGTCAGTCATTTGGGTCCAAAGGACTTTTTTTCAATATAACTTCAAATCTGAAACTATCAGTTCATAAATGATGTTCCTACTGCATCAGCGTTGGTCAAAGCTTAGATCTACTTTTTCACATCATATAAAAGTTTCACAGGACTATACTAGATTTATGTGAACTGTTTGGTTCCTTGTTCCTTTGATCTGTCATGAGGACGTGACTCTTGCCAAGGTGTGCATTTGTTTTGAATGAAATTAATGGAGAGCTGACCTTTTTTAATTAACACTACTTGTTTTTGTTCAAGGCAACTTTTTACTGGATTCAAAGTGACATGGTAATGATTCCATTCATAGTTATATAGCCCTATTGTTTGAAACGTGAAATAAGCAAACTTTGTAAACTCAGTTTGTACCGCAGTTTAGTACAAGGCTATATTTAGCACTACTCACAGCCTGGTGCTCTAAGACATGTCTGAAACTTGTAACATTAGAGAATCCTGGTTATGTTCTACCAGTGCTCATCTACCTGCTATAACCTCACCAAGCAGAGCAAACGTAACTGTAAATAGACTCTCAAGTTTGATCAGATCACTGCAGTTCAACTGCTGCATGTGGATAGGAATAAACATTATCACAAACAGCTTAACCCCTGTTTTAGCCTTTAGCCCATGCCCTATCACTCTCTTGTTTAGATTTCTTCTGCTTTGGCCCTGATAATCTCATTTTAAATTATTGATTCTAATCAATTATTCAAATAAAAGTGAGACTTTTTAAAGATCACTTATAAATTCCTCACAGGGACTTTAAATTAGGATGTAAAGATGCTTAGTTTTGCTGTCAAAATTAGCAACTCAGCTTGGGATCTTACAGGGACTGTTTTATGCTTTTGTGGACACTCAAGGAACTGCAGTATTTCGGCTTCACTTTTCAACAGTGGAGATGTTTCCGTAAAAGGAGTCTGGAGAAATGTTTCATGCTGCATGAAGTGATAGGAATTATGTGTTTTTGTGTGAGAAAGAGGTTTTTTATTCTCCATTTCCAAACATTTCCTTAATAAAACTGTATTGTTGTAGCTAAAACAGTAATATTATTATCACAAATAGTGCTATTGCAAAGCAGTTTTGTCACAGACATACGTTATGTTCTCTTATCTTGGTTTGTTAAATCTTGTTAAAGCTGTGTGCTATGGAAGAGCTTATTTTTGATTTTCAATTCAAGGAGGAATTCTGGTCTGCCCGTGTCATGACACAGGCTGCGTATAAATGAATTTCTAACCTTGGTGGTCGAGCAGGATGTTGTTGGGGTTCAGGTCCCGACAGATGACTCCCTCTTGGTGCAGAAAGTCCAGAGCCGTCACCATCTCCCCCGCCCAGCACCGTACGAACTCCTCAGGGATATGAGCTTGGGATGCAGCCAATGACAGCTCATCTAGCTCAGCAAACAGCCGTGATACATCTTTATCAAATTCACTACCATCTTTAACACTTATAACTTTTGATGATTCATCGCCAAGACCTGGTAAACTCTCAATCACTGCACTGGCTTCACTCCCATTTCTCCTGCAGGGCTTTGGTACCAATTCTTCATTAACGCTCGTACTGCCGTCTAGTTTCTCACTCTGAGAGTCTGTTTCTGTACAGTCAAAGGGGAGGTCATTACTTTGGCAAGCAGGATCAACACCCATTTTATCAGAGGCCTCTTGTGCAATAGCCAAGCTGCAGTCATCCCACAGCGAGTTGAAAGGGGAAGTAGATGCAACGCTGGTGTCGTAGGTTGCCGAAGCTGTGCAGAAAGATGAAAGCTCCTGCTCCACCAGCTGCTCCTCTTCTTCCTCGGGTTGGTTGTGAAGCTGTAAGACGTCAGGCTGTACTAATTTCTGAGGAGATGCTGAAGCCTCGAGGCCTAGACACACTCCAGAAGACTCTAACTCCTCCTGAATGGAGTCTGCAGTCCCGCTTAATTCAGGTAGATTTACCAGAAGGTCCGGTGGGTGACCCTCATCCTCGACTACAGCCTCTTTGAATGAAATCACTGGCACTGACTCATTAGAGCCTTTGTCACTGTAGTCCAACCCCCAAACCTCCGAGCTGTGGCTTTTGACCTCCTGAGCCAGCTCTGGGAGATCCTCAGTGACATCTGAGCCCAGGTCAGACGTAGAAAAGACAGAGACCTGCTTATGAGAGGGACGCTGCTCTCCTAAGTCCAGACAGGTCACCTCGCTTGCACTGTCTTTGCTGTCGATACGGAAGAACTCCATTGGTGTGTGCTTGGACTGGTCCAAAGACAGAGGTGCAGCAGGGGACGGCAAAGGACTGAAGACTTCGCTGTTGTCCTGGCCGTCCCCTCTGTATTGCTCGTTGTCGGCTGTGTGGCCACTTTTGTCGGACGACTCTGTGAAAAAGCCGAGTTCCTGAGAGCTGATGGGAGATGAGAGGCTGTCGTTGCTGAGCAGCGAGCGGCTGCGTGAGGACGTGGTGGTCGCGTTGGGGACCTCCAGCGACAGCATTTCCTGTTCGCTCTTCTCCTCTTCCTCTTCTAATGTGTCCGGTTCTACTTTCTCCTGTTCGTACTCATTGCAAAGTGTCAGGTAGCTGTTAGTGCACTCCTCCTCAGAGGTGGCTACAGAGTCTGACTGGGTCCCTGTTTGTTCAAGAAGTCTGGAAGGAAGATTGCTTTTCTGATGAGATGGGACAAGGTTTTCTTCTTCTTTCTGCAGCCCTGAGACAGAATCAGAACAAGCAAGTGTCCCAGAGCCAGAACTGGCTGAACCAGTATCCAGCTTTGGTATAGCATGACGTGGGGAGTGTACAGCCGTTGTATGGCTCTTCTGGATGAAAGGAATATCAAAACTCTCCTCTGGACTGGAACTACGAAGGTACTTCCCTATGTGAGACCACAGCTTACCACCTAAAGATGATAGAAAAAGGGAATTAAAACCAGAGCCTCCCAAAAATACAGGGCATGACATTATTTTCTAGAAACAAACCTGTATGTTAATGCTGGAATACAACCTGCCCCCTTAGCAGTACAACACTCGGTTAGTGTTCATTTACCATGCGGTAAAGGTACTGGATTACTGGACATTATAAAGATGTGACTTGGAGGGCCTCTACCTATTACACCATCCCGACACCTTAAAGAGTGGTAACTATATTTTCTAAGTCTTTATGCTGCTCCTCTGTTACCCCCTGAATAGCTTTAACTGATTTACAGCTAAAAAAATCCCCTTTTCCACACACTGGTGTCTAGAAAACTTGTATTTGAGCCTAAGTCTGAAATGCTCTAATGCTTTGTTTTTGCTGCTGTCTCTTTCAGGCTCCCCACGTGACAAACTGCCTTCCCTTGAACTGACCAGCCTTCTGGAGACCTGCAGATTGGCAGAGTTATGGGCAGACCTTGGTGTTTCAGGCTGACCCCTCCAGCATGTCATTAGTTAGGAGATCCTTATGTGATGACTTCATCATTTCAAGTTTTGGGAAGATCTAATTCTATTTTTAGAATGGACCATTTTGAACAGTTTACTGACAAATACATGGATCACTCACTACACCATATGAATATGTAGCGGTTTGAAAATCTGTGTAAGTTTAGTGAGTTACCCCCCTCTTTAATCTATTTTACTTAAAGGGACTGTGAGGACTTTCTAAGTGATCTTGAAAAAGTCTCACTTCTAGATATCTGCCTGATTGTAATCCAAAACTTAAAATAAGATTATCAGCACCAAAAAAGGTTATTTCTAAATGCTATTTCTTTGCTTCCAAATTGGGTCGGCCAGGACCGGATTGATCAACGGCACGTTGAAATCTCTATGACAACACCACGCCAGCTGACAAAGTTTAGTAGTGAGAAGAGATATGTGTTGTTCTCTGCTGAAAACAATTTCTGGGATAAATTTAGTTGTGAAGGTGGACACTGGAGCTGAACTGACAGAAAAAGGACGTCAGAGCAGAAGACAGCTTAACGGGAGAGCCATAGCAAGGGCTGAAGGCTAAAACATGAGCTAAATCATTAACTAAAGGCTAAAACATGGGCTAAACTGTTCATGATAGTGTTCATTCCAACCCACATGCAGCAGTTATACTGCAGTGATCTGATCAAACTCCAGGGTCTGTCCATAAAATGAAGAGTGAGGTTATGTTAGCTCTGCTTGGTAGATGAGCAGGACATAACATCGCTAACCTTACACGTTAGCCTGCAGATACATCTCAGACCACTGGCTGCTAAATTACGGTACATACTGACAAAGTTTACTTGTTGTCATGTTTCTAACAACAGCGCTTTGTAACTGTTGATAAATACATTACTTTGTCGCATTGTATCCAGTAAAAAAATGTCTTGAACAAAAAAAGTATTGTTAAAAAGTCGATCTGATCCCTACTTGTTTCCAAAACAAACACACACCTTGTTAAGAGTTATTTCATCATGGCAGTGTCCGCGCAATTCCAGCCAAAAGGTGTCGCTGTAATCCGCTTCAAACAAATAGTCCTCACAGCCTCTTTAAATGCTTTTTTTTTTTTTTTTGTGTGTGAGTGACGAGCGCATAAAAAATATCAAAGCAGCAGTATTACAGCTTCAGAATTTCCGTAGAGCTAAGACAGGAAGAGTTTGAGTGATAAATATCTCTCTGCTTTTCCTTTGTAACTGCAACTATTCAGTAAAGGGTCATCAGTTTCCACTTAAGAATCCAGTGCCAAGGCAAACAAAAACAGTCATAACTGAACCCAATTTAACAGCGATGGGTTGGTGTGTAATGTTAGCATTTTTGACTTCTCTTCGTCTCACATACACACACAAATGCAGACGAGAACACACATACAACTGCAGTGTGAGCAATTGGAAGCCAGCATCTGTTGTGTGTGATGAGAACAGATAGGGAGTTTGCAGAGATGATAATGATAGCAGGGCAGCTCGATGGCTTAGAAAGTAGAAACATACACATGCTGTTTTGTCCAATGTCACTCAGGTCACTGCCTCGCCTCTGTCTGTGTGTCTATCCTCATTCAACCCATCACCTGCTACATATGTGTGTGCGTGTATATATATGTGTACTACAAAAACATGTATTTTTTCTTGGGTGTTGCTGTGGTGACACTTTGCTTTCCCTGACATTTGATTAGCTTTATTTGATCATGTCGAACAGCCCCCCATTATATTCAATACTGTCCACTAATATTAGTGCAGGGTGGTTATGGAGTGCACCAGACTGAATAGGTTATAGGGCATTAAAAAATATGGCTTCATTTCATTGAAAGGACTCACCCACACACACATGAGCCACACACACCTATCCCAGAGAGAGTGGGATGTAAGGAGGCCCAGGTGTTGGCATAGCTAATGAAGCATGGTGCCACCTGGTATTCAGAATAACGACCTGTGACACACACCCATCTCTATCAAACATCTGTCTGGAACAAGGGCAGAGAGACAGAAGGAGAGAGAAAAAGAAAGGGATGATTGTGAGATGTGTGAGTTTTACCTTCAGCGTACTGCAGCAAGAGGAAAACTGCATCTTCAGACACGATGAACTTCCTCAGCTGCACCATGTTGGGCACAGAGTGAGGCATGATCGTCCTCTTGATCCGCCCACAGTCGCTGCTCTTTCTCAAACCCTGAATTAAAAAAAGAAGCAGCAAAAAAAAGGCGAGTAATTAAGGCAAAGAAAAAAGCAAAGGAAGAGGATTTCAACCCATCAGAAAGGAAGGTGAGTGTTTGTGTGAGGATTAAGGTGTAGAGAAAAAATGATTAAGGGAGCATGGCAGAGGAGAAACCTCTCATTAAAGAGTTGCCAACTATGCCCCATGGCAACCCAAAGTCACTGGATTCATCAAGCCACATACAGCGCGTGACTTTAACAGGGCCACACAGATCTATCAGCTCTTCACGTAAAGTTCACATTGGCCACCAGTGTGTGTGTGTTTAAGTATGTGCGCACGTGTGTGTAGTCATCTATGCCCGTGCTGTGCGTTGGCATCTGGCACACGTCTCACACCTGAGAGCAGAGGAGCTGACAGGGACAGGCCCATTAGAATCAATTACACCGGTCACACACAGGGGCTCCTGGCACACTTCACACTTACAGTTACACACACACACACACACACACACACAAGCATATTACACTTACTTTTAGGATGAATGTCTCTTGTGTTCTCTTGTCCATGACCAGAAGAACCTGTGATGGAAGAGTGCCATTAATTGGTTTGAGCAGACATACGCAGGCTAACATGATGTAGTGGTTATGTCCTCCAGAGCAGTGTTTTTCAACCACTGGGTCAGGGCACACATTAGGGTCACTGCAAGATAAATGCAGAGCCCTAAATTATACTCAGAAAACTGGCACTCGCACGTCAAAACCTGCTGTGTGAACTGAACCAAATCCAACTCAGACAACGTTGACTTTTTGAATTATTTAGTCTCAGAATATAGATTAAAATAAAAGTTACACTGCAAAAACTGAAATCTAAGCAAATGTTTTTGTTTTATTTGTAGTAAAAAATTGTCTTAATAAACTTGACATGAGCCACAGTCAGCTGACAGGTCCAAAATCATGTCTTATTTTGAGATATTAAAGGACAAACATGAGTTCTGAATTGTTTGCAAAAAGTAAAAAGAATCTGCCAATGGGGTAAGAAAAATTTACTTCAATTTTCTTTGATTATTACAAAGAAAATTAGAGTAATGTTTTAATACAAAAAAACCTTTTCATTTTATAAGACACTTTTTCTGGACTGGTCAGGTGAATGTGGCTCATATTAAGTCTAAAAAGGCATTTTTTCTTACTAAAAATAAGACAAAAACCCTCGCTTGGATTTCATTTTTTACAGTGTATAATGCAAAAGCAGCTACCTGAAACTATGAAACAAAACTGAGAAGACATTGAAGGTGACAAATAACACATCATAAAAAGAAGGACCAAAGTTTATTCTTGTTTATCAATTAAAAAGACAGAAAATTACAGAAAAGTAATTTAAAAAGTTAGTTTTTCAGCTTCACCCTTAAAGAAACATCCAAAATAAACTTCTTTACATTTTATTTAGCAACAAGTTTGAGCAAAAATATTTCTAAGTGCAGATTATAAGATGCATTTTCCCTTTATTTGGCCATTTCATTGTGAACCAAATTGTACAGTTTTCTCTGGAAATGATAATCAACTTCAGTATCTGCAAGTAAATCACATCTATAGCCAAACAAAACAAAACATAAAAGCTACAAACATCCTGTTTCTCTTCTCTGACTTTCTCCCTCTCTCACTGCTCCTGATATCTTTATTTCCTCCCTCCTTCTCTCTGACATCTCCATTGCTCTTCTGCTCCCTCACCGTCTCCGGGGAGAGCTTGAGCATATGTGTATTATCCGGCCTGCGCCTGTGTGCGGTGCACCGTGTGTGAGAGTGCGTATGTTTTGCGGGTGCATTCTCTCCATGTGACCCTGACGGGGACCAAACAGGTGCAGGCTAAATGGATATGAATGGAGCTGTGAGTAAACAGAGTGGCGGTGCCGGCCAGGGCGCTAATATAATTAAGACACAAACATCAGGGAAGGGGGGAGGTGGAGGGGAGGGGCAGGCGGGGGCAGCAGGGTGAGGAGCTCTCTCCATCTGTCCCCTCTGTCCCCATTAAAAGTGAAAGGAGGAAGGAGGAGGAGGAGGGGGAGGAGGAGAGGATAGCTGGGTCATCTCTGGATAGCGTACTTTGAGCTTAATGATGTTTTTTTAAGCTGTGTGTCTGATTTGTTTGGGACATATTGTGGATTTTGCATGCACCTCTGCAGAAAAAAAAACACATGTTGGTGTTGTGTCAACATTTTCCTTGGAGTTTTGCGTGTGCGTGTGTGGAGGACGAGCATCATTGACTCAATGTTGTGTGTGCCGCTCTCTGAGCCGCTTGCCAAGTCATTTCATGGCTGAGTGGTAAAGTTGCCTCGGCAGCAGCTGGTTGAGCGGACCAGCAACCTAAACTGACCTTGTGGTCGTCATAACTGCTGCTAAACATACACACACTCAGCTCTTACCATACCATCCAGTAAATCTATTAGGTTTTATAGCTTCATGAAAGTGATGGCTGAAGAAGGAAAGGACACGAGGAGGGGAAACTTATCCGAGCTGAGGCCGATATTAAAAAGATGAGTGACTGATGGAGCCAAAATTTGTGCTATGAGTCTCATTTATCTTTGCATGGGACTCGGTACCAGCATGTGACCAGGAGAAATGGCTTCTGTTCCCTGGGGGAACTGGTTGCAGGCAGAACCTCACAAATAACAACACAACCTTAAGCCAAGCCTACTACACAGGTAGTTCTTAACAATGATTAATGTGTCTTTCCTTTTTTAAATCTACGTCTGTGCAAAAGAAAAATATGAATTTTAAGTAGACATATGTCGACTGACCTTATCTATGACCCCGAGCACCCTGTAGGCTCTCAGCTCCTCGGAAGGACTCTGCTGGCCTCCTCTGCTAGTGGACGCACAGCACTGTGCCCCCAAAGCCTTTGACAAAAGAACATTTTATTGTATTTTACTGCTGCACAACATCATCTTTAAAAGCTGTTTGCACTGGTTCAGTGTTGTGTTACACAGAGCAGTCAGACTGCATTAGAAAGAAATCATGCATTAGTATTGTGAAGCGGTGATTTCCTGCACCATGATGAAAGCTTTCCATACAAATATAGATTAGTTAACACTGCCAGTGTGCATTTAAAAAGAAATAAAAGTCGGATGAGATTTTGGAATACCAACTTGCTGTAATGTTTTCATCTGTATTAAACCCAAAGCTCTCTGATGCACTCCCTCAAGTGGTTTAAGGACTCTAGTGTATGCATTCATATAAATACATTAGCATAATCTAACACAGACAGCAAGGCCAGTGAGTTTTCCCTCCCACTCACCACCGTCTGTGTCGACCCTTGACCCATGTTGCTTCTCAGATGCTGGCTGGAAATCTGTTCAGCGCGCATCAGATACTCAGCAGTCTTCTTCTTCACGGCCTCTCGCCGCGTGGGACTGGGCTCACCTGAATAAAGGTTGGGAAGATCAGCGAGTTTTCTTTTTAAACCGCAGCGCGGAGTTAAATGTTTCTGTTCTAGCGTTTGTTTACTGACAAAAAGCACAGCGTTGAAGTGGCAAGCTTAAAAGAAAAAGTGTAAGTGAAAGTGACGGTTTGGCTTCTCTCCATCTTTGGAGGTGCTAACGCAGTCAATATCTACACTCTGAGCCAAAAGTTGTCAGCTCTTATGGTTAAAAGCATATTCATATTGTTTTTCAGTGAAATGGCTCACTATAACAAAACTTCTGCCTATAAATGACACCTTTTTTCTAAGAATTAAAAAAAGTTATTTTTCATTGTCGCATATTCTCTGTTTACTGATAACAGATTTCGATGCAGCTTTGACAAATATTTTTTAAAATATCTTAGCTTTGCTGCATCTGTATATAAACAACTTATCCTTTCTTTAACTTTGGCAATAAAAAAGTTGTACAACTTTCTTCCACACTGACCTTGCACTCCTTGCAGCAGCAGGTCCACTCCGCTGCGATAGCAGGAGAAAGCTGCCTGGAAGTCCTGCTCTTTCTCTTTCTGTTCAGCTAAACAGATCAGCTCACTGGCTCTGTCTAGATAGTCTGGCTTTGCTTCCTTTGCGTTGCCTCCACCTGCTTTCTTCAGGCTGCTGGAGAAGAGCGGTGTTCGGCCTGGCCAGCCGACCTCTGGGTTAGGGGCTGAGGAGGCAGGGACCGGGGCAGGAGATGGGGTGCGGCGATTGTGCAGGGAGGGCAAACGAGGACTACAGCTGCTGCTAATGTTTGTGGCTCCCCCCTGTGGCTGGTTTGGGGAGGTGCGGCCTGAGGCCATGCCATCATCCAGCCCAGCAAGAGAGTCTGAATCCACAGCCAGGGAGGTCAGGTCACTGTCACTGGACGGGCCTGGAGTAGGAAGCAGACAGTAACGTGCATAAAACACTTTATTTTAATTTTCTTTCGATGAAAACAATACAAATGAATGCAACTAAAATGTAATAATAGAACAGCTGGAACAAACCTTACCTCCATACTCTGATGTGATAGTTAAATCATCTGCACCACTGAGGTCTCTTTGCACTAAAACAACACACATTAGTGAGAAACAGCGACTGTAGCTCCACAGAGAATGTAGGAGCCATGAAATTTGTAGTTTATTTTTATATTTCAGGGTTTTGGAGAGGATTTTGTTTGCATGTTATCTGGTGTTAATTTGTTTAGAATATAGCTTAATTTTGGGAACATGTTGAATGGTGTATAGTTGGTCATATGGATGGGGTGGAGATGTGAAGTGATTCCTTTTGAAATAACCGTTACCTTTTGTTTGGTGTGGAAGAGAGAGGGAGGGTGAGCTGGGTCACTGTCATTTTTTGTTGACCACTGTTTTTGATAACTTACTGTTAAATATCATTTTTCACGTTACAATCAGTTTATCATTATTTTCATCAATTTTTTTCGTCAAAAATATTTTTTTCCAATCTGGGTGATTTAGTTGGATTGTTAGCACGTCAATACTGGGCCCTACCTCAGCCTCTCAGTGACTTGTTTGTGCTTTGAAGTTGCTACAGAGAGACTGAGTCTGAGTCAAAGTTATTCTGTGTAAACTCACCGTCAGAGCTGCAGTCTGATAGACTGTCTGCCAGAAACTCTGAGAAAGGCTCGGCTGGTCCGATGAGCTCTGAGCCGTCGTGGACTTCACCTCCCTTAAAAATAATTAAAAACACGGCAGTTAAAAAACTTCTGAGTTTGTCTTTTTTTTTTTTTTTTTTTGAGTGTGTTTGTGTACCTTGAAGAAATCTTGGATATGCTGACTGCTATAGAGAGCAGGGATATTGGCAGAGAACTGTAGTAGATCTTCAGAGCACTGTCTTCTCTCCTCAATTACTGAGTCATCAAAACGACCTGCATGTGCATACATAAAGAGGAAGATCAATTATAAGGCAGTGCTTAGTGACCATACAGTATCCCTGAGCTGCCTCCAGGAGGCAGAGTCTTTCCTTTTTCAACATTTGGTCAGGATGAGGATTAATTGTGAGGCACAAAGTCTCTGACTAAGTTTCTCTCAGATGAGGTAATTTTCTTACCAAAGACTTTGGCCCTTGCAAAGGGAGGAAACAGCTCCGACTGGCTACATACATTCTTGTGCAGCTGCCAGAGGTTTTGATGAAGCTTTCTGAAATCACTGTATCGCTTCCATACTGTTATCTACAGCAGAGAGGGAAGAGATGGGTGAATATTGATAGAAAAAGGCATTAGTTTGAGTATATTGACATGGATTACATACATCTTGTGACTTGACTTCTATAAATGTATTTTTTTAATCACTTTAGATACTTTTTAAAGTATCTAAATCATGAAATTGACTTTTTTGTAAAAGACAAAGATTTGAAAGACTTTTCAGTTAAAAAAACAAATAACACATCTACTGTAGCTCCAAAGCAAAAACACGGAACATTCTAGCTGAAACAGTACGTAATTAGTACCTTGGGTGATAAAACTTACAGACATGTTGCAACATTCACACACAAACCTGGATAAAGCACTTCCTGACTCAGAGGACAAATTAAAACTTTTTAGCCCATAATGCTGAGATTCCTGTGCGCTTTGCAAAAATCCCGACTAGCCAGCCACTGGGAGAAAACCAGACTGAACTGCTCAATAGAGGAGGTATGTGTGTTCCCAGACAGTAATTGACATCATGCCTGCTGCATTTGTGCTGGTTCCACGTGGGACTGAATTCTTTAGTGTGTAACAGAAGGCATGTATGTGTGTGTTTTACAGCATATTATGATGAAAGAAAATGTTATGGGAAAGAAAAACAGTCAAATGCTGTGTGTCGTCTTTAAAAAGATGAAACTGTTATCTGAAGAAATCATGGAAGAAATTTGTAGTTTTCAACATATATTTAAAGTAAGTTTCCTTAATAAAGAAATTTCTTAAATGTGAAATTTGAAATGCATGAACAATATTTTGGGTGAAGTACTCAAAGATCAGAAATATTCTCCAAATTTCAAAGTAATCTTTACAGCTCTTCCTCCACAATCTCAAAATGTCAGTGTAAAGACAGCTGTGAAATGTCTTACCTCTTGCACATCCTCTGGGTTCTTCCTGGAGATTATCTATTTGGGAGAGGGAAAAGAGATGTTTTAGAAGTGATTCTTATCAAAGAGTCCAAGATTTCAGTGCCTGGTCTACTGCAAGACTATTTTGGTGTGGCTAACCCAAGTATGAGCGGGGACACAACACTGGGTGCGACAATGAGTTTATTATATAGCGAATGACGGAAGCCTTGAGAGTAGGAACGAGACATCACCAAAGGCAGAGCAGCTGTAACAGACACTCAGCTTGTCCTAGCAAACTTAGCTAACTGTGAGTGTATATCTATGTGTACTGTATATGATGTATCTGTAAAATCACAGCGTATTTAGAACTGCATGCCTGACAGACGTGGATCAACAATGTAACATTTATTTTTATTCCGTCAGTGAGTTCCTCTAACGTTTTGCCAATGAACTGAAATATTTTCATTGAATACAGAACATGCCATCAGAAGATAAACAAGACTTCCTCTCACTGTCACAATGAGCTAGCTTGGCTAAATGTTCAAACTAGACTGATATATTACCATTCCTGTTTCACCAACAAGTTTGACTTGATTGACAGGTTACCAGAGCCTACGTTCATTGGTATTTCTCTGTCAGTCATCTATATTGTAAACAAAAAGTCCAAACTTTTATTCCCCGGCAAGAAATTTATCATTGTCTACCTATAGTGCCTGATAGTGCCTATCTCTGAGCTAAAGCCAACAATCAGGGGGATAGCTCGTTAGCCATCTAACGGTCAGTTCAGCGTTTATGACTGATTCAATTAGTTGAGCTAATACTACCAAAGCTGTTTCAGAATAAGAACAGATTTAATGTCTGTCTGTGATTTCTGTGGGGTTCATCGCATCAATCAGCATTGTCCTTTGACCATGAAGTCATATTTCTTATATTTGCATCATTTTAGCTATGCTCAAGCTAGGCTGCTAGCTAGCGAGCTAATAACACCTAGCATTGCCCATCTGCCCTTTAACTCACCCTCGCAGTTACTTTGTAGACTGTGTATCCTTTCTGGTGCTTTTTGGGATCTGTAACAGTATAAAACCGAGCAAGTTCTCCTCTGTCCCGCTGTGATATCATTCTGATGATGACAACATTGCCAAAGCTACCAGCCGGCTAGCTGTTCACATTCATTCCCTGACAGCAGCAAAGTGACAGTCGAGACAGTATGTAAGCGCTCCCCCTTCAGGAAAAACTATACAACTACATGTCACCACCACCTTCACCCACTCATAAGGATTACAACAACACTTGTTTTTTTAATATATATTTTTTAACATATTTAATATATTTTCAATATATTTTATTAAGTACGACGTTATAAAATGATTGGCTCCTTTGTTTCAGTAGAATACATCTCAAAATCAGAGTTTAGGCTTGCAGTGCATAAAAATAACATGAAATATTGTCTGTGTCCATCAGAGGAGTAAATCTAAACAAAGTTAAATTTCATGTGACTACTCTTCAATGTTTAGTGCAGATATGAAGTTTTAAATTTTCAGCATTTACTATTGATCTTAAGGCACACATGGTTTTTATTTAGATATTAAAGCAAAACAGCAAATAAATCCTACTTTATTTATTATGACAGTCGATGACTAAAACAACCCCTGTTGTGTTGAAAATTTAAACATCAGAGACATGATATCCTATGATGCAGAAATAAAATCATTGAGAAATCTTTACACCATTTTCAGGCTAAATATAATCAAGGCTTGGTTGCATGTACAACCATTTCTACTTTGTTAAAACCAAGAGGAATGAAAATGTTATTCCTGCTGTTCCTAAGATCCAGGAAATGCTGAGTCCACTTGATCCACTATCAACGTTATTCTGACAATTGACAGTTGGTGTCTTCATCATCTCCCGAACAAGGCCATCTTCATAAACTGTGTAGTTGTCCTAGGAAAAAAAAACAATACAGAAAATCTACTTTCAATAACTCAGCATTTTTAAAGAAACAGCAGCATGCAAACATAAGAAAGTCTGCTTTTTGTTAATTACACAAATGTTCCCAAGTGTTACAGAGACACCTTAACTAAGACAAGAAAAAGAATGATAAAGTCAACACGTTGAGGAATACAGCAACAAAAACTTACATCAGTATCAGTGACCACCTGAAATTGTGGTACGGTCTTCAACAAACGCTCATACTCAGTAATTTCATCCTGGCTTGGACTCGTGGTCCCCTCAAAAATTCTGTCAAAAATAAGGAGTAAATTTTAAACCCAGCAAATCAAAGCACACCTGAAATGTGTGCATGGCCTGTAAGCTGTAATGGTGACATGTTCAGTTTATGCAGTGATCTCAAAGGGTAAAAAGCATTAGGTCTTACTGGTTGTTTGTGCTTGGTGATATGTAATGTACATTTGGGTGGCTGATGCAGGACGCAATTCTGATTGCAGGGTAGTAGAGGAGGAAGGCCAGGCACATCTCATCATAAGTGCCTAACCCAAACTGAATGAGGAAAATATGAAATTTGGTTGGTACTGGAGTTTCTTCATGTAGATGTAGGTACATTTTAATTTGACATCAAAGATCTCATCATAGAGAATTTACCCACTTTAGTGGCTTTGGTTCGAGTAGCTGTACTGTATGTACATTCCACTGCAATCTCATCACCCTAGAATTGGGCACAAAAAATAAACAATATTGCAGAGTGAATAACAGTTTTGACAGCAAAAACAACTTATAGCTTACTAGTAACAAAATGATTTAATATGTGGGCCTTGGAGGAATGGAAACCTACCGGCTTGATGGTCTTAAGAGTCCCCAAACTGACTGCCTGCTGAAACTCATATTGGTAGTTTTCATCCAAAATCAAGAAGTCTATCTGCTCTTTATTTCTACACAGACCAACAATTTGGTTATGTTTTTTCTTCCCTAAAACATGGTTTTAAAATAATAATAATATTCAAAGCTCTCTCCTTCTTACCTGTAATGTCCAACTCTGACTTTCCTCCCAGCCAAGTGAGTGTGCATTAGCACAGCAAACACATGAAGATCAGGAAGAGGATTCACAAGCTGAGTTGTAAGTGAAGATGCTCAAAAACACAGTTTTAGACAACACAATTACCTGTTGCTGTAAAAGCATGTATACAGAGCCATCACTTACCTGAGAGAAGGCACTAGTGTTACAAACACCATAGCTGTGGAATTGGGCCACTTTTGGGGGGATTTTGTAATCCATGCCTTGTAAATGCAGCAAACCTGCAGTCAGAGTGCCTACATCATGCTCTCGTAGTTTGTCGGTATAGTACAATTTCAGCCCTGAGCTGTCTGTTCTTCCTTCACAAAGAAAGAAAAAGATGAAAAGATTACACATTTAATAAATTGAATGATAAGATAATGTCCTCACTACAGCAAAGCACGCACATTGTTCTCTGCTTTTTCTTTAAAGGGATATTCTATCAATTTTATCTTTAAAAGACACCTGATGTGTAAATTATTAGTTTTTGGGATAATCTTATGCTGTGATTGGTCCTGATAGTTCATGAGGTTCCCTCCAGCTCAGACACATTAAATCCTGTAAAACAGACCAGGCCAATCACAATTATTTGTATTGTTTAGGGCTGTGTTAAGGATTGGTAATTATAAAAACCAAGTTGGATGCTACTGTTGTGGAACTCAGTGATTCCACTATGGAGTCAGTATTCCATATTCAGTATTGACTGGATGCTAGTGCTACATAACCAGGTTCGGCAAATATCTGAGTTTCATGATAACTATGGTAGTGGTTGGTTCTCATGTTTGGAGCATTTTTTTCCATCTCAACTCATTCATTAGGTGACACCCTATAAAATAGAAACTGATCCAGGGTGAATTGAAATATTAAAAATGTAGTATTACTAAGGCTGTTTAACATGCACAGGAAGTCTTATGCAGCCAATTATTAAAACTGTTGGTAAAGCTCAGTGTTTGTTTGGCAGTCTAATTTCAGTGTCAGTTTATGTCCATAACAGTAGCAAAAAAAGAGGTCTAATCTGTAAACAATCTGGTATGTGTGCTTTTGCAATATAAAAAATTCAGACAAATGAGCACAATATACACAAAAATATAGCGTGATTTGATGCAACGTGATATGATAGGATGCAGAATGATAGGATGCAATGCAATGCAATACAACATGATATGCTATGATACAATATGATGAAATAAAGTACAGTACAATATAATGCACTTTATTTTATCACTTTGTCACTTTGTCTTGGACCTAAGTACTGTAAACAAATACACAATTAGTTGTCTCTAACACAGAATACAATTTAAAACGAATGTTAAGTGTTTACCTTTGTAACCATTTGGATTATTGTAGTGGATTTCCAGCCGGTATAATATTTCAGTCTCCTCACCTCCAACAGGTATACCCGCATTTTCCGGTAACACATACACCTGAGGTTTTAAGATGGACTAATTTACATATGCAACAAATAACATCAACACTAAAGCACAGAGACCACAAATGAATCAAAGAATTCAGAAATAGATTCAAGATCCCTCTCACTCCTCCTCCCACAGCCCACGAAGCCACCACTTCGAAGCAGGGGTCCCCATTTTCATCCAAATAGCATTCCTTGTCAAAGGGTTCTGTCACAAAGAAGGGGCAGCGGTACAGCAGCATGTGGTGAATGATATCATAGTGCTCGATCAGGGGTTCAATCTGAGGTTAAGAGAAAAGAGTTTCAAAAAAAGTTTATATATATATATATATATATATATATATATATATATATATATATATATATATATATATATATATATATATATTGCCTTGAATACTGCTTATAGTATAGTAAGATGTATCCACGTTTACTTACAAGATATACATGATGTTTTGTTTTAAAGTTTGATAGTTTCATGACCTTGCAGTGGTAGTAGGTTTCATTTTCAGGGACAGAGATCTGTAAAATGAAATCAACAGATATCCATAAAGATGAATCATTAAAAACACATAACAAAAATAAACAAAAACAAACCTTGGGTTAATCACACATTCCAACAATTAAATATATAAACAAATAAATAAATCAAAGGGACATATAACTACTTGTATCAAACCTTGTGTTAAGTTTTAGTTGTCACATATTCATTTACAGTGGAAAAGTTCTACCGTAGTTCTTCTACACAAATAGAAAAAGTTAAAGAAATCAACCTTTTCCAAGTAAAAAGTTGAACTTACATTATCCACCCTTGCACTGAGAAAGTTGTTGCCTGTTATTGCCACCTTGGGCATGTAGTTCAGCAAGTTAACTTCTTTGGTTCCTCTGCGGGATGAGTGGTAGCTGATCTCATCTGTTGTTCCGTATGCATAGATCAGTTTAATGTCTGCAGTCTAGAAAAGATATTTTGGTAAATTAATATAATGAAACACTTACAAAACAACATCTAAAGGCTGTCTTGGAAGGAAATGAACAAGGGTAAGTTCTTTTATTTCCATAATTAACAGCAAAGTCCTTATAACTGCTGGTATATACTAAATTTGAGTTATACACAAACGGTCGCTAACCACAAATGTCAATACACAGGACGCTGTATTATTATTAGTATAGTATTTCAGGTGTTCAATACAAAACTAAATCTTTTGCGCCTCTTTTTGTTGTTTCCATTGTCTTCACACCTGAGAAGATCCAATTCTGTGCAATGGGTGGGAATAGCCATGGGACCCTTACAAAAGGACTCCTATGGCAGAGTTTAACATGGAAACAAGCAGGGAACTTGAGCTTTACATGGAGAACTAGATCAACCTCACAAAAGAATATAGAATTACCAAAAATGACCTGCAGCAGTGAAGAAACGTGTAGTTCAACTTGAAGCTCCATGGTGTTACACAACAAACGGTGCTTAATGAAGTGCAGGGAGTTAATGAGGGATATTGGCCTATGGTTGCGATGGCAACATCAGCATCCTAGATGGGGTAATTTACAACCAGTCTTTGAAAAGAGTTAATAGTTCAACATTTTACATAGCTTTCTCTCATAATTTATAAATTTTTAGGCCAATTAGAAACAGGTAGCATTAGATTTTTTTTGGGGGGGGGGTATTAAGTTGCAACTAAACTTAGTATCTCAGGAAATAAAAGATTGATGATCAATTTATCATTATTAAATTGATATTTTATTATTTTTCTTTCATTTAATTTAATCTATTTATTTTTGTATATTTTACTTTTAAAATTGTTTGTACTTTGAGGAAATTGATAAATTTACTTTTAAATTGTTTTAACATGAAAATTGAAACTATTAATATTAAACTTCTTGACTTAAAAAAAGAACTTTCAACAACATCTAACAGTTCACCTATTTACTAGTTTTTAAACTAACTAGAAATGAATGTTAGACTCACTATATAAATGCAGAAAGATACAAATGTCCATTTTGATAAGACACATTTTGATACAAAACAAGGTGATATGATACATTATGATACAATATGACATATTCAAGTCAATTTGATATAAGACACTATAAATTCTTTACTTTTTTGTTCCAACGTAAGCCCTACTTTGTAGCTTGTTTTTTTTTTTTATTTAGCACTTTGAGATCCCATGATGAAAAGTGCTTTAAAAATATATTTATTATTATTATTATTATTATTATTATTATTATTATTATTATTATTATTATTATTATTATTATATGTCAAAGAATATACTCCAATAAGTAATTTCTGGATTTCTTACAGTGATGTGGAAGTCTTGGTCATCACATGACTGAATGGTCCTCTCAAAGGTCAGGATGGTTTGACCGTCACTTTCACCTGCATAAAGGAGAGTGTAGCTCTGCTCCTTGTCTTCCAAAGGCATTGAAAACCCCGTGGCATGATAATCCTAATAGACAGAGGGGGAAAAAATCATCACGAACATGCTCTCAACCAACTCGTCATGATTTAATATTTCAGCCATGGAGAAAACTTCAGCCAAACTTACTTTGAAGTAGCTTCCACTGGGTCCAAGTCCTCCCATCACAATATCTGCCCCAGCCATACCTCCGTTGGGGCTAAATCCAAAACCCACCCAGCCTGTTGTGTTGACTGCCAGTTTGAATGTTATGGATCCTTTCTGGGTGTCAAAGCCCCACTCCAGGCAGACCAAACGGTTCGGGTCCAGGTACTCCATGAAGGGTAAGACAGGGTCAGATGCGCCTGCTCCTGCAGTCCAGACCATGATCAGGTGAAGGAGAGGGAGAGAGCGCATGATGTTCCCGTGACAGTGATCTCCAAACTGAGAGCTCTGAGTGTACAGGGTTAGACATACCCACCCTCACTGCTTGGACACACCTGCGCTATCCCCCTCAGCCTGTCCCTCATTGATAACAACCTGTTCCACCAGTTCTGTTCTGGACAGAGAAGTGAGGGGTGTTTGATATATGAGGAGGTGATGAGGAGGAAGAAGTGATGATGAGGAAGAAGGAATGAAGTCTCTTAGTTTAGCCACAGTCAAGTTTGCCCCACCATTTCATCATATCTTTCACTTAATTTCAGCCATGTAAGAATGTGAAAAGTGTAATCATTCTTTCCCCACTTTATTCAGGCACATATATATTCAATAATTAGCTGTGAACGAGTATTTTGATGGAAGAGAGGCTTCTATGATTATTGCTATTAAGTAAATATGTATCACTGCATTAGTGGTTCTGAATATCATTGCCCATAATCATCAAGAAGTTCTCCATCAAAGTATCAATGTAATGACTTTTGTTTTGTCGCTGCACTGTCCATTGATCTGGGTTATGTTGTTTGATCACAGTGGAATTGCAAAAACTGTGCACATTGCACATAAACAATATTGCACTTAAGGATATATAAAAGATATAAAAACATATATCAACACTCCTGTGGATTTTAGAAGACACATAGGCCTCTGAAATAGAGCATTTCCTCTTGTGTGACAATCCTTTATCACTTTTAGTGTTATATTCATTTTTATATTAGCAGATGCTTAAACTAATGCAAACATTTTAATACAAGTTCTTTTAAAAATTTCGATTGATGACCATTATTTTTCAGAGTCATATTTGCAGTGGAAGAGATAAAAATTCCCAGTCACAGCTGAAATTCCCTTTAAAGTTTCAAAACATGTTAGCCATTCCATGTAGTGTTTCATCCTTACTTAAACTGTAGGATTCTACTTCCTTTCACTAGTCTCCTTTTTGAATTGTCTTGCGATAGTAAAAGTCGGACGTAAGCCATGTCTCTAGCCAATCACAATTTATGAAACATCAACGTACTAACACTTTGACTCCAGCAGAGGCCGACTCAACCACAGAAACAGGATAAGAGTCCCTCCCTTTCATTTGTTTAGTCAGCTGTGAACCGTCAACAACGGCGTCAGTAAACACCAACACACCACAAAAGCTACCGAGAGTTAATAAAAATACACCAGAACTTAAATCAAGTCATGTTAATGCATGCATTAATCCATTTTCTAGTTCAGTTCTTGAAAACCAACAAAATTTAAACAATAAGAAAAATCAGTTTCCAAGTGTATGAATGTTAGTTCAGTATTTTAAGTTTCATGGACGCTGCCATTTTAAAGAAAACTTTTTCAAACTATTAGAAGTTAACCTGTTTTGTCATAATGTGTCATAATGTTTCAACTCGATAGCTGTTTTTCCTGTTGTGAATTGTGTTCACGATATTTTATAGTTCATTATGAACATGCAATACTTTCTTTTACTATAGGCCTCTTTTTATTTGTGCCTAAACAGTGTATAAAATTTTAAATAAAGTTCCTCCATACATTTTTGATTTTGATGTTAATATTTATTCACTGTTAGTCATGTCTTGGAGGGCCCTGTCGGAGAGAGACTACCTTTCCGGTTTCTCTCGGCGGTGCAGGTCACTCCCTCCGTGCTGACAGCAGCTCTCTACGCGGTTCAAACTTCCAGTCGTACTGAACTCGTGTCTTGCTACCACATATTTTCAGGTTTCGTGGACGTTAATGTGACGAAGCGGTTTTTGTACCGCTCCAAAGTCGTTGGCGTTGTTGCGCTCTAAGGAGGAATTACCGTGTTTTCTTCGCTATTAGTTGAAAAGCAGCGGGGGGAAATGTCCAGCTGAGGACTGGAAATCCTGAAAACCACAGGGCCTGTGTTTGTAATGATTGATCAATGCTTCGACAATGGCGCTAAAGGTAAGTCTAACTACCTCTTTGTGCAATTTCAGCGTCAACCAGGTGTGAAACTTCCCCCAATTTCTCCTGACAGTCCGATTTATTCGCTGAATAATACACGTTATGTACTTGAAGATAGATAGAATGATAGTTTCCTAGTTAAACTTCACCCGATAAGCTTCTTAAAAAGGTTCAGAAACATTCAAAAATTCGGGTTAAATGCGTGAAAGTTATACTGAAGACACGCATTTGCATGTATTAAATGTGAGTCGTTTGTTTGCACTGTACATGGAAAATGTGCCTCATTAAGAGAGTGTCTTGTGACATTTTACTACCTTTCCAGTGCGGGTCATTCGTACTTCCGTGGAATGCTGGGAAATGTAGTTTTTGTTCTCCCCCCAACCCATTACAGTATTAACGTGAGTTTCAGTTATTGTTCTTAATCTTAATCGCTGTATGATAAGTCTTTAAACAGTGACGGTTCTGCGAGTAACGGTTTATAATTCGCAAATCTTACTGTAATAATAACACACAATTGTTTCATCAGTGACTATTTATATACCAGCTTAATGTTTGTGATAGCAGATCCAAACGTGTACCAAACACTCGAAACGCTCCAGTTTTCATAGGTGTTTTTTCCCATAAAAATTTGATTTTCCACTCTTTGACTCAAAACTTGAGTGTTTGCACTCATGTTTTGAGCTTCCATTCTCTTACTATTGTTATCTTAATATTTACAGTTGATGATGCCTATTAGGTGAACAAAAAGTGACAACAACTAAAGCACAAATTTAAACCAAACTAGACTTAACATTGAGATAAAAATCTGTACACATATCATCATATGGTCAAGCAGTTATGAAAATGGAGACGAGAGTAGAGCTGAAGTCAAAAACATCCAGAAGTTCCTGCTTAAAACACACACACACACACACACACACACACACACACACACACACACACACACACACACACACAAACACACACACACACACACACACACACACACACACACACACACACACACACACGCACTATCCAACTTCCTTAACTCCTGGGAGGTGGCAGGCTGACTCTAAAAATAGATCTCTGTGCAGGAAAGAACAAATGGCCTTGTAATCCATGTCATTGGTTAACAAACTTGTTAGTAAGATATTCAAACCTCATCTGTTGTTTGCACTGTTGCATGCATTTGTTTATGTGTGTATTTGTGCGTGTTTGCATCTGAGGGGCTAAATGTTCAGGGCAGATTAGTCGATGTGGGTCAGTTTGAGAATAACTGCACTCTTTTGTATTCAACTGAACCAGGTAACGTGGTGCTTCTGGTCTTGTTTTTGGTTGATACTGATGCCTGCTAGTAAGTAGTCAGCAGAATATGGCCAGAAAAACTAGTTTGTCCTGTTTCCCTGAGTCTTTATTGAACTCACAAGCTTTAGATTAACGAGGTTTCTATTGGGTGTGTTGATCCAAGACATGTGCATGAAGATATTTATGTTGCTCCTATAGAAGTGTTTATCAAACATGAAGTAAGACTTGTGTCTTCTCTTTTTTTGTGTTCAGGCACAAGTTTTATATGACTTCATCGCTGAGCCTGGAAACAATGAGTTATCAGTGAAAGAAGGGGAGACTGTCACCATCACTAATCAGGTAAAGCCATTCAAAAACTTGTCTTTATGTCTACGTAGACTTCCATGCAAGAAGTGAATATTGTGGCAGGATCACATGACCAGGGCTGTGTTTAGACTCACCTGAGGAACTGACTTGTACAAGAATAGTGTGAAGTAAAAATAAAAAGCAACTGTTTGCACTTTTCTTCATTAACTTTATTAACTCTGTTTAACTTTTGTTTTAACTCAAGAAGTAAAAGAAGTCAGCAGCACCATAATCCTAAATGTTAAAGACTCAAAAAGATGTCTGTCAAAGTCACAGTCATAGATGCTATGATAATGGCAGTATCATGCAGCAGCTTTAAAATACCTTCTTGTCATCTAAAAAGTGACCCGCATCTGATTCTCAAGTGTGACCAATACACCAGAATAAGACGCAGCAACAGGTATTGTATTGTGCTGCAGTATTTTACCAAGAACATGGCACTCAAAGAAGCAACTGGCCACTTTTCTGCGTAAGCATGCTACCTACATAAAAAGGTAGACCATTCTAATTGTGCCACCTTATTACACTTTCCTCTTTCATCAGGTTATAACCTCATATACAACTGGCTTTTCAAACTAGTGGATCCATAGACCCCTTTACAACCTACATCGTCATAAAGATGTGCACACATTTGGGCAACGGAAGTGGCCTTTAGCTCCATTCATTCAGATGAGTTATCGTTCTTTAAACTCTAAATTTAAACTGAAAGCAGCTTAAAAATTGTTCTGTGGTCAGATGTCAGAAACGACACTGTACAATGGAGTCAACATCTATGGAGTTCTGACCGTTGCAGAGCAACCAGTTTTTTGAAGTGAAGAGTCACATGATGTCTGTTAAGTTAAGATATCTGTCGCCTGTTTTTAAATGTGTCGTCTTTATCCAACCTCAGTTAACCAGGTTTGACCGCAAATAAGCAGTATTGACTCCAGATATTCTAAATTAAGTTTTTACTTTGTGTATTTAATGAAAAAGTTGGTTTGGAGCCGAGGTTATGACCAAATATGGACTCACTATGCAGTGTAAATAATTTGTGAACTAATAAATTATGATTAACAGAAACAGATTTTAAGTTCAGTGCAAAACTATGGTGTATTATCAAACTATTAAGTAGTCTTAGTAATCTGATAATACAAAACCATTGATATTCTGATAGATTTGGAGCAGTTCTCTGTCTGGACGTAGTTTTCTGGATCCTTTATTATGATGAAGTCTCAGACTCAGCTCTCTGTGTGCTAGTTTTGGTTTTGGAGGGTTTGCGTTTTATTGACACAAGTTCATGTCCTTATATTTCAGTCTAGTCGGTGTCAACGGATGATTCAGTCATAAGCATTGAGTGGCTTGTGTATTTTGTGGATTCCTCCACTTAAAAAATGTCTGTCCACTGAATGTTTGTCCACTTGTTGATGTCTTCTTTTCACTCACTGATTTCTTATGGTTAAAAAATGTGGTTTTTGGTGGTTAACACACTCACGTCGCTTGACCAACCAGTGTCCTCCACAGCACGTCTTTTGCCAAAATGGTTGTGCAGCAACTATTTACAAACAGTAAAGGGCTCTAATCTTGTCACATAATTTTCAGCACTCCAGTAGGATTTAGGTATAACCATCATATGCGTCGCGGATAGGATGGTGATAACAGATTGTACAAAAAGAGCTACACATCTGCATAGAAACAGCACATTGCTTAATGCAATTAAAGTATTCAAGAAAGTGCACAGTTTAGACAAGTTTTCATTTTCTGATTTGGATCTAATTCAGTGAATATAAAAAGACTTTGTAGCTCAAAGTATAAATTGCTTTTCCGTCTCGAGAAGCTAATTCTTAAAAATTGGTGTTATTTGCCTAAACTTTTAAGTCTACAATAAGTGACGCAAAACAAACTGTTCGAGTCTCAAATTCAAATGCTCAGTGACTTTTCTGACTCGTGACCACTTACAGTCCTTTACAGGCTCTGCTCACATGACCTCAGGTTGTCTATAAATGACAAATCTCACAAACATGCACAGAGGAAGGAAGGGCAAAAGAGTGGCAGCAAACATGATGTCATCAAAGTGAGTCGCAGCAGTTCAAAGGTCACTCCATGTGTGCTGACCCACTTAGTTTTCTAATCAGAGTCGCTGTTAAGCCAATCAGGACCCACTGTGTAAGGACAACAACAGAATGTACTTTTTCTTCCTTAAATAAACTGACCGTACAGGAATTTGTCCTGGGAGAGCTTTCTGTGTTTACAGATACTTTTGTAACCTGGTTATTGTCAGCTTTTTCTAAATTATGGTAAAGGCGCAGGAACAAATTGAGCCAAACATAGTTGCTGTCATAGTGTTGTATCAGACTGGAGAAACCTGAGATCTCAGGAGCTTCAAATTCGCATCAGTGCAGAGCCCAATTAATAAACCTTGGTAATTTCATCTAAAACTGATGCTGTGAAATCTGTTAAAGTTTGTTTTTATGAATGGATGATAAGACAAAGCACAACACAGCGATTAAACAAAGCTGATTTGTTCATGTGTATGTATGTGTGTCATTTCTAAAGCCATGTCTGTGTGAGCTCTCTACAGGCCTGAGCCAGTACCAGCTATTTCTGCTGACATGTTTTTCTGGGTCTCACTCTATTTCAGCACATTGGAGGCGGCTGGATTGAAGCACAGAACTCCAGAGGAGAAGTTGGACTGGTGCCAGAGGACTACATTGAGGTAAGGTGGAGTTCGTGTTTGAAGTATTTAATCACGTACATCTTACATCCTTTGTGAAGCATCTGCTATCATGATCCGTTGTAAGGACACATGGTATGCTCAGTTGTGTACAGATTCAGCATCTATTCTTTTGACATTTGGTAGTACAATAAAGCAACAAAGCCTACGTAAACAAAGATTCACACTTATATTTTCCACCAGAAGCTCCTGTGAGAGAATCAAAGAGAGAACAGTGGTTAATCGACGTAGAGATTATGTTAAGAGAGAGAGAGAGAGTGTGCCAGGAAAGTAAACAGCAGAAAAACCGAGAAGGGAACGTTTTTTTTTTCCCCAATTGGTTCACAGTGGGTTACTTTTAGGTGTGCGGACTCAGACCTTGAGAGAGACTTGGGGATTTCCTTGCAAGTGTTTGAACCTACACAAAATTACTCATTTAATTTCATACATATGCTATTTCTGTTCATGACGTGCTGCATAACTTGTGTTTTGCACTACAAAAATATGAAGGAAAATAGAGAATTAAATCTGCTATTGTTTGCAAAGGTATCAAATTTGTACAATCTCGACAATTATCATGGGTATGATTATTATTTTTACAGGGAACAGGAGGTTAAGTAGAATCCACTCTGGATAAAAAAGTGATTAACATGTGCTGTTCTGTAATTGAAAACTACTACTCCTTCAAATGTATATTATCTGGGTCCTTCAAATGATATCTGTTGTTTGTCTTCAACCCACCCTTTGCATAGTTAACCTGTGGGTTTTTCAAAGAGGATGTTTTTTCCCCTGTGTTATGACATGCCATTAAGACCTTAGTGTGTATCTGCTTATTATCGTTGATGCTTTGGTCATAAATTCAGATATTTTGTCAGCCCACTCACTCACTGTCATAAGATATATATGCAGGTCTGGGCCCTACCTTAAACAGGATGCTACATTATCTACGTTATCTAGCGAGCCAGAGGCCTGAACCACCACATTAAGAGAAGGCTAACATCTTGAGCTGCAGATACAGTATTTATAACTGATTATTTATATTTTCACACAGTAGTGGCTCACTGCCCTGCTGAATGCTTCTGCAACCCACTGTTTCCTGTTGCTCTCATGTCTGTCTGCGCACACTGTCTGATGGTGACTTTCAGATGAAGCAGAGACAGAGGAGGGTTGCCTTTCTCTGATATGAACTGAGTAGAAAAATATGTTGGATTTAAAATATTAATGATTTTCTACACTTAAATGAAATTGATGTCTAGAATATTCAATTATCATGCTTACAAAATAACTACTATATTATTTTGGTTGGGTGCAGGCTATTTTAATTATTTTTTTCAGGGGCACTGGGAAGATTTTAAGAGTATAAAGTTCTTTTCCCCTTTGATTTTTCTTTTGGCATTTTTTTCTCACACAGCACACGTGGTTTGTTGTCACAGCTTGTTTGTCTTCAATTTGGTCGACATCTTTTTTGTGTTTCTCCTCTTGTCGTCTTTTCTCAGCTGCTGCTGGTGGTTTTGTGCTCTCCAAAGAAATAACGAGTAATAAAAGATCTGTCCTCCTTTTTTAGAAAGCTTTTTTTTTTTTTTTTTTTTTTGCCACATTGTCAACAGAACGAGGTGAAAGCCAACTTGCCGAGCACAAATCGATTTAGTTGGATCAAATATAATAATAATAATAATAATAATAATAATAATAAATAAGAAATATAAAAAGATACATTAATATAATAGATGAATCGTTACACCCCTACTTAATAAGCATGCCAGATTCCTTTCTTTGGATTGATTTAATGTGTGACATGAGTAATTAGACATTACACCAGGGTGTAAACATTACACCCTGTATCAGTCAAATACGCTTTTGTTTCAGAGAGAGGTATTTTTTCGGCCTACTGTCTCTTCCCCCGAGCAGAAATCACAACAGGATGTGCCTCCTTCAGGGTTTTGCTGATTAGAGTGTTTGTATGTGTGTGTGTGTGTGTGCGCATGCTCACATCCAATTAGATCCAGTAACTGTGAGCACATCATGAGGATATGATTCACTCTTCAGCCATTCGGAAAGACACACAGAGAGTTGCATTAAAAGAAAATGTATGAAAAGCTCATTCAGCCGGGATCTGAATAACAGTCACTGCATCACCTGTTGTTCAGTATCCGTGTTCAACAAAAGAGAGAGGTTTATATTATCCCAACAAGCTTATGTTGGTGTGTGTTTGTCTGACCTTAAGTTACCTCCCCAGCTGCCTCTGCTCTGTTTTGATTGTGTTTCCGAGTCATTGAAACCCACTGATGACAATTACGCTCAAAGATTACGTAATGTTCAGTCTTTTACTTGAACAACCTGCTGGATTTTATAAAGGCTGGTGAAAAGAAAACAATTTTGTACAAGAAAAAAGCCAAGCTGGATGAAATGTATAGTTTGAAGTCACACAGCTGCTGCTATCCATCTTGGATAAACAGAAAGTTTAGCCCAGAGGCCAGTGAGCAAAACCAGGGAACGTCATGATGTTATGATCACATTACCACAGAAGAATGTGCCTTTAAAAGTCATTAAATCACAGGCCAGTATCCTGATTCGATCTCCTGATGAGACTGTTCTCTGTCTTCTGTTTTCTGTTTGTAGCTAAGCAAGTCTTTCCCAGCAGCAGCACCAGCAGCACCTGCGCCAAGTTTAGGAAATGCTGCAGCCACAGATCTGTCCATCTTTGATGCATACGCTCCCCCGTCTGCACCTGCACAAATCCAGGTAATGCACTCGCCTGGTCAAGTGATATTAATGTTTAATCATTTCAGCATCATATCACAGTTTTGTTTTCATGCCTGGAGAGTAAAAAATGTAAATCTTACAACCTTATTTATCTTCTCATGATACCAGTTCGGGGTGATGTTCAAGAGAAAGCAGAAGTGAGCGATGACTGAGTTTTACTGACGTTTGTTCAGCAAGTGTGAACCCAGAGATGCAGAAGTGAGAGCAGCTGCTGTGGAAGATATTCATCGTGGCAGTGTCATCTATAACTGACACAGGCTTTAGGTCCAGTAAAATAGAACAGAGGAGAAATAAGTGCAGTGAAATCTTTTTCCTCCTCAGCAGGCAGGAAGTTCCATGACTGTGAGCTGAACTGCTGGATCAGTAGAAATGTGGGCACAGGAAATGTGTCAGCCTTCATCCCTCAGCGCTTCTCTCCCTGTACACACACATTTATACCTAGCATCACTTTAACCCTTCCCCTGCTGAGTGTGAGCCCCTCACTGCTGGCGCTTAGTGATGATGTCACCTCTTTTTCCTCTCAAGGTTGATGCTGGGGGCTTAAGTCCCCAGCCGGAGACCCCTGATACCCCAGTTTCCCCCTACTTTTCATCCCCAGATGAGGTAACCACCGATTCAAGGGGGGCGGATGAGGCCGAAGGCATGAAACCGAGCCCTCCATCCTTCACCCAATCCCTCCGCTTCGATCAGCAAATTCCCCTCCTCGTACTCCTCCTGCCTGCAGAAAGCATGATCTCAGCCTCCCTTTGCACCAGAGCACAAACACACTTACATGCCACCAATCGACACCCACACAGTATCTCAGCAGGATGAATCAGCACCACTTAAGAGACTTAAAATGTTTAAAGATCAAAGTCAATGATTCTTCACGGATAGCAAAAGAATCACACGGATGAATCATAACAAGCAAAATTTACTCCAGCAGATAATCAAAATCTCATGAATGTAATCAGAAATCATCGATACAGAGCTTTTGTAAAAAATGTCACTGTGTACAGGAAATTGCTGTTGAAATGTTTCTCACTCACTGCAGTATTTGCCGTCTCAGTGTCATTCCAGTCATTGTGTAACTTCTCAGCCATCTTAAGTTGTTTTTGTATGTCTGTTTGTCTTAAGTAATCCTGCACTAGTTTGTGTTCAGGCGCCTTTGTTCTTGGTTAGCTTTAAGCTAACTTTGATCTACAAAAGACACAAATACATTTTCTTGCATGAGACACCCACAAGTCTTCAAAGAAGTCTTTAACAGTATGTGTGAGTGAAGGCATGCTGTGCAGTTGCCTTTTTTTTTAGCTTTGAGTTGTTAAGAACAAAATGAATGTCATAGCTCATGCATGAGTTTGCACATTACTAGCATGTCTAATTTCAAATACGCAGCGTTTTTTTACTACTTTGGTATGTGCTGCTCTTGTGTGTCGTTTCAGTCGTATTTGGCAGCTACACTGTGGTAGTAAAGCTGATTATCTTACCAGATTTCCTGCTCAAGGCCAGGTTTTGCATCATGTGTGTTACAGAGCATGTTTTGTCCAGACTGCTTGTTTAACAGTCTCGAGAACTCGCCATACCTGAGCTCGCATTTCTCTGCATTTTTCATCCCTCACTTTTTCCTTATCCGTCTCTTCCAGGCCAGCAACGGTAATGATCCCTGGTCGGTGTGGAACGCAGATCCCTCAGGAGGGTCCAACAACAACTGGGCATCCAATCCAGAAGGCACCCAGACTGGGAAGAGTGCTGCAGACCCCTGGAGTGCCATATCACAGGGCCACCCTCAGGCTTACCAAGGCCCAGGTAGGAGCAGCTTCAGCCATGATGAGTTGTGGGCACATGATCCTGTATCCAAAGTTTTGTTCTTGTAATTTAACTTTGGTTTCTTGATTCTGTCGTGATTCTGTTGTTACAGACGATAACAAAGCTAAAACAAATGTTTAGCTGAAGCAGTTCAGAGACTCTAAATCTTGATGGCTTAATATGATGATAGGCATGAAAAAGTCACACAGACTAAATCCAAACTCTCACAGACTTTGAGGCGCGCTCTTGATAAGTGTGAGTGCTTCAGGCTATCTCAGTCACTTTTATTAAGCTTTCTGATGTTTGAATCATGTTCTTATCCAGAGTACATTGCAAACTTCATAATGTGCAGCACATTATTGTCCAGTCTCCTTGTAAATGTAAACAAATGTTTGTATGTTGAAGCAGCATTCAATTAAAGAGAGAGTATTAAAGAGGGTGCCGTCTTTGAAACCAGCCTCTGTCTTGAAATGCTTGATGTTAGCTACTGTCCCTTTAAGCCCCTTCCAGCACTCAAGAACACAGCATTCTGGATGCCTCCTCCACTGTTGCCATACAACAATGTTGTTTTTACTTTTTTTTTTAAATGACATATTTGCCCTGTAATAAGATTCACCATCTGTTGATGTCAAAATTAGAGAAAATCCCATGTTGATCCTGCTGAAATCTTGTGTGACATATTGAGCACGCTGTGAAGAGCCGCCCGAAGTCTCATTCAGACTCATTTGCATCTCAGTTTGAAACTTTGCTCATATTGATTTTCATCATTATTATTATTATTTTTAAATGTCCATTTGTAAGAGTTAGGAAAGTGGATAGAACAAGAAACAGGTTGAGAGTTGGACACGTGGGAAAGGTGCTACAGGTTAGGCTTAAACCCAGACCGCTTGATCCTGGTAGGGCACGGAGCACTGGGCCATACCAGCAGCCCTCATCCATCGTTTTAAGGTTTGATTTTGAAATATGAAAGAAGACTAATACCACCTCTTTAAGTTATGAAAATGTAAGCCTGAAATAAGTTTATTTGCAAGTTTTCATATGTGATCATTTGTTTCTCATGTTTAAATATTGGGATCGGGCAGCACTGTTGCAAGCAAGTGCAAAACTTTCAACTTTTTGAGCTCTACTTGTGTGGACTGGATAGAAAATATGTCTGCACAGCACTCTGTGTCTCTATCTTTTTTAGAATCATAAAACAAGGTGGTTGTGTTACATCAGCCTACACTATTAGGTCTTAATATTAGGTGTCTCAGTATTTCATTACAATCAAGATTTTCATACATGTAAAATGTGTATGTTTGGTTGAGAAAATAAAATACAGGAATGTTTCTAGAAGAGTTCAACACTACCTGTGATTATGATCAGTGGCTTTAGTTTGTGAGGATGTTTAAATGTGCTGAAAGAGAACTGTTTTTCATTGGTTTTTGTCTTGAAAACAAGATTTTTTTTGTTCACCAGGAAGATGATGGAACACATGTTTTGCAGAGTGAAATATAGGTCAGATTGTTCTCGCACGTAATATCTAGCAGATGGGGTTTACAGAGCAACATGAGAAGAAATATTCTTTGAGTTTCATGTGATGTTTTCTGTCCTTACTTTTACCTTTTCTCATTCTGTATTTTGAAGGCTAGTATCTTAAACTAAAACAAATTGAAATCCTCTATTTTAATGTACAAATATTTTTTTACTCAGGTTGTCACTGATTCGGACCAGTTCAGCTCAGTCTGTCCCTCCAGCACGTGGATCAGACAGTCCAGTCATGATTCTGTTTTTGCCAGACTATGGAAAAGTTAGCCTCATGCATGACTCAGGATGACAGACTACTGGACCTGTTTTTTTTTTTTTTAAATTCTCCACTTGTTATGGAAGAAAGAGAACTTTAAGAAAAATAGCAATGAAAAGAATTAACAGTCCTTTCCCTTTTCTCTTTCCCTTGCCAAAGACATCTACCCGTATCCTTACCTTATTGATTACACAGGTATTCCTGCATCGCCTGGAAGCTTTTTTCCTCATGGTTGTGTGGACTGGCATGAGAGTTAATGAAGAGAATGTCCAGCAAATTGAATAAGGGAATCCTTTAAAGTGTTGAAAGCATGTGTGTGGATCATCCAGTTTGATATTAACTCTTAATATTAACAGTAATAAGTGAAGAGTGAACTTTTGGTTTGTGTGTCTAACCTCCGAAAAATGTGTTTGACTGGAATTTCGTGAGCATGAAGTAAACATAGTAGGGGTGGGAGAAAATAGTTGTCTTTTTTTGTTAAAAAATTGTTGTTTTTTTCCCAAATTTAAATCCTTCATTTTAGGCTTTGTTTATAAGCTGGGTTGAAAAAACATTACCACCTTTCTCCAGCACAGGGGAAAATGTTTTTCTTTGACTACCTAGCAACATGATGTCAGATCCTCTGAATACATCTTAAAAACTGACTCACATGTGATGTTCATTTTTTGGGGAAATATGGCTCCTGACGTGGGCTGGTGTTAAATAAGGGAAGTAAAATCGCAAAAATCCCCAATACCGGAGAATCGCAATTTAAATCAAATCGGCACCCCAAAAGTTGTAAGCGAATCAAATCAGGAGAAAGCATATTGTCCCAGCCCCAACACAGTGTGTTTATGGAATTAGAGCCCTGGTTTAAAAGTGCAGAAATCCTTAAGACTTAAAGTTTTTAGCTTTTACTTCTAAGTTTAATGCTCAAGGAACAAAAGACAAAATGCTCAAAGGAAGGCTTTTAAAAAATATAGTTGCTTTTGTTTTATTGTAGATTATTTTTGTATGGTATTTTCAGTTGATGTTAAGAGTACAAGAAAAACTGAAACCTCACTGAATGAACTCAGATAGCAGTTAGCGCTGCTAAGTTATGCTAGTCCTCTGTAGCTTAGCTGCTGCTAATCTCATGTTTATCCACCGTTAGCTTGTTTGAATTTTCCTGATTTGTCATTAAATCCAATAACTAAATGTTTAAAACAGATTTTTTCAATAAAATCGTCTGGCCAGAGGAAAACAGTATTTTAGTCTATCTTCAGCTTATGCTAACCGTGGCTGTTTCACAAGCTAGCTTAAACTTTGGCATGCCATTGTTGCTTTTGGTGAAATGAAATCTTGTTTCTCTGACTTTTAGATTTTATTACTGTTTAAGGTTATTATGGACTTTTAAATAACAGATTTCTGATAGTGGTCTAAACTTGATATCCCCAATAATCAAAAAGTCTACACATAGTCACTCAAGGATGCACGGTCTCATTTCTATTCAAATATTATAAACAGCAGTCATGGAAATTTCAAGCAGCTTTTTCCTACGATAAATCTGCTCCTTAAACCTCCAGTCCCAAACACACACAGAATACTCACAGGAGCAGTGCAATACATTCCTGTCCTTCTTCAGAGCAAAGATTGACAGTATTCACTCTCATCTCACCAGTTTTCTCTCAGCTCCAGCTACACTGTCATCCTGCTCACAGCCTAAAGTCCCTCACCCCCTCCAGTGTTTCTCTTAGGTCTGACAGAGTGAAAAAGAAGCCCTCATCAAGAAAATAGAACCAGTCACCTGCCTACTGGATCCTTTTCCCACAACACCTCTCTGCTATAAGTCGTCACTACAATAATAAACATCTCCTTAAGATCTGGTCATGTTCCATCAAAACTCAAAGCAACGTTTATCAAACCTCTTCTATGGTTATGTACGCCTGTGGCTCTGATTTAGAGAAAAAACAACGTGTGTGTGTGTTTGTGCCCTCAGGAGCAGAGGACGATGAGTGGGACGATGAATGGGATGACGTGAAGTCCACTGGAGGTTACGCTGAGTCTGAATCTGGAGAAAGCGGCGCAATACAAAGAGGAGGAGCTCATGGATCTTCAATGAAAATCTCCCTGAACAAGTAGGTTCTTATAGTGAAAGAAAATGTGATAGATTTAGATCTTTATTGTATATATTCATGATGATAACTTGCAAGTAACACATTGTCCCTTTATTTGTTGAGATATGTTGCGTGTCTTGGTGTGTTGTCATCACCAAACCTAAAAGTATGATTCCAACAAAAGGGACCCTCCCTGCAGAAACCAACTGCACATCTTTACAAGAGTTCAAAGTCTTATCATGAGCATGACTTTTCCATCTTGTTTCTGTCTTTGAGCAGGTTTCCTGGATTCTCCAAGTCTGGTCCAGAGCTCTACCTCCTGTGCAAGCAGCTGGCAAAGGGCAAAGACAAGTTACCAATCTATGTAGGTTATCTGCAAATGTCTCTACCTGTTTCATACTGGATATTGTGACATGTTTTTACTTTTTGTATCAGAAATCTAAGGTGTGATTGTTGTACAGCACATTTATCTTAGATATAGTTTTTGTTAGATTATTGAAGTTGCAAAATTGCTCCTTCTGACAAAACACTGAATAATTGACTGTACTGTGTCAGACATTGTTGACAGTCTTTGCCAGTGATCTGTGTGAGCTCCATGAAATAAAGAGCAACAGTTTTTTAAACCTCATGTTTTCTACTCAGATGGGGGAAGTTGGTCCGGTGTGGTCTTACCCTGAAGCTCAGCTGGACTGTGTGGTTGCTGATCCCAAGAAAGGCTCCAAGATGTACGGCCTCAAGAGCTACATCGAGTACCAAATCACACCCAATGTAAGTGTTCGGAAGCATTTTGATAGTGTGTGTGATTTTAATAGGGGATTCGATCCAAAAAAATGACCTGCAGTGTACCTGACTTCATGTCATTGATTTTCAGACCACAAACCGACCAGTCAATCACAGATACAAGCACTTTGATTGGCTGTACGAGAGGCTTCTAGATAAATTTGGGTCAGCAATCCCCATCCCCTCCTTACCAGACAAGCAGGTGACGGGTAAGTACCAACTTTGTCACATGTAAAGCACAGAAGAGATAAAGATTGCTGATGACAACTTGAAGAGAATGACGCTTCTTTTTTTGCACTCTCCCGGCTGTTTTAGGGCGATTTGAGGAAGAGTTTATAAAGATGCGTATGGAGCGGTTGCAGGGATGGATGACCAGGATGTGCAGGCACCCGGTTATTTCCAGCAGCGAAGTATTCCAGACTTTTCTCACCTACAAAGATGAGAAGGTGTGTCTTCACTTTTTGTCCCTTGAGATTGAAGCATGCCTCCTAGGATTATTGACCATCATCTGTAGGCAGTGAACATGTTATTTAAGACTAACCAATATTGCTTAAACTTGGTCAGTATTGCTTAAAGCTGCCATAAGGAGCTTTCTGTTGTTGTTGATTTTTGCGCTCTCCTCTGTGGCCAAAGTGATATCCCTTTAATTTTGTCCCTGTGAAAATACTCACACATGCTTTCTTCTAACAATCAAATGTGAACTCCCTGTGAGTATTTGCTGTGAAAAAAAGTAAAATAGCGTTTGTTTTTTCTACTCACCATGCTCTAAGTAATCTCACCTGACACCAACCCCCTTGTGATATTTTCAATCATTAAAACTTGAGATACAGAACTTTTTCAGTCTCATTATTGTCTGTTTAGTTTGCTTTTCTGTGTAATAAAAAAGCTCCACTTCAATCACTGATGTGTTGTTGCAGGACTGGAAAACGGGAAAGAGAAAAGCAGAGAAGGATGAGACGGTAGGAGTCATGATTTTTGCAACAATAGAACCTGAAGCTCCAGACCTGGACCCAATTGAAGTGTGAGTTTTTGTCCATTTTTACTTAAAACTCACACAAGTAGACCAACATTTCTATAATTAAAATAACTATCTCCTTTGTCGATTGAAAATGTTTCCACAGGGAGCAGAAATGTGAGCAGTTCAGCAGGTTTACCAAATCCATGGATGACGGTGTGAAGGAAATCCTCACTGTCGGCCACGAGCACTGGAAGAGATGTACAGGCCGTATGTACACACTGAAACTGAGCATAGCGTTAGTTAAGGCAGGCCACAAAGCCAAAATCGGCCTGCAGAGTGTCAGCTGCTCCTGACACCAGCCCTGTATCAGCTGCTCAGCTGGTTCATTTACTCATCCGAGCCCCTTCCTTTAAGCTGTGTTTGATTTTACCAGTGACATACATGTGCATTGTAACTGATGCATGCTCTGTTCTGTACCTCGGAGGGTCTTTGCTGCTGCCCTCCCTGCTTTTGTTCTTCTTGAATGCACATTAAAGAGAGGGGAGGTGTGCTCTTCCTACCTCAGGCTTTTGCATTCCACATAGGCACATGGAAGGGCAGGGAGCTCCCAGAACAGATATACTGCCAAATTTACCTTATTCAATAAAAATAATGTGTTCTTTTGATAAGAGGGGTCCTGAGTGAACTAGTAATGTAAACGAGTAAATGTATGTATTACTACACACACACACACATTCTCACAGGTCACACCTCCACTTTGTGCTGTAACTACTATTTACATCATAGAGCTGTTCATTGTGTTGACTGTTTGGTCAACTGAGGGAACATTTCATTTCATGTTTGCATTCATTTTTTCTCTTCAGCTTTGCCGAAAGAGTACCAGAGAATTGGTAAAGCCTTCCAAAACCTTTCATCAGTTTTCACCAGCAGTGGATACCAAGGTACAGCAATATTTGATATCTGGTGACTTGTGCAGGTGCAAGCTCAATGTCAGGCTGTCTCTTTACTTTGTAGTCTTTTGAAATGCCTTTAAAATGCAGATGGTGTCATAAACTGTCATAAACACAACCACGGCTTATTTTAACCCCCTCTTTGCTCTAGGTGAGTCAACCCTGACTGATGCCATGACAGCAGCGGGAAAGACATATGAGGAGATAGCTCAGATGGTGGCAGAACAGGTAGGAACTAAGCCAGGTGTCTCATACTGTCACTGTCTGCTTCAGACTTTTACAAAGATCCCCCGAGCACAGACGAGTACATTTTTTTAAACTCTCACACTTATCTCCACATGGGACAGTTTGTAAATATTTCCTGCTTGCGTCAGTGTTTACATCCTTGTTGTGATGTTTCATTGAACCCTGCAACCCTGGCATCCTGAGTGTGTATCTGTTTGAGGGGGTAGCCACAGGAAAACTTATCAAGAGTGAATCTTTTCCAGACCCTTTTTATGATTGTGGCTTTCCTGGTGGTTCTGTGTGGTTTGATCACTATGGTGTGTAATAATAACACCGACCTTTAGCCTTTTTGATATCCCAGCAGCTTCCAGAGGGAGGAATCGTCTGGTAAGCGTGTACTGCTGCAGACACGTTTTTTTCAGTGCTCCTGTAGAATTTAGCTTTACTGTAGCTACTCTGAATTTACAGTGCGTAATGTGCAGTGAACCCTGGACTCTGCGTTCAACATTCCCTTGTTAACCTGAGGAAGGTTAACCAATCTCCACCATTAAACTCAAATTCCCATAATGTTTCAAAAAGATCTTTAGATTTATGTCTTTTTCCCTGTGGCGTGATGTGGTCCTATATCCTTTTCTGTCACTTTCAGATCAACGTGTTATTTCCTGTTTTGGACCGTTGCTCTAATTATAGGTCACATTTATCTCTTTCTGACTCTGTCCATCTGTTTTCAGCCCAGGAAAGACCTCCACTTCCTCATGGAGACAAATAATGAATATAAGGGTCTTCTTGGGTGCTTCCCGGACACCATTGGAGTTCATAAGGTAGGCTGGGAAACAATTACACAAAGATTTAATTGGAAACAAATGAACCTGCAATCTAGAGTTGAGGTTTTAGCTTGGGATGCTTTTTTTTAAGATTGGTTTCCATTGTATCCTTGGAACCAATGTCAGCCTAGCCAAAATTAGCTTAGCCTAATTGCAATTCTTCGATATTGGTTATTTTTTGGGATTTTACTTCCCTTATTTAACACCAGCCCATATAAAGTTGAATGATGTCTACAGACTATATCAGGAGCCATATTTCCATAAAAAATGAACATCACACGAGTCAGTTTCGAAGCATAGACTATATAATAAATGGATGTAGCTTCTGCGACATCACCCATCTGTTTCTGAAACTGATTTTTTAAGCAAAACAGCAGGAGCCGCCATATTGGACATGAGGCTGGCTTTGAGTCTCTACAGTAACGGCCATAAGGCTCCCAGCAGTCACATGAACTGAACTGTGCCTCTGATTGGACGAACTGGCAATCTTAATAAACTTGTTTGCACATTTTCTTTGTAAAATTCCACTCTTCTTTCTTTCTTTCTTTCTTTCTTTCTTTCTTTCTTTCTTTCTTTCTTTCTTTCTTTCTTTCTTTCTTTCTTTCTTTCTTTCTTTCTTGTGTCTGTCTATCCTTCACCTCCAAACAAAGAATCAATTAAGCGCTACCCCATTTACTCTCTTTAACTACTTCGTGTATAACACATATGAACGTTAAATAACACATCAGAGTGGGTATTTTGTCAGTCTTATACTTTTTTTCGATGCTAGAATGGTAAAGGTAGTTTTTAAAATTTTTATTTATTTAAAAAAGAGAAAGAAAAAAAAAAAGGCTTTTCAAATGAGGCCCAGAAAATGTTAAAAACAAACAAACGAACAAAAAAACCTAACTCAAGTAATTGAGGTATCTGGTTTTAACCCCTGCAGGCTGCCATAGAGAAAGTGAAGGAGGCTGACAAGTTGGTGTCTGCCAGTAAAATAACCCCTCAGGACAAAGTCACCATGGCTAAACGAGTCAGCACCATGTCTTACACATTACAAGGTAACAAACACAGTCACTCTGAAATACATGTGCTTCAATGGTCACACAGTGTCTGACTTAAGTTATGTCTCTTGTTTCTCACAGCTGAGATGAACCACTTCCACAGCAACCGCATCTATGACTACAACCGAGTCATGCAGCTGTACCTGGAAGAGCAAGTCAAGTTTTATGAGACGGTAAAGACCTTTTAATCCACCATCTATCATGGTTAATTGAAATTTGTAACAATTCATCCTTTATGCTAAACCTTGGGAGCAGAATAATGCTTAGACATCCAATGACCCAGTTTTTCTCCTTTTCACCCCACAGATCGCTGAAAAACTGAAACAAGCACACAGTCAATTCACTACAATGTGAAAACAGCTGCCCTCACTACAATCCACTACAAGACAGGAAGAGTCAAAAACAGGCTCAAAATCCAAAATATTGCTGACTCTGCATTCTGCTCTCTATCTTTAATTTAGATTTAACTTCTTTCCTCTTCCTCTTACCTCATCTCTTCCTCTACTGCTCAGGCCAACAGTCCCAGCTCCCATTGTTACATTTATCCACTGCTCTTTGATGTTTGTAAACAGTAACATGCAGGACATGCAGGAGCTGAGAAAAAGCTTTTAAACCATTCATTTTTCATTATGAAGCATACTAGCTTGGGACACAGAAAGTAAACGAAGGTAAATTAGATTTCATGAAGTCAAACTCGGGAATTTCTCTAAATTTTGGGGCAAATCTTCATTTTTGTAGAACCATTGATGTAAAAATGCATGAGCTTGCAGTTTATTAAAGCAATATTGGTCATTCTTCTTCTTCTTTCAGTGCTAAAAATGAAGGTGATGAGATCTTTTATACAAATTGCAAAACTACGAGACACCAAAAACCAAAGCCATCCTCTCCTTAAGGGTTCATTAGGAGGGCTCAATTACATCAGATCAGAGCTTTACTTTTCTTTCTAAGCTAATAGTAGGTCTGTTTGTTTTATCTTTGTAAGAGAGCGCTTGTTTAAGTCTTGCAAGAGTGTCTCCTCTCCATGTTCACTGCTGCAAGTCCTTCCCCCCACCCTTTCTTCCTGCACTTCCTCAAAAGCTAACAGGAATCTCCACCCTCTTCCTGTCTTGCCCATGTGCCTTATCCCTCAGAGGAAAATGGAAGCTGTAGGCCGAGTTATGCCAACCCCAGCCTGCACAGACCATGACACTGCAGTTTACAAGTCAGAAGAGGACAATTGCAGGATACATGATACTCAAGTTTGGGCTTCTCTCGCTCTCTCTTTCTCTCTCTCTCTGCTGGTTGTCCTCAAGAATTTTTGTCCTTTCTTTGACCACATGATGGTGTTTTATATGAAGGTGAAACATGTGATATTAAATGGTTAGACTAGAAGGACAGTTTGGGGTGGAGACATGTATGCAGTTTTGCTTTTCACTGCCCACTTTTCAATCAGCCTCTAATCTTATTCACCCTTTGTTTTGCTATCTTGATACGTGAAAAATATACATTTATATATATTTACATATTCTATCTGAGCTATCAGGTGCTTCTTGTCACAGAAACTATTTTATGTATAGAAATATTTGCAATACAGTGTAACTCAAAGAGCAAAAATTCTGTTTGATTTATTAAACAATGATTTGTACTCTGTACTGGGACTTGATTTATCTCTGTTTGAGTGTCTGAAACAAATCTCTTCTTCATGGCTGCATGGCTCAGAGCGTTCGACACTACAACACTATGTCTGACTTGCTCACAGTGAAGTCCTTATTTGCCTCAGCACACTCTTGCGTAGAGATGGATCGGAATGAGAATGAGTTGGTTGCCTGTGCGAAGGGTCAAAGAGTGTGTTTGTGGAGGAAGTGAAAGAGCTCTTTTAAACTCACACTCAGCTCACGCTCCAATCAGGTGCAGCTGGATGTGTCGGCCACATAAAGTAGCCAGTCAGGAAGATTTAATACCCTGGACAATGCATCCATTAATTTTTCTTTTGATTCTGGTTTTGAATGTGTTTTCTGCTCCGTTATAGGCGTCACTCTCGAGGGTCCACACAGTGATTTTTGTTAAAATGCTCTCTTTCTTTGCCTCAAATATCTAAGAAAAAAAACCTTTGACCTTATTTAAACTCATAATGAATCTGCACCTTTTTCTAAATCTTTGACCCATCCGCTGAAACTCTGCTACACACATGCCTGAGATTCTGACACTGACCTGGTAACGGGTAAAAGGTCTTTGGAAATTAACCCATGAAGTCAATTGCTTTTTATGCCAGTTCTGTACAACAGTTATATATTTTTTTCTTTCCCAGTCTGCCAGAAACTTTTTAAGAAGGGATATTGCGCTTTTTTTTAAGGCTTCCCACAGATCCTCTGGTAACCAGCTTTACATGATTAACAGCTCAATAAAAGACCTGTTTTCTCTTCATGGTATTTAAAAAAAAAACCTTATTTTAGCCCCTGTCTTCTTTTTAGCTGCTGTCTCTTTAAGGCTTTTCTTTTCCTCTGATTGGCTTGTACTCTGGAGGCAGAGACATGGGCAGACCTTGGTGTTTGAGGCCCATGTCTCTGCATGTTATGAACCAGTTTATAGATCCTCTTGTAGTGCCCTCATCATTTTAACAAGTCTGATGAAGATCTTGTGCTTTTTTTTCTTTGAATGGACCATTTTTTGCAGTTAACAGACGTTAACATATTTCAACAATATATAAATATTTAGTTGTTTGAAAACTTGCACGCTTGTTACTTTAAAATATGGGAAAGCATAATACCCCCTCTTTAAGTTTTCACTTGAGCCACTCTTTCTAATAGAAATGAAACAAAAGATGCAATATGAATTGTCTTTATGCCACAATTTGCGCAAATACTGTACAGAATGTCCCATTTTTGACTGAGTTCTCCAATGCAGCAACCCTTATCAAATCAAAGAGTTGGGGTTATTACATCTATTAAAATTAGGGATTCACAGTTAGTGATACAGGAAAAATTTTAATTTTTTTCTTACAACTTTTTGCAACAAAGGCAACTGATAAAAGTTGCTATTGTTGACTTTTCAACAATCCCTTTACATTACAGTATGTGATCTGTCATTACATACAAAAAAGACCAAGCATTGGCATCACCGGTGTGTGTTGGTGGTTTTGTTCACTGTTCTTTCAAGGAGCTATTAAAAAATGCTCATTGCAATTAAGATGTATTCAAGTAATAGAAAGCAGCAGTAGCCACAGCTAGCCTTGGCACCAACAAAGAAGTGTGTGGCTTTAGAGTTGCAATGAGTTTATCAGATACAACCCAGGATAGAAAACCGAGAACTTCAGCAGAAAATGGCACAGTACCCAACAGAAATGGGTTGCACCACTTTTTTTCAAAACATGGTTCTCTTTTTCTTTTTTTTCCTCAGGATTTTATGGAAAAGTTAGAGTAAGTTTATCATACTATTCTGAGGAAAAACTGAAAATAATGTCATAAGGTTTGCCTGTTTTATCTTTGATATCAGAATTCTGTCTTTAAGGATGTCGTGAGGTGAACAGTATTGCATGCTACAACTTGCAGTAACAATAACTGACAATTGATTTAGGTATAATGTATTACATCTGAAGGGTCAGAACTGTCGTCTTCTTTTGCGTTTATAAAAGTGACTTCAGTCAAAAATTGTAAATTTTGAATTTTGATATGCATCCTTGCTGCATTCATCTTAGCCTTTCTTATCCTCAGGTGGTCAGGACATATTCAACACTCCACGCATCCCTAACTCAAATGTTCTCTGATGTTCTGACTGAGTTGTTTTATTCAAATTGTACTCAACACACTTAATTTATAGCCGGATGAAACTTGAATCAACAGTAAAATGATAAATAAGCAAAAGAGCACTCAACATTTGAATTGCATATAATAGAAAAAACATAGTCTGCCAGAGAAATTGTGTTCATTAACACTTCCCACAAACGTACTTTCCTTTGGCTGGGTTTCCACTGAGCCCCTGAAGTCCTGCATGGAACATAACTTAGCTTGTACCTTTAAGTTGTTATCTTGTACAAACTAGACAAAAATTTCAATTTTTGCAGGACTTCAGAGGCTTTGCAGGTTTCTAATAGTGCATCAAGTGTCATATGTCAAACTAATGGTACAAAATAGAAGTAGAAAATAAACAAGACTCACAGTTGAAACAAAAAATAAATCTACAGTAAAAAGTGTTTGTTCAAAAAAATATGCAGCAAAAAGTTGGTCAGAGTGGTTGAAATGATCAAGTATGTCATCCATAACTGCAGGTAGAGTAGTTGTTAAAAATTGGCGTGTACTGCTTCATGGATCACAGGATGTCATCGTCCCCTCAGTGTCCTAGTGAGATAACCGTGTAGTTCCTGTTTCCATTATTGTTCTTGTGTCCTTAGTATTGTCATTACAAAAGTGTGTCAAGGTGACAAACGGGCCCTGAAGTTGCGTGGCCGGATCATCATACTGACTTTGCGTAGAGAGTAATAGTCTGAGTCTTTCCAGGAGTACCAAACGATCCCATCAGGACCCAGCGGCCCCCGGTTCCTCGGGGTGTAATGGCCACCCTGCAGGATGAGGAAGTAGTAAACATTCATGTAACTTTGAGCGCATACTGTGATGGGTTGATCTAAGAACACTTACCCTGTAGTAGACGCCGTTGAGGTTAGCATAGAAGCACTGGTTGTACCACCAGCCGCCGTGGGAGATCTCTGCACAGATGTTTCCACTGTCGGGCGTACTGAAGCCCTGCTTGTCGTGGTACCAGCTGAAAGAGTCCTGGGCTGTGCCACTGTAGCCTGACACATGGAGACGGTACTGATGCTCCTCATCCTCCACGCTGCACACAAACACAGACAGAGAGTATGAAAATGTGCTTAAGATACAGATGGCTCTGTGTGTGTTCCTGAAAGTGACCTGAAGCTCTGGTAGATGGCGTGTTTGTGCTTGTTGCTCCAGTCCTCCAGGTCAATGCGGAGGCTGTAGTCTGCCTGGGTGCTCAGGTCGTGTATGTGATCGTTGCCCAGCCAAAACTCTGAATGCAGGTCACCAAAGCCATCCCTGTAGTCTCTCCAGTTGCGGTCAAAGCTTACTGAACCATCAAGGCGCCGCTGTATCACAGTCCAGCCACCCCCTAAAGCAAAATGAAGGCATCACACTTGAAAACAGTTGCAAAACAGTAATGTGTGCTTGCCTGTCAAAATCAATTTATAATTGCACATTTCATCCATTACTATAAAAATATAAACAACCACGCAAGCAGAAAATGTTCGATCGGTTTTCCACAAGACCCCCAAGGTGACTACGCCAGAATGACAACTGTATCAGTGGCGGCAGGTGATTTAGGAAACACTGTGTGCACATAGGTAGTCTAACTCTCTACTCATCAGCTAAAATTAACTATCTTAAGCTTTTTTATGTCTTTTTCTGGGTCGACAGTCTCCTGCATGGCTAGTTTGAAGGTTGTGGGTTCAAAAGTCTGGGAGTCCCTGCCATATTCACTTTGACTCAATTGTATTTAATCAGACTGCATTGGATTTGGATTATATTTTATTGTGTAAGCTTGAGTTCTGCTCAGTCAAAACAAAGAGGATCGATGGTTTGTAAACACATTCAGTGAAACTTCTTGAAATCCTACAGTCAGACTTAAACCAATGTTCTACTTCTTTGTGTTCATGTGTGACTCACCTTCTGTGTCCATATCACAGTAGACCTCCACAGGCATGCCGGCGAGTGATGGCACCACTGTGTACAGACCTGACCTTCTCACTCCATTGTAGTAGATGGAAGCACAGTCTATTGGACAGTTCCTCACATGCTGGAGCTCTGAATGATGGAAGTGTAAGAAAGGAGTGAGTGAGGAGCCATGGAAGTTTGATGCCCTCTGCTGGATGATTTTTGTACATGATGGCAGTGTTTAAGTAAGGGTGTTTACTGTTTACCTGGGTGATGGGCTTCTTGAGTATTCATCAGCGAGTTGGGTCGGACAATGTTGATCATGCAACCCGGGCTTCTTTTTACTCTATCCACCAAAAGTGTCAGATTTTGAAGCTGATGCTAAACGAAAAGCAGAAAAAAAGTCAAATACGAACAAAGGTTCTGAGGTTTTGTTCAGGCTTTTTTTTTTTTTTTTTTTTTTTTTTTTTTTTGGGGGGGGGGGGGGGGTTGTTTTGTTTTTTTTACCTGCAGGTCCAGGATCAAAGTACCCTGTAGATGCAGTAAGGTGGTAGCTTCGACATAGTGAATCTCCAGCTCATGAAAACGCTGCTCCAAGGATGTATTCAGGTGGGTCCTCTCTTCACTCTGACAGCAAACAAGAAAGTACCCATCAATAAAAAATAAACTATGACTTCCGGATGTGGGTAACAAAAAAAAAAGGTATTTTATTATCTACCGTCAACCATTAACTTTTACTGTTTCTAGCCGAGCGGTGACCACGAGTTATAGATACATTCAGCGTCATAGACTTAATCTTGGCTAATCAGATGATGACAAGAAAACACGGAGAGTTGGATGAATTTGGTGGCAACAGTACACAGAAAGCTAATTCTAGCAGTGAGAATGCTAACATTCTAAAGGCACAGTGTACCACGTATGGCTGATGATAAAGGGGACGAGGAAGAACTGATTGAGCTGCATTAGCAGCCACTGTAAGTTAGTGTAGTGAATTGCCATCATGTACTGAGTTCTTAAGCTAATGATAGCCAAACCTGGCAGACAGCTGTTAGCTTATGTACTCTAAAATGAGGATATGTCCAGACTAAAACATAACCTGTAAGAAATGAAGCCGAAGCAAATATTCGAAAAGCTACAGTTCCTTTGGTGTCTGCTAAAGGCTAGTCCTGGAAATACCAGAAACGACATACACACCATTTAAAAAAGACAATCTTCACAACAAAAATTAAATGTTAACAGGCTGGTTAAAAACTACAAACCCTTAACAGGGCTTGAATAGTTGTGTAACTCAGTGGCTTGGAAGATAATATATGTGATGACATATGTGATGGCAAGCCTTTTGTTTTTGACACTTAAGCTCCAGTGTCCGTCTTCACTAAGAAATAAATCCAAGAAATAAGCAGAGAAAAACACAGATGTCCCTTCTCACTGCTTAACTTTGTTGATGTCATGGTGACTTCTATGTGCTGTAAACCAGTATGGTCCTGGACGACCTGATCACAGATAAATAGAAATAGCATTTAGAAATAACATATTTTGGTGCTGATAATCTAATTTTAAATTGTACATAACGAATAGGTATATAGAGGTGAGACTTTCAAGATCACTTAAAAAGTCCTCACAGGGACTTTAAGGGGTGATGATCCTGAAGCCAGGCAAGTTGAGAACCACTGGTCTAGACGTTCCCAGATAGGGTTTTCCCGCTGTGGCATTAGCTCAGGGATAGCATGAAGTCTGAGTAAGTGGCTTTCTTTTGCACTTTCCACTAATAGAGTGTATTTTAGTGTGTTATGTTGTGTCATGTCATATTCTAACACATGTACTATGATTACTCACATTGAATTATTATGCAGATATTATATTCCTTTGTATATATTATTTACTTTTAGAAGTAAGGTAACGTTTGAGGTTTAGGATTTTGGGATGGCCAGTAATATTTCAAGGAGGGCATATACCATCCAAGACTAGCAGAGCTTTTTTATTACAGCTGAAGCCCTTTGTTAACCTGCAGATGCTCTCTGTGACATGTTGTTATGCATTTGTTTTTGTGCAATAGTGCCACAGTATTTCACTGAGATAATAAGGCTGCCTTTTTTTCTCTAAGAGAATTCTTTTTCATTTTTGCCATGTTTTGTGTTGGTTGTTTCATAAAAAGTCTTTAGCCCCTGCCAAAAACAACCCTGCCTCCACAACCACATAGCACCCAAAATCCCTATTCTCTGGTGCTGCTACTGTATTAGGTCTTTGTAGATTTTTTTTTGTCTCTTTCATTTCAACAGCCATGAAACAAAAAACAACTGAATTTTCAAGCCTTTTCAAGTCAGACATTAAAATTGAAACATGCAGCTTCAGGATAGGAAGAACAGTCCCTATCTTCTAAGACCTAAAGCCACAGTCTTCAGTAGGCACTCTATTCCTAGCCTGGACATGGAGGATAACACTAACTCCCATTAACACACAAACCCTGGAGCCCTCTCTGCTCTCATGTGCAACACATGAACCTTTTCCTCTGGCCACCTTTGGTCTAGCAGGGTGAAGCTAGCATAGGCCCACTGCTTGAGACGCATGAGGCAACACGTGGTGGAATGGGAGGCTAATCCTGTTAGTGACTGAGGTCAAGGACATGTTGGGGGGAAGCCAGCTTGATGACCAGGCATGACGTCACACCGGAAACCTGTATGAAACTAAGTCATGTGTTTTGTGTATTAAAACTCATAGTAAAAGGTTTAGGATTTATTTGATGAAAGTGTGTGTATTAGAACCCAAAAATAAAGAGGTAATTTTTTTCTTAAATGTCAGTATTTTCTAAAAGTTCCACCCTTTAAAGTCATGTTTAATGCTGCATATGCAGAAACAAAAGAATCAGTGAGTCCAGATTAGTGAAAAAGTGAACAGAGTTAAATGTTAGGTCAGGTCAGGTCATAGTCCAGGTGAGGTCTAAAGCGAGCACTCAAAGCAGTTGACAGGATTGTTGCTAAAAGTTGACTCAGGTCTGCTAAGTCAATATGTAAAGTGTCACCTGCAGCTCCAGGACTTTGATGCGGTGCCGATGGTTCCTCAGCTCCTCCTGCAGCTCAGAAATGGTCTCCTTCAACGTCACTATCTGCTGTTTCCTCTCCTCATTCTCGCTCAGCCAGTAGGAAACTTCATCCGTGCAGCGAAACATGTCCGGGCACTTCTGTTCGTCCAGCTGTGGCAGCGTGGCCACAAGCCTACACATGCCATCTTCCATCACCTGTCCGGATGAGGGAGATTTCAGGAAAATAAACCAAAAATGACACAAAAGTTTAACAGCACTGTTAGGTCCTCTGATATGAAAAAGCTTTCCTGTCATGTCATGGCTTTACAAAGCAGAAACGAGCTGACCTCATCATTTCACGTGGCACACAGAGAGGAGTTTAGTAGGTCAAACACTTTATTTTGAACCTGGATTAGTGTTGATACAATTAGCCAGTTAATGAATATTACAGGCATTAATTAAATTGTAAGACTTCAGGGCTGGAAATTAAATTTTGAAGAGACATTTATATGAACCACATGAGGAATCTGACTCGCTACAATAAGCAGTTGACATTTAAAGACCTTAATTTTCTTTACCTGCAATAAGTCCCCAAATATTTTGTCTAACTTTTTGTATTATGGTCTCTGGAATCTATTTAAATATATTACCAGGAATTTCTTTCATTCATTCATTCATTTATTTATTTATTTATTTATTTATTTATTTATTTATTTATTTATTGTATCCATTGTCTTTCTCTTGAATAACTTTGATCTTGTTTGGTGTTTATTCTGAATAGTTATTCAGTTTTATGCTTGCGGTTATTCTGAAGTGTTTCAAAAGGCACTTAAACACAATTTTCAGTGAAACGTTGCAAATTTAAGTATTCTAATTTTATGTTACTTTATTTTGCCCAAACATATTCGAAAGATAAATATTACATTTTTTTTCTCTATGAATAGGTATTTGCTGTGTTGTTAACTTTTTTTTTTATATAGTAAGACAGGGCACAAGTATCACCTAAAGTGGTTAGGGTCACACTTTATGAGGTTAGCCCTTGAGTGGACTGCACAGGTTAGAGGCCAAACTGCAACCTCTTTCCATGTCATTTGTTTTTCTCTCATCCTGCTCCCTTCTCGATTCAGTGTCCTGCCTCCTTTTTAATAAATGCATAAAAACAGAGAAAGTAACTTAAAAGGATTTTGCACTGCATAAATTCTCTGAGAAGCAATCTTTTCTAATTTTTGCCCTAAAAGGTAAGAATATGTGTAAAATCCATGGTTCTCGCCCAGATTAGTGGATTAGCATTTTGTCAGGCTATCAGCAATAATTAACTGCTCTTTTTTTTGTCCGCTTTAGCACACTGTAATTCAGCTGCTGCAGTGTCTTCTTGCTTCATAGTAGATAATAACATCACTGCACTGTGTCAACTTGCAAAAAAACACTTTGTAAAATTGAGTCATAAAAGCCAGCAGGGCTAAGTTTACATTAACTACTCTGCACTCCGTATTTGTTATTGTCAATATAAACTAATTTAAAAAGGAAATAATAGAATTTCAAACTTGAAAATACAAACATGAGTAATTGTGAATGTATTTTTTAAATTCTGTGATTGTTTTGGATTAGAATAATCATTTTACAGTCCTGAAGAAGGTTTTCTTTTGTTTGACTTCACCAGTCGTCTTAAGACCCTCAATATTTTCTTGTTAACCGTGTGAGTATAGGCAGGATCCTGCTGGAACGATTATATTAAGGTACTGAGCTATACTTAAAGATAATTTGACTGTCACTTTACTTACTTAACTAACATCTCTAAATAAAAGTCTTAAATTAAGTATTTTCTGTCCAATAATTAAAGTAAAATGCTAGTATATATATTAATCTGTAATTTGATACTCTGGGGATGATTTGGCTGTTATCATTCCTGCACTTTCACTAAATTAGGACCTCTACTTGTCAGTTTTCATTTTTATCTCCACATATGTAATTTTACTGTTTTTCTGCTGCTGTCTTGAACATTTGTTTATTGTAATTTATATATGAAAAATGCTCTCACAGAGCTGACACACCCTGGAGTAAAAGGAGGAAACACTGCAGTAAGCTCTGTGTTGTGTATTTAGGATGTGATCACCTGGTTTGTGTATTCCCCACACTGTGCTCCTCCACCGTTACGCTGAGTGGTTGTGTTCAGGATGTCGGCTTTGGCCTCTGGAAGCAACACAATGAGGAAACAGAAAGCAGAGTACACACTCCAGCTGGGAGGGCTGGTTTGGTACAGGAGAGGCATCTCTGCTGCTGCTGCCCTGTTATTTTCTTCCTGCTTTGTCATTGATAGGGAGTGTGTGCTTCACCACGTGAGGCTTTGCTGCTTCTCCCTATTAAAAAAAGAAAAAGAAGAAGAAAGACACCTTTCAGACAACCATCCACTTTGGACTGTTCTGCCAATCCTGTGACAATATTTACGAAGTAAGATTAGTTAGGAAAAAGGTGATGGCCTCAGTCGATCACATTACTCTAGTTTGTCCTCAGGTAACTGAATAAACACTAACAAACAAGCGTGCCCATTTCAGCTGCTTGAGCCAAACTCAGATTGTGACTCCAAATGAGCTTAACCAGGAAGGAGAAAACAATTTTCATAACTCACTTTCTACAGAATAAAAACATGCACAAGAAACATTGCAAAATGCACCAGCTGGGCTTTATTTTGAGTATAAACCTGAAACATGAACAATGCACCTGCTGCACGTGTAATAACAATGTACTCACCCCAGTTACAGACCATCTTCTCTCCCATTCCTGGCCCATTTCAGGCCAGGGGGTTTTCTCCATTTTCTCCTCTTTTTTCCCCTCTGTTGCTCTCTTTCACTCTGTGTGCCTCATGCTCTTCCCTTTCTTTCCTCTCCCTCTCTGCGCAGACATCTTAGTCCCATAATCCACCTCTAAGAGGATTCACAACATCTGAGGGATGGAGGAAGGAACACCAGTAGGGAAGCAATAATTAAAATTATCAGGAAGCAGGAGGTTGGAGAAATATTTCCACAGGAAGATCCGTGTTGTTTGTCAGTACAGATGTGTTTTTAAGTTTCATTTGTGTACTATGCTGCTGTCTTAAGTGTATTTATCAATTACAGGAAACATTATGCTACAACCTTTGGATTCTGCAGCATATTTCAGATTACAAATGAGTTATAGGAAGGGTATGTCAAAGAAACAGATGTACAACAGCTGTACAAAAAAAAAAAAAAAAAAGAAAGAAAGGAAAAAAAAAGTCGAAAAGAGCCAGTTCAGTACTTGAAAGTTTAATTTTTTTGACAATACACGCCTCACCAAAACTCTGATGCATCTGCCCCTTCAGTACATACGTGTTACCTACAGACAGAATAATCCTGCTCACAGCAAGCCGTAATGAAGGCTGATGTGACTGGGAGTGTGAGGGGTGCTGATCCAATTACAGTTGCCAAGCAGCTCTTTACATCTCTATGCCCTCCAGTGCAGTGCAGCATATGTGGGCTCCTTGGTCTTAATTAAAAAACATAGCTTAATGAATGTTTTGTTATATTTTTTTCTTTGTCACTGAAACTAGCACACAAGCCATTTAAAATGTAGCTGCACTGTATGATTTTGCAATGCTGCCTGAGGCATCTCTCTCTTAAATTTGGTGCATATAAAAGTCCTGCAAAGTATTCGAGGCAGCCGTCTGTCCTTACAGGATTTGGGACACAGCACAGAAGACAGCAGTGGCTAATTTAAAGCATGCACACTGAAATCCAGAGGTTAACTCTCAGGAATGTGAAATGCCTCTTTGTTGCACCTTATGGTGTCTGCTGCATGCATGAAAGAGTTACACAACACACCTGGCCACATGGTGGCACTGTTTAACAACTTAAATACCAAGCGGCCAGTTCTGTTCTGATAAATCAATTTCTCACTAAAGTTGCCCAGAGAAGCAATTCACAGAGCGTAGCCAAATTTGTAAAAGCCAGAACAGTTCAGGAGGCGAAAAAAAAAAAAAAGAAGTCAGCTTATCTGATTTGTGATTAATCTGAATGTTTGTACCAAGGGCTGCTAAAGACAAGAAAAAAAAAAAAAATCAAAAATTGTTTTAACTGAATTTTCAATTGTGAATAAATTATCTCATACTTTTTAACAGTTTATTAAAAAACTTTTTTTCTTCGATTTTATCTTTTCATTCTGGTGAAAATACATTTTTTAGGCATCCATTTAACCCAATTATCTTCAGTCAGTTCTCCTGAAGACATTAGCCTGTTTACATGTTACATCTTATGGTGTAATGTAGCAGCTTCACAGGGTTAGAAAGACTTGAATCGGCTGAATTAAAGTTTTCGTGTTGTATTAGTCATATAGTCCCCTGTTTGAACTGTGACTTATTTTTCTTAAGCTTGGCCAAACAATTTGAGGACACAAATCTGCCAGTTTTGCTGTGTACAGGCTTCAGTTAGTTTAACTCAGTTATCTTGAAGAAAATATGGTTTAGATTACAACATTGTAACAACATAAGTGGTACTGTCCTATGTTTTAATGAAGTATGTGTTTTCAAGGAGTTTTGTTAATCCTGACACAATCAACCAGTAACCTTGCTAATAGCTAGCCGAAGCAAGGTTACAGTGTGGCCAGTTTGTCATAACAGACCAATTTAGCATGTAGCAGAGCAAGCAAAATGATGTTACAATGTTTATGCTCTAAGCATTATATCGCATAAAGGAAGCCGTGTAGTTTGTACTTTAAACCTTTGTTTGATGACATTGATAGAAAGTTGCTGCTCACTCAGACTGGCCCAAGCTCTTTTAGCAAAAAAAATCTCCAAAAACTGTAAACCTACTGATGCTAATGAAAAGCTTTTTTCCCCTGTCATTTGGCCATTTTAAATAACCAAATGTCAAAGACAAATCATGAAATTTAAATTCTTTTCATTTGAAGTATTTCATCCTGCTGAATTATTCATCACACATGAAAGCAGGGTAACATTTGTCTTGATATTAAGTGGCTTTTCGCAGCATGTTGACATGGAGTGAAAAGCTGTGGCTGAATGATGTGACACATTGACAGGATGAAGGACAGGCGGCAAGGTTTAAGGAGGAGGTGGAGGCTAAGGAGTTCAGGGTGGGAGGTATTTCACTTCCTGCGCTGAATAATGTCACATGTAGAGAGCACAATAATTCACCAGTAACTTAATGGAAAGTCCAGGAAAAAAAAAAAACATTTTATACCATTAATTTGCTTCAAAACCCTGAATAAAACAATGCTGGTAACTCTGACAATTTTTTTTCTATTTAAGTTTTATATTGATGCTCATGTGTAACTATATATCAGATGTTTACAATGGGGAAATACATAAAGGAGGAAGCAGCTGTTGCTCCATGCTGACATGGAACAAGGAAATTGTAGTCACACTGTGAATTTGGTGTAAACCACCTCAAAGAAATGTAGCTTGTTCTTGGAAAGAAAAATACAAGCATGAATACGTGTGTGTGCATGTAGACGAGAACGCAGGCGGAAGCCTCCAAAATCAAACACAGTATGTGGCTCCTTTGATCTCACACTCTATTGAATGAAACAAGGAGTTTTACAAGCTCTTCTACCCATGAGAAACATTCACGCTCCTTTGATTAAAGTGAAAGGGACACTGGTTCTGTGAACAAAGAGTGACAAAAGATTTTTGGGCAGAGAAAAAAAAGAGATATTGAACCCCCCTATCTTGTTTTATATGGCTCATTGGTGGTATTTCAATAAGGGAAAATAAACTAAGGTGATTCTAAAGGGGTTTGATTTATTAAAAAATATATAAATAAATGATTGCTAAGCCTTCATGGTCACATAACTGAATATAGAAGACTGTAGACCTTTGTGTAAGACCATCATTCATTTTAGTTTTTATAAAAAAGCAAAAAGTATATTTAGTATTTCAAGGAAAATGTCTTCGAGGGTTAAAACTTTTCTTGCCCTGAATAGGTGCTCCCCACTTTGTTAGTATTCATCACTTCCCAAATTATTATTATTTTTTTTTTTTACCTGCTTTCAGTTTTGTAATCATTTCCTGAGGATATTACATGGAAATATTTTGCATTAGCTAAGGCAGGTTTGCTTTACAACAGTGCCAAATTCACAGCCGGTCATTTAACATTTTCATGTAGTTATTAAAGGGAATGTGAGGACTATCTGTTTGAAGTTGATTGCAGTGACACTTTTTGGTTGAAATCGTTCGCATACTGTTGTGATGACATGACTCTTAACATGACGTGTTTGTTTTGGAAATGAACGGAGAGCAGATCTTCTTTTTAACACTACTTTTCTTTGTTCAAGACAACTTTTTACTGGATACAAAGTGATGAGGTGAGGTATTTATCAACAGTTATATACAGCTACTGTTTGAAACATGACAACATGCAAACTTTGTCAGTTTGTGCTGTGGTCTAGTGGCCAGCTATATTTAGCAATGCTGGCAGCCCGGTGCTATGAGAGGCATCTGTAGGCAAATGTGACAACAAGCAAACTTTGTCAGTTTGTACTGTAGTTTAGTAGACGGCTATTTTAGTGCTACTTGCAGCCCAGTGGTCTGATGTATCTGCAGGCTAATGTGTGACATTTGTGAATCTTTATGTCCTGCTCATCTACCAAGCAGCGCCAACATAACCTCACTCTTCAACTTATTGATAGGCTCTAGAGATTGAACAGATCACTGCCGAATAACTGCTGCATGTGGGTTGGAATGAACATTATCACAGCCTTTATCACAGTGTTTTAGCCTTTAGCCCATGCCCTATCACACTCCTCTACTGCTCTGACGTTCTTTCTCTGACAGTTCAGCTCCAGCGTCCACCAAACACTACAAAATGAATCTGAGTATTTCAGCAGAGAAAAACACAGATGTCTCTTCTCACATGCCGTAGATCAATCTAGCACTGTCCAACCCGGCTGGGAAGCTAAGAAATAGTATTTAGAAATAAACGTAAAGTACATCCCACATATGGTCCCCTTTTGTCTTAAAGCTCCTGTGCATAACATTTAGTGTTTATCATGTTGACAAAGCCTTTTATATGATTTTGTCTTGCACATTCATGAGCAGTGCTTTCTGGTAGGGATGCTCATTCTGTTCAAAAATCCTGTTTAATTGGTCGGTACACACAAAGGCAGATGGACAGGCAGAGGTATCCGAGAAACGATAGGCAAAAATCAGGGTCAAAAAAATACTGGCAGAGATCAGAAGGCACTGGAGGACAACACAAGGAAAAGGCTGGAACACTGACTAGAAGTACAAGGTGAACTGGTACAGAGGGGAGGTAAGACTAGGTTTAAATACACAAAAGGAGTGAGGATAACAGGACGCAAGTGAGGCACATTAGGGTAATCAGGGGCATGGAGACACAGAGGGGCAGGAAGTCAGACCTGAAACGAGAGACAAGTGTGAGTAACAAAAATAAAACAGTAAACACAAGACAAGATACATATGGGAGTAAATGAAAGATTGCTTAACCCGGAGACGTGACACATTCTCCTTTCCTTTGACATTCAACCTCCCGCAACTCTTTGTTGTTGTTGTTGAAATTCTTCAACTCACTCCGTCTGGGACCCAATCACAGGCAGTAGTTTGGCATCAAAGATAAAAGTAAATCCTAATTCTAGTGGTGTATTTTATTTTGATCTTATAAAGAGGCATCAAAATAAAACTGTTCCCTAACCAGCTAAACATTCCTCACAGGAGCTTTAAGTTGGCAACATTTCTCAGGATTTTTTCCCACAGATTTTTTACAAACAGATAAAATTACCAAAAGTTAATTAACATGCAGGGCATTTAAGGCCTGTGTTCACTAGCAACGTTTTTTTTCCGCCAAACTGGCAAGGTATTATTTTTAAAATCCCTTCTCTCTAATCACTCAAAAAAAACAAGAACAGGCGGGGCTTCCAATATTAACTTTGTCAGTGCCAGTACTGGGAGGCAGGAGAACCTGGACTTCCAAGGGGAGAAATTTCCTGTAATGGGTCTAGTTACAGGAATAACTCCTGCCCCTTGTTTACAAGATTTTCCTTTCAAGTTTTGTTGAACAGAAGCAAATACCAAGCATTCACAGAAGAACTGAAAAGAAAACCAGCATTTGGAAAAACATAAGAGCTGTGAGACAACTTTAGTACGTGCCAATGAGGTCAGTGGTGCTGCTGTAAGTGGACACAGGCCCTTGAACATATTGTTAACTTTAAAGCTTCCTTTATAAAGAAGTATGTTTAGATCCATTTATCTCTGTATTCAGTACTGAACTGCTTTAACTCACCTCAAATGAATTATCCTGCTGTTTTGTTCCGCGAGGCACTGTTGGTTGTTTTCTCATTGTTGTTAGACAGACTTTTCAGAGCTCTGGCTGAGTGGGTGACATTTCCTTTACAGAAACCATGAGACAAGGTCCTAATTAGTAGAGGAGATGGAGCTTTAGCGGGTGTTAAACCACCTCCTTTATTATGGATGGAGTGTCTGTTTCCCTGAGCCACCAGAACTGTGACCTGTGGACGGGTCTATACCTCTCCAATAGGGTTCCTTTAAGCTACAGCTCTCCTTTAAGCACAGATCAAAGGCCCTGTCACCTGTTTGTGATGCATTGAAAACAGTCAGAGCCCTTGAGTATCTGTATCAATCAATGAGCCAATACCAATCAGTATGCATCGCCTGCCTGCTCCATTTTCTGGACAGATATTTATCCGGGCAGCAGGCCATTACACCAGGCTGTTACTCATCATGATGCAACCAAATCCATCAGATTTCAGTCTTTTTCAGTTTCCCTTGTACTGTACACACACACACACACACACACACACACACACACACACACACACACACACACACACACACACACACACACACTCACACAAAACTAGCTACAGACTTCAAGGTCTAGCTAACGCTTTGGGTTGTAATAAATTTAAGGAGACACCAGACTTAATCTGTTCTATTCATCACTGAGCTCCCCTCGGGATCATGCATCATGTCAACCTTATTACACGAATGCACTAGAGGGACATGCCAGGCTTGATCTTATATGAAAAAGTAACGGGCAGAAAAAGAAAAGAGAGGCAGCTCAGGCTTTTCTCTGATATTAAATGTGTTTCTGTGGGTTAAACTGATAAATCTGCTTACTTCACCTGGTATGTTACTCTGACAGCTTGAATGAAGAGTGAGAATTTTAAAAGTTTATGACAAGGGAGTCCAATCTTTTTCTGACTGCCTTTAAATGTCACATGTGGCTTAAACTCATCTTCGTAAAAAAAGACTTTTTTATTTTGCAGATAGGAGCAGTAATTAAAACCCTACACTGCATCCATAATAATCTTTCCAACAGTATATTCTCCATCAGTGCCAGTATGAATGATTTATAAGGATGACCCGAGGGCGTCACCTTCATCTGAAGCACTGCGCTAATTACAGTCCACTTCAGAAACATCAGCTGACCCTCGTTTAGCACATCTCAACATCACGTGTTATCAGAGTCATCAAGAACATCGCTGCCTCAGTCTTTGTGCCCGTGGGGAGACTTAACCTACTCTTTCACACTGCAGAGAGGAGTATGCTAATTATATACATACACTGGCAAAGATGAATGAACTGTGTCTTGAAAGCACTGTGAGGAATGCTTTCGTAATCTTGAATTTGGCGACCCCTATGGATAAAATTGGTATTGTTTTCGCAGGAGTAAGACCACATTTGCATACAGACAGCATGAGCGCCATTGGAGGTGCATTTATTGTGTCATGCACAGTTATAAAACACACATTCCATCACAAAGCCTACCTTTGATTTGTATTTTAATGATAATTTCTACTTTTTTTAGCTGATAAAAATCAAGGACTTCGGGATTGAGGAATATTTTTTTCTTTCTTTGCTTTTTGTATTTCGTATCCAGCTGGCAGATCTTCATACACTCCCTCTCCCCTCAACTATTTTGCCTCCATTTCCTCTAGTTGTACTGTTTGCATCTCAAGAGGACAAACCTGGCTCAACCCCAGCTTCATGAGAGGAAGACAGCTTTTTACACATACTGTAGTACTCCTCCTGAACTGACAGCCCAGTGGGAGTGTGTGTGCATGTCAGTGTGATGTACACCAGCGAGACCCAAAGTGTGAAAACACAGATTTGAGAAATGTGTATCAGCAGAGCGAACATCATCGCAATCAGTTCAACTCTGCATTTGCAGGTACATCATCGCCGACGCTGTCATTGCTTATTTTAGAATCATGCGTCTTCTATAGAGACAAAGTGATTGGGGTCACTGGGTGTGATACATGACGGCAATACGGACAAGATGAATGCAGAGAAATCTATTCATAGATGAGGAGCAAGTTCAATTCAGACTACTCTCTACATACGCAGGAAGACTCAACGCTGTTGCCAGACCTTTGTCTGTTTTGTTCAAAAATTTACTTCAAATAATCTGTTTTGTGCCATTGCAGTTTGAGATGTTACCTTTAAATTAGTTAATGATTAATGTAATTTTAAGTGAGACATTCGAGATGGAAAGTTTGTAAAATCAGTGAAGTAATTTTAATTTGAGACCAAGCCCTCTTTAATCTTTCCTCAGTGAATGCTACAGAAACAGTATATGACAGATTTACCCGTTTCATCTGTCTGTTCAAAGAATTAGCAAGCTTGAATAGACAGTAGATAGCAGCCCTCCAGCTGTTGTTTAAACTATATCCCAGATGTTCTTCATGATCATGTCAGTGTGCAGCTTTAGAATTTGTTCTTACATGCACTAAAACATAAAAAAATCATTTAAGGTGCTGACATATCTTGGTGGTGCTGAGCCCCTCCCCTATCCATAACACTCACAGGCAGACTCCTCTGCTTGCAGCAGTCCCTCCAAGCTGCAGCCAGAGCAGGAGCCTGCATGCAAATAAATCAGGCTTGTTTGTCTCTTCTGGGTCACTTTTGCCTGTCCCAAGCCTGGAAAAAGGAGGCGGGTTGATATTTTTACATCAAAAAAGAAATCTCATTTATAGTTACAAACACATTTACAGTGTTTTTACCAAGTGGCAACCTCCGGTCGGAAAATATGAGGCAATGCGGAAGGGCTAAAGTCTGCTGTTCCGAGTGTCCGCTTGAGGCTGGCTCCGGAAGTACCGGAAGTCATGTACACACCAAGCCAAAAAAAGCCATTTTCACGGCCAAAATAAGCCTATTTACAGCCTGGTACAAAGAATGTCTCCCGTCTGAATCGCTGATTTCACTAACGGCATGCACTGTACGGGGAGTGAATTTTTTTCTAATTAGGCAGTTTCCACAATATTAAGCTCGCCAGTTGGTCCAATCAGAGGTACAGCTCAGATCATGTGACTGTGGAGCGTCCTATGGTTGTTACTGTGGAGACTCACAGTCCGCCTCAGCAGTGCATGTGAGACCGGCTGTGTTTTTGAACATTTGCTTTGTATTATGAAAAGATCATAAACACAGAAGTTAACAGGAGATGACAGCATACAGAGATTCATTTATTTATGGAACTGGCTTGAGGGATAGGGAGCAAAGCATAGATGACTGTACTGAAAAAGGAAACTTATAGTGAAAAATTGAACGGCAACTTCTTTTGTTAGCTGGCACAACACTGTCAATCATCTCACTTTGTTCTCTGATTCTTAAAGATGGGTTATTTTTGAACCTTTGTTTTCTTTACTCTTCCATGAAAAAGACTAAGACTGCTAATTAAATAATGGATGTTGCTTTTGTCCCCACTTTGTTTGCACGCTCCAGGGCCAGCACATGGACACTGAAGGACCAACATTAAAGCAATGGCAACACCACATATAAAAACAAGTCTCCGGCTGGCTCCGAGACACTTTAAGCTGTATCAGAAAAAGCAATTTTGATTTAATATTTTTGATAGGCTCCCTGAAGTCTGAACAACAGTAATCAACACATTAATGACCATCATGAAAAGCTGTTCCCCTTCATGTGCTTGAACTTTGAATAATTAGCTTAACATGTATATTTTGAGACCTCTACTACTAACTCACACAACCGCACAACTAACACATCCATAAATTGGAAAACTCTGCATATGACATCCTCAGTCATATGATGTGGCTGCTGTCCAGCCGAGTGACGTGTTGAATGAATATTTTATGAATGTCTGAGCTGCTGTGTACCTTCTCTCTCTCTGCTGATGACGTAAAAAGGGACTGTGGTTTTCCTTCAATTGCATTATCCATTCTGACTCTTTCACTGCCTGCCTTTGCTTCTCCTGATTGTTGAGATAGGAAACGGCCGCCTCATTCCTTGCAGCGCTCACAACGACTCACTGCTGCTGTGGAAAAAGAGGCAGGAGGAAAGGCATTAGAGTTAAGGAGACTTCTGTCACAAAGAGCTACAATGGATGCACTCCTCTGTTTATTGCATCATTTGGACCTCAGACCTGCTTTTAAAAGAACAAATCTGAATCTTCCACATCAAGAGTAACAAATGTGTTTGTTCATCTGCTCTATGCAATGATCTAGCTGTGAGGAAAACTCAGTTCTGATTGGTTAATTTGGATCTTGTTTATCTCCCAGACCTCCAGGGGGCAATGTGTTACCCTTAAGGTTGCCAATGTTACCAAATTATATTGTAAATCATTTCAAACTATATGTGTTCTCCCTCTTTTGTAACACTTCTGAGTCTGGTTGTGACATTTAAAATGAGTATATCTTAGGTGTAAAAAATAAGAAAGTGTAGACAATTTTCTGATTGTATTTTATCGATTTGAAAATACAGATCTGCACCTGTATTTTTTTTTATTTTATTTTTTTACTCACTTGTGTGTTCTGCCATTGCTCCCTCAGAAAATCCCTCTGAGGTCAAAATGACCTCACTAACCTTGTTGGTCATTGTGTTGTGACTGCAGGGAATTAGGTTTTGTCCTCTTTTTGTGCTGTTCTTGAGTCATGCAGCCCGGTCAGTGATAATGACACACTCACAAAGATTGCTTTAAGTTATCCACTGACTTGGATTAGATGAGAATAAAAAGCTTAATCATTCATTTAACCACACACCAAACACTCTTAATCACACTTTAGTGTTTTTCACACCGACTTTGAGCAGCTGGATCAGCAGCAGTGGATTCTCTGTAGGCTGTGTAAGCTGTTCATTAGCGTGACATTGCAGACAGCAGATGTCAGATCTCCTTTCCTGATGAGATCTTATTCCTAAAGGAAGGCAATACTTTCTAAAGGCAAATATTGTCAATATTACAGCTGAAGGACAATCCTCTTCTACTCACAAACACAGCGTATACTATACATAGGTAGACTTTATCTCCAGTCTAACCCGACCCCCCCCTACACTGAAATGACCTGTAATCCTGCTGCTTTTACAAGATTATGCCTCTCACCCTGCAACAAGCAGGCATCCTGGTGAAAAGCACTGAAAGGTAATAAAACTGAAGCTGTGACACTTTCCTCATGCGGATCTCTGAAAATGATTCCATTACGAAAATGATGATCTGCAGTACATCACCTTTATTTCTTCATGTCCAAGCAAACACGCGTCTCATTTTAAATGTAATAGCGGACAGAGTGCTTGGTAGTTTTTCTCTCACTTTTAAAAAACGTTGACACAGGAAAAGCATCAATAAACTGATAAAAAACACTGTCATATTTTTTGAAAACCCAGACACATCTTTTGATCTTATCCTTGTACTCCTCTTCAAAAATGAATTCAATAATTCTCTGTGAGAGCTTTGTGACTAAAAGTAGCGTGGTATTACTCATGGCCAAACTGACCTGAACCTCCTCTGAAAGAACATGATCTCACAAGATGAATCGTGAGACTGTTTCAAGGACATTAGCAGTGTCATGTCTTCACACTTTGAGCTCTCCTTGTGTCAGTTAGTACTTTTAAATTTTGGATGAGCAGAAAACAATGACGCAATCAAACTTCAGTTAACCTCTGCTGGACTAGGTGACATTCAAGATGTGGCTAAAACTGTGAAACTGTGGCCTTGCAAACAGCTACGATGTGCCCATTTGTTGGCCAAATTTCTCCCTCCAATTAAACTCAAAAATGTGTATAAAATCTTGTGGACATCATTGGACATCTGAGGAACTGCAATTATTTGTATTTCTATTGTGGTTTCAAAATTCACCCTGATCTGGAATATTTTTCGCTGTGACACTTACGCTAAACATCAAAGAACCTGGTCTTTCCACAGCAGTGATTCAGATAGTTCCTCCTCTCCATCATCAGCTCTTAGATTCATCTTCTTCCAAGGTTAACCAGTCTCAACATGAAACCATACAGTCATCAAACTTCACTGCCTTGTTTAATCACGTAAACAATGTTCTGCATGTGACGTCTTTGCATTGTGGTTCTTACTTTAATCAGTTCAGTTAAAGACCGTGACTAGTTTGTGTGGGAATCTGATAAAGCCCACATCTATACAGATCTGTCAATGGTCATTTGCAACAAGGAACAAATAAGCAACCAACTAACCAACTTTTTTTATATACAGCCCTTTAAAACAACCACACCTGAAAACAAAGTGCTATACAGAGAGTTAAAGTTGAAATGATAAAAATACAGATGAGAGAAAACAAACACATTAAATAAAAGTATTAAAACAGAATAAAATCAAGCAAGAGAAAGTAAGATCAGACGAAAGAACTAAATCTCGCTGAGATTAAAAGCCAAAGAATAGAAATGTTTTTTTTAATGAGTTTTAAAAGTGGACAGTGAAGGGGCCTCTCTAATGTGCGAGGGCAGATCATTCCACAGTCAGGGGGCAGCACTAGAGAAAGCCCTGACCCCTCTGAGCTTCCTCCTGGATCTTGGTACCTGCACATGCAGCTGGTCAGCTGACCTGAAAGACCAAGAAGGTGAGTAGGGGTGAAGAAGCTCAGTGAGGTAAGGCAGGGCAAGACCATTTAAACCTTTTAAAAAAAAACATAAGAATTTTTAAAATTAACTCTAAAATGCACAGGCAGCCAGTGGAGTGAAGCAAGTACAAGTTTGATGTACCAGTTAAAAGTTGTGCAGCGGCATTTTGAACCAGCTGCAGACAAGAGAGTGAGGACAGACTCACTCCAACATATAGAGCACTGCTGTTATCTAAACCAGACGATATAAAAACATGGATCACTGTTTCAAAGTGCTGCCTGGACAGAAAGGAATTGCCAACTGCCTTAAATGATAAAAACAAGTTTTAACAACAGTTTTAATTCTGCTGTCCAATTTAAAACCCAGATTGGTAACGATTGTTCTCAAAATGCACTGTTAGGGGGTCCAAGATCAACAGAGGTGGGCTCACAGGGGCCACTTGGTCCACACACTATAACCGCTCATTTTCTTCTAAATGAAGTTTAAAAGTTCAGGGCGTCCAAGATTTAATATCTTCCAGACAATCCAGAAGGGGTTTTGTTGAAAAGCCATCTTTTGCATTTAAGGACTGATACTGTATATCTGACAGTCATCAGCATAGCAATGGAAAGATATTTTATGCTCCCTTAGGATGAACCCCAGAGGCAATATATACAGTAAAAATGTTTAAAGATTCACAAAAATATAATTAGATGCAAAGTAATACCCCTGGTATGTCTTAGGAATAGGGCTACAGTAAAAAAAATATAAATAAAATAAATTAAGATTAAATTAAGATTTTCAGAGTAAAGTAATGTTACAAGACCAAAGTTGAAATAAAACTGTATTTTACAAAATCAAAGTTGAAATAAAATGGTCATGTTACAGGATCAATGTCATAATATAGATGTAGTATTAGGAGGTTAAAGTTTAAATAAATTCTTTACCAAAGTGACAGCAGAACATCTGTTATCAAATTTTAATAAAGTTATACATAAATTCAGACAGGCTGAAAACTGACCAGTGTATGGGACGACAAAAATTCTTCAGTAATAAACTTGTGCTTTGAATTCTTTTACTTTGATGTAACATCAAACCTTGTGACAAAGTAACCATAGCAACCATGCAAAGTCATGTGTGCAAAGAGTCACTGTGTTGTTCAGATGAGGGGAAAAATGTAAAGACCCTGCATGAATGTTTGCATCCTGCCACAGAGAGTAAAGTCTGCTTTCATGTCTGACAGAGTGACGAATTTTCCTAATCCCTCAGATGAGATTGTATATCAAAGCATGACTCCATCCTCCCTCTCTGGCCCTTTAACTTAAATATCTCTCTGCCCACAGCCTGAGCTAATCACTACAGTAAAACCACTTTTTTATTGTCCTTTGAATTATGTTAATGAGGAGAAGAATAGATTTGGCAGCCTGGTTATCCTCATGCAAAGCAGTGAATGACTAAAACCTTATTAAAAGCTGGGAATCCTTTGAATGACTCACCAGTCATTAAACAACTTCATTTGTAATTCAGTGATTTAAGATGAAGTAAAACAGAGTTGTATCATCCTCAGTGTGATAATTAAAAAAATTATTTGCAGGCAGATTAAGGAAATGCTCATAAGATTTCTAATTAATTTCAAGAAAAATCATGAAACAAAAATCATGACCTTCAGGGGTCTCGTTTACCAACAGACACTATTTTTTTGAGATCTATAAAAGATAATCTTTACAGTAAAGATAGGGGACCTCAGCTGTGCTAATGGTGGGTGGTGAATTGAAGCCAGACTGAACTGTTGCCTTTCACACATTTACAGAGTTGACAGATCTATGCCATCTCAATCATTCAAACCAGCAGATTTCCATCTTAACGCATGGCTGTCTCAGCTGCTTTCCATAAGTATTTTTCAATATGCAAAACACAAACATCTAAAAGTCTGCTGAATATTTATATATTTATATTTCATCAACACTCTTTAACCTTCACAAAGCCCCCAAGATGCAAGGGCAAGACATTTGTTGTCCTGCCTATTGGTTCTTTAAGAGACAAAAACATAAATCTAGTCTGTATTTTATGTCAAAGGGTAAGAGCAGCAAGTTCTTTTGAATTCATGAATTTTAATGACAGTATAAATTCTAATAGTCAAATGGGTTTACTTCTATTGTTCCCAAAGACGTTCATTTTAGGTCTGAGCTTTGCATTTGAAACATGTAAGGGTAAGAAGTGGCTCATTTCACGCAGTGGCCTTTGTGTTTCATGTCTTATTCATCCAGGTGAATATGCTTTCAATTCCAGACTGGGTATAAAATCCCTTTTTGGCAGAGGGAGCATCTTGAGCTTATGTAGGATGCTTTTATTTTAAAAGTGAAAACATGAAATGTGGTCAGCCTCACGGCACTTTTCAATGGAGTCACTCCCTCTTTTTAAAAAATAAAATTTAAGAAAAAAAAATAGGGGGGCAGTCTGAGTAGAGTAAATGTCTTTAATGTGTGTGATGACTGATGCTTTACACTTTTATGGTTTTATAGCGCAAGACAAAATGTTTAAGTTGGAAGTATTTCATATGCAAATTAATATGATGATAAATGACAAAAAAAAAGGACACAATTATTTGCTATTCATTATAACAAGCTGTAAATTACTTCCAATCAAGCAATATAATTGCTAACCTTTTCAGCTCATATTGAAACATTAAAAATTCAGATTGGATCAATTTCTCCAGGGTGAGTAACCCATATAACAAATCCAACAAGCAGAAAAAGAAAAAAGATGGAATATTAATTATTCATAAATTATAATTATTTTAGTACGAATACTTGACAAAACTTCAAATGTTGCTCATCAGCTCTGGATCATTCAAGAAAAAAAAAATCCTGATAAGCTTCTATTTGGATAGCTGGTTGGGTATTTTTGGCAGGCAAGATTTGCATCGCTCAATACCAACCAATTACCAACATTCAGACAAACATTAATAAGCCAGCAGAGGTGTTAGTACAAGCTTTCCAAGCTTTGGAATTTAACAGTACTAATGGTTAACTCTTGCTCAGCTATTTCACAATAGGTTCTAGTTTAAATGCGTAGAAACAGATGCACAGACAAATGCATTGATGGTGAACATTAACAACAAGAGGTACATGAAGTTAGACCACTTGATCAATTGGCTGTTAATGATTTAAGCTGTGGTAACTGCACAGATAAGGGCATCCAGGAGCTTAGCATTCATTACAGCTCTGACAGAGATATTTACCAGAAACACTCTTCATAGTGTTAACCACAGGAGAGCTAAGTGCTAAAAGTGATTCCTCATAAACCTTTTGAACAGCATTCTTTCCTTGAACCTGATGAAATATTTTGCTCAACAATTTCTCAATCAAATTGGAAAGATTTCTGCTGCTATTGACAAGACATGCTACATGCTAGCTTTGTGTTAGCCTGTCAAAGGAGGATATGTCAAAGCTATATGAAATTATTTGGTCTATTTGATTAAGTGATTATTTTCTTTTCTTTTTAAACAACTCATGATGTAGAAGCAGTGAACAACTGGTCAGAAGGTCATGAAAGAGACTTAAGTATTTACTGATGTGAACTGAAATTGATTAGCTGTATGCTAGTATGCTAGTTATTCCTTTTCACTGTTAGCATAAATTTTAGGAACGTTCTTTTGCCATCATCTGCTGTTTCTTGATTTTTCAAAAAACTCAAAAGTTGGAAGAGTTTAAACTTACACATTAGCAGTATCCGAAGAGTACCCTACAGTTATAACGGACAGATCAAAGTTCACTGAGAAAACAAGGATTCATATAATCTGTGTTGTCATTCAGTTTCAGAGCTTGTGCTCATTTTGCTTTCTCCAAATTTCATGAGACAGTGAGTCTCCCTCCTCGTCTGAAAGCCTCAGACCTGAACCACTGCTTACAGGCATGAGGGAGAGATAATGAAAATTGCATTTGTGATTTAAATAAAAGGATATTTTTCAGTCACACGAGAAATGTTATTTAATTTCTCCATTTTTAAGGGTTATCCACGGTAACAAACATAAATCTCAGCCCAGGGCAAGTCTCATATCTTCATGTAGACCTGAAGCTGCACTAATGTGTTTGTAGATGCTCGAATAACAGATAAAAGAATGATAAGTGCTCTCAGTCTGGTTTTAATTAAGAATAGCTGGAGCTTGTTAATATTGATAGACTGTCAGTGTGAGAGCCTTCCTGTCTTCTACATTACAGTGGCTGTGGTGAGAGCAGTGCGCGTATGGGGAGAAGATTATATAACTCGCATAATGAAAAGCTGCATTTTTTATCACTGCCTTGGCATGTTATTTCCAGTGATGTGTTTTCTTGTGTGCCAATAATTCCAGACTCCTTCACTTTTTTCTTACAAAAACAGCTTTTAGATAACACATCCAACCATGTTTTAGGATGCAGTCACCTGCCCTTTTATTGGGTACACCTGCTCAATTGCCTGTGAATGCAATACACAGGAGCAACTTAATGCATTTAAGCATCAGTATGGTAAAAATGCAATGTGAAAAAAAAATCTGTTTACACAGAAACACTGAGGAACTGAAAATGCTGTAGTATGCATGCCAGGCCTGTAGTTGGCGATATAACAGAAACGTCTGTACGTAGCCCTCCACGAGAGTAGAGCTATGCTGTTCATCAAACAAATCTTAGATTATAAATATGAATGTAGTCTATGTCACCAGTCTGTTCCTGTTACGGGGCCATACTGGATATGACGCAGACTTTGAGCTTCCTTTCTAACACCTACAGGGCACCCCTCAGTCACGTGAGCTGAGCTGAGCCTCTGATTGGACAAACTCGTGATCCTAATATCTTCTATCCTGCTGAGTTAGAAAAAAATTTACCCTCCGTACAGTGTGTGCTGATAGTGAAATTAGCATTTCAGATCCTAGCCATTTTTTGAACCAGGCTGAAATGTCATTAAAGTCTGTTTTTTTTTTTTTTTGTTTTTTTTTTTGGATTGATGTACTAATGGAACACACTGTATGGGGGGGGGGGATTTTTTTCTAACTCAGGAGTTTAGAACCCTAATCAGAGGCACAGCTCAGCTCATGTGACTGACGGGTACCCTATCGCTGTTAGTGTGAAGACTCAAAGCCCGCCCCATTTTAAATATGGCCGCCCCAGCTGATTTGCCTCAAAAATCTGTTTCAGAAACAGACGGGTTACATCACGGAAACTATGTCCATTAATTATACAATCTTATGGTATTAACATTTTTTTTTGTTTGTTTGTTTTTCAGAAAAATGAAAAACCTCTGGTGTTCGGTTGCTTGGTTCCTGGTGCAAAAATAGAAAATAAACATCTAGGTGTGTTTTTCATTTTGCATGCCACAAACCCTTCAGCATGGCAGAAATGGCAAAGGAGTGTTTACTCACCACCAGTCAAAAGCCCATCACAGGGCTGCTGTTAGTGCTCTCCAGCACACTTCCTCCCCACATAAGTGCATGAGCCTCCTACTTATGCACCCAAGGCATTGCTGTTCATCGCAAAACTAACAGCTGTCAAAACTTACACGATATGTTGATGAGGCAACATATTGGAACATGGATCTGATCGTCGTTGCACATGCTTGATACTGAGTTGAGGAAATGAGGACATGAATAAACCAGCATTTTGCCACTCATTGAGTTTGCTGATGAGGGTTGATGTCTCTGCTATATTTAGACATTCAACAGTCATACATCCTGAACTTGAATCAGGTTGTAAACATCCTTTGGAAAGGAAAAAGTTTGGAGGTACAGTTTAGGAGATCTCTTCTGGACATCAGTGGATGAGGTTTATATGGTCTCAAATGCAGCCAAGACCCATTTGCATTGTTTTCAGGGATTTATCGATGAGCTTTGCTCTGATGTCTGATATGACACTTTAAAGTTCCAGAAATTCAGGCTCTTTTTCTTCTGCAGCATCCTATTCAGAATTACAGAATCAGGGTCACTTTTAGTGCCTTTTGAGAATAATTTCCTTGAAAAACATCATGAACCCTTTAAAGTAAAATAAATGATTTATTGAGTATTTCTATGTGCTCCCTGCAGTACATGGACACAGGGCATTTACTTATCCTTGCCTCATGGTTAAGTCAACTACTGGTTCCAATAAATGATGAGCAAAGAAAGAAAGAAAGAAAGAAAGAAAGAAAGAAAGAAAGAAAGAAAGAAAGAAAGAAAGAAACTGAATACTCAGTCAGTTCCTATGTCTCTTCCAGACCTAATCTGCTAATGGAGGATAAGATGCTTTCTGTCTGAGGGGAAACTGCTCAGAAACCACATTATTTTCTGAGAATTATCTTTTACAATATTCAACACAGCCACAGTGCCTCAAACTACTAACAAAATCCAAGTTTCACTTTGAGAAAACATCTTGTCCAACACTCCCTCAGACTTTTGAGGATAACAAACTTCATCACGTCCCGAAATATCTTCTTCTCTGGCCATCTGGTTGCTAGCTGCTGCTCAGGTTGACAGCTACAGCCTGCAGTGCATGAACTGCCCACAGCACTTCTGCTTCACAGTGCTGGGATGAGAATGTGGGAGAAGGCAGTACATTCTCACCGCAGACAGCACTCGTGGAGCGAAAACAAAAACAGCTACTATTCTGTTTGCTGACCTGCAGTAAACAGAGAAAAACTGTTAAAAACTTGAGATCAATGGTGAGGTTTTTTATGTTGAGGATATTCTATTCAGCACAGAATATGAGAAACTAAAATTATTTGAGGCAAACCAAGAAAACACCTTGGATCCCAGCTCCTGACAATCTACATTTCATGTATCATGACATCTTCTTGAAAACTTTCATTGCTTTTGTGCCTAATTCTTTGACAGTCAAGTTACTGGGAAGGAATTTTCCATCTATGTTGAATTTAGGCAGAAAAAACAACTTTAAAGTCAATAAAAAAAATTAAAATATCCAGCATTGGCACATTTCCAATAATTCCACAGTAGCTGATCCCCGCCAGCAGACTGCAGAATGTGAGATTGGCACAAGGGTTGACTTACATTTCCGGAAAGAAGTCACTGATGAGACTGCCTGCAGTGTCTGCAGGCATCTGTTTTTGTTTTGTTGGCATCATCTAACCCAGGGGTTGGCTACCTTTACTGTCAAAAGAGCCACCCACTCCTCCACCAAAGAAAAACAGTCGAGAGCTGTTGAACATACTAAACAGAATGATCAGGGAAGATGTTTGTTTTATCTACTTTCAGTTTGCAAACTGTAGTTTTATCCCACTAAATTCTCAGCTCATTGTCTGATTAATCACCAACGGCTGTTGTCAGTACAATCGTGAGCAGATCTAATGTTCAGCTGCATTTCAGCTTATTACATTCTGATTCATAGGCAGGACTGCAGAGAAGTACTGAACGATGTAAACGAATATTTTGAACGAATCTCTTAGTGAACTGATTCTACTGATTCAGTACAATGAAAGGAACTACTTTTTCCAATCACTAACATACACGATACCAGCCTCCGTATTTTCACACATTTGTTTTAGAACTCTTCAACTGTATACTATCTGCACATCTTGCATTTTTTTCCTTGCACTTTTTTCTTTCCCTCCAATTTTATTTGTGAACTTGTCAACTTTTGCACAGTGCTTCTCAGAGGGGGTTGATTTCCTCTTCCAATAACAGCAAGAGGCCATTAAAAACACCATCAACACCAAGGTTCTTCAGGACACATTTCTACCTCCCATCATTTGGTCCAATTTCAGTCATTCAAGTATCCAGTCAAACAACATATCTAAGAAAAGATTGATGGTTAAACAGAAAGTGCAGTAATAAAAACAAGCTGTAAGGTCTGCTATTCCATTTGGGTAGGTACATAAAATATGGAGTAAAGGGTAAGAAATAGCTTTTAAACAGCGCTCGCAGATCCACTGTCAATGCCCACCTTTAATCATCTACTCCTTTGGCGTGTCCATGTAATATCCTGGCAAGACGGCATTTGGCAATTCATTTTCTCCGTGCTGTAAGTATTTCCTACCACACCGCAGACACAAGCATCAAGGATAGTGGATCAAATACAGGTCAGGCAGTCAGGGTTCAAACACTTAATCCTCCATTTTCTTGCTCTTCAAATTCACATTTTATCTGGAAACGCTTGAGAAAAATACACCAGTGCTTTAGAAACCATTAACAGGCAAAAAGGGATGGTGAGATTTCAGCCTTCTGCTTTGGCTAAGACCCCCCCCCCCCATCTACAATTCTTTATAAAAACTGTATTTGTATTTTTATTTTTTCCCCATTTTTTGGCCTAACTGTGAGAGCTACCAAAAGCAGTGTCACAGCAATATGATTAACATACCTCTTTAGAGACAGGACTAAGCAGGCTGAACGTTGTACTCTTGTTTTTTGCAAGTTGAAGCGCGCATCTCTATTTTCTTATTAGTATTTAGTTTCGTTTTGTGTAAGGTCTGTTCAACCACTTGAAAATAATGGCTTCAGTTTTACCGTGTCAGTAGTTCTCTCTTGTGGGCACCTACGCTTTGACAAAAGGCTACCGTCGTGTTATGTGAGTGGGTAGAGGCATGGACCCATGGGAGCGTAAAGTGAATACATTTTCAGGGTGTTGGAAACTGAGGATAACCTTTTGAGGAATGATGAGCTTTGTTAGGAAAGAGATAGGGAGAGTTATACTTTTTGTGCCAGGTGTATTGATTATTTTTAAAACAAAACAAAACAAAACAAACCCTCACTGCTTAGTGTTTTCTAACACAAGCTAACTCTTGAATTGAAATGCTGTTTACAGAATAGGCCGGATAATATATGTAACATATAGTCTGCATGACATTACTTGTCTGTTTCTGGTACAGAGTTTTAAAGCAGGCTTTGAAGCTCCACACTAACAGCTAGATGTCAGTCTACTGAGCTGTGCCTCTGATTGGGTAAATTCATCATCTTAATATCTTCAAAACTGCTGAATAAGAAAAAAAAAAATCCAACCCCCTTACTATGTGTACCGTTCCAGAAATAAGGTGTTTTCCTGTACTTCTGGAGCCAGCATCAAGAAGAAACTGGATGAACAGCAGGTTTTAGCACTTCCACATTGCTGCAGAGGTTGCTTCTTGGAGAAACTGAACTGGATATTAATGAATTTTGGACTGTTCTGTGATTGCCTAATGGAGTCCGGTAAGATTATATGAAATTTTAGAATATAAAAAGTACAAAACTGAAATTAAAAAAATAATGCAGATTTTTTTTTCTTTTCAAACAAACAAACAAACAAAAAACAACAACAACAATACACAACAAACAACAAAACACCTAATATTTAATGTTATTTACATTCCCTGGGTTACACAAACATATAATCCAGTGTCATGTTTGTACAGCAGTATGATAATGTTCCAAACTAATATATTTTTATATTTTATCCTTTTTTTTGGTCAATGTAGTGTCCCAGAAAGACCTGCAAGAAATTTAACATTTACTTTTCTTGGTCTGCTGTCATGAAATTGGGAAACAATTCCAAACACCATGAAGACAGAGGACGAAAGCTTTTATGTTATTATAGTCTTTTTTGTAGACTATTGGAATGCACAGCAGCTAACAAAACCAGATAGATACACAGGGCAGTGTGTGATATAAAGGTGAAGTTAAGTCCAAACCAGTAAACAGATAATTTATCTGCAAAGCAAACAATACAACAATGGGAAAGCAAAATGCAAGCAATGTTAATGTTAATAGATCATTTTTTTCACGTTGTCCTCGTTGAAGCTTCAAATACTGTGATGCTATTGTGTGCAATTTGCTCAGTGATGAGTAGGGAAGCTTTTGGATTTAATTTTGCCCTTTAAATGGATTTTGTGAAATTGAGTGTGCAAAAAGTGGTATCTAAATGGGAACACCTTTGCTGAGCAGCAACAACATGCACACCCACAAGAACAAAAGAAAAGATAAAGTAAAAAAAAAAATACATTAACATTTGTCATAGCTTCTTTTGGTTCTGCACATGGCTGACGTTAATCAAATTATGTTGCACAGGTTTTTAATGATAGCTATTTAGCTCCTCTAATTACAGAAATATAACAATATATATCTCTGTAATTGGATTCTATGGGCATCCTCATTCAAGTTGTGATGTTGTGAATATGATGAGAGGGGGTGTTTGTATGGCCTCTATTCTTGAAAACAATAAACACAACCCCGTATGAAAGCACTATGAGTGCAGGCCTTTCATAGAGAATACAACTGTTTCAGGTTTTGGCTTTCACAGAGTTATTGAAAATTAGAGAAAGTAGAATAACACCGGCTACCTCTTTTGATTTCAGGAAAGGGACAGTGTTAATGTAGTGGCCTCGTCCAAGAGTTGATTGTTGACAGATTTAATAGATCTACTGTTGCAGGTAGACAGAAGGCAGCATCTGGTGAATATCCATCCCCATGCAGGTATAATTTCCACACAGATGGCACCTGCTTTCTGACGAGATAAGAGAGTACACAACAACATGAGACAGTGCCTGGAGATGAACTGCAAACACTGCTCCTGTTCCTGTTCCTGTTCATTGTGTCTGTCTGTACGACAGGGTAAGCTATATCTACTATGACGTATGTACCAGAGACTGTTGTGACCTAACACCCACACTGTTCATCTCACTGATGTGCCGCACAATGAGTGTTTGAAGTGTGTGTTTAAAGAGCAGCAATAATAAAACGTCTGGTCTTTTGCTGCAGCACAAGTTGAGATTGCACAACTCTCTCAGCTCATTTTGAAACGTTCCTTTTAAGATGCAGAGTTGATGGAGAAAGGACGTAACGAACCTGAACATGCATGAGCACAAATTTCACGCCTTGTATAACAAACGAATGTGTTATCCAACAGATAGAGGCTATTAGGCTGCTGCGTGATGACGACTAAAATGGGAAATGCAAAACAACAAAGTCTGTGTGATAGAGGAAGGACTTCTGTGGATGCTCTCTTATCAAAGTCTGCCATATTATAATGTCTTTAGGCAAAAGCTTGTCATATAAGAGAATATATATGAGGAAAAGCCTCAAAGGCTCCCCTGACAATGAAAAACAAGTTTTTTTTTCAATACCCATTTGTTATCTGTCTTAACAGCAGCATCATGTTTACACACAATCAAAAGCTCTCTTGTGGTTTTCGATGTTTGTGTCATTTAGTGGTCATTCCTTCAGGCGGAAACGTGGAAATAAATAAATATGAGAGCCCAGCCTTATTCTGTGGATTTCCCACTTCAGCTGTCAGATGCGTATCGATTTGTCTGTCATTGTCTCTGACCGCTGTGCGATGCTGTAAAGACTCAATCGAGGTGTGCGGTCAGGCAGAAGTGTACTTAAAGCAGTCAGAAGGATGTCATGATGAGCTGTGCAGTGTGTGTGTAATTCTAAAAGGGTCACATATGCTTGGTGGAGGAAGAAAAAATGAAGAATGTAAGATTATTGTTGAATGCGTGTTTTTTTTTTTTCAGCTTTAAATTCTCCATCTTTGTTAATGATGTAATTTGCTTCTAGATGAGAGTTTCAAAGCATTCAATAAAATATGCAGTGTTGTCAGTTTTGTCTTCCTTTCACCCAGACTGCTATTATTTCAAAATCTCAGCTCATGTGTTGTTTGTCACTGTCATTACGTTTTTGTGTGAGTGTAGGCTGGAGCTCTCCAAAACCACCCTGTCAAACAAACAGCCCCCAAGGAAAAACTCCTTATTTTCTCTGTGACAGGAGCTAGCACTGATCCCACAATAATCTTGCTTCCTGCCACAGGAAGGCAAGGCTGAAAAGAGCCAAGTCACAGGTTAAAAAGGATGAGACTACACAGTCTGTTATGATCATGAATAAAAAAGATGATGACAAATGAGGGCAATATCATCACAGAGCCTTAATTTTTAACCTTTCATTGTTATACCTCTGCAGAAACCAAAGGCTGAATCGTGCTTCCTCATTTGCATGTATCTGAATGTAGAACCTTTGCTGATGGAATTTCAGATTTGTTGTATGAAGTCCAAAAACAATATAAAAGCATGGCCAGATGACCCCCGAAACTCACCATGAATGCTTTATTTTATTTGTTTGATATGAGTTGTAAATATGAACATATCTTTCATTTACTTGGAGTTCAAAGGCAAACATTGAGCATCTTGTTTTTCACATTCTGTTACCATTTGTGATTTATTGCTCCCCGGGGACTTCAAGGAGCAAGGAAAAAGATGAAAGAAGAGATGCGTCTTGTATTGAATTGAGATACTAATATAAGAATAGAATCTGCCTGTTTCTTCAGAAGCCTATGGTTGTTTACTTCAGCCGGCGGTTATCGACTTCCGGTCGCTGCCGCTGGAAAGCTAGCTCAAAACAACTCATGTGAAATCATTAATGCAAGACAGGGCTCATTGCAAACTTTTTTAAAACATCCGCACTATGACTCCACCTCCAATTTTTGTTCATTTTGTTGCTTTCTTGCTTTTAAAAGCCAGGTCAGTCAGTCAACTCACGTTGTAAATGGTTTATTGCAGCAGCAAATATATTTTCCTGTTTGGTGCCAGGCTCTGATCTCATCACTCCTTGCAGAAAGGTTTACACGGCAACATTGAGGAGTGATGAGTAACACATACAGAACATAACCCCCCTCGGAGCCTGTAGATGGATGCTGGGGTGGTGGTGGGGGTAAGAGAAAATGCAGCAACACAAATGCAGGGCAGCAGTGGCACTGACAGGCAGAGGGAAAGATGGGAGATTTTTCCCCAGTTTAAATAGACTGGCAGAGAACATGATTGAAAGAAGGTTAGGATGAGTGGGACGTGATGTGTGCAGCAGCGCAGTTCAAGTTGTCTGCCTGAACTAGACAAGTAAAACTGACAATTGTAATGAACTATGGGTAGTCAGGAAAAAGGTGAATAGAATAGAACATACTTTATTCATCCCCGAAGGGAAATTCAGGAGTCACAGCAGCAAACAAAATGTAAAGTAAAAAATTCAGAGAAAATATAGAAAGTATAATATAATAGATGTCAACTAGAAAAAAATGTCCATCAGCGACATCAGCTTGGCCATAACTCTGTAAGCCACCACCTCCACAGGGTCCACAGTGTCCACAGGGTCTGTTCAGCTTTGTTCTCATGTCTGCTCACAGCATGTGAAATCCTTCAGTGTGGTGTTCATGTTTGGTATTAGCTCCATTAGTCATGTCTCTATGAATAGCATGATGGTAGTGTGCTGGTATTCCTTCTGGTGTTGTGTTAGCACAGCTAGCTTGTCCATCTCATTGTAGATAGATCTTACATTCTCCAAAACAATAAAGGGAGGATGTGTTGATGTTGTCTTCTCTAAGCTCACACCGCAGTACCAGCACGTGTCCTTGCCTCTTTCTCCTAACCTCCCAGGCAACTTTGGACCAGTTAGCATCGACATGCTACGGGCTGCTAACAGCTGAGTCTGGTGTGTAAACAATGTAACCATAGTTACCGTAGTATCCCCAGATATGGGAACAAAAATGGTAAAAACACCACTGAAATTGCAACCAGTTTGGTGTCAATTTGCAACAAATTAGTCATAAAAAGTAATAAAAAATGATGACAAGCTCAAAATATGAAGATAACTAAAAAGATAAGGAAAAAAGGAGTAAAAATAACAACAAAGAGAGAGCTGCTGCAACAAGCTGCCACTCTTTCAAGCGATTAAACTGAAAATAAATAAAAATAACTGTGAGATTACTTGTTTGTCTCTTATTTTTGGTCAAGAGTATTTCATGACACTAGGATTAGAAGTATGATGATCTTATCATTGTGTGTCCTCAATGTCACCCTGGGTCTTATTCTGTGTTCAAGCCAAGCATGAATAAACAATTTACTTGCTTAATTTGCACAAATAACTTGCTCCCTTTGCAAGTACACTCCAATTGCCACTCCAGTCTGTTTTCATTAAACAAGGTTGAGCTCAATTATATTGTGAGGAGACATCAGTTATGCCAATTGGGGGGCAGTGCTAACTTGCTAACAGATAGCTGGCATCAAGTTAACGACAGCTTTTCACAACTTTCCAGGTAATGCAACCTCCTCACTCATTTTCCTCAAAGCCATTTACTTTTTATCCATGATCCCTTTAAAATCAGGTAGTGTCATAGTTCAGGGAAGTTGCACTAAGATACAATGTCCCAGTGTACATTGTATCCAGTAAAAAGTTGTCTTTAACAAAGAAAAGTCGTGTTAAAAAGACGATCCAATCTCCATTCCTTTCCACAACAAACAGACCTTGTGAAGAGTCATGTCATCATGATTGTGTGCGCAGGATTCAAGTCAAAAGTTGTCGCTGCAATCCACTTTAAAAAGATAGTCCTCACAGCCCCTTTAACCTAAAGCTTGTTTCATGAAGTAAGTTTTATTCTGACATCAAGTAAAACTACATAGTCATTCCAAAGTAGTTTAAAGAGTGAGAAAGTTGTGCAGTCACATTATAACCTCTTGATAGTTTTTTATGAGTTTAATGTAGCTTCTCTTCTAATTTCCAACCATTCTTGGCATTCATGATGAGAAAGTTTATGATCTGTTACACTTTATATCCTTATTTTTTATTGTCCTAAACTGCACAGTCATGCATAACTATCCATTTCTTCTGCATGGACACATAACTCAGTGGTTATCTCCTCTCACCAGCTTGCACAAGAAAGAGTATGAGTGAGCGTATGTGTGTCAGCTCAGTCAGCAATACCCTTGTCAGGCCCTGCATTAATCTTAATTAACCCCCCGCTGCCGCTGCATACTGGTGTGACAGAACATTGTAGGATGGGTGACACTGACATCTCAGTAGGTGGCGGAGAACTCCGGGAGAGAAAATGTTGTGCGCTGGGCATCAAAGTCTGGATTCTGATGCAGCAAAAGAAGTGGATGGAAAGTGGGAGACTCAGCATGTAGCATCCATGAACATGATTATAGAAACAACAGGGACAACCGTGCAGTTTTAATGGCTGATACTGGTGCTTTTTTTTTTTTTTTTTCTGTGAAGACTGAAGTATTTATTCCAATCTCCTTCTTTTCCCTTTAAAGCCTGCAGCTTGTCCACAGTAAACACAACAATGATGTTGCAGTCAGGCTCTTCAGCTGTGATGTGCAAGTTCCTCCTCAGAGATTTAAGATACAGCTTACTAAATCAAACTGCATCCTTGAGAAAATAATAAATAAATAAATTTTGTGTGATTGTGGACGTGAAAACATTTTGTGCCTGCCGTTTTGATGCCAAAGCAAGAATCATTGCCAAGGTAACCACACAACTACTTCCTCTAAAATTTCTGTCTTGTTTCCTATTGTGTCAGTTTTTCTTTTGTTTTGGCTCTATGCTCCATGCTGCTGATACCAAACCCTTTCATAATCCTTTGCAATCAGATCATTCTTTATGATATATAAACTCAAATGGACTTCAAAACTTGAACTCTACCAACACATTTGCTTAGCATTTTGTTATGCAGCATTGTTTTGACTTCCTGGGATGTATCAGCGATGGTGGAGCCTAATATCCACTCAAAATAAGCATTTTGATGTTTTTTTTCCTTGTCCATAAGTTTAAGAAACGCTGCGATTAATACATTTTTACTTCACCGCTTTATGTCGTCATTAAGACAGATTTTTTTTTACTGCTGTAGTGAGTTAGAGTACCATCCGTGTGACTGACCAACTAACAACAGTGAAACTGAGACTCAGCATAAATAGATGAACAGGCACTCCTCACCTAAAAGAAACATCACACTTGGATTTGGTTCCATCGACAATATCAACCAAGAAATGCTTGTGAGATCTTCAAGAGACTTGCTGAAATGTTGAGGTCATCTCATAAGTATTTCTTAAATGGTATACGGTATGTTGAAGGGGCGGGCCTAAAACACCAAGGTCTGCCCTTAGCTCTGCCCCTGATAGGCCTCCAAAGGGGCCTGAATAACAAGAGGTTAGTGGAGCAGGGAGCCTTTAAAGAGAGTGCAGCTAATACGAAGAGGGTCAGACAGAGTTGGGTTTTCTAAAACCGAAACAGTGTCAGAAAAATATGGATTTCTTTAAGCGACTACGAGGTAACAGAGAGACAGTAAAAAGCCCTTTGTCAACATTCATGGCACAATTCTCAAAAGTTCAGGCACAAGACATAAATGCTCTTTCTAAGTATTTACATGATCTCCAGCTTCACAACACGGCAGTTTATTATACAACATTTTGTTCTAATTAATGTACCTCCTCCTTTTATTTATCTTCCTGTTTTGGCTTTTTTAAATTACATTTTATGAAGTAGACAGTGTTTTGTGTCCAAAAGAAACCTGGGGATAATAAAGGTTTTTGAGTCGATGCATTTATTTAAGAAGTTTGACTTGAACTCTTTTCTTTCCTTATAAATATCTTGGCTGTTAATTGACAAACATTCCTTAAAATGATCTCTCTACATTCTGTTATCATCTTTCAGAAACATCTCTCAGACAGAAATCACTCTTGAAAATGACTGCCAGTGACTGGAATTATTACACCATGATGTTTCATACTCCTCACTCTAAGATGCTTTACACAGACCCTTACATGTGTATGGTAGCAACCTTAAATTGCATAGTTTTTCTCTTAAAGTAATCTGCCTTTAAACTGAGCAGAACAGCACTGCTTGTGATTCTTGAAAGTGTGAGGAAACTGCAACATCAGTGGAAGTGTTTAAGGAAAGTTCAGCAGGATTTGTAGGAGATGCTTGTTCATTTGTCATACCAGAACACTCAGTTTTTACTCTGCAAGCTTGCACGCGGGAATATAAAATATGTATGTGTAATCAATATAACCTCTATGAAGATTCAGCAGTTTTGCTGTTGGCTGGTATTGCAGATCAACCCCCCCTCCCCCAACAATGGGCACAATGGTTCTCAAAGCTTGGGTAGGTGGGTAAATTTAGCAGTATTTCATATTATGGACGTGCATTTTTTAAAAGCTCACTAACTCGAGTTAGAGCTGAGACTGTGAAGACGTGGGTTTTTGTATCAGATCTGAAAACTGGAGCCTTCAACCTGCACTCATTCTAACAGCAAGCAGTTGCCAAAATAAGTCCAAGTTTTTGGTATTGGTGGCAAGTTTCACATCGTCCTTACTACACCAGGATTTCTATTTCAAGTATAATAGTCATAATACACCCAGAAGAGTGACAGCAAGGTCATTTTTAGAGGTAGAGGTTAATGACCTTAAAGACACTTCAGACAGTTGCACCAAAACACGCCATAAGGATTGTTTTTTCAGTATATTATGTTCAAATACATTTCAGGGTGTTACACAACCTCATCCTTTTCTCTTTCTTTCCAACTTATTTTCAGACAAAGTCCCTATACTAGCTAAAGAAACCTCAGGATGAGACAATATGGTTGTTATACAGTTTATGTGCAGTCTGTAAATGAAGCAGAGACATTCCAAGATCCAACCAGCCAGTCATAATAAGGGGCAGAGGAAGACTTCTTTTAGCCCCAGGTGGCTGATTCTTGAAGGGGTGGCATGAACTATGTCTGCATGTTGAGCAGCAACCGCCAGCCACAAACAGTGAAGCAAATGTAGAAGTGCTAAAAACGGCAGTTCCTAAAGCGTCCATTTAAGGCTGGCTCTGGAAGTAAGAAATTTTTTATACGACCATTCAAAAAAGCTAATCAGAAGCACAGCTGACCTGACTGACTGGTGGGTACCTTGTAGCCGTAAGCGAGGAGACACAAAGCCCGGCCTTTTACTTCACACCAGTGGCGTAGCCAGAAATTAACCTGCGGCAAGACCTGAATAAAAGTGGACAGGCCACACAATTAAACTTATAAATAATGCAATAGTTTTGTGCATTATAGCAGGCCTATAGAGTCCCCTCTGCATGTCCTCACCAGAGACGGTATACACATGGTGGCCAAGTAAAGATAATCAGACTGACTGAATTATAAAAATGTAGCATCTGCAAAAGATGCTATGAGACCTCATCCAGGTTTGATGATAACAGTTTATTGAACCATTCAGTACCAGTTACTGTTGGCCGTAACCACGCAAAAAAATAACACTTAGCTCTCTGTTTAACTCTGACAGCGCATTCCACAATTCAAAGAGAAAACACACACAACACACAGAGGGCTGCTGAACCTCCCATCATGGGTGATGCATTCACTGAACCTTGTAATTATCAAACACGAATTAACTCATCTCAACTTAACAAGTTCCCATTATCTGACACAAACCCAGCCCCTTATGGTTATAACAGATTCATTAAGGGCCGAGGCAAGAAGAGTGCGGACCCAGGCCCACCCATAGATACACTGCTGCTTCACACTAGCTTGAAGAAAGTTAGGTTGAGTCACTCTGAGCTTTATGCGAAAAAAGGCAACTAGACTTGAAAGAACTCATGAATATATTTTCCTTCTCTTGTGAAAGGCTTCTTCTGTCTTTTGTAGAGAAAGTGAAAAGTCTTTAAGAATTCTACCAGGTCCAGTTGGCTTTTTTCGGCTAAAGCTCAAAGTTACAATAACCTGGTTGACTGATATTCACTGATTTGTTTGGCTGAGTCAACATTTCAATATGGAACCTGATGACGATAGGCATCAAAACTCTGCTTCAGACTAGATGGGTGTCATCACGGACACTACGTCCATGTATTATACAGTATGTTGCGCACATACATTATGAAAGCCTTTATTTACCCCTTCAGTCTCCACAATACTTAGCGACTAACTTGAAGTGCTGAAATGATGTTTTGTTCCAGAGTATTTTTTGCTTGTAATGCAACAAAATGGCAATGTTTGAATTTTCTTAGTCCACAATAAAATAATAGATATATCTCAAAAGTTAGAGTTTTGAGCTTTTAAACAAAAACTGTGCAACATAAAATGCAATGGTTAAGGCTCCCTGGAATCCTAATTACATGTAAAAACAAACAACATATAACCCAAAGTATTTTTTTAAGTACAACAGAAGCAATATGTCCATCAATAGAGATCAAACCACCGTTATGAAGTAAATTCCTAATTAATGTCATATTCCTGTAAGACAGCACTTTGAGAGCACCTTTCTGTCAGAAGGTCACGGGTACACAGGAAAATGAGTTATCACACATACGTCAGGCATTCTGTTGTAACATTTAAAAAAAGATTACTATGCTAATAGCTTTTTATTAATGCAGCACTGTCTCTGTTAATCAGATAACGGCCCTGTTACAAAAGCCATGTGATCATATTAGTGTACAGGTGCTGTCATGTTGAAGGAGGACTGTCAGCAAATCTAGTCAAGAGATGCTGAAGCATGATCTTCTACTTCATGAGGAGACTGTGAATGAGATCATGTGGAGAGACAAATGTATTCATTACATAAAATGTATTAAAGAAAAAAAGAGGAGGAAGAAGAAGCTTTCAAGGAAACTCAAGTTAACCGTTTTATCTGAATTCTCCTGTTGAGTAAGTGAGATCATTTCCAGTGAAGATAAAATCACACATAAATGTACAGGTGACTGAATGGAAAACTCTTCAGTATGGTCAGGTTAAATAATGAAACGAGTTAGCACAGCAACATATTACACGGATAAGATGCTCTCAAAGATTGTGAAAATTCTGGTTATTCAACGAGTCATTCAGGCTGACATAATTATGCTTGTTTCCATCATGTGTAGCTGCACCTCCTGTGTAATAACTGATGGCAAACAAACTTGAGCTGACAGCAATTCAGAGATAAGCCTCCTGTGTCATTACATACCCTATATGATTGGGGCTGTAAAGGCTTTCTTAATGGCAGTGGAGGTTTTCAAACGTATATCTTCCTTTCCTCTCTTTAAAAAGAGTTACATCTGTGTTGATTGAAAGCCAGTCTCATCATAGTTTGGAAATCAACAGAAGAGCAGAAGAAAATGGAATCAGGGTTTTTATTTCATATTATATTATATTATATTATATTATATTATATTATATTATATTATATTATATTATATTAAATTTTATTTTATTTATTTATTTATTTATTTATTTATTTATTTACTTATTTATGGGTTGTTTTGTTTTTTCATTTTTGGAATATTTATCCTCTTGGTTTTGCTGCGTTAAAAAAAGGTTTGATATGCCTACGTCAAGATGCAAAGAGATTGCCCTGGAGCACCTAGTTTTGTAGCCCTGCTGACAGAAGATGACAGCATTAGAGTTAGGACAGCCACACACTAGATGATGTTAAGACCGAGGAATTCCCATTGACTCCTAGCGTGTCTTCGCTCATCGTGATGTTTTGTTGCTATGGTGAAGCTAATTACGATCTGGTTTTGAAACGGTTTGTTTTATTTTTAGGTAGTTTCCGTGCTACTTCCTGTCCTGCTCGATCTTCTCTACTCTTAAATGTCGCGTCACAGCTCCGGCATCAGACAAAAATAGGATGGCTGCAGAGACCCCTGGGTAAACCCAGGACTCAATGGAGAGATATAATCTCTCAATTGGCCTGGGAACGTCTCAGTGTCCCCCCAGAGGAGCTGGTGGAAGTGGCTGGGGACAGGGGTCACTGGTCTTTGCTGATGAAATTGCTGCTGTAGAAGATGGATGGATGGACGGTATTCGAGGCATGTGTTTTGTCATGCAGCAACAAAAACTAGGTAAAAAAACAAACAAACGGGTAAATAGTTCCACAGGCTTTTTTAATTTTTCACTTGGTTCTGGGTACAGTTTTCTTTACATCTGCTGCCATGCTCGACATGACAGAAAGGGATATTTAAAAGAAATCTCATGAGACTGTAGACCTGGTTTTAACACCTTGTCACTTCTCCAACCTTTCCAACTAAGTTCATTCATTTTTCCATTTCTTTTGTCATAATCCACAACATGCAAAGATAATTTTTATTGTCACTTCAGTAGTCACTGAAAAATACACATATTCCACCAGATGGTCTATAACCATCTGATCAGAAACTACCACCAGATTCTTTCCTCTCTACAGCTCGCACAAAACTGGTTTATAAGCAAGTTAAACCAGCTGGCTGAAAAAAACTGGAGCAAATTAGCAGCTGTTACAACCTGGATTTTAGCTATTTTTAGGTAAATTTTTTCAAACTGCTTATACAATTCTATTTCTTTTTTCAGGTGTTCTTTTTAAATTCCTTCAAAGAGGATAGGATAGTGGGTAAAGCAGGAAACAGGGTGAGAGTGGGAGGTGACATGCAGGAAAGAGGCTGCACATCTAAGACCAAGACACACAACCTAAACTGCTACTATTCTGCTATTTTTAAGCAGTAGTCACCTTGTATTGGATGTTAATGGATCCCTTTTCGTATGGCTAAACTTGACCTCTGACCCATCAGAGCAAAATATCCAACAACACAGGTGCTCACAGCAGTATTATGTGATAATAACAACTCAAAGCCTTTCTTTAGTTCGGTTTTATTATCTGATGTGCTCACTTCATCAGTCTGTTGCATCATGGCTCACTGCAGCTACAGTGCACACCCTGCAAAGAGGGACACAAAGCCTTCTCCTCATGCCAAATAAGTCACCCACAGCGGGTTTCTCTGTGTTGTTACACCCTGCTGCCAGAAAACATAATCACTCTTATATCAAGCTCGAGCCAGCACTGACAGCTTCACCGGACAGCCAGCAGCTTCAGTATCAGCATCTATTGACAGAATTACTGCAGCACTGTTCCCATAGCAACAACCTGCACTAAAACTACTAATCGAAAGTCTTTGGACAAATTAAAGTTAAAATTGGACAAATGAATAGCACTGACTTCCTCAGCCCATGGTTATGTAAGTAAATGTGACACACAAGCTGGAGTGAGAAATAACACATCTTAACACGTTACATGCTCAAGGGGTTCACAAATGATCACAGGATTTATAAGACAGTTATAAATCACCCACAAGGTTTGAAAATGTTTGAATGTCAGAATATTTTTAAGGAGAAGCTGTTGAGATATAAATCAGACACCAGTCACACCTGTAGGGCGATGGAGGAAGGAGAAACGAAGCGTTTCTGCTGTTAAAACTAACACATCAAAGCACTGTGACTGGAGGATGGATGTTTCACTGAAAATAGAAAGGAGGTAGGAAAGGAAACAGAAAGAGGAAACAGGATAGGAAAATGTACTAAAAAGAGGAATCTGGATAAATTCCTGTGAATGTTTTTTTAAAGATGGAGCACAATGTGTGTGAGAGAGTATTTTATGCTTTTATTGTCACCCTGCAGATCTATTTGTCTTCTATTTTCTTTTACAGCAAACTCAGCTACTCAAGGACTGAACCGTCAGCAAAAGTGGTGATTGTCTGCTCTTCTTATTAGTTATTATCTTTCATGTTACACTAAGACAATTTTTTTTTTTCCTTGTTGTGGCTTTATCCACACAGAGGGGCTTTGTGTGTGCGTGAGAGTGCAGAAGACTGAGAGGACAGCTGCGCAGGTCTCTCAATTCAATTAGCAGAGGCAGCTCATGCAAATCAATACTCAGTCAGGACACATCTGTGCACAAACACGTGTACACACATTTTTCTTGTCCACACTCACAAGGATGGAAAAAGGAAACTGCACCGAAGAATCAAATTATTGAAACTCTCGGTCAGTCTTGGTGAAGTCATGCCAATGCATGCCATGGTGGATAATAAGCGGCATCACAGACATAAAGCACACACTGTCTCACTCATTCAGATGAATTTATCTAATGCACTGACAGCAGACCTCCAGGGTACGAAGCCACCGCTGCCTCCAGTCTGCTCCCTCTTTCCTGATAAGCTGGATTTGACATGTGGGCTTGTGACTGGGATGTCACCAGTATAAATCAATGATCCAGCAAAGAAGCAGCTCTCCACTGTCTCCAGCAAATATAGAAACGCCCTTGATAGAAGAATACAGCAGCTGACAAGGGCAAATGAGCAAGAGACCAAAGGTTTTTCATTAGGATAAAAGGGGTTAAAATTTGGAAGTGATACATCCAGTACAGGCCTGGATCTGGACCCTAATGCATTCATCTTATTGCATTGCATTTTTTATTTGAAGTACCACAGTCCTGGAGCAGCTATGGACCAATGCTGTTGAGCGTTTTGGCAGTTGCTTAGCAGCCTCTGCTATCAGTGAGTGAAACACTAAATGTGACATGTAATATAAAGTGCTCTGATTCTATTTATTGATTGCATCTTAATGTAAATTTCTGTGTTTGCAGCAAATTTATCTTTTCAAGTGGAAAGTGCAGCACCTGAGAAGCTAAACTCAGAAAATGGAAAATCAGCTGATTGTGCATGGACTCAGGTAAAAGTCCTGACATATTAACGCAGATAAAGCATTTGTTGTTCTGTGTGTGTTCTGTGTGTGTTCTTTGATACAGGAGAACACCCCCCCTCCTCCTCCTCCTTTCCTCTTAGAAGCTTCAGAGACCACCAGGGGAAGGCAGTAAGCTAAACAAGAGCTTTTTGGATGATGCTTGAAGACAAGTCTTCCATAATGTACAAGCACACTGCACACATCGACGATATTTTGATGATGAGTTACAGCTCTGCACTGACAACTTCTCAGTGATGAAGATGTTTATAAACACATCTTTGTCTTTTGTTCAGTGAAAAATTTCATCAGGTGTTGAGCAGCAAAGAAGCTGCTCTCTCTCTCCTTATCTCCCTCTCTCTCTCTCCAGGAGGAGAGGAGCGCACGCTGTGCACTGCCGATCAGTGAGAGAGCAGCTCAGCAGGAGGAGACGGCACTCCACAGACCTGCACAACACAAACCTCTGCGTCCATCCACAAAGGCACCGAACCAGAGGGCACAATGTATCCGATCAAATACTGGAATTTCAAAGACGCGATTTGTTTCCCTGACTCCCTTTACGCCTCATCGTAGTGCGTCTTGAAGTGGGAACGAGATGTCCCGGGTTTATTTTCGCCGGAGAGGGTAAAAGTGGAGGGAAGCGTAGTTCGCGAGAGCCATGTGGAGGGCGGACACGTCCTTTGATGGGAGCACCGCAGGCGAAAAGCGACACTGAGAGGGGGACTGTATTTTTGCACCTTTCCTTTGGAGAAGACGATCCATCAATGAGGAAACAGATCGAAGAGATGGTAGAGAAGTAAGTGCGCGTACAACTAGTTTTGAATTTTGCACTCCACTGACAAAAAAGAGGGAGAATTCACGATTTTGCATGACTTTTACGCATGTCCATGGTCCTGGCACAGGAGAAAATATGGTCTTTGTGAGTTGTTGCATTTTCTGTTGTTGAACTGATAGTTTCTGCTGGCATATTTTTACTTAATTTCTAAATGACCATATTCTTAAAGAGCTTTGGTAATGAAATTATTGTGTAATATTTAACACGTGAGGTTTATTTTATCTGAACAAAACCGATCAGAAATGCAAAGAACACTCATGCAGTATTATTTTTTGTTATAGCCTACAAATATAGTAAAACAAACTTGGCTTCTTGGTCTACTTTGGCTCACCCTTTCCAAAAATTGCTTACCGTTATGGATAAAAATCTCATTGGGGGTTATGCAATTGCATCTGTGAGCAAGCTGTTTGCAGAGATGGGACTGACAGAGTTGAAATTTTGATGAGCTTTCATTCAGTCGTTTTCACAACCATGAAAAGGACCGCATTTTTTTTTTCCATAACTGTTTTACGGGAGAAAGCAAGGAAGACTGTTAATTTATTTTTATTGCCTATCAGAATAAGATCTCCAGGTTTATGGCTAACGACATTGTCTGGAATTAAAAATAGGTTGTTAGCTAAGGATAACTGTAATGTTAGCTTTCTAGTCTAATACAAATGAATTAGCCTGATTAGCAAATTATCTTACTAATAAATAAAAATCATCAATGTTGGCTTTTTGATCGAGTGGCAAAACACAAAAATCAGCTAATTTTTTTTTTTCAATAAAAAAGCAAACCACAACTAGTTAGCTAACTGAAAAAGCATAGTGTTAGCTCAACTGAACTAACAGCTAAACAATTCAAAAACCATTGTTTGCCAAACTGATTGAGATAAAATCAGAACCACAAATTGAATAGCCACAGTTTCAGATACCCACAAAATTCAGCTATTAGCTAAACAAAAAAATGTGTTATGTAGCCAAACTCTCAGATTACAAAACTAAAACATTAGCTAAACAGCTTACAACACAGGGCTACAGCTAACTGTTTCAGGTCCTTAAATGAATACTTTGACAAATATTTGGACTGAAAAAAGGACGTTTGTCATGCTGTTAAATGTGTCCAGGAACACTGTAGGAGTTTAAGAGACATGACAAATTGACACTTGAGTAAAAATATTATAAAAGCCATTAATTTTAGCTTTTTCTAGACAGTCTGAGGAAAATGCCAACGCAATCGCTTAAAATGAGCATAAAAATAAGCAGTAAAAATCACTGGACTGCACCTGAGCAGCATCTACATCAGAAAGAAAACGAAAGGAGTCGGATCCTTAAAGTAATGGTCCAAATTCTATTTTACACTTTTTGGTCTGTCCATTTGTGGAGAAGCACTGATTGAAAAAAGACTCACACAATCATGAGCTATTTTCTATTTTATTTTTTTCTATCAGACCACGTGTCCTTTGTATCACACGTTGAAAGAAAAGGAATTTCATGGTTGGATTTCTTATCTGCAGTGGCCGCACCTGACCTTCTTGACCCGAAGTCTGCTGCCCACAACTCCAAACCCCGCCTGTCTTTCTCAACCAAACCAGTTGTACTGACCCCCCCTGATGATGATGATGAGTGTGATACCAGGACTACTGTCATGAGGTGGAAAACTGTGTCAGCCATCTTCTTCTTGGTGGTGCTTTACCTCATTATTGGGGCAACAGTATTTAAAGCTCTGGAGCAGCCCCAGGAGACAAAGCAGAAGAACAACATCATTGAGAAAAAAGTTATTTTCTTGACCATGAACACCTGTGTGAATTCTTCTGAGCTGGAGGATTTGGTGAAGGTAGGTAAAGGCACCAACATTGTTTTAATTATTTAAACCTTTTTCTTTTCTGCTGATTACTGAGAAAGTGTCTTGAATAATTTCACAGTGTGTAGAGATTTTCTGAAACTGTGTTTTAATCTTGTTCTGCTCTCAGAGAAGAAAGTATAAATAGATTAAAAGTAAGGTTAACAGTTCCCAGGCAATGTGTCTTAGGGTGTGATAGTGATTAGTTTTGGATCAGATGGAGCACTGTAGATTTTCAGGCCTTGGTGGTTGGTTTATACTTAGTTCTTGATCCTATTCCAAGGATTTGTGAATTTGAAAACACCCCAGATCGTTGTTCGGTTCTTGCTTTCTATTAGCAGCCAATTTTGTGTTGTTAGCATATCTAAAATCATGTTTCTTCTACTAAGCCCACTACTACTTTAGTCAAAGGCAGCTTAAATCTAACATGGTAGTCCTTGTGGCTAGCCTGACCAAGCTGGGTTTATTCAGAAAAAGAACTTGTGGAGCAATAGTGGCTCTAAAGCCCCTTTCACATAAGCACTCATTTTTGGAAAAATTCAGTGAAGTTTTTCAAAGTTGATATTTACACATGTACCTCACAGCATGAAGTTTTCCACTACATTGGAGGGTGGAGATTTCCTCTGGAGGCAGGACACAATGTAAAAAGACATTTGTGACTGTATGACTGAACGTCAGCCAAGTTTATGATGGTTTGTATATTTTGATATTCAGTTTCAACTGAGAAAACATTTTGAGCAGGGCTGAACTGAGACAGATACTAACAGAAAGAGGAAGCAGTTAGGAGTGACAGAGCAGGGCAGAGAGAGAGAGAGAGAGATAGAGAGAGAGAGATAGAGAGAGACTAAAATAAAGTGAGAGAGACAGAAAGACAATTATATTCTAACTGAGGTAAGGAAAGCAGTAGATAAAAAAAACAGAGCGATATAAAAGATAGTGGCAGAAAGAGAGAGAGGAATATAAAAAAATCCCTAACTAAGGGAGGAAGAAAGAGAGATAAAGGTTGAGAGAAAAAGAGGGAGATGGAAAAGAGAAAAATCAAAGAGACACATGAACCTGTGTGTGTGTGTGTGTGTGTGTGTGTGTGTGTGTGTGTGTGTGTGTGTGTGTGTGTGTGTGTGTGTGTGTGTGTGTGTGTGTGTATGGAGCCTCAGTTAAGAGCTACTCTTATTTTGGTGTCCCTAAGTGCAATTAAGAGTTACCATGGTGATGGGGTTAAATCCACATGCTACACTCAGAGGGAACCACCATTCCAGAAACAACCTAATGCAACAGCATTAGGTTGTTATATTGAAAATATAACGACCTCATTGGGGCAAATTTTAATACATTGTAATTATTAAAAAGAAGGTCCTGTATATAATTCCAATTTATGACTTCCTGCCTGTGGAGTCTTAATATGTTTACCAATATCAAGTCTGCAGCATGGATCCCTGCAGACATTACCTAAAGAAGTGTACTGAGTTCCCTGAACATGAAGAGAACACAGAAGAGGATACATGCCTTGTGATTTGAACCCACAATCTCTGACCTGTCAGGGTCTCTTTGCTCTCCAACGTGCCATGCTAATAAAACAGCACAGGACAAGACATGACAAACAAAGTGGTCATTGCTAAAAGGGAAATCCTCAGTAGAAACAAGAAATAGGTAATCATTAAAACCATGCTAAATAAAAACAGGGATTCATTCTTATGACTTTGTTGTCATGAGGCCATGTTGACAACCATCCTTGTGTTGTTTATAAGTGATTATTGCCTTGTGCTGTGTGTGTTCACTTGTGTTTCCTAGTCACGTCAATTGTTTTTTCTGTTTTATTTCATAGCGTCTGATCCCTGTGTGTTTCTCTCCACTTTGAGCACCCTCATTAGTTTCAGTTGTGTCACAATGTTCACACGTGTTGCTTGTCAGCCAGTGTATTTCCTGCTTCCTGTTGTTTTTTTGTGCATTACCTTTGTCCTTCTGTGGCTCTCTTGTGGTTTTGTTTGGACACTTTGGATTTATTGTCCTGAACATTTAAAGTAAGTTTTTGTTCAACCTTTTGTGTTTTGTTCTTTCATTTATTTATTTTTTTAATCTTCATAGCTTCCCTCCTTTTTAGTAACCCATTGTGACACACTCCAACACATTAATATTCCATTACTGTGTGACTGCTTCCCAGCATGGGATCTGAAGTACAATTTTAATTGCTAACCACTGGTATCCCTGCAGCATTAACACATTTGATTACTCTTATCCATTCCAAAATGATAAATCAAAGGACAAACCATCACCAAGGGATACTCAACCCAACAGCTGCAAGGTCACAGGGCTGACCACTTGTCTGCTGAAGCATATTGATTTCCCGCTAAAAAATGCTGATTCAAAGGAATGGACCAGCTGTGGATTTGTCAACCCCTTTGTGTGACTCTTTGTAACCTCAGGTGGTGGAGGTATGCCTTCTAGTTCCCATTCTGCTGGGTCTCTTGGTGAAGTTTATCCCTCATCAAGCATTTGTTATTTTAGAGATTAAATTGAGAGGTTTAATCGACTCTTACAATTTTGTGGATTTAATAATTTTAGTTTGTGAAACTTTTTTTTAGTTTAAATGCTTAGTTTTGGACACTCAGGCTATGTTTCTTGCTGCCTTGTTTTACAACAGCTACACATATTAACCCAGTTACCCTTACTAAATGACTTTTGGCTTACTTATGGTGCTTATGGTGCTAAAACCTTAGACTCTTTGATGAAAGTCTAAAATTAGTTTGTCAAAGCTGTCAACCCTGACCTACTCAATTTGTATTTCTTTAAAGAGGTACTTTCTCGTATTTTAATAATGCTTGATGTCCACACTAAACTTGCAGATGTTCAAACCACTGCATATTTACATGTAGTTGAAATCCGTCTTTAAACTCCGTCTTTAATTCTAAAAATAACACAAGATGTTTGTAAGCTCTTCACGAGACTTGCTGAAATTATGAGGTCATCTCATAACTGAGTTAGATCTCTGAACTGGTTCATGTCACACCACATTAAACAAGTGGGCCTCAACCACAAAGGTTGCCCATAGCTCTGCCTCCTGCAGGCCTAAAGAAGGCTGGCCAATCAGAGGGAAGGGTTTTGTTCAGTGAGAAGCCTTGAGAGATAGTATAAAGCTTTAAAAAAAGCACAATACCCCCTCTTTAAGGTACAAAAATGTATATATACCTGAATATTGAGGTTATCCTCTTTGTCCCGTTGCCTTAATGTGGAATTAGTGTTGGTAAATTATGCACTGTGAAGTATTGAAAACCAGTTCTAATTGAACATTAATTGATATATCTAGCCCATGGGGAAAATAATTTTCAAGGATAGGTTCTTTCACTAGCAAACGTGGAATATTGATAAGTAACTTCATGCAAATGGTCCACTAATTTTTCTCTTCTGTTTGGGAATTAAGCACCGATTACTAATTTCTACCAAGAAGAAAACACTTAAAAAATGTTTCTACAATTGAGTTTAAAACCCCTTACCTAAAAGCAGGTGTACAGAAATAATAGCAGACATTAGAAAACTACATTTTTCAAGGTTACTAAAAAACAAAAACAAAAAACCTATAAGTGTTTGTGTGAGCGAGCAGACTGCAGACAAACGATATTCACTGTGTCCATGACTCGACCTTTATAGATCACTGGATCGCACCATCAACCCTACTTGTCATGGTTGATGAAAAGCATCTCCTCTTGGGGAATCTAGCTGGTATATTGCAGCTGAGGGTGATGATTACTCCTCTGATGTACCAGAGCTGAAAGGTCTTTAAATCCCGAGGGAAGCTGATTTGTCCACCAGTGCTAATTTTGGCCCTATGCTGAACCATTTTCTAGAACTGTCCAGCATGAAAAAGAGCCTCCAATGTAGAAATGTCCTTAAGCTCTCAGTATATGTTACATGTGAGAGAGACCAAATGTTTTTTTTCTTATTCTAAGGCATATATTGATATAATATGCTGTATATATTTCACTAAATGGAAACTTTGGTCCATGAAATTACCTCTTTCTCATGAAAACTCTAATTTTAAGGGCAGGATGAAAAGATCTTGTGTCGTAAAGAGAATGTCTTGACTTTTGTCTGCATGAAAATTGTGACAGGTGAAGTATAAAAACATTACTGTATCTCCCTTCAGTGACACATGTCAGTGGTTGTTTGGCAGCATGTGGAAATTTTGTCCTTGAAGTTGATATGTTTGAAGCAGGAAAAACGGGCAGGTGTAGGGATGAGTGACTTTGACAAGGAACAAATTGTGACAGCTAGATGACGAGGTTGGAGCTTTTCCTAAACTGCCGCTGTTGTAGGGGGTTCCTGATCTGCAGGGGTCAACAATCACCAAAAGTGGTCCAAGAACAGACAACCAGTAAACAAGAGATAGGGTCATGGCTAAGGCTCATTAATGCATGAGAAGGAAAGACTGGCCCGTGTAGTCCAGTCCAAAAAGAGAACTGCTGCTCAAGCTGCTGAAAAAGTTTAAGCTGGGTCTTGCAGAAAGATGTCCACAATTCTTTACAGTTTCTTATGTTTGGCTGCAGACTGACAATAATAATGGATTCAACGGATTTAAATAGAAGACAGAGCCACCAAATCAGAGAGGAGGTATTGTGTCCCTCTGGTACCCCTGTAGCAACTTAACATGATTTACTGCTAAAAAATCTGTTCTTTTCACACTGGTGTTGGAGAAAAAAAAAACCTTTTTAGCCTCCTTGTTAGTTTTAGCTGCTGTCTCCTTAAAGACCATATTGCAGGTTGAAGACAACAGTTGAGTAATTTATTGGGATTTCGAAATAAATAAAATACAGAAACCCTCCTTTAAGGACCAGAAACCTGGCTTTATTTTAAATATTTAAAGATATTACAAAAATTTCTGTTTTTAATGTGAATTTTCTTGGTACTGGCCTCTCTGGACTTTATGAATGACATCCTAAGTTCAATTCTAGTTCAGGCATGTTCACCATAATCAGAGTAAAATGTATCTAAGTAAATTATTTATCATCTTTCCATCTACTATGATTGATATTAACCACTTAGGGACTGAGGAATATGTAGCTGGTTCCTGCATGTCCTGTAGTGGTTGGTTAAATATTCATGAATTGGGTTCTCCATCATAAATGAATTGAATATACACAGGTGACAATGTGGCACCAGCAATGTTTCCTGATGGAATAGTTTTCCTATATGTGCTGACATTCACTGGCATTTTCAGCACTGACCCTGATCATATTAAAACTGACATGAGCTGACAGGGGTTTACTTTATAATTAAGTTTTACACCCTCACACTATATGATGTGAGACTGTTACAGGGAAAGAGTTGCTACAGATGAAACATATCTGGCCTTAAGCTGCTAAATTATTGTGATAGGTTTGATGTTTTCTACTCTATGAATCAGTTTATATTTAGACACTAACTTTTGAGCAGAGTGGACAGAATGAATGAATACAACAGTCAAAATAAGGCAATAGAGTGGCCTTCTGAGTTACTGCATGTCATTAACATACATAAATGTATACATTCATTTATTACCACAAGTCTACTAAACTTTGAAATCCATATGAATTGAAATAAAATTCAGTCAAGTGGGTTATTATTTGTGTTCAGTTAGTTATATTTGGTGGTATGGCTCTGATCTGGGAACTCCCTGCCCCTCCACATGCCCACATGGAATGCCAGAGTCTGAGGTGGGGCAAGCACACCTCCTATCTCTTTCATGTGCATACATGAAAAGCCAGTGTTTAAAGAGTAGTACAGGCTAATGTTATTGAGATGAGAGTTCATCTATTGTACTTTATTTTGAATTTGACCAGATGATCTGTACCATCTGCATGCCTGCGTTCCTGTTCAGGTCAGTAAATCTCTGTCCAGTAAGACATGTGCTGGGAATGCACTCCGCTGGAAATAGACTCGAGACATTGACTCAAATGAGAACGCATTGGCAAAGCTTGCATGTGTATGTAAATGCCAAACAGTAATAATGGAGGTTATTCCAACATGCGACACCTTGTAACACCACTAAATCTATGAATGCATAAGTTTTAAGATGCTTTATGAAGTAAAAGTACTCCCACTGAAGCCATTTAGAAAAGACTGAGTTTCTTTTTGGCATGACAAATAGCTGTTAGAATGCAAGCTGCAAAAATTAGGGCCAGTGACATTTGGCTGCAACTTATCAGCTATTTGATGGGGAATAATGAAAACTTGTGTTTACAATACCCAGCATTAAACTTGAATGATCTTGGCTGTCTGGAGCTTTTCTTCCTCTGTGTTAGCACAAGCTTTATTGTTATCATTGTTAACAACCACGTCTCCTGTGCTGTACTCTGATAATTAAATTCCCTTATTATGGTTCTGTGTTAGCCTAGCTAAAATGTATAATTGAGGGCAAACTGTCCTCTGTTCTCGAAAACATCTTAGCTGAAAGTTTTTGTTGATGTAAAGAATCACTGACTCGGTGAAAAACACTGTGATACAGCAGCAATCTTTAGTGCTGGACCTTAAAAACAAGCAGCAGAATAAATGTTTGTCTTTGGATTTTATGCTCATAAAAACTGGGCAAATCTCCCAAAAGAGGCAATCAATGATACTTTAATGTCTTCCTAATGCTATCAGGCTAATCACAAGCCATTTTCTAAAGTATGTTCCAAGAAAATTGTTTCCATGTATTGTATTGTGGTGAGACAACAGTCTGACCAACCAGCTCTGCCCATCATCCATCAGACTGTTGCCCTGTGAGTTCAGTAGCCTTTCAAGCAACTCTACCTCTTCTGATGATTTATTGATGAACGACTTCAATACAGGTGTCCCCCACTCACTTTTAATTAATTATGTATACACACACACACTCACACATACACACACACACACCTCTGTAGGCTCCCGGTGATCAAAAGGCATTCAGCGGAGGATGGAGGAGAGATGAGCTCTCAAAGGGAGTAATTAAAAAAGTGAGTGATGTCAGAAAGCTCGAGACGATTCAATCTCTGGTGGCTGTTTGGCTCAGCCGGAGACAGCCAGTGTGGTCTACAAATGATCCTGTCTTATTATTCCCCACAGCCATAGTTAGTATGCATATGGCTGAATGCCAAGACAGTGACTTAGACTGGACGTTTTGGCTGGGAAACAAAGAGACTGACTGAGCCAAGCTGCTCCAAATGTGAGATTTGTTTAAATTATGTTTTTTAGAGACACTGTGGAAGTGGAAGTGGGTTTCAGGTTTGAATCATCTATCTTTTGTTCCATTTGGACATGAACATTTAAATCTTTACCCGTTCATGTTTTTGACGCTGTGTCTACCATGTCCTGACTACATTTGTTTCCTGTAATGAGTTATATTTTGCCACCCAGAAAGATTTTAGGATGCATACTTTTGAGGGTTGTTTTCTTCACCACGGGGCAGCACAAATGGCTTTTGGAAATCAGGTCACTATATTTCACCAGCCTGTCACCTCTGTCATGAGGCCTGTGTGATGGCTTTTCTTTGCACATCAATCCACCCAGCAAACATACTTTATATAGAAAACATTAGCAAGTCATGCATGTGTCCACCTTATGAATGAAGCGTAAGTCCAGGACAGTCAGTTAAATCTCTACTTTTGGTCTCTTTGCAGAGCTCAGGGAAACATTTGTATCTGAATGTTCTCCAGATAGTCAATAACTTTGTCAGTCTGCAGGTTGTTGCTGAGCAGGTTGCACCATGTCAATGAAGAAAGTGGACGAGAGCAGTAAAGGTAAAACAAAAGAACAATGTTTCTGGCAGAGAATCTAAAATGTTTCATAGGGCTGCCTTAATTTTTGGTGTTTAAGTGATTCACTCAATTCACGGTGGTTATTATTCCTTGTTCTATTTGCTGGCACTCACTGCTACTTCTTTATGACTTCCTCAGTTATCCCTTGCTTGTGGGTTGTGGGTGGTTTGTTGTGCTTCACCCTGATTGGCCTAACCTGTGCTGGATTAACTCCACTTCCCAGGTGTATTGAGTCCTGTCTTCTTTGTCCTCAGTACCAATTCAGCTTCATTACTCTTTCTTTTATACATTTTTCCCCTAGACCTAACACGTTTTTACCCTTTTGATTCTGGTCTACCTCTTATATCAGCTTGACTTTTCAGTCCTCTGTCCCAAATTCGACTGTGCTATCTTTATAAATGATGTTTTAAATGGAGAGACTTTTGGACATGGCTGGTTGAATGGATAGATACTGGAAGAGTGGATAGTTTGAACCGGTTATGTACTTAAAACAAACTATCTTCTACAATATCTGCACTATAACTGTTGTATTGCTTAAAAACATTGGCCAACATGAAGCCCAGTTTCAGACTGACATCTGAAGTCAGATTCTGCACTTTTCACATGATTATAAGCAATACTGCTCTCACTGGAGCAGGTCCATATCTGGGAGGATGGCCAGGGGTGGCCATGCTCCTGGTGTTATGCTTATAAAGAGTGACCCTGCTAAGTGGTGACTTTCTGCCAAACATGTAAGTGACTATTGAGTTTCCAACAGTTGCTGATATCAAACAGTTCTCCTGAGATATGTATCAGATATAATGACAAAACCATTTGAGAAGGATATGCATTGTGCTGAAAGTCGCCAGTCTACAGGGTTGCACATTAAGCCGAAACGGGAGTCAGTCTCTGCTGTCTAAAGCTTACAAGTGTCCATTCAATGCATCCATCTACAGTGCAATAAAATAAAGTTGCGTATGATGATACCAGATGGTTTTTGATTTCTATGTCATCATCCTTGCTGAATTGTTGTCTTACTGCCTTTTCTTGGTCTGGGGCTGTAGTGCAATCACTGTCAAAGCACATCATGTATAACTTATGTCTACAAGTAGCTTTTCTTGCACTTAAAAGTAGCACATTCTCTTTTTGTCAGTGCTTGACTTGAGCTTGTTACTTAGGTCATCGATCTTTTTGAGGCTTTAAAGACTTTTAAAAGAGGATCCACATTTGCCGTTAATTTGAGGAAATCAGGAAATTGTATTTAAGAATATAACAAGCATATGCTACTTAGCATCCGTATTCAGGGCAGTTTGGGCTCAGTGGTCGAGGTTTCAACCTCAGGTCCCGCTGTCCTTGAGCAGGACACATAACCTCAAAACCGCCCCCGGCTGTGCCATCTGTGTGTGAAAGTGATTAGTCAACAACTGAATGGCGATACATAACAGCCTCTGCTTCCAGTGTGTGAATGTGGAGTGAAAGGGTGACCGTGACGTGTAATTTCAGACTTAAGGAATTGCTGTATAAACACAGTCCATTTACTGGCAGCAGTTAAAGTAGGTTGATCATATCTGCAGGTTTTTCATGCTGCACCTCTGTTACTGAAACCTTGTGTTGGCGTATTGCTGATTGCAAAAACACTCAATGTGATTGCTATTCATACTAAGTTAAGGAGTCGAGAAAATCAGTGTCATTTGAGGTATCACACCATTAAAGCTGTTATATTTACCTTTTTTGATCTCAGCTTGTGTAGATTAGTAGTGCAATGTTCCTTTTCAGCCATATTCCAACAATGCTGCCATCAGCACATAGGCTACTGCTTTACTTTGTGAGCTAAAAAATCACATGAGGTTTAGTAGTGTCTGTTCCTTCATTCCCTCTTTCCTTCCTTCCTTCCTTTGGTTTGTAATCTATTACTTATTCATTTCAGTTTCCACGGCCTTGAACTTTATTGCCTTATCACACTGAACAGTCACAGGCTAATGAAACTTCTCTGTTTCACCAAGGATGAAGAAACATGGTAGGAAACATCCTGACATTGCAGTGACCCAAACATGTGTGTGTGCTAACTGTGAAAAAGCTGACGGTGCTGCTGCAGGAGAAGTGTAGGCAGGCATTGTTTGTGTAGACTGTGCATCTGAAGATTTAGTGTGATGTCAGACCAAGCAAATGTTGCTATTCCACAATTGGACAAGTCAGTATTTCTGATGCTTTTATTGGGTCAAGTCCAAACAATATTCTGTATAGATTTCTGTCTCTAGTGAGTGAAGGTGTTAGAAGTAGCTCATGGTGCTAATCTTCCCAGCTGGTGATTTGACTCTTTTTTTTTAGTCTCCTGTGATGAAAGAAAACTCTTGTATTCTCACTCTTCTGTTTCTCGTACAGGTGTCTAAAGATCCTGCACACTCAAGTGACTCTCTTTCATTCACACATACTGCCTGCCTTATACACCCTCTCAGTTTACATAAGAAACAATCAATTCCCTGCTTTTCAGTGCCAGAAGAGCCAGTTTGCCTCGAGGTGCAGCATATACCTAAAGGTACAGCCAAAATTGTAGCTACTTTAAATACCATTTGTTTTTGTGTAAAACAAATGGTGTTAAAAGTAGCTAAATGTTGTCATTAACCTGCAAAAAGTCATTCCCTTTATCTGATTAAAAGTCTTAATCATTTTCTATTTTGCTGCAGTCTCTGGCAAAAGCTGAAGAAACTGGAAATGACCTGAATTTTTCATCAGACTTCCAGAAGGCAGTAACACTGCATCTGTAGTGGTTGTGTTTCCTTGGTTACCCTGCATGCCTTTTTGTGCACATTGAAGGCAGTCTGATGGACTTTTAGCATATTTTATGTAATAAGCATGGTTAAATATAAATCAAAATCTAAGAAAGCATCAGGTTACAGGTGCAGAATGTATAACTTGATAGTGCAGATTGTGGGAACATTATAAGAAAGTGAAAATCATTAGGAAACACATGTATGTATGTATGCTGAAATTACTGTGCTTAAACCACTTTTCAGAACTGCCAGATCTTAAAGACTTTATCCCAAAGGTATATCAGTGAGACAGGCTTTTAAAACATGGCACATTGTTTCTCACAACTCTTAATGGTGTAGAGGCTGGATGTTTATCTTCTCTGTCGTCTGTTCCCCAGGAAATCTGATGCACACCACTAATTTTCCCGTGCTCCTCAGCCACACTCCCACTGGAACACACCACACATTATTTATCTGCTAACTCCTTTTTTTATTGTCACTCTCTCCGTTCCAGCAAGTTGTTTCAGCAGTCCGAGCCGGCGTGAACCCTTTAGGAAATGCACCCAACCAGACAAGCCTCTGGGACATCAGCTCCTCCTTCTTCTTTGCTGGGACTGTTATCACCACCATTGGTAAGATGAGAATTTTTTCACTCAGTCTTCATCATTTTCTCTTCGAGTTGTTAAATGAAGCACTCAAAATGTTAGGACATTTCTTCTTTCAGTAAAGGAAATGGCTTTATACGCCTGGTCCAATGAACTTTTTCTGTCACAGTGCTGTTCTAATGGCTATTTTGGCACAAAGTTACACTCACTTACCCAACATTTGCCTTCCTGCCAGGTTAGTGCTTGGACTGCTGGCCAAAAACTTGTAAAATTTAGTTGGCTTCACTTACAGGAAACTGCATTTTCACTCTCTCTCCTAGTGTCACAAAACGGTGTTAAATTTATCAGCAACAGAGCAACCAATGGCGAGTTCTAACATTGATTCACAGCAACAGAAATTAGGTTTATGAGCACCAAATTCTTTAATACGTAAGCTAATATTACCGCATTCAGGTATTTGACTCCTAATGAAAGTATACAAACTCTGATCCACCTCTTCTCTACATCTCTTGGTGTCTCAGACATTACAAAACCAAACATCAGTTGCATGTCATGTTATCTGTTTTATTAACACATTGTTAACATGACTTGATCTGTTTGGTCAGGTTTGTGTCCAACATGCCGAGGCCTTGGCAAAGGGTTGGTTTTTGACAATTTGATAATTATAGTTTTATTTGTATGGTCCTTTTTAAAAATTAGTTGCAAAGTGTTACAAGGTTAAAAACAAAGCCAAACTGTTAAAATACAGTAAATTACAATAAAATAAACAATTTAAGCAAGCAAAAAATAAATGAGATCCAGTACTTCAGTAACACATTGTAAACAGAAAAATGGACTAGTAAAGCCAACAGTTCAAAAAGAAATGGGTTTGAAGAGGAGATTTTTCTGAGGTTCCTCGATTCAGATCTCCAAGTAAGCAGTTTGACAGCTGTGGAGCCTAGCTGTAAAGCCTCAGTCACCTGTTGTAACAAGTCAAATTGAGAAACCACAGTAAAGTCTTGCTACTTAAGTATTGGCCAGGCTCAAAGGGTGTTAGCAGTTCACAGCTGCTTGTTTTTCGAGCAAGACTTTTCAAGGCTTAAAAAACAAGCAGAGAAATCTTAAAATCAGTCTAAAGCTCACACGTGGGTAGTGAAAAGCAGCGAACACTGGTGTTATGATTGCCTCGCTTTCTATGCGTTAAGTTTGTTAAGATTTGGTCATATCGGTGCTTGGTTTGCTGCCAAGGAAGCATGTAGTGAGGAAGAGAGGACCTAAAGTAAACCCCTGGGGGACACCACAACAGAGGCAAGTCTATTGGAAGAGGCATTTCTCAGTATTGCGTAAGAAATCGCAAAAGAAATAAATCTGAAATAAATGCTGTGGTTCTCAATTACATTATTATCTCTAATAACCTGAAGTTTATTCATAAGTAGACTCTCATCTGCGCTCTCAATCTTTTGAAACCTCAACTTTTTCTGTATTTTGTATCGTTTGTATCTTTTGTTCTTTCTTACTAATTTTTGTATTCTACCTTTACCAACTTTTGCATTTTGTATATTGCACTCTAGAAACACAATTTCCTTCAGGATTAATAAAGTTTACCATATAGTGTCTTGTCTTGTCTTGTCTTGTCTTGTCTTGTCTTGTCTTGTCTTGTCTTGTCTTGTCTTGTCTTGTCTTGTCTTGTCTGATTTAGAAACTGGCTTCACCAAAAGAACAATCCTGATCCATAATACTTATAAAAAAACACTAACTTAACTGGCATTTTGCTAGCTTTGACACTCACTGCTAGCATCAAATTTTTGTTTTCGCATAATTTTGCAATTTACAGAGAAAATCAGTTGATCTTTTGGGGTCAACTTTTGCAGTGTTGAATTGGTACATTAACTGCATTCATGACCTCACATTAACCTTAATCCATGCATATATTAACAGTTCTATTCCCATCATCAGAACAACTTTGATTTATTCAGAATAGATCATAAATCTGCAGCTTGCAAAGAAATGACATGATCTATCAGAGGTACTGGGCAATATCCTGGTTTTCAGTGCGTAGAGGTTTGGTGTTGCGGAGGTCTTTTCTATAGAAGAGTTTTACTTGATGCCGAATCACCAGTGAATCAGATTTTAACAGGCGTTGCTTTGCCTTCAGATACTGTGCTGTGTAATCAAAGAGTTGGCTTGTCTCAAGCTACAGCACAATTAATACAGCCTGAGAGACCAACTAGCTTCACCTCCCCATCACTTTTTCTACACCATAACTCACTCTGTGTGGCACCTCCATCTGCTAGAGGCTGCTATCAGGGTTACTGAACACACACAAGTACACACACGCTTACATTTACACACACACACACAGTCTGTCAACTCATCTGGCTTGTCTAGCAAACCTTGATAGATTTCTGTTCAGTCTGCATTTTGGCACCGTTTCACTTCATCAGCATCCTGTCGAACCTCATTCTGTAAACACAAAATGCAATACATTTGATTTGCAACTGTCACTTATTGGTGTTTTGTTGAACATTTTGGCTTAATTTTTTTTTTTTTTTTTTTTGGAAACCTAAACGTTGCTCCAGATTTGGCTAAATTACATCCAGCATGTCCAGGCAGACCTGACTTATCCATTTCTAGGTTTGGTAATCTTTTGGGCTTCATATCACGTCTCCTGGATCCTGTCAGAAAATGTTATAGCGTTGCAATAACTTGACTGTTCCCTCTGGCTGGAAAAAAATGTGCTTTAGTATCAGAACGATGGTTCTACTAAATGATGATGGTGTAAGTAAAAAGTTGAACTCAGAGTTTCCTCTTTGCTCACCTCAGTTTGAGTGCGTTGACTTTCTGCTTTCACTCAGCTGCCACAGTGGAGTAGCTGTTTTTACAAGAGACATATTTATGGATGTAGAAAGAATCTTGTGAAATGAACTTACAGGAGGTTGAGGGCTGAGTAAAAGACAGCCCTGTGGTTTGTATTGAGTTTGAAGTGGGCTGAATTTTTCTTCCTGTTTTAAAATACATCAGAAAGGTTTCAAGGTAAAACTTGACAAAATAGCAACATACCTGAGTTTTTAAAGCTTTGTTTCTGCAGAAACGTCACTTCCAGATGCTGTTTAGTAAGCATCACCTTCACCTGCTTGTTAGTGTGAACAGCACATAATTACCGTGATGTGTTGGTAATCATTATAATTTTGCATGATTGGTACAAAGTGTTCTCCCACTTTTGCTGCTCTGCAAAGAGATCTGTGTTATTTAAGGGATCAGTAGTTTTAAATTATTTATTATTTATTATTTATTATTTTTTATATTAGTCGGTGTAAATGTAAGTCTGTGTTCTTTCTGATTCAGCTCGGGGTAAATAATAGGAGTTTGTGTCACTGATGGATTTTTTTTATGCAGATAACTATAAATAACAGTGCAGTATTCAGGCTGTGAATCTTTCCCCCATTCACTTCCATCTTTTGAAATATCTGTGGATCTATTTCCTCATTTTCTCTGCTCTCCAGGGAGTCAAACAGCTCCAGTAACAATTGATCTCACAGTTTTACTTCCCTGTAGGGATCTCTTGTTAAGTGTTTTCTACCACTATAGCCTTGATGAAACTCACATTTTCTATGATGTTTCAGTAAGAGTGATCTCTGAAGAATCTTTATTTTTGATTGAACACAAACTTTTGTACTATTTTGATTTTTTCCACCCTTGACTCTGCTGTGAAGTGTTTTTGCTTTGAAAGGATGTCCCGACACTTTGAGTTCTATTTTATCATATAGATAAGACGTGCATTATATTTTTTGATAGAAAAGTTGCCTTTTTTTCTATTAAAATAGAATTTGATTCAATCCAGGGAAAATTTCGATGTGTTTACCAATGGATGGTAAAATTCACAGTCATTCAATAAAAATTCACTCAGCTGTGTTAACAACATGCTTTAAACTCTAGCCAAAAGGAGACAAGCTGATATGCATACTGCTCAAAACCATAGTTCCTCTGGTTTTCTTTTGAGGACGGGCTCTAGAAGTCCTGGAAACCACATACACACCCATTCAAAAAGGCTGATTCTTACAGCAAAAATAAACATTTTTGCAGTCTTGTGCAATAAAAGAAAAAAAATGTCAGAGTAGATAATTAATCTGCCTGCATATGCTATAGGGGTAATTTATGAGATATTAATAAGATATTCTAAGATCCCAAGTTTCATGTAGGTGGACCTGGTTGAATTATAGGATAATGCCAAGAGACTTTAAAAGTTACAGAGAAGGAGACCTCATGCAGGGGCTGCTGTTATTTTCTGGATCTGCTTAAATTACCAACTGAGAAAGGCGAATGTTGAGACTTAAAACAAGGTACTGAGTCAGAATCTCTGTCGCAACTCTATTTTGCATGACCACCCAATAACTAAAGATTATCTGTTATTTACTGGATAACTGCATCGAAGTCTGTAGCGGCTTGGATTTGAAACCCCATGGTCTCTGGTTCAAGTCCCAGTGAGGACAAGGGTATAGACTTGAAGGTGAACAGTTTCATTCTGGTCACTGTCTAGGTGTCCTTGAGCAAGCCTTCACCAAACAAGACCAAACCCCCAACTGGTCTTTTCACCTGTCCATGTGTACCCCCTCCCTCTGATGTCTCCATTAGTGCATGTCTTTGTGTATTTCTGGCATAGCTGTGGGTTACAAATTCATTAAAAATTCCCATTTTTTCTACTTCTTCTCTTTTCTTTCTTTTCACTTCTTCTCTCCCCTCTTATCCTCTTCTCTTCCTATTTATTCTCTTATTTTCCTTCTTGTATTCCCACTTTCCTTCCCATCTTCTTTTTATCTCTCCTTTGTGAATATTCTTCTACTCTTCATTTTACGTCTTCTCTTCTGTCTGCCTTTCTGCTTCTCTTTCTTGTTTGTTCATCTTCTTCCTCCACTCCTGTCTTCCTTTTGTATTTTCCCTCATCAGCTTTTTTCCTTACATCTTTCGAAGAAGAACTCACTCATCAGTTCAAGGATGTGCTGCAGTTTTTCTCACCTAGCATCACTTCATGTATTCAGAGTGAAGTCATTAAACTTTCATTGTCCATTGCAGTCACATTTTTTCTTTGAACAGTATAGTACAAAGTCTAACATGTGACTGCATGAGATTGTTATATAACAGTCAGTAGTCTCATAAAGGCGGTAATGTAGGGCTCAAACTGACAACAAGTCAGTTGTGCTAAAGACTGTGGGTCATTTTAACATTTTAGTCAAGTTTTAGGCTTTATTTATAAATGCAGGCAATATTTAGTCCAGATTTAAACTAATCAAATTACTTACTACAATTACGTGAAACTGGGATTTAGTATTTAATCCAAATGAGAGAAAACGGTCCTGACATCAAGCAGAAAAAGCCACAAATTTCAGACCAAAATGAAAAAACCTTGTCCATGTCATAAATAACCTTTTTATTTTGTAACAAGTTTAAGAAAAGGAAAGTGCTTACGGTGTCTTTAAAAAAATGTTTATTATCCTCGTGTCACTTTTTGATGCAAACACAGTTATTGCCTCAGGAAGCCATCCTTTTTCTTCCATTTCATTATACTCACTCTTTGAGCTTATCAAGCTTGAGTTGCATTTCATATCTGTTAGGGTGACAGTGCTCCACAAAGAGCTGCAACTGTAAACACAATTAAATCTGTTTGATTCAGTCTAGATTATAAAAAAAAGGACAAAATGTTGCTACAAATTAAAGAGCTGCTGTTTCCCATTTGTTCGGCAGAGGCACCCAGGAGGTGTTAAAAACTAATTCAGCATCCTGTTTCCCATTGAACTAATCATGAAATTAGCATGACTTGACTGACAGTTTTTCTCACGTTGAATGTCACCCTACTCCAGCGAGAGCCTGGGAAGTTATTAGAGGGCACCCTGCAGCTCAGATCCTGAGACTGAGTCCATTAAAGGAGAGAAGGGCATGTAATTAATAATGCAGTGCTGTTGTGAAATGTTCAATATAGAAAAGCATGTGTTAAGTGTGTGTGTTTGTGTGTGGTGCCTATCTAGAGGTTCAGTTTACATTAAATTCAGGACTCAGTGTATGGATTTCTATAGGGCCCACCTGCTTCTCTTGCTGCTCATGATGATTTTTTTAGACAGAAGATGAAAGGCAGAGACTCATGCCTTAGTGTGTGCATACTGAGACCTACACTGTATTCAAGATTGTGTCTTTGTTTCTTCTTTTCATTTCTGTCCATATTGTATGAAAGCCACAGCTGTGATCATATAGTAAGTGTTAGAAACATAGACTGTATATAGAATTGACAGCATGGCTCCGCCTTTTACCATTGTACGGTTTTGAAGCCAAAAGAACTCCAACACGGGAGCCGCCATTGTGCAGCCAGAGTCTGGGCAGTAGAAACTTACGAGGAACTCTGAGAAAATCTGACTGGAAAGGGATGACAAAAATAATTATTTTTTTTTATTTAGACCATCTCTTCTTAACTGTCCATCCCGATGTATTTTATTATTCCCGAAAAAACTACAAAAGGACGGCAGCTGTCAATCATCGCTGAATGAGACCTAAAATACCATTTTTTTAACCTCTAATAACTAATAAAAAAAGAAACATTTCAGAAAAAAGGGGACCTGAACACAATGCAGCCCAATAATATCTAAATATCACCACAGCATACGGATGTGAGAAACATTTCTACGAGGTGTAATAATTTTTTAAAGTTTGACCACATCCCGTCTGGAATGAATAGAGAGGTGGAGTTTTTGTCTTGTACTGCAGCCAGCCAGAAGAGGGAGCAGTTTTTGTGGTGACCTCAGTTTGAACCGAGTGAGAAGACATCCATTTTTGTTACAGTCTATGGTTAGAAATATAAACCTTAGGTATGAACCAGCGTGATACAAATGCTTGGAGTTCATCAGCCTGTGGCTGTGCTGAGATGATATGGAAGCCCAAAATGCTTTGGGCTTGATTGACAGCTTGTGTTGTTACTCAGTTACGTGTCTCTCATTTTCCTCTTGACAATATCCCATAGATTTTCCTTGGAGTTCAGGTTTGGTGAGTTGATTGGCCAATCAAGCACAGTAATATTGTGGTTATCTAACTAGTTTTTTCGTGTGGTGCCAGTATGACCAAGCAGTTAAGGGTTCCATGAAGTTCCATTTTTTGGTTCTTTTGGCAGTGTGGGCAGATGCCAAATCCCGCTGCAAAAACATGAAATCAGCATTTCCTTAAAGCTTGTTAGCAGAAGGAAGCATGAAGTGCTCTAGTATTTCCTGGTAAAGCCTGAGTTGACTCTGGACTTCAGAAAAACCAAAAAAAAAAAAAAAAACACAACAAAAAAACAACAAAAAAACAACAAGTTTCCATATCTGTCCAGTCTATATTTAAACAAATTGTTTCGCTGCTCACCCATTTTGGAAAGAATTTATGATGAGTGAATAATCACATACCTGCCAACACTTCGATATCTGAGGGAGTTTCCTGCTTTTGAACCACTTCTCCCACTGTATTCCTGATTTTTAATTCCTCATGATTATTCCCCGATTTCACATCGATACCAATTAAAGGCTTGTTCATAAGTACTGTGTAAGATACAGGTTGACAGACCCGGCAACCCAACTTGGCACTGACAATCATGCACAGATTTCAGCATAGAACACAGAGGTAAAGATGATGTTAGCAGGTAACTGTAAAAAAAACCCTGTTAACAGTACAAAGCAAAGGAAAAATGTTGAGGCATGTTGGAGGAGGGTTTTTTCTCACTTTGTCAAAATATGTCATATTAAGTCTATTAAGACAATTTTTACTAAAAATATACAAAAGCAGTTGTTTTGATTTTAGTTTTTGCAGTGTATGTCTGATTGACTCTTACATTTGAGATGAAATTCTGCCTGACGAGCCTGCAAACTCTGTGTCTCTTCTCTGTTAGGGTTTGGGAACATCTCTCCTCACACAGAAGGAGGCCGGATCTTCTGCATAATCTACGCTCTGCTCGGGATCCCCCTGTTTGGATTTTTATTGGCGGGTGTGGGGGACCAGCTGGGGACCATTTTTGGGAAAGGCATCGCCAAAGTCGAGAAGATGATTGTGGTAAGAGCCCATGTCCTAAATCATGTACACTTTATTTTGTATTTCAGGGGTGCAAACCTGTCACCTTTCAGCAAGATTTTGCCAATTTGGATCCAAATTAAGTCGTTTCTGTTGTTCATGTAAATCTGCGATAGAAATATTTTTTGGTTTGTCACCTTTTTTTTGACAAGTTTGCACCCTTGTGTCATCATAAGCCACTTTTATGTGGAAATGATGCAGGAAATGGGTTTGCAGCTGTAAAATTATATTACCCTGTTGTTTCAAAACGCTGCATTATCAAAGGGTGAAAACAGAGGCTCATACGTAAATGGCTATATGGCTCTATAAGTGCAGGAGCTGTTTTTTTCCTCAGCCGTCTGCACTTTACAGAGTGGAAGATGTGATTGCTGTTTTACGCTTACCATGTCAACCGACTCCTGGAAACCAGTCTTGATTGCTGTTTGTTTCAGGATTGCAAGCTCAGATCAGTGAATTGAAGTTGTTTTGGAGCTAGTTTTAAAGCTAGGCTCGTTTTATGTGGTGAACTTGCTGGACTGTTTCCGCCTTATTTCTTCATTGGTGGCAGTAAAAGAACCAGCAGCACACAAGGATCAATAAACTCTCCTGAAATAATGATGGGGGTCTTATTTGTCACTGTGGAAGCCAGTCATTGACTGCTGTCCTAAGCTCATTCAGCATACACATGCACACAAACCTGAATGTCAGAGTCCGGGCAGAGCAGTTAGAAAGCATCATTAGTCATGTTGGACGTAAAGAATATAAACGAGGCCTGCTGGTCAGGACAGTGGATGGTTAGTCATTAAGTTTCTCCTGGAAACTTTAAAAAACCAGAACAATGAGACAGTTGCTCAGGGCAACAGCCAATACGTAGTTTACCAGACCTTAAACAGGTTTGAGTTTCTTCTATCTGCAAATGACAGACTCATATATCTGTGTACTTTTGTAATAGAATCACGTTCTTCAAATAACTTAATGCATCACTTATCACGCGGGCCCTGCAGGTGATTAATAATAGAAAAATCAGAATTAATCACTAATCTGTAAGATATGGAAACATGATCATTAATTCTTCAAAGTGCTCTGCAAAAATGGGAACAAAGGGTTACTGATGAGCACAATTCATAAACGAAATGAAAGCTGCAGTGAAAGGACCTTCACACTTTTACTCACTTCAAGGTCGTGCTGTGGCAAATGTCAGGGTGTGGAGCAGTGATGTCTTCATAAAATACCAGTTTTTGCCAAATATCACACTTCCTGTTGACATTTCATGATGACATTCAGAGCATTTTTTTATTGAGTCTCTAGAAGCTGGATGTGTGTACGAAAGTCATCTTTGTTGATTAAACTGTCTCAAGGGGTTTGACTTCTATGCCTGCTGGAGGGACGCTATTGAGCTGGATTTCTCTGTTCATGTTTGTCAACAATATCTGATCAAGTTTTTCTCCAGGCCTGGTGCACATGCAAATGAATCATCACTTGTTTGCATTAGGTTGAATAAAGACGAATGATGGGGAAAAGAACCCTGAGTTCCAGGTGGACTGGTATTTAAGCTCATGGTGCACATCTGCACCCTACATACAGAGGCTATAACTTTAGACACAGTGACCACAGGTTTGACCAGACACCTGGTCATCTAGCTGCATGTCACCTCCAACTCTTGTTTCCAAACATGTTCCAGCTCCTTTCAGCTGTATTTTTTATTAAGTATTTTTGCTCATCTACTTGGAGTCTTTTGTCCTTTGTTTGTAATCCGCCTGTGTCTAATAACACTCAGTTTGATGTGATCAGAATCTGTTTGTCTTGTGATGTTTTGAATGGTAAGAAACTTTTATTTACTCACATATTGACAATAATTTTTTGCTATAAATATTATCTGTAACAGGTTAATGAGTTGTTAGTTGTTGTCCACTTGAGTAAACTTGACTCGTCAGAAAAATTATTTATTGCCATTGGTATGCTATTGAGCCCTTAATAACAAGTCACGTGCATTAGCTATTGCAGGGATCGGCAACTGGCGGACCACGATCTGGGTCCAATACCAAGATGCCAGCCTATAAGGATCCAGATCTGTCATCAGTAAATTAAAAGGGGATTTTAGATTCAACGAGAGGCTTAATTTTTTTCACTGGCGCAGCTTTTTAAAGTGTTTACGGTACTGGTTGAACTAAGCTGGAAACGTACAGACCAGTTGGATTCAAGTTAAGCCATCTCACATGACACTTCTCAGCCAATGAAGTCTCTGCATCCAGGCTTTAAAGACTGCCGCTCTGCGTGCAGACAAAAGTTTAGATGTGAGGGACAGATGAAAGGATGATAGACAGATTAAGAAAGATTAAAATAAAAAAGTGCTACAGAGAAAGAAGACAAAGGAACGAGTAAGCCAGAGTTTGGGAGAGAATAAAATCCACAACTGGTGCAGTCTAAGAAAATAAAAGTGGACAGACTCATTCATGTTCATTCTTTCCTCTGGGAGCACAAAAGCACTGTCTGATGCTCAGCGACCGTACACAAGTACTAAAAACATATTTATTTCCTTTTCTTTCCAAATACAGCCCTTCTTATACTTAATGTAATAATTTATCTATCTACTGTAAACATTTCTGTTAACCTAAATAGTTGGTTACCATAAATATTTTCAAACATATGTGTATAGAGAAGTGCTTAACAAATTTATTAGACCACCTGTCATGAAAACGAGAAAACATGCATCATACGTGCTTTAATTTGAACTCTTTCTTTCTGAGTTCCTTACAAAACTACAGGAGTGAGGTGTTTCAGTGCTTTTGCAGGTTTGGGTTTAAAGTTGAATGTTAACTTGGTGCCTCTAGATTTTTGAGTAAAGAGCCAAACCTTGGTGGACTTGTCTGCATAAAAAAAACTTTCCAGTAAAAGATGCTTTTAGGTCTGGGTAGATAAAAGCCTACATATGATCACCTGCGCAGTAGCAGTGGTGGACAATCCCTCTATATTTTACATGAGCATTTCCTGCAGATGGCTATTTTAAAAGGATGTTCTTTTATATCAGTTTAACTGAATAAAAGGCTGAAAAACATCCTGCGAAGCTTTGAGAGACGTAAGATGAATTAAATGCCCACTAATGCATCCTCAGGCTTCCAGAAAGCCTCCTTTTTTCTAAATGAAAGCACTATCAATAACTTATTTTCCAGGTTCCTTGAACTTCAGCAGCAACAAGTTGATTATGACTTTGATTGATCACAGGATCTGTGGTTTTCCTCCCAGGAGAGCAGGAGAAAGGTTGGCTTCTGGTTCAAACAATGGGAAAAAATTGGACTGCAGCATCTGCTGAAGTAGCTGCTATACATTAACGATGCTGGCGAAGAAATTACCCCAGCTATACATGAGTCTCTTGGGAATATATTGCCTGTTTGTCTTTACTAGACTCCATCTCATTTGGTCCTGTGTGGCTCACTAGCACTGTTTTTTGTACTGTGTGCTACTGGAGTGGATTCTGCTCAGTGCAGCGAGGACATTAGACATCACAGACAGAGTATTTTGAGGTCTTCCTGCTCTTTATGCTCCCCTCAGAGGCTCTGTACTTCGGGCTTACATAACTGGAAGGGAAAAGGGCAGCATGCACGGGGAACCAGCTGAAAGCAGTCACCTCCAGTGACAAGGCAGCAGAGAAAGCACCAGAATATACTCCATGCACTGTAACTGGAGGATTAAATCAAGTCAAACCCTGCATGATAGCGTGACAGCATACGCTATAGCTTTGAATCAATTAGAAAATCAATCAGAGTTCATGCCAAAGCACTAATGGGAAATACTTGATACGTCGTTAATGTAACTGCACATTTGTGGCGTATCGAGTCAAATCCCATCTCTGCAGCTTCCATATGATGACGGTGGAAATTATGTCACTTGAGTTTGGCAGCTTGACGTTTGAGATGTTAGGAAACAGCAAATGTATTCCTGGTAGGAGGTCAAAAGCAAATGACTCATCCTAATGTGAAGAGAGCCTCGCACACTGGAAGCCTGAGGGAAATCAGGGGGCAGGAATAGGATCTAATGTTTAGTGTTTGTTTTGTTAACAAACGTACCTGATACGGGTGGAACTAATTGGAAATGAACACTTTGCTAATTAACAGAAAGGCCTAAATTAGTTCCTGATAACCATTAACTTAATTAAATTTGAAATATATTGTGAAATATTGGCTGCACTGTGGCACAATGGATAGCACTGCAGCCTCACAGCAAGAAGGTCTCCAGTTGGAATCCTGATTCGCCGGTGGCCTTTGTGGGTGGAGCCTTCAGGTACCCATACCCTTGAACAGGATAAGTGGTATAGAAGGTGGATAAATGAATTGTGAAATATTTGAGATATATAAGAACTGATACCAGTATTAAGGAAAGCCAGACTCTTCTAGGGTTCAGCCAATTTCTGGTCCTATCTGACAACTTGAATTATACTTTCAAAGAGAGGGTATTGCGCCTTTTTTAAGGCTTTATACTGTACACTGTTTACATGGTGCACCACTTAAGAAAATCACTATTTTTCTTACACTGGTGTTTTAAAAAACCCTTATTTCAGTTTCTGTCTGAAATGCTTCATTTTAACTGCTGTCTCTTTAAGGCTCCCAGCTCCACAACTCCTTTGCCTCTGATTGGCCAACCCCCTGGAGGCTTGTCGAGGGGCAGACCTTTTGTGTGTGAGGCCTGCCCTTCCAACATGTCATGAACCAGTTAGGAGGTCCTTTTGAGATGACCTCATCATTTCAGCAAGTCTCGTGAAGATCCTGCGCTATTTTTAGAATGGACCTTTTTGAGAAGTTTAAAGGCAGTTGTAGAGAATTTTACAACATGTGAATATGCAGCAGTTTAAAGAAATTCATCTATTATATATAAATCATAGACTGTACGATAAACAGAAGTAATCTCCGTGACTTCACCTGTCTGTTCCTGAAACGGAGTTTTGAAGCAAATAGTCAGCGGGGACCATACTGGAAACGAGGCTGGCTTTGAGCCTCCTTACTAACCGCTTTAGGGCGACCTCCTGTCAATCAGCTGAGCTGTGCCTCTGATTGGGTGAACTAGTGATCTAAATATCTTCTAAACTGCCATGTTAAAAAGAAATTCAACCCTAGTATTTTTTTGTACCAAACAGTAAACATGTTTATTTCTGTTGTGAAAATGCCTTTTTTGTGTGTATGTAGTTTTCAGTACTTCTGGAGCCAGCCTTAAGTGGACACTCAGTTGCCTCATATTTTAGACCAGAGGTTGCTGCTTGACATAAACATTCAGCACTGATACTTTTTATTCATGTTTAAAATGTGGGCAAGCATAATATCCCCTCTTTAATAAAAAAATGGTAAAGGTTTTTTTTTTTTTAACAAGCTAGTAATGCTGTTGCTGACTAGCTCAATTAAGTTGACTCATATCGTACATCCCTGTTTTAAAACTCCCCCCTCGGCCCTGATGGTTGACCGTATCCGTGTGTCATATCTTTGTATCAAAAGTCTCTTCCTCTCTTTTCAGAAGTGGAAAGTCAGCCAGACGAAGATCCGCGTCTTCTCCACTCTGCTCTTCACCCTGTTCGGGTGCCTCATCTTCGTGGCTCTTCCAGCTGTCATCTTCAAGCACATCGAGGGCTGGAGCACACTGGAGTCCATCTACTTTGTTGTCATCACTCTTACCACCATCGGCTTTGGAGACTTTGTTGCCGGGGAAAAAGGTCACTTGATTTTCCTTGGATTTATAGACCCTCTTTCATTTTTTTATGTCTGAAGCTCTGTATGGAATCAGTGTATTTATAGTCGAGTGATTCCTCAGCCAGGCTGATGAACAGATGTGCACCGCAGTGAAGTGGCCCCTCTTTGTTTGTGCTTCATACTGTGACATATGTGTTCTGACAGTTTCTCTAATGCATCTGATTTCCTGCATATGTCTAGCGCCTTACGTCTGTTATAGGAGGAGTTTTAAGCAGATTTTACATGAAAAATGAACAAGTGTTTGTTTTTCTTCTACGTATGTTACAAGAAAAAGCACAACCTTAATAAACACTCTGATCGATCCTAGGTTTTGTTAACTGTAAAACTAGTTCTTGAATGGAGCAAGTTTATTTAATGTAGTGTTTTAATGTCTGAACACACACAGAGTTAAGGAGTGAATAGAGAAAACACCGAGTGTAACAGCGTGACCATGTGTGCCTCTTATAGTGTGTCCGTGTGTGTATGTGTATGTAAGCAAGTGGCATTAGATTAATTTGATGTGCCTCATAGACAACAAGGGGAGAAGCAGATGGCAAAAATCACAAACACTTAGCTGCTAGATTAAACTTCCCTGAGCAGAACTAATGATTATAGATTAGATTAGGGCCACCTGTGGCAGCATTACGAGTAACAGTAAACTGATCCGCCTGCTGCTCAGAGTTCAGCTGGTTGTTGTCTGGATGTGAACTGTGATGCATCAAAACAGATTATGTTTCGAGGGTTGAATAAAAGGCAGCTCATGATTGGGGTTGAAATTCCATTTAGACAATTTGACGGTAATGTTTGCAAGGGGAAAGGATTAATGATTAATTGTGTTTGTTGTTGCTGAAAAGCCTAATACTTACAGTAGTTGTCAGAAATGTTTACACTGGTCTAAAACCTGCTGCTCGCATTATTGTGTGTAATATGAAACAGACAAGAACTCAGCCTAAAAGATATAAAGAAGCATTAATACAGAAAAACTTAAGGTTTAAACTCCAAAGGATCAAATTTTCTCCTCAGATTACTGTTTTTTCTTAGTGTAGTGTCGAATGTGTGACACAGGAAACAAGTTTTTATCATATCCATGTTGCTGAAGTGTCTACAGAAACAAATTTACACAGTTTTGAGAAAAATGAAAAAAGTGATAAATTCACTAATTAAGCAACATCAAACCATCAGTTCATTATCAGTTTGTGTTTTTTACAGTAACGAGGTAATACAGCTGATACAAATACACATTGTCATTATAGAGTATGGATGAAACAAGAGCTCCCTAAAAGTGAAGCCAAAACATTTAAAGCTCCACTTTGTGAATGGCTGCAGTACAGATCACAAAGCCTGTTTTTTTTTCATTATAACACATGGGGCATGGGTCAAACCAGTACTGTAGCTCACAAGTCCAGGATTCAGACTTAAAGCCTGACTTTACTTAAGGTCAAGCAGTTGCGACTCAGACTTGGACCCAGACTTGAATACTGGCTGCACTAGAACTCTGAGATGATGGACACACACACACACACAATTCATAAACACAAATAAAATGCAGTCCAAAGTGCTTCACAGTGAATGAAAACATACGTAACATACATTACATAGATGGAGCGCAGGTGGCCTAAAGGTTAAGGTCATGCTCCATATGGGCAACAAGCCCTTGAGCGGGCAGCCCAGGTTCAAGTCCAACCTGTGATGACTTTCCCGCATGTCACTTCCCACTCTCACCCTGTTTTCTACTCTGTCCACTGTCCTATCCTTCCAAAATAAAGGCATAAAAAGCCCAACAAAATAACATAGAGTTGATTGAGAGCTGATACTAATGCACACTTTTAAATTATGTATTTAAAGGCAGTGTACAAGGAAAAAATAAGACAAAACATTAAATAAATCTGAAATAAAAGTGTAAATACTTAAAATACCTAAAATGATTGAGAGTTAAAGATAGAATGCTAATGGAAAAATAACAAGTTGCTAAGATAATGAAAAGAAATAATAGGAAAATAAAAGATTTAATGAAACAAAGAATATTAACTCTATATGTCATATAGGGCTCTAATGATTTATTCAGTTCGGAATAGCTTTCAAAGATCTGACAGGACATCCAAAATGTAATGTGTTAAAGAGCCATCAATAGAAAGCAAAGGTCAAACTCAAACCTCAACCATATAAACCCAGACAGTGTGTGAGATGCTTTATTTTGACTGCTATGTATGTTACTATTAGCAAGCTGCTAAAGTGACTCAAAATATGGTTTCAAAATGTTTGGTTTGTCAAATTTGGATAGCAAGAGGGCTGCAGGATTTTTGAATTCTGAGTCATTTTCTGTGATCCCACTGCAACAGAATCAAGTACATCTCTCGAGGTTCATATCCTGAATAGTTTGGTGTGAGACTTTGCTCCACCTCATAATCTATTATCAATGACGAGGTCTTGACTTGGCGTTAGACTCAGACCGCTGGGACTTGACCCACACTTGAACTAGCAGTCGTGACTTGACTCAGATTCAAGGTTTGGAAACACTATGTCAAACAAAAAATAGAAACCTAATAAGCACTAACACAAGTTACACTAAAATATCTTTAGTCAGAAGTGTTTGCGTCACATTAACTACTGTGCTTACCTCTGGCATCTCTGGCATCTTATCAGTAGGTTAAGTTTGTGATGTGCCTCCACTGGCCAGATCGCTTCTGTGCTGGCTCTTTTCAAGAAAACATCATCAGTATATTGGCTTCATATTTTTACAATAGGAGGACAGGGCGGCGTGTCGTCCATATTTATAGGGTTTAGAAAATGATTCAATGGTCTAAAAAGAGTTCAGAGCAATATGCTGTGTGGTATCCCAGCCTGTCTGGCAAACTCAGCACACAGCTGAGAGCTTAGATTACCTTGTGAAACATGACAAACCAGCATCAAACATAGCAGGATGTCTTTATCAAAATGATCATCAGACAGGCTCATGAGGCTTATTTCAGACACCAGTGATGTCCTGGCCTCGGGGGACCAGCTTCTCCTGGTTTGGAGTCAGGAGAGAAAATGTGCAATGTTTTGTGTAAGAGCAAGTCTTACTGCATTCAAGACACAAACGTCTTTTTCTTTCTTCCCAGTTTGACAGTTAAATCCAGCTTCTGTGATCAATCGTTTCAGCCCTTTGACACTTAAATCAGTCCTTTCTGTTTCTCCTTTCTTTGTGCCGTTTGGATAAAGAAACAGCCGTGCATGACCCACTCTCTGTCTCTTCTTCCACAGCTTGGTCAGAGAATCCAGATCACCTGGACATTTACAAGCCTGTGGTGTGGTTCTGGATCCTGGTGGGCTTGGCGTACTTTGCCGCTGTGCTCAGTATGATTGGAGACTGGTTTCGGGTCATCTCAAAGAAGACTAAAGAGGAGGTATGAGCTGATGTGCTGTGAGTTAAATCACTCTAGAGGAGGAAAGAGTAAGAGATATGAGACCCTGCTCTGGGAAAGGAAATTGAATATCACTGTGAAAGTTTGTAATGGGAAGGTTTAGACAAGGTCGGCAGACCTTCTAATAGCTTTAAGCTCAGTTTCTGGAGCCAATTTTCACACTTTAAATTAGATTTGTTCTGATCAATAGCCAACTGTCGACATATAACTAAGTTTGCTAAAAGCAAAATGCTACGTCAGTATCAGTACCAGTTAGTAAGTATCAGTGTAGTTAAAAGCAAGTATATCTCACCCAGAGAAAACAGTTGTTTTTGTGATCATAAAGAAATTTCAAGAAAACAAAATGAACACAAATATAGAAAATCACAGTGTAAAAAAAATAACTTGCCCCTCTTTAAAATTTAATAAAAATGATCATTTTTATTCATAATGCAGTTTTCAATTTTAACACATGTTAAGATCTTTGTCTCTTGGGTGCTGCACACTGCCCAGATAACTTACCGCCGATACAAAAATGAAAGACAAGGCAGCCCCAGAAATACAAGAATAAAGCTAAGTCTGAGTCTCTGGAGTATGTTGTTATACAGATTTGTGCAAAAGCTACTAGTTGGGCGTTGAGATAAAGAATCGATGAGAAAATATTGACTGAAAAGTACCAGCCTGTCTCCTATGGATTTTAGAACTAGCATCTCTCTGTGGATTATCTCCTTTAAAAATGCATGAAATTGGAGGATTGTTTCTGAGCACTTTGTTTAAGCATATTGACACCTCTGCAGCCTGGCAAACAGATTATTATATGTGTGTTCAAAGGAAATAAAAACCTGCTCAGAATGCATTCTCAGCTCAATCTGCAGGCTGTTTTCTGTCATATTTAACCCCTTATTGGCATTGAGTTCTTAGATGTGATCACATTCGTCTCACTTCATTGTGACAGAAGAATATCCCACAGCCTTTTTCAGTTCACTCGCCGCAAATCTGAAGTGATAAATCTCCTTCCTGTGGAGAAAATACCCTAACACACACTGGTTGGATTAAATATTTGTTGTGCTTCCAGTAGAGTAATAACATACCTTGCTGTTCTGGCAGTCTCATTATTTTCATGTAGAAAGGATTGTGAGAACCATGCAACCCCCGCAGCCACTCACGCCCAAGCACACAGCAGACACCTGAGTATCTTGTTTCGTTGTTCCATACAACATTAAAAAAGAAAGACTATTTTGCAGTGGGAATCCTTGCTCGGGCTTAATTTGAAGAGCAGAGACAGAGGCTGTGAGGTCTACAGAGAAATGCATTAGTGAGAGAGGACGTTTTGGTTTGGAGGGGAGGGGGTCGAGGGTGATCAGGCCTGGAAATGGAGAAGAAGGAGGAGATATCACGTATATGAGTGTTCGTGCTTTGTGTGTGTGAAACGTGCGCACACAAACAGACATGCTTCATACATTTTAACTTGTTCGCTCAGGAGTCTGCTTTAAGCAAGCACACCTCAGAGTATGATAAATTATAAAACAGCTTGGGGAAAAAAGGTCTTATAAATTATGAAGGCAGGATCAATGATGTGTGCACTCTCTGCCTTACTTCTCAGAGACTTTACACATACAGTCTGGGCTGACCAGATTCAGTACATCCAGAATCCCCAGGAATACTCATCTCTTTTACTGAAGGCTCTTGCTGTCAGTTGTGGACTAAACCTTGGCAGTGAAGCATCAAGGCAAACTAGCCTGCCTGTGCAGCATGCCTCAACAATTATATGGATCCATTGATGTGAAAAGGAAATCTATGGTTTTGCACAAACTCTGATTGTTACTTTATACTTCCAGATATTTTTTTCTTACCTACAAGTAGCTAAGATTCTGAAAATTAAAGGGACTGTGAGTTCTTTCCAAGCAATCTTGAAAAAAAGGTGCAGAAACCCTTATTTAGCAATTGTGTGAAGTACAGCATGTGTCACTGACCTATATATATATATATATATATATATATATATATATATATATATATATATATATATATATATATATATATATATATATATATATATATGTATATATATATATATATATATATGTATATATATATGTATATATATATATATATATATACATAAAATTTCATTCGCATTGAGTCGATGTTGTGGTCTACCGCACAACTTTATCCAAAGAAGACACTTTCTGGGTTGAGATGTGTCTTAACGAAAGGGTGAAAAATACACTCCATCGCCCATCCTCTCAGGATACCTTGTGTCGGAGTTGCATGTACCCCATGAACACCATGTGACCATTTTCAAACCTAAAACCTCAGAAAAACCTCATAAAACCGAACATAAACTGACTCTTTGCAATGCATTTCACTGGATGTCCAGGAAGAGAATGTCCGAGTGAGTGGGATTGCTATACGCTCTGTGACTGGCTCATCGAGTTTAGGGTGGGACTTAGCCATAGGTCAACTGAAATACTACATTAAAGGATGGCAGTCAAAGCTGCCCTTAACATGCTAGGATACTTGTTTTTGCCCTTTTAGCTAAGCTAACATGCTGTTCACATAGCTTCATATATAATTGACTGATAGTAAAGGTTAACTTTATCCATTCAAAAATCTTGACCTAATGGTTTTAGAATCATTGTTTATCAACTTTGATTGGAACTTGCTTAATAACGGGTAACCAAAAGGTACCAACATCACAGAGGAATTTTTTCCTCCATAGTAAGGTTAGTTAACTTAATTTTGTTTCATGTCCTCTTCTGCAGTAACACTTAATGACAGATGAACACTTAAATGAAAATAATAGATGAAGGTTACAGCGTTCTTTCTTGTGCATAGTTAATTGCTGAGCAGTCAAGTCATGTGAACGATCGCTCCAGGCAAGAGCTTTTAAACAGCAGTCTGAACAGATTAATGGAAGTGGCATTTACTGTATGTTAACAGAACTGAACTCCTTTTATAATTGGTGGGCCATTCACATTTCCATAGTCAGTTTTATTAACCTAGTCCGTCTGACACAGAGCAAAACAGTCAGAAATGTTCAAGAGGTTACAGGTATGAAAGATCATATATTAAATATTAAAATCAGACAGCAAAATATGGGACCTGCAGTTTGATTTTCATTTCCTTTGGTTTGCATTATGAAAATGTCACCTAGAGAGAGTTCAGAGGGTCACAGCTTCAGCTAAACAGGAAGTTTGGAATACACCGAAACGTGTTGTTGAAAAGCTATCTCATTGTTAACACAAGAAAAAATGTTTCTGCATCATGACTGGAAGTCATGTTACGCTGCCTCACATTACGCAACATTATTTCCTACAGTACATATTCAACTTTTTAATTTCAATGCAGGTTTACAATCTACCAGGATCTTACTCTGATGATGCCTCTACAGTAAAAATGTTACCCAGACTATTCTGAATGAATAGATGTTGATGTTAAATGGAGAAAACATGCTGTGCTGAAACACCTGCAGGTATCAATCTTCCCTCTCTCTCTCTCTCTCTCTCTGCAGGTTGGGGAGTTTCGTGCTCACGCGGCAGAGTGGACAGCAAACGTCTCGGCCGAGTTCAAAGAAACCCGGCGGCGACTCAGTGTTGACATTTATGACAGGTTCCAGCGTGCTGCATCCATCAAGCGCAAGCTGTCGTCCGAGCTGGGCATTAACACGTCCATCAATCAAGAAATGACCCCTGGCAAGAGGACTCTGTCAGCCAACCTGTGTGAGGACAGAGAAGCTTACACCAGCCTGACCCTCTCTCTCAGTCCTGTCACAGGGGCTCTGGCAAGAAACGGCAGTCTTTACCTGAACGGTCTCAGTCCGGACTACGCTGACCGGCGGGAGATCGCCATCATCGAAAATTTAAAATGACGAGCAGCATTGAAGTGAGATTAACTAATCTGATAGCAGACATAGATTGATAACACACAAACACTTCTGTGCTTTTTCATCGAGCACCTGTGATAAGGCTGCCGAGTGCAGACATCAAGAGGATGGTGCTCTTGTCATTGATTGAAAACCCTGAGTCACTCAGATGTGGATCAAACCATCAAGCTTTGGTATTTCGTGGAGGTGATTGTCTCACACAAATCCTTGAGGTTTGATCGCTCCCAAGGAGGAAGAGGTCCTTACATTAAGTCAATGGCACCTTGATGGACAGCTTTGCTGGTGATTGAGCCAAATCAGAGGTTTGAAACATATGATTGTATCAGAGGACTGTGAAAACACACATTAAGGTTTTATCATAGTGGACATCTATTTTTTCATGTATTCACAGAAAATACTGTGAACACAATGAGAGAAAGTAGTTCATCAAACCTAGAAAGCAATAGATGTGTTTGTGCTCATCTCTTACGGAAATCCGAGGCCCTGAAATCTGCATCAGATAAAAAAGGATCCTCACAACTTGACTCTCCATAATCAACAGTGAACATTTCATAATAACAAGCCAGCAGTTCTGTGCTAGCACAAATGAATGTGGCTTTTACTTTCTGTTTACACTTCTCCCTGTGTGAATTTATACGCCTGGCATCCGCCTGTCAGTCTGTCGTCACTCAAGAGACAAATGTTGACATTTTTGTTCCTCTGTGATTGACTTTCAGCTTTTCACCCTAAGGAATAATCCACTTGTGCCTTACTGGAAACTCATATTTGTTGTATACGAGCACAGGACCACAGAGGACAAGGCATCTGTGAAAATACAGGAAGTGAAGGAGAGGATGTGGACGTTTATACTGGACTGAGCATCAGAATATGCATGGCAGCAGAGTGGAGACACTGTGTCTTGAAATAACTTGGAAACTGTTGTCTTTCTGTCTGCCAGTGAATCCATTAGGTCTTAGTCTTTATGTGCCAGGATATGTACATAAGCCACTCAGTGCCAGGCTCCACCATCACACCATGTTCTCCCCCTATACCAAAGTGATTTCTATTTTCAGCCAGGCAAATCAGAGAGGTCCTGAGTCTGATTAAAGGATCAGGAGTGCTTTCTGATATTCTGGATCTAATTCTGCGGGTTTCTCAAAATTCAACCCACTGTCACATTTGTTCATGAAAGTGTAGAGTAGAGCTTCATGTACTATCATTTTTTTTCCACATAAATCAAGGCATGTCATGCAGTAATGGAAGCCATGAGGCTGTGAAGCATAAAGAACTGTCTGTACTTTATCGAGTTCCATGATGTTGCAGCCCTCATCTTTACTGTCAGATATAAAGTTTGTGAATTTCTACAGCCTATGATGATAAACAGTCAGTGTTTTTTTTTTTTTTTTTTTTTACCAATACTGAATGTACACCATCAGTAACCTCTATTTACTGTGAATCACCACTGCGACTGAATTATCCCGCCTTTTAGAAGTCTGAGATACATAATTATGTTGACTGAAGATCCTAGAAATGGTATGAATGTCATTGTGGCACAATAAATATATCACTTTAAATCTTGATACTCAATACATATGTTGAGTTCACATTCAGTGTGCTTTTTTTGGGTCATTTCCAGCTGAAGGACACGTTTTAAAGGATGGGAATGTGCACGTCTCATGGTGTTGATATTTGAAGTGTTGTTTCTCCCCGTTGAAAGGTTTGGATTACGTGTCTGATGGCCTTTTAAGTGCTGGATTGCTCTCATTTCATCTAATAGTGCTATTTACAGTCTATAGCTTGATAAAACATTTACACCAGAGTGTGGCTTTCAAGATATTATGCCATGTTCAGCAAGTCAAGTCTATTTATCTTCATTATTAATTCTACCTAAGAGAAGCATTTTATTATATTGTACTTCTTTTTATCACATAATAGGACATTTTATATTCTATGTTGGGCTGCTCGGTGGCACAATAGAAAGGTCACCAGTTCAAATCCTGGTTTGGTCAAGTTGGGAATGCCTGAACATAATCCTGATGTTTTTCATAGGCAGTGGTAGGAATGACAAGGAGACAATTTAAGGAACGCTCTTAATTTTCTCTTATGTAATATGTCAGGCAATGTATGAACACACATGTTACAGTGAGTGTGAATTTATGTGCACGAATGAACGTGTGAACGCTTGTGTGCGCAAACATTTCAGGATTCTCATTTACTTTCCACCCACAGAGTTTTCACATGGCATCCTCTTCGTCTCCCAAGGTGACAGTTTTTAATTAGTCTGTAGCTGCATCAAAATCCCAGTTTAAGCATGTTGAAAGCATCTGTCCATTCATGACAGCAGAGACGAGCCTCATTATGAATATAAACACATAATTTACATTGTGATCTACGTGCTGTTTGCAAAGACATTAAATTAGCTCAGTGGGAATGCTGTGAAAATGAAAGGCTTTATAATGTTGGTGATGGCATAAGACATGATCATGTACCCCTTATGCTAATTATGATCATGATAATAGACAACAATAATTATGCAGCTTGAGAGAACTTGTAATAAATTCTTCATTAGTACCATTAAGATCCACTTTTCGCAAACCACAAGTTTGGTTTCAATTTAGTCAATTTCCCATTATTTACGCATGCATCACCTTTAAATGAGATGTGGTATGTCAAGAGGTTCCAAATTAAAAAGTTTTTTTTTCTTTCTTTTACGAAAATTTCCCCTGGGATTATTAAAGTATTTCTGATTCTGATTCTGATTTTCATTTCAGACAAACCCATCTGTGAAATTTTGACAGTATCTATGAGGGGTGTGTCATGCACATTCTACATCAAAATGATTTCAACAACTGTTGCATGCTGCTGTAAGTGTTATCCCATGGTTTGCAGGTCTGTGTCTAGAGTAATCATAGTATTTGCTTTGATTCAAATAATACTACAGCAAATATGTGTTTCCAGAATGATTTTGTCAGTGTGCCCCCAGTCCTGGTGCTTTCAGAAAATTTAGAATAAAATCATTTTATATGTAAAGAAAAATAGACTTATTTTTAATTTAGCAACTTCTCATTTAAAAAGTTAAGTATTGTATAAGCAGTGGGTCCATCGTAATAACTTTCTCTGACATTTTGTGGCACTTAGCTGACAATCCATTATAGAATAGAATAGAATATATATATATATATATATATATATATATATATATATATATATATATATATATATATATATATATTCTATATATATATATATATATATATATATATATATATATATATATATATATATATATATATATATATATATATATATATATATATATATATATATTCAATATATATATAATATAACAAAATTGTTAAAACTTCCTTTATTAATGCTCAAAAATACAGGCATCCACATCTTCAAACAACACAGAAATAACTTGCATTGCAGGTAGGATGTGGTTCCTCATGAAGAATAATGTCACATCTATAAACAGTTGAGCGAAGATCTTTTGGACAGAACAGTCTTTAAGGATTTTGTCACGTACGTGTTCAACTAGAACATATGACAAAAATCCCAATCTGCTTTCTTAACAGCCACATGTATCAGGGTTGTTCTGATTGGGGTGGCCCAACCAGGGCACCAACTCAGATAAATTTATTTACATTATAAATATGAATGATCAAATCATTAACATTAATTTACCCCACTGATCATGCCCTCTTTGACAGATTACCTTCAAGGATTTTACATACTTACATGTTATCTTATGTTCCTGCACATTTTTTTTTCAAGGTCATTTTTTGATATTTTTTATTTTCTGAAGAACTGACGCACTCTTATAAAACCTCAGAACATTGTGTCGCAAATTGAACAGAAACTTCATTCCTGCACTGGGATGTTTGTCAATCACAGTTTTTATATCTGTGATTTTGTAACTTGTGACTCAGATGAACAACCTGCAGCCAGCTGATAATAATGATGATGTAATAACACACACACCATGACAGCCACAAAAGCTGATAATGGACAAGTTTTGACAAAGAGATCTGAGTCACAAGTGACAAAGTGTTCTTTACAGACCACAAGCACTGCATGGGCAGAGGAGGCTGTCACTCTTTAGACGCTGCATTCACACCTTCATGTCATTTTTTTTCTGTTTTAAGATGTTTTTTGGGGGGAGGGTTCTACAAGAAAGGACTACGACTTCATCGAATCAAATTAGTCATGGCTTGATGAAGCCTTATCAAGCTACTTTTCTATTTGTTTAAAAAATAAGTGTTTGAACTCAGAGTTGGTACAAACGCAGGGACATTTTGCTGCTTTTAAAGTGCACAGCAGCCCTCTTACTGAAAATCTGAAGCACTACTTTAACAGACTCATATAAACCATTTTCAGACTGATGAGTAATAATTAGAATTTAAAAAATCTTGTGCATTATGAGCTCTGGTTTTCATAAGTCATTTGACATTCAATGTTTAACACAAACTCTAACACACTGTATGGAAGCAGTGCAGGTTACTTAGGGAGCTTCATTGACATCTCTGCTGAGGAGCAAGAACGATTCACAGGTTAGGTGCTCGTTCTTGTTTCCTATCGACAGAAAAAGAACACTTTTAAGCTCTTTGTTGGGGCACAGATCGTGATTTCAGAGTATTTAACTGTTGAATCATCACATGTGAGCAATCTGAACCTAAAGCAGTTTTATCTTCTATTACACCATTGTTAAACCATGCAGGGGCTCAAACTCTCTATAATGGCTCCCTCAGATTCAATGAGATGCAAACAGGGAGTTTTTGAATCCTGCAGATATGCGACCAAAGAGCCAGCCTGGCTGGAAATTAGTGGGTTTGATAGCATTTCTGTCTGCAGTGACATCAGAGACACGGTGACTCAGCCACCAACTGCCGCTGTCTCACACTGGAGAGGTACATGGAGAGAAAGGCAACAACTTCACACATCAAGAGGGAGCAGGGACTTTGCGTATGTGTAGGTGTGCAGAATAAGTGCATGTGACATGTCCTCTGCAGCATTATTAGTGCAATTGGCCTCATAATGTCTGTCACTTTGTTCTTCATTTTCCTTCGCTCAGTTCCTGTTATGGAGCACAATGCTGGGTATTGGCTGCTTTACACATACATGGTTACAAATTGTATCTGTTTTGTTCAGATTGTCTCCGCTGTGAGATGCTTATTTGATGTTTTGTTAGCTTGTGGAATCGAGCTACTTTATTGACAACCTCGGCTGAATAGTACACGTCACTCTTGTTTCCGAGAGACCGGGCACCTGAGGACCTTTTGTAATTCAGTATATCTTTGTCACTCACCTATTACACCTGCGTGCTCAAAAAGGAAGCGAATAGCTTTGCTTAAAACCTCAACACTGCACAAAGGAGAAATTAGCGTGGTAGCTCCGTCTAAAGTCAGACACAAACCAGTCGTCCGCCATGCCAAGTAACTTAATTTTCCGTGCTGAATGCTAACACTGGTTCAACCTTTTGTGTGTGACTGAAGTGGTATCTGGGGCACCCCAAATTAGCAAAAGTACATTTCATTCACATTCTTAAAGGAGCAAATGTAAGCATGACACCCAGCATCCAATTGCAAAACATTGGAGAAAGCTGTTTTCTCATGCTTCCTGTGCTATAGGCCTACAAGCACACAGGTTTCTGCGTAGCAGAGGATAACGCAAGAAAAGGCTGAAACTCTACATGGAGAATTTAGAACAGGTCCTTTACTTTGAGTTCATGAGCTTATATTAACGTTTCTATGGTGTACTGAGACATTTCTGTGCCACTAAGAATCAACTTCCTCCTACTCAGTTTGGTCCTTTCTTCAAGAAAGCTCCAGTTTAAATTCATAGCCTATCTATAGCCTTATACAGCAATGTATAACCATAGGCCTACACATTCCTTACTTATGCATTTAACTTGTCCACAATCCCTCACTATCACTGCAGCCCAGGTGTTGGATTTCACAGTTATGTTTCTGTTTCAAACTCTTACAGAATTTTTTGCTGTTTATTTTTTTCTGTTTCGTGTGAAAAATCGTCTCTTTCCTTATTATTAGCCATGAATTCTGTCAGACAGTTGTGATTTCTGTGATTCACACCGCTCCCTTTTCATTGTATAACAGGCATGTGCAAGTATCCTGATCACTCATATCTGGTTCCAGATAACGAAACGGATTTAGTGCAATTCAGGCGTAGGGGAATGGACTTAACAAGCCTTAAATCATCATAACAAATTGTGTCAGGCTTAAAGGACATTAGCTCTGATTATTTGAACCATGTATGAGGAATGTGTTATGTCTCGTCATTTATGTTAAGTTCTCACTTTTTAGTTCAGTCAGACTTTTAATTGTCTTGTCTAGTTTTATTTTGTAGTAATGTTTCTCCTCTCGTTTCAGATAACTTCACCTCATGCCCTGATGTCTTCCTTGTTTCTGTGATTGTCTTCCCCGCCCTCATTGTTTCCACCTGTGGCTCATTACCTTGTGTATAAATGTCTGTGTCTCCCTTTGTCCTGTGTCTGTTCGTCTTGTCATGTCAAGATTATGGTGTTCAGGTTGTTGCCAGTGCCCCCAGTGTGTTTTGACCAGGTTATCCTGTGATTTTTTGTTGATCTGCCTGAGTTTTCGGTTTTCCAGCTCCTGCTGAGGTTTTTGTTCCTGTTTTTCCAGAGCCCTCTGTGAATTTTTGTTCTTACCTTTTTGTTCATTAAAAATTTTGGTGCTTCAACTGGTCGTGCGTTTGGGTCCTTGAAGAGGTTTTGTCAGTACGAACAGACCAGTTATGGACCCAGCCGACGCTGAAGCTTTCAAGCAAGCCCTGAAGAAGCAGGGAAGCCGTCTCTACCAGCATGAGGAGCAGCTGAACTCAATTAACCAAGGGGTGATGAGTCTCAACCAGCGCCAAGGGGAGTTCCAGGCCTCAATCACTGGACAAGTAAGCACCCTGATGGAGCAGTTACACCTTGTGCTAGCTCAACTTGGCACCTCCACCTCGCCCTCCCAAGCTACCTCACCACCCAGCCCCGCTATGCCTCCGTCATCCCATGCCATATGCTCTTCTCTTCCTGCTTCACGACTGGCTGCCCCAGAAAAGTTTTCCGGTGACTCTGGAGACTGCAGGCCTTTTTTGGTTCAGTGTGATCTTCATTACAACCAGCACCCCTCCGCTTACCCCACTGAAGAATCCAGAGTGGCTTTTATGATCTCCCATTTAACAGGGAGAGCAGCAGCCTGGGCTACGGCAGAATGGTCAAGGAACTCACCTCTGTGCAAGTCTTTGAAACAGTTTACAGACACTCTACAAAAGATTTTTGATCACACAACTCCTGGACGTGAGGCAGCGCAAGCACTAGTCCGCTTAAAACAGAACCAGCGACGAGTAGCGGACTATGCTATTGAGTTCCGGACACTGGCTGCAGACAGTGATTGGAATGATTCAGCTCTTATGGATGCTTTTCGGCATGGACTTTCAGATCCTGTCAAAGACCAAATGGTCCCGTTAGACTTTCCCAAAGACTTGGACTCCACCATTGCCATGGCTATACGAATCGATAACAGACTCCAGGAAAGAAGGCGAGAAAAGCAAATGAGTCCCTTGGTTCTGCCTCCCCAAGTGGGGCACCCCATGCGTCCCCGCCTTGAAGAAGGGAAACAGCTTTCACGACCCATGGAACCAGAGACTTCACTGAATGTCAGCAGTTCAGAGGAGCCTATGCAGTTGGGGCGTACCAAGCTGTCTTCTGCAGAAAGACAGCGCCGTCTGCGGGAGGGGAGATGCTTTTACTGTGGACAGCTTGGACATCTTCTGGTGGCCTGTCCAGTAAAAGAAAAGGCTCATCAGTGAAGAGGGGGGCGCTGGTGAGCCGACTTACTTCCTCTGACTACCCTGCCCGCACTCTGACTAAGGTAAATATCGAAGCTAGAGACCAGTCATTTGTACAAGAAGTTCTTGTAGATTCAGGGGCTGACGAGAGTCTGATGGACTGGGGGTTAGCTAGAAAATTAGGTTTAAAGTACTCTCCCTTGCCACAGCCATTAACGGCTAGCGCTCTTGATGGACGGTTATTATTCAAGGTTTCCCATGTTACTGAACCTCTCAAGATGACTATTAACCAAACACACAGTGAACACATCAGTTTCCACCTGTTTCACTCAGCTCAGCACCCACTTATCCTTGGTTTTCCATGGCTTAAGAGACACAACCCACACATTAATTGGCAGACTGGGAAGGTACAGGGGTGGGGAAAGGATTGTCAGGAGTCATGCATTCGGGTACTCGTAGGTCAGGCTAAGAAAGACCATGTTGCAGACATCCCAAGTAAAGACTTTCCAGATTTGTCTAAAGTACCATCTTGTTACCTTGACTTGAAGGAAGTTTTCAATAAAGCTCGAGCCACTTCCCTACCACCTCACCGACCTTATGACTGTACCATAGACTTACAGCCAGGGGCAACTATTCCGAAGGGTAGACTGTACTCCCTCTCCGGTCCTGAGAAGGAGGCCATGAAGGAGTACATCACTACCTCTCTCAAGGCCGGTCTGATCCGTCCGTCCTCCTCACCAGCTGGAGCTGGCTTCTTCTTTGTTGAAAAGAAGGATGGGTCCCTACGCCCATGCATTGATTACAGTCCACTGAACGACATTACCATCAAAAACAGGTACCCCCTCCCACTCATGTCATCAGCATTTGAACAGTTGCAAGGAGCTAAGATTTTTACTAAGTTGGATTTAAGGAATGCCTACCATCTGGTCAGAATCCGGGAGGGGGATGAATGGAAGACGGGCTTCAACACCCCTACTGGTCACTATGAATATTTAGTGATGCCCTTTGGCCTCACTAATGCCCCCGCGGTGTTTCAGGCCTTGGTGAATGATGTGTTAAGAGATTTTTTGAACTTGTTCGTCTTTGTCTATCTTGACGACATACTGATCTTTTCCTCTGATGAGGAAACACACATCAAACATGTCCGTCAGGTCCTCCAACGCCTCCTGGAACACCAGCTTTTTGTAAAGGCCGAAAAGTGCGAATTCCACACCAGATCAGTCTCCTTCCTTGGCTTCATCATTGCTCCGGATCAGGTTAAGATGGACCCTGCTAAGGTTAGTGCAGTGGCCAATTGGCCGACACCCACCACTAAGAAACAAGTACAGCAATTTCTAGGTTTTGCCAACTTTTACCGCAGGTTTATCAGACATTTTAGCACAATTGCTGCACCCTTGCATGCACTCACATCTGCTCATGTTCAGTTCAAGTGGAATTCTCAGGCAGAGACAGCCTTCCAGAAACTGAAGACCATGTTCACCACAGCTCCCATCCTTACTGTTCCGGATCCTCACCGCCAGTTCGTGGTGGAGGTGGACGCCTCCAGCGAAGGCCTGGGTGCCGTTCTTTCCCAACGGTCGGCTGAGGACAGTAAACTCCATCCCTGTGCCTTCCTGTCTCGTAAGTTCACTCAAGCTGAAAGAAATTATGATGTGGGGAACAGGGAACTGTTGGCAGTCAAGGAGGCACTAGAGGAGTGGAGACATTGGCTGGAGGGGGCTGAGCACCCGTTTCTTGTGTGGACGGACCATAAAAACTTGGAATATATCAAGACAGCTAAAAGATTGAATTCTCGTCAGGCTAGGTGGACTTTGTTTTTTAATCGGTTTAACTTCACATTGTCATATCGCCCTGGGTCAAGAAATGTTAAACCAGATGCTTTGTCCCGCCTCTTTCAGTCTGAGCCTGATGCCAAGGAACCTGAACCCATCCTTCCACTGAATTGTGTGGTTGGAGCGGTGACTTGGCAAATAGAATCTGTGGTAAAGCAAGCAAATGGTGAGAGCCCAGCACCTCGTGGTTGCCCTCCTAATAGGCTGTTTGTGCCTGAGGGAGTGAGGTCACAGGTCATCCATTGGGCTCACACCTCCTTGCTCACCTGTCATCCCGGGGTGAAGCGTACATTGTTTGTTATTAGGCAGAGGTTCTGGTGGCCAGCAATGGAGAAGGCGGTTATGGACTATGTAGCGGCCTGCCCTGTTTGTGCCCGCAACAAAACACCCTCTGTTTCCCCCAGTGGATTACTGCAGCCTCTTCCCATTCCCAGTCGGCCATGGTCAGAAATATCCCTGGATTTTGTCACTGGACTCCCAGCATCTAAAGGTAACACCACCGTCTTGACGGTGGTGGACAGATTCTCAAAAATGGTACATTTCATCCCTTTGCCTAAGTTGCCGTCAGCTAAAGAGACAGCTGAAATTATGCTGAATCATGTTTTCAAGGTTCATGGATTTCCCAGGGATATTGTGTCGGACCGAGGCCCACAGTTTGTGTCTCGGTTCTGGAGGGAATTCTGCACTCTGATTGGAGCTAATGTGAGCCTTTCTTCAGGCTATCATCCACAGTCAAATGGGCAAACGGAGAGGTTGAATCAGGAGCTCGAAACCTGCCTACGCTGCCTGGTGTCACAGAACCCTGGTTCCTGGAGTAAACACCTCATGTGGGTTGAGTTTGCTCACAACTCGCTGCCCACCTCCGCCACTGGCTTGACCCCGTTCCAGTGTTGCTATGGGTACCAACCTCCACTGTTTCCTGAGGGAGAGAAGGAAGTGGTGGTCCCTTCAGCCCATGCGCTGATCCGTCGCTGCCACAGAGTTTGGGCCGCTGCACGCCAAGCTCTTATGCGCAGCTCGGCACGTATGAAGAAAGCGGCTGATCGGCACCGGGGTCAGGCACCAGCATACAAGCCAGGGCAGAAAGTTTGGCTCTCCACCAAGGATTTGCCCCTCAATGTGACATCTAGGAAGCTGGCTCCCAGGTTTGTGGGTCCGTATCCTATTTCTAAAATTGTTAACCCCGTGTCTGTCCGCCTCCGCCTCCCCAGGTCCCTCCGAGCGCACCCCACCTTTCACGTTTCAAAGGTCAAGCCAGTCAGGGAGAGCCCACTGGTTCCCATGGGCAGACCCCCTCCTCCGCCCCGCTTGATAGAAGGAGGTCCGGTGTACACAGTGAAACGACTGTTGGCTGTCAGGAACCGGGGGCGGGGTAGGCAGTTCTTGGCAGACTGGAAGGGGTACGGTCCAGAGGAACGCTCATGGATCCCGGCAAGTTTTATCATTGATAAGGACCTCATTAAAGACTTTTTTTCACGTCAGTCAAGAAGCCTTGGGACGTCTGGAGACGTCCATAGAAGGGGGGGTACTGTTATGTCTCGTCATTTATGTTAAGTTCTCACTTTTTAGTTCAGTCAGACTTTTAATTGTCTTGTCTAGTTTTATTTTGTAGTAATGTTTCTCCTCTCGTTTCAGATAACTTCACCTCATGCCCTGATGTCTTCCTTGTTTCTGTGATTGTCTTCCCCGCCCTCATTGTTTCCACCTGTGGCTCATTACCTTGTGTATAAATGTCTGTGTCTCCCTTTGTCCTGTGTCTGTTCGTCTTGTCATGTCAAGATTATGGTGTTCAGGTTGTTGCCAGTGCCCCCAGTGTGTTTTGACCAGGTTATCCTGTGATTTTTTGTTGATCTGCCTGAGTTTTCGGTTTTCCAGCTCCTGCTGAGGTTTTTGTTCCTGTTTTTCCAGAGCCCTCTGTGAATTTTTGTTCTTACCTTTTTGTTCATTAAAAATTTTGGTGCTTCAACTGGTCGTGCGTTTGGGTCCTTGAAGAGGTTTTGTCAGAATGGGGTCCTGTAGTGGTCTGACAATCCTCAAGGGGGTAGAATGCATTTTTTTTTACAGATTTTTAGGGAAAATATTTATCATGTAATGTTGATGAGATAGAGGTCTTTAAAACTCATGTATCAAATAGGATACATTTGGCGTTATAGGGTTTATTCACGCCTTATGCAAATTCAGGCCACATAAGAAGCAGTTACATAGTATAGTGGTTGCAGTGGACATCATAGTTAAGCTAAGCTAAGCTAAATGACCTCCATAGGAGGAAGCAGAGTTAGCATGTGTGCCACTTTTTTGGTCAATCCATTCAATAGGTTGAGTTCCGTCGATAGGTCAAGAGTTGTCGCTATGCTCTTGGTGGCATTTAAGATTTAGTCGATTTTGTTGTCTGGGGGGCAGTAGATTTTGTATTTAAAAAATTCATGATAAACCATCAAATGGCTAGAAGAATTAGGCTAAGTGATCAGGAATCCATAGTTCACAAAAACCTAAATATAGCTGAACTGTAAAGTTGGGGATGAGGCTTAAAACCAGACTTTTGACATGCATGGCCAGTTTGAGTGTTTAAATTAAACTAATCCACCACTGGTTCCAGCTCCATGCATAGTCATCAGAGCTTGTATTGATCTCCTCTCTGGCTTATTGAAAGCCAATAAGCACATTGATCAAATATTCAGTCTTGTTGTGGTGAAAGAGTTTCAAGATGTAAACTGAATGGAATTGATTTTTCTTTTTTCTTTTTTTTTTTTTTTGCACTGTGAGGACCTACAAACCAAACAGTGAAACAGCTGACATTGATAAAATGGCTCCACGGCTGAGCTTCACTCCGAGAAGGTGAACCCTGACTTCAATAAGGTGAGAGCTTGTTGTTATAATTGACCTTTAAAATCAGATAATGACAGCATGCAAGTCCCAACATCAACCTGAAAACACAGACCAACTCTATAATCTGAAGGGGAACGATTTCAACTTTGACCTTTCACTAAATAGAACAGTGTTTTCCTGTTGTGTCAACTCTGCTGCAGATAGGAAATCCTCTCACACTGAGAGGATGAATGACACCCTGACCTTTACTGCTTCAATACTCCCTGTGGTGCATGAATATATATAGACAGAGAAAGTGTCCTTGATAAATAATGCCTCTTGTGCATTTAGTGATTCAAGACATAACATTTTCTATCTTTCTTCAACCTTTTGAAGGTTTTTATTACATCGTTATTGAAACATTTCTTCACAGTTTCTCATTGATTTGCTCCCACACTGTTTTTTTTTTTTCAGTTAGTTGTTGAAGCCTCTCTCAGAATCTGCTGGAATGTAAGTCTTTGCCCAAGGCATGAAATTTGACTTCTGAACCTCGGTTCTGGACAGACAGCTATTCCATTAGACACATTTATGTCTTGACAGAAATTCGCATTGCTTCTGTGCCCTTGAATTTTTTAGCAAACTCGCCGCTCCAGCCATCTCTCTGAAATAGGCTGAAGGAACAGGTTGCCCCAGTTCTGCCTTCCATAAGTAATTCTCAAATGTAGTTGATGCATCTTTCTCTCACATATTGGGGTCTGGTTGGAATCCAGAGGACAGAAAATTGTTTTGAGATTGGTCACGAATTCAATGAATCACAACTGGTGCTAGTTCATGAAACAGTTACCAACAGTTGGAACTGTTTGGTGGGAGAATGATACAGATTGTTAAAAAATATTTATATAAATAATGAAAAATGGAAGTATTGTTGACCACAAATAAATATTTTTTATACAAGAAACTTCTTTTTCTTTTTATGATTACATTTAGAGAGCGGCTATTTACAACCAACACAGATCAGACAAACATCCTGTGCTTTAAACTTGTCTTGGACCAATCCCAAAAAATCCTCAACAGGGAATTAATAACTGGTCCCATTTAATTTTTCTGACCTGAACGGAGCCAGATGCAAATATTTCTTTCTGGGACTGAGTTAGACAAAAACCCTCACCCAAATAAAACATGAGCACACTCATTTTTCTGGTTCCCCGGCTGCAAATTTAGACCATTTCCTCCCACTCCATCCTCACACTTCAGCCTGTCTCATTACAGGGCTGTTGAGGTGAGTCACTGTTGTCGGGATCAGCCAAGTTGTAAAGATGTCTGTGTAAAATGTTGAATCAAAGCCATGGTGCTCTGGAATATTCTGCCTGAGATTATTTAATATTCAGCCTTTTCATCTTTCTGTTCCTATTTGGTTATAGCAGTCCGGGAATTCTGCTCTGGGGTTTGTCTGTATCACTGTAGACTATAGGGAATATGAAGATGGCTTTATTATAATTGAAAGGAAGGTATGATAGGTTTTCTTCTGAAATGAATGGAAATCATTTGGTACCACACACTGTAAGTAGATTAAATTGTCAAAAATGGTGGAATCCTTTTTCTCTTCTCCAGACTTTATCTCTCTACAGTGTCATTATCTGCACAGCATGTTTCCAAAGACAAATCAAACAGTAAAAAATATAAAAGAAAGCAATCCATCATCGCTGTTCTGTTTAGTTATCGTTCTGTTTCCTCCTAAAACACCCAAAAGAACAAAAATTCTCAGTTCTCTTTAGGCTGAACAGGCTGCAGCTTGATTTGTGTCTTAAGTGGAACATGAACAACAGAAACCTGACAGACGTTTACCTCTGAGGTTCAGTTCCTCCAAAATGATTTGTAATATTTGCTGGACACGTCTCTGGTCGACCCTCATATTCATGACAGGAATTTACAATGCCCAGAACTTCACATCTGCTCCTCAAAATATATGTGAGGTACATAATTTAACAAATATGATACAAAGTGTTAAATCCGGGTAAGATAGTGGGCCTAACTTTGATTAGAGCCAGACTTTGCTCACTTAACCTTCCTGCTTAGCCTCAACATACAAGAGGAGTTTTTATTATCTGACCTTGCTTTTCACTGGATAGCTATATATACATATTATTTTTGCTAAGCATAGCCAAGTATGGCTAGCTTAGCCAAATAACTCAAGCACGGAATGCAGCTTGCTATTCTAGCACAAAACTCCCGTTCAGTCCACACAGTAAGATTTTCATACATCTGTTTGTGCACTGAAGAAACAAGTAGGAGACATAATGATATATTTAACCAGATGTTGGCAGATGTATTAAGCTCCTGTAAGTCAGGCGAAGTATCTCTCTCTTTATCAAAAACACTTTGTTAGCTAACTGGAGATAGCTAAGTTGAACACAAGGGATTCAGTAATCGCATATTCGCAAAAGTACGACAGCATATTTCCTACAATGTTGAGCAATTACTTTTGTAATTCAAAAGGTTGTTATAGTTTTGCATTTTCTTTTCTTCTGATTATTTTATTTGTTTTTTAATTTTTTTTAAAGCAGGCTTTCTAGTTTGGTTTAGTTTTTATTTCTTAAGCTGCTTAACTTTCATTTAGTTTTTATCAGTTTCAGTATCAGCTTTAGTCTTTAATGTTATATGGGATAGTTGTCAGGAGCGAGATTCAAAAATTTCAGGAAAAGCATTGTGTAATAAACACCGTAAACATCATTTTTAAAAATGTATTCACCGAGGACAGATGAACAACTATCCTCGTTTCATCATGTCATGTTTCACGATGACTGACAGCTGCTGTTCTTGCATAGTTTTTTCAGGAATAGTAAAATATGTCAGGTAGGTGAGTTAAGAAGAGATTAGACTCTTGAAAGAAAGAAAAAAATTGTCACTCAGTTCCACTCGGATTCTCTACTGCACAAACTCTGTCTGTACAATGGCAACGCCTCTGATGAGGATATTTGTGTACATGTATAAATGAAGCTCTGCTGAATTTCAAGTACCACTTGAGCTATGACATCAGTGTGCCTGCAGACTGTGCTCTCACAGCCCTTAATGATAATTACATCTGGGCTTTCCTGTCCTGTCGTGTCACAACACGTTAATGTCACAATTCAAATATGATGCAGGGACGTATTTCTCCCTTTTCCTTAGTTGTGTGCAGTTGTCCTTTATAGCTTTAAAAGTTCAAGGAGCTACCATACTCTGTGCTTGTACCTTTATTTCTGTCTTAGCAGAACAAACAAAACAGAGATACATACCATTTACTACACCCCCCATCTCCTGTGTGTGTTATAGCCAGGTACAGTTTGTGCTATGAATGAAGAATTGAGTCATTTTAAGAGTATACAAGTACAGCAATACCAAAGGGATTAAAGTGCTTTCATGCACAAGAGAAACCAATCGCTGAGTCCAAATGTAAGAGCAGCTTTAAATCCATCGATAAAATGAAAAGTCATGCACGACCAAACTCCTGTAGCTTTGATTGCCGTGCAAAACACTTTCACCTGTTGGGAAATTTGAGGTAACTTTTGGCCTGTTGGGACACACAGCAGCCAAAGAGAAGGATTATATGCACAATAAAATAGCAACCCCAGAGTTTTCTATAGTGCACTGATTCGGCCCAAAAGAGCCAACATTTTATGTTAATTACGAAGTTGTTTGAGATGAAGTCTATTCATTTCTAGTATTTCAACATTTGTAAAGCTTTTGTCATCACTCCTTTTCACCGTGAATACTTTCAGAGATGAAGAGATGTATGATGAAAGGTAAAGCAAACATACAGAGGGAGGAAGTCGTCCGGGGAACATGAAAACACTGGCTTCATCAATGAGAAAACAAAAGAGTTTCATTCAAGACACTCACGTCCTGAATCAAGATTAGGAATCCCTCAATTAAAAACAAACATTTTTAATTACTGTTACGCCATTAACACTGGAAGGAATCCAAAGCATATTGTTAGTGAATGCAGAATAATGTTTGTGCTTCAGGCAGTCATACTGAGAATACACAAGTGGCTTCAGCCAGCACCATAAATTAGAGGCAGCAGAGCAGAGATTGTACAGTAAATCTTTTTGGAAGGATAACTTTCCATTTCACGGCTGAGACCGATGTACATAACAACTTGCATTGGGAAAACTGATATGAATACATTTAAAAAGCCAGTAGGTTAGCAGGTGGCAAAGTACTAATTTTAGGGCTGCTGCACCAGTTGTGAGAAAAACAGTCAGATGAGTTTTCAATTCCTTATCAGCTCACACCCAGGAGAGAGAAGCCTGTGAGGAGAAACAGGGGGAAGGAAATCTCACACGTGAACTGAGACGGGAGACTCTTTACTTAGTAAACAGGAACCAGGGTTTAGTCACAAGCACGAGCAGGAGAATCCACAGGAGACATGAGGCATTAGCTTTTAAACACTACTTTTATAACTGACGCACTTCCTGTTAGTCTGAAAACTTGATGTGAGCATGCAGAGGTGAACTGTGTTTTTATGAGTGATGTGTCTTGTTCCACAGACTGGTACTAGAGAAACATTTAGGAATGTGTATCATGTTGGACGATTTGTGTTAATTCTTTGACTAATCTGCCATTACCCACACACTGAACCATGCTTTTAGCCTCTTAGTCTTAAATATTCTTAAGCTAAGACCAAAAAGAAAAATAAAGTCAGCATGCAAGCTAGTATTTAGCCGCTATATCTTGTCTGATCCGCTGAATTTATGTTTAATTTGTTAAATGCCAGAATGAACAGGCAGCTGGTGTGAGCTGCTTACAGATGTGAGAGCATGCAGCCTCAGAATGGACACAGATCTGGTGTATTCCTGGCTTAAAGCCAGCTACACACTGGACAACTTTTAGATCTTGACCGATTATAAAACAGTGGAAGTCCTCACATGTAAGGACAATTTTTAAATTGACTGAACACACACAATTGACCCGTGGCTAAGTCATGCCCCCTGCTCACACTCAGACAAACATTCAGTGACAGACGACATGGCAGGTGTCACAGAAGGAGACATTTCACAGGAGGCCATTAATGATTTCTGGCGACAGAAAGATCACATATCATCAAGAAATCGCCAAAAGGGCCTAAACTACACATTGGAAGGACATATTAAACATTTTATTGTTGAGAAAGTCAATAAAAAGCTTCTTTTACAAGCCAAAATTTAAAGGTCCCAGCGCAAATGTGGAAAGAGGATCAGCATTGTTGTTCACAGTGATGTCCAACGAAATACAAAAACTAGAACAAAATAGGCCAATGAACTCATAACAAACAAAGTGACATGATGATCAGCGCAGCTAAGAGCTAATGCTAGGCTAACTTTAGCTAACATTAGAGATGTTATCAGTAACTCTATATTTCTTTCCAGCAAAGTGACAAAGTGACGATTGTTATATAGATTTCCTTGTTAATTTTATACACAATGAGATCATTTGTGGTCCCTGCCACACAACTTTATCCAAAGAAGACACTTTTCTCGGACAAGATGTGGCTTAGGAAAGGGTAACAAATACAGCCTGTTGCCTAGTCTCGTAGGATACCTTTTGTCAGAGTTGCATGTACTCCATGAACACCATTTGACCATTTTTAAACTTAAGATCTCTGAAAAAACCCATAAAATTGAATAAAAACTGACTTTCTCTAATGCATTTCAATGGACATCTGGGCAGACATGGATGTCTGAGTGTATGGGAATGGCTGTACTCATTGTGATTGGCTCATCAAATTTGAGGGCGGGGACTTAGCCATAGGTCAATTCCTCAAGACAGCTACACCACACACTTTGTGTTAATGTTGTGTGATCAAATATTACTTCAGAAGACAAATACCAAACTGATGGTATCAATGGAAACAGGCCCAAGCACTGTGCAAATGCAGAATTATATGAGGGAGGCCATCATCATCTCCTCTGCCCCTGTTGTATAATCAGATATTCTTCTTACTCTTGATTTTGACTGGTCACAGTCTAAGAAAGTGTACTGAAAATGTGTGTTCTGCCAGCTCAATAGAAAGTTGTAAGTGGACACAGGCCCTAATATGATTTAATTAATTTCTCCTTTGTAGTAACTCAAATTATTGGACCACAGAGCCAGCCTGGTTGGGAATTGATAGAATAATTAGTGATTCTGTCTGCTGTGACATCAGTGAACTGTGACTCATCCACCAACCACCGTCATCTCAGCCTGGAGAGGTAAATGTTGAGAAATGCAGTCACCTCACACTAACAGAGAGAGATGGATTTGCATGGCTGGGTTTCATACGGGTGTGAAATGACTTAATACGTAATATCCTTTGCAGACACACTAATTCTATGGAATCATTAGTGTTTCCTGGTATGATAGCTCAATCTCCTTTTTCAATTAAGTTTCTACTTTGGATTACTGCATCAAATGAGTTGCTTCACATAACCATTATTAGAAACAATTCCATTTTAGCCCTATTGTCCCCATTGTAAGATGATCACTGTGACACCCATCTGATGTTTTGTTAGCTTGTGAGATTCAGCTGCACAATTGACAGCCGCAGCTGAATGGGATGTGTCACTGTCAATTCAGTGAGAAGGGTCTTTAAAATTCAATCAATGCACAAAAATATCATAGATGTTTATTGTGTTTATTGTATATTGTGTAGAAAACCTTTTATGGAAAACTCATAGTGAAAACTTTTTAGAATAAGGACAAGCATACAGTTTATTTGGTAATATAGATAAGATTTATATCATTTTGCCACCTGTGTGCTTCAGTGCTTCTTGAGATGAGAGGTAGTTAGCCAGATTAGCATACTGAAAACAGAAGAAAATAGAGGGCACAAGAGTGATTTATTCATCTACATCCTGATTTGGGGTTTTTGCAGTTAAGTCATTCAACACAGCATAATCACAATGCAATCTGACACTAACAATCAACCACCCCTGTAATGATAAAGAATGTATTTTGCAGTTTAGTTTCACAGAATCATAGGTGTTGAAGTAGCTGTAAACATATTTGCTTATTACTGACATGCATTTGCACCACATAATTGAACATACATATAAAAAGGCGTATTCAATGTGCTGATTATTCACTTGTTTTCAGCATGGGAGCTCACACAATAAACATGCATGTGTTGTAAATCCCCTCCCCTGCAGTTTGAGGTTATGAAATGCCAATCCACATGCAGAAACCAGCAGGCAACGTGATGCAGAGCTTTGCAGGACATCCGCAAGAAATATGAACAGGATCAGGTGTATAATATCAAGACTGACACAAGGAGAAAGAAGGTGACCCTATGTGATTGTACGGAACAGTCTTGCTAACAAAATGATGCAAAAAAGAGAAATCGTAGGCAGTACAATCATTCAGAATAAGAAGGCTATTAAATTATTCAACAAGACAGACACCGAGGTTCAGTGAAATCAGTCAAACAACAACCAAAAATTAACCCGCACAGGCATGAACACTGAGCCGGAGAAGAAATTGAACCAGCAACAACATTGAGTGACATGACAAGATACACAACAATGATCTTCAGTCTGAGACACACAAATGATCGCCTGTCCCCCAGTGTATAAACTGAACCTCACACTGTTAGTCCTCTCACGCTGAGCACAGCAGGAAAAAAAGAGAGAGAGAAAAAGACCTGGAGGTGTTTATGGAGAGAAGTAAGGAGAAGAGAGCCTGGCTGAATGAAACTGTAGGAGATTCTGTTTTCATCCAGTCCAGACAAAATGAATCATTGATACATTATGATGTCATTTTCATAAAACAGCAGGGGACTGATACCCACAAACTCCTTTTTGCTCATTTTTTTCCAACTGTACTGCATTTATCTACTAATCCGGATAGTCTGAGATCTTTTCATACAAACACTGTATTATTCTAATCTTAAAATGGATAGTCCACTATCCAAAGCCAAACCGTTTTTGTTTGGATGTGAGCCCCTGTGGTGATAAATGTTAGATAGGTCCCTTATCCACATGTTTTGGATGTGTCCTAACCTGGGAAAATTCTGGAGAAAAATATCTTCAAACCCTTTCTCAAACTTTTGATGTCACCTTAGAGCTGAAACCTCTGGTGGTTATTTTTTAGTACAACTGGAGAGGATGATTTGAGGTGGCACTCTTGCATCCCATTGCAAAAAAGTAACATAGAGTCCTCCATTAATCAACTCAGAGGATGGCTCTTTCACTCTCTTTTACTGGAAGCTTATAGGCACTCAGTAAGCTTTAGAATTTGCATAATAATTCTCCACTGAGTTTTCCAATGTGCAATAAATACATTTTACAGAATTTTATTGACAAAAAAACATTTGCCTTAGGGCTCCTTTGGCTTGCGAGCCTGTTTCACAGTTATGAACTTTACCCAGGTTGTAAATCAGCCTGCGAATAGTGCACTTTCTCTACTTATAATATAACATTTGACTGTTGCAGGACTTGCATCTATAATAGACACTGTCTGTTATGTAATGGATGTCAGTGTCAGCTTTATTTATATAGCACATTTAAAACAGCCAGTAGCCTATCAAAGTGCTTTCCAGTAAAATAGGCAGAAACAATAAAAAGAACAAATAAAGCCATAAAAAACAAAAGCACATAAAAGCATAAAAACAACACTAACAAATACTAGACTGGAGAAATGACTATGCTTTGCTAAAGACCAAAGTAAACAAGTGTGTCTTATATTAAGATGTGTTTTTAAAAAGGTGAGACTATTCGCAGTGCATACAAAGGTAATGTGTTACACAGAGAGGGAGCTGCAAGGATCGAGGAACATCTAAGACCACCTGATCAACTGAACTAAGGGCTCCGGAGGGCTGATGTAAAAGTAGCTAATTAAGTTACAAAGATTAAAATAAGGACACGTTTAAACAGTAGAAATCTTATGCTAAAAATGACATGTCAAAGAGACTGTGAAGGCTTACTAAGTGATCTAAAAAAAGTCTTATTTGTTCATATCCCCCTGATCATAATCCACATCTTAGAAGTATATCTTACCTTACCTTATCTCATCTCATCTCATCTTTTGTTTTTCGTTTTTTCACATAACACTTTTTACAGCCTTCACTTCGTGGTATGGGCTATAAACATATCTGTCCTCGTTCAGGCAAAGATGCAGCCTACCCATCCCACAGCAGACACATGAAAAGTATTTGCTGGTGCAGTGCTTGCATCTCTGTTGGGTTTCCCATGTAGAAAAATGGTCAGTGTCATCCCTCGCCACATCAAGAGATTCTCAAACTTGTACATATGTACATATGAAGATCCTGCTCTTTATCTCTTTGACACTGACTCACCCTCTTTTTGTACACTGTACAGGTTTGTTTGTTTGTTTGTTTGTTTGTTTGTTCTGCAGTTTCCTGTAGCATTTCATTACTAATAAACTCTATGGTGCCCAGTCCCACCTGTTCTGTGTGCCTTCATCAAAATGTGCGATAAATTCAACAGATGGAGCTTAATATTCTATTTTTCCATCTGAATTTGTTCCTTTTTGTGTTGCCCTTCACTGACTGCTCTCTGATTGTGTCCTGTTGATGGGACCTCAACACCTTTGCTTGTCTGGGCTAAACTTTCATCTTGATGTCCTTTCTCATCACCATTACATAAATTTTCATCATCATGCATGTCCTGAGGAGTCCATTCCTCATCCTCCTCATCCTCCTCATCCTCCTCATCCTCCTCATCCTCCTTATCCTCCTCATCCTCCTCATCCTCCTCATCCTCCTCATCCTCCTCATCCTCCTCTTCTGCTAACTGCTCCATGTCCCTTGTGTTTCCATCCAGTAAATTTTCACTGTACTTTCTTTTTCTCTTCTTTTTGGTCTTTTTGGTCAATATGTATTTGAAGGTGGCACTTCATTCATTAATAGTTAATTAAGTCATGAAATTAGAGTGTGTTTGTACTTTCATTGGTATAATGTAGAGTACATAACAAAAATGTAACATCAATATATTTAGGGAAAAAAGTGAGGTAAATATCTGGAGTATCAAATTTGATACAGACATTTTAACACAATTTAATTGAAATATAAAAAATGAATTACTAACTAAATGTGCTTTTTTCAATGCAGAAAGTAGTTTTAAAAAATAGTAACAATTTAGATGTTATTCTTGCTGCAACTTTTAGAAAATTAGCAATGATTTTCCTGAATCCCCAAAGGATAGAAAACATGTATTAGGTCTTATACAACAGGTTTTAAAGGAAGCTTTTTATCAAGCTGATGAGATAGAGGTCTTTGAAACTCATGTATCAAATATGATACATTCGGCTATAAAGGGTTAAGACTTATGTTGCACTTTTGAGTGTTGGTGTACAGATATGTGTTGTGATGTGCATTTAAAATCATTACACTTTTGATTAAGCCAACAACAACATACAGCACCATGTGCAGGGGTGTAACAGTTAAAGCCCTGTTAAGATTATTGTCCATTTCCACTGTTTATAGCAGAAGGTTTCAGATTAGCCTTTTTAGCCTTGAAAAGTGCCTGCTGGGATGCAGACAAGTCTGTAAGTTATGAGCCTGACTGGCAAGCTCCAGGGCAAAATGTGTCTGCAAGGTGTAAAAACTGTTTGTAATGTTCAGCCCTATGGTTCAGATCTTTGAGGGAGAGGTAATGATACAATGTAGCAAGAAAAAAAGTGGTCTTTAAAATCAATAGACTGATTTTATATGATGTTGCAAAATAGAAAAAACATGACCTCCCCGAAAACTATTTGAAATGTCCCATAATTTTTTTCCACCTCTAGAAGATTTTTTTTTAATTTTTATTTAGATAAATAAATAAATAAATAAATAAATAAATGAAAATGTCACATATTCTGTTTGATTCAGCATGACATATACTATGAGACAATAGTCAAATGCTGTATTCACTCATGTTAAACACCCTTCAAATCTTCCTGTAATTGTAGATGCCTTGTAGCATAAGTGTGTGCTTCATTTACAGAGGCTGTAGTCAATATCATAGTGGTTGATGGTTTGATTCCCTACCTATTATCTTACTGCTGATCACATCAGAGCCTCTCTAATCTTTCATAAAAATGAAACATGTTAAACATTTATGATTCCTGGTTGGACAACGTCTGATAGAATTACGGGATTAACCAATGGGAGGTGCAGACAGGGAAGTGTCACTAACTGTATGTATCCAGAGCCAAGTGAAAGGTTGAAAAAGAAGACAAGCTTTTTGGACCTTTTCCCTCATTTTTGTTGCTGAGTGACAGAAAACATGCCACAAAGACCGTCTGTGGATGTTTATCACCCTCCATGTTTGTTTGTCATCTGATCACATTTGATTAGTAAACTTCTGTGTTTCTGTGGAACTGTTTCCTGTGCTTGATCAAAGTTTTGTCATGTTAAAAGTCGCTCTGAACTGACTTCATGTGTCCTCTCCTGAAAGTTCAAGCTGACCTTACACAGTGGCTCTCACAGCATGCTTTCAATGTCACATCTTGTTACTCATCTGAGACCTGCCCACCAACCTCCTTCTCCTTCACCCAAATAAAGGACATATGAACAAGCTACTCCAGAAATCTGGGAGATGCCTGAAAATTTGTTGTGTGAATAACCTAGATATCAATGAATCCAACTGAAAAAAAAACAAAATCAACAATGACTCAATGTTAATATTTCTGCATAACTTAATCCTGATAAACATGCTCCCCTGTGCAAAGAGCTCTGCTGTTGTGTTTACTCCAACTTGATCCCACTTAACCCTGTCTTGATGCTACAAACTCACAAAACACACCAAATAAAAGACAACTGAAAGCAGTCTCCATTCGTTATTTACACTTTTTAAGTGACATTCAGAAATAAATAGATGTTTAAGGTAGCTACAGAGTAATTTAAAACAATAAATCTATATGATGTCAACTTGGTTTGGTAGCTTTTGGTCTGCACTGTCGGGAAGAATAAAGGTTTTCAGAGAGGGGTTTCATGATATTTCTGTTTTATATTGGATTTGCTGACAGCAGGAAAACTATAGAATAAGAAAAGCTTTTTACATGTACAGATAAGACAACACATTTGTCGATAAATGAATGTTGACCCTTAACACTGTGCAGGGTAGCAGGAAAGCACAGTTCACTGCTGTGAAGAGATCACTTTGTACTGTCCATCCTCTGGGCCTCTGCTGTCAGACCATCAAATTCTAGACTTCAAGGTGTTTTCAGCAGGAGGGAAACATCTGGTAGTCCATCTTTCCCCCTATGGAAGATTTGATGGTTTTCATGTCAGGTTTTTTATGATGTGGGAAAAAAGGCTCAGTAGGCAAGTCACAGGCGTCACAGGAAGAGGCAGGAAAGACTCCTTCCTTCTGTATTAAAAAACCTGCTGCCATGGCGGAAGCTGTTCCCCCTAAGAGCCAAACAATCAGCTGTAACTATTGTGGACTCCATCAGATTAAACCTCTAAAGTCTGTGCTCAGTCCCAGGCTATTTTCCTCCATGGAAACATCTTTATAGGCTTATATTTCTGCCTGTTTGAAACACTCCTCATGTTTCATCCCAACACCTAATAGAGGAGACAGATGCTGGTTTAAAAGTGCAATTTTATTTACTAAACTTCAGTTGTGTCACAAAAAAAGGAGGAATTAAATTTTTAACACATACAAGCAAGGTGAAATATTCTGCACTATAAGGAAGCAGATCATCCACATACAAAGATAATATCTTTATAAGAAAGTGAGAGTTAGTCATAGAAAAAAAAACTTGACAATATTAAAAGGTTTAATAGCTTTGCAGAAGTAAGGTAAGACAGACAAAGATTCTGAAAAAAAACAATGTGAAAATCCATTTCACCATCAGTGTTTGGTCTTCTGCACAGATTCCACAAAATGACTCAAGCATCAGCGACTGGGCACTGAGAGTGGTGTTTAATCTTAATTTTAAATCATAGATGAGTGTCATCTGTATGATTTTGATACTTTGTCACCAAACAATGCTTGAATATCTTGTCTCAACCCTTCCTCATACTTTCAGCCCTACATGGTAGTCTCTGCATAACAACCATATATAGTTGCACTTAAATTCAAAATAATATGAAACGCATTATGACGACTTGAAATATAAACTACATTTCGCTACCATCCTGTGGCCTTCATGGTGTTTTTGCTTCTATTGAGGTTTGGCTTCATAGTTGGTTGATGAGAGGGATTCTTCTTATCATTTTAGAAGTCACGATCCCAACCAGAGAACTCCTCCTCTGCTTTGGTCAGATCAACAGGAAAACGGTCGAAGTTGATGTAGCAGGGGCCCTGAGGAATGAAAACGTAACAGTTTGTATCTGAAATAAGCTCAAGGTGCATATGATTACTTGAAAAGGAGAAGCCCAACCCCATAAAACCCTCATTCCTGATATTCATGCTCTGTTGATCAATTAAATAACCCGCCACACGGCTGAACATGAAAAAGACGGGGATGATGTAAGCCATTACATGTACAGGTTATTAGGTCGGCTTCACCTCTCGAGATAAGGGTTTTGTCAAGTTCGGCTCACAACAGCTCAGGGAAGCTCAACAATTAGCACTCACCTCGCGTCATACCCACCCGTAAAGGATAAAAGGAAAAGAGAGAGGAAAAGAGAGAGAGGAGTCTGCAAAGAGCTGTCAGAAAAATTGCAGTGAAATTTGAGCCAGGGCGGGAAGCCTGTTTGGGCTTGACCCCGTCTCTCACCTGCTAATGGCTGAGATAGGCTCAAGTCGCCCCCCCCCCCCCCCCCCCCCCCCCCCACAACCCTGAGTAAAAAGCAGCATCGGTAACAGAAGTATGGATGTCATGGCTGTGCTACTTTCTAAAATTGAAGCAGCTGTGCTCTTGAGTTTCCCATAAACCATTTGCCAATTTTCACGCAGCAGTAAACAAAGACTCTCTGTGCTTATACTTGCCTTTCGAATGAGTCGGACAGTAGGAGCGTCCAGCTGACCCATCCTCAGCTTGTGCCAGTTCATGCTGCTGAACCACCTGGAGGGAAAAGAGGAGCTGGAGATCAGTTCAGGTGTACTGAGAGAGGATAATGTGTTTCAAAGCTTAGGCAGCATCCAGGGAATCTAAACAATAAAAGCATGAAACTGAGCTCTGATAAAGAGGATGGTGATACTTCCTGTTACACATATTTAAAGAGGGTTATGTTGAAAATATATATATAAAGAAACAATACTGGACGTCCACACTAAACATAAGCAGATTTTTTTAAACTCCCACATATTCACATGTTATAGAAATACCCGATTCTGTCTGCTCAATAGGTCTGTTCTAAAAATAGCGCAAGATCTGAACAAGATTTTCACAAGGCTTGTTGAAATGATGAGTCCTCACAGAAGGATCTCCTGACTGTTTCATGACATATTGGAGGGTCGGACCTCAAACACCAAGTTCTGCCCATAGCTTTGCCCTCGACAGGCCTCCAGAGCACTGGCCAGTCAGAAGACAGGGGGTTTGTGGAGTAAGGGGCCTTTAAAGATACAGTAGCTGAAACGAGGTGTTTCAGACGGAGGCTGAAATAAGGTTTTTCTAAAGTTTTCTATTGTTTTTTAACCTGTGAATCATGTAAAGCTACTATGGGGGTTACCCAGGGGGACAGTACAAAGCCTTTCAAAAAAGCACCATACCCCTCTTTAACTTATTGACTATCTGACCTATCTGATATTTGAAATGGAGATACCTGTGGTGTCGAACATCTTTGATTCCATTCTTGGTGTTGCCCAACCTTTGACCGGGCCGAGGTCTGTAAATAAGATGACATCAGAGGATATAAAAATCCTGTTTAAATGAAATTCTGCATTGAAGGACTTGAGTTTAAATTAGCTTAAAGGGAGAATGTATTCTTTTTTTTTAATCAGATAATAGTACCCAGTGTTTTGGTCTCACCTGGACAGCTTGCTGATAATAGACTTGGCAGCCTCACTCAAGAAAGGTGGATACTGGATCACTCCATCCAAAATCTTGGCGTAAATCTTTTGAGGCTCTGAACTTGAGAAGGGAGGGCTGGTTTTAAACAGAGAGAGAGGGGGTTTGTTTTATTTTTGGTTCAGTATTTAGATAGTGATGCTGTCAGTTGCTGTGAGGTAAGCATCCCTGGATTCTGCAGGATGTCAGTCATATTTCCCTGCTGCCACCTGCTGGTTATGACTGAGGCTTTTTTCATTCATGGTTTCTTCTCACTACACCTCATTTATGAGGCACAGTTCAGGGATTAAATTGCTCCTTTTTGTTCTTCTTTAATTAATTACAAATAAAAGCTTTGTTGCTCTTTGTTTATACAGGAAAGCTTAAATAACTTTGTCACCTTCCAACCAGTAGCTCGTAGATCAGGATGCCGAGGGACCAAAAGTCCACTGCAAAGTCATGCCCCTGGTTTTTAATGATCTCTGGGGCCATGTATTCAGGAGTTCCAACAAATGAGTAGGTCTTCTCTCCACGTACAAGCTCCCTGGCGAAACCAAAGTCCACCTAAAGTGAAAATACAGAGACTCATGTTTGTGTCCTTGAATGATCTAGAAGAGGACACACATGCACAGACGGGGACTAACCAGTTTTACGTAGCCCTTTACATCCAGCATCAGGTTCTCAGGCTTCAGGTCTCTGTACATGATGTTCTTCTTATGGAGGTAGGCATAGGCCTCCACCACACAGGCAGCACAGAACACGGCAACAGGCTCCTGAAAACGCCCGCTGAAAATGATAAAGACATGATTATTTCACCTTCTGTAATTATCTTCCTCTATATACTAAAACATGAGTCCATCACATCTCCTCACACTTCTTTAAGTTTGGTCCAGATCTCTCCTCCAGCACAGAACTCCATGACCATATAAATGTATCGTGTGTCTTTAAAAGCTGCATGAAGCCTAAACAGAGAAGAAAGCAAATTCAAGACCTGCAAAATCTCCCATGTTCTCATGCAGCTGTAGTTTCTTTTTTTAAAGTTGTATGTGAGGGGTCGTGTGTGTCTGTTCTGACCTGACGATGAAGTCACACTGGATGGCTTTGAGGATCTTCTTCTCAAACAGCATGTGCTCCTCTTGTCTTTTGGCAACAATGTGCTTCTTGCTGACACGCTTCATGGCGTAATATGTCCCATGATTCACTGTGGTCATCTTCAAAGTAAAGCAAAACAAAATCACCTGCTTTCTCTGTATGATTTTGCTGTCTCTCCTCACTATGCAGACAATCAGCTGTTCTTAGTTTGATATTACTCACTGCATCTTTGCTTTATCTGTGAAAATTTTAGCAGAGACAAAGGATGAAAGATTTTTATTATTAATCGAAGGTAGATTTCTTTGGTGCCAAAGAGAGTCTTTGTTCAGCCCTGATTGTTATTTTGTTATGTTCCTAGTTAACCATAAAAAAAGATTGGATATGAAGGTGGAAATATGCGGAGGAAATGTTCTTTTGTGTCAGGGTTTCAGTTTTACACAAAGATCAAACTGCAAAAAAACTTGAGTTAAAAAAAGTAAATTATTATTTTTACTTCAGCCAGACATCACTTTTTTAATATCTTGGAATAAGATATTTTTCTACATGTGCCTTATATTAATTCCAATGAGACAATTTCAAACAAAAAGACACAAACATTTGCTTAGCTTTCAGTTTTTTGCAGTGTACACAAGCCGAGCAAGCTTACAAATGAATTACATGCTTTGACTTATGACAAACTTGTGGCTTTAATACTGTCAATACCGCTTAGTTATGACAAGGAGGGTGTCACTCTTTTTATTTATTTATTGATTGATTGATTGATTGATTTTTATTTTTGGGGAGGGACAAGAGAACTATGAACAAATATGAAAGGTTCTTACTTTTTTCGACTAAATTAAATACTGCATTAAGCTCTCTTTTGCAACCTTTCATGCAGGCTCACAGACCTCTTGCTTTTTTCTAAATGGACATAGTTGTAATATTCACCTTTCAAGTGATTTAAAAGTTTTCCCCATTTTAAAAAGATAAACTATGATAGGATATAGAACAAAAATATTAATGCATGGGGTGTTACCAAAAAGAGACTCACAAGCTCAACGCGGCCAAACCCTCCAACTCCAAGTGTGACGGGATCTCCTTGATAGCGACCTTCTTGGTACAACACAGGAACCAGATCTTTAAACCTCAGCGCAGAGACGGGACTGACAGAAACACACAGACAGATGGTGAATTTTTAATAAATACTTTTTCATTTTCAGAAAGTTTGTTGCATTACATCTTGATGAGGATGAATTCCCATGTCTTATCATCTCACCTCGGCTTCTCTGGAAGTTTTGCCTCCTGCAGCACTTTGGAGCTAAGAGGACGGAAAAAAAACAGGAGTTAGAATTTAATCAGAAAAGTCATCATGGATGCCACATTGTTTGGGCAAACATAAGGGATGAAGGTTAGACAATGTGAAAAGTTTGACAGTACATACTCATCGAACAGTTCCAGGTGCTCAACAGGAATCGTCTCCTCAAACACCCTAAAGAAAAGGCATTTTGATTGTTAAACTGAGCAGTGTAAAAAAAGCACACAACAAACAGCAAACAAACTGCAAATAAGGTGATGGTAACAAAGGAAAAATACACTGAATAAACTTTTCAAAGATCTTTCTTGGTCATCACTGCAGGGCCTGACTAGACAGAAGTCAGACTCACTCCTTGTCAATGGAGAAGCAGGTAACAGGGCCGTCAGCTGTGCAGGTGGCTGTTCTCAAGACTTCCCTGCAAGAGGAGGAACAAGGTTCACATCAGTCTGTCAAAAAAAAACTAATTTTATTTCCATGCTTTTGAAATCAAGAATTCAGTGAAGGAAGGGAATTTAGTCATCAGATATTTGAGAAAAGAGGGAGTTAGCTAAAAGATTTCCTTTAATCTTTTAGCATTTTGATATATAAAAAAAATGTTGCCTATTGACTGATTTATAGACCTATTTTCTCCAGAGGAGACAGAAAACACTTCCTGGATGATACTGGATTTTAAGTTTTTCTTAAAGGCTTGACAATCAGCATAAATCCATTTTTCTATTAGTAGGATACACACTTTGTTCATTTTTGTAGACACAAAAACCTGCTTCAAATTTGCAGCAGTGACACAATTTTCTGTACCTCCTGAAGCCTTTTGAAATTTCTGTAGTAATCCTGAATGAATGGTCACATTCAGAGCATTAAAAGAAGGTTCCTCAACCCAAATGTCAGAGAAGACAACAGCTGGGGGAGCGTGCACGGAGCGCTGAGCATTGCAAGAGGCTTTCGCAAATGCCCTCAGGCATCTGTTGCCATGGTTACCGTATAAGGGCCTGTTCCCCGAAATGTTCCCCTTTTCCCATCCTCCGGATCTGCTTCTGATGCCCGTTCACGTTCTTAGTCACCAAGACCTGAGGGGGGGAAACAAACACATGAGGACATATATAGATAGAGACAGTATATGTACACTGCCTGGTTCAAAGATGACTGAGTTCACGTGATATGAGGCGATGTTACCTCTCCTTTGAGGATGATGTAGAAAGTGTTTCCCTCTGCTCCTTCTCGGACTATAACAGCTTTGTCCTGGTACTTCACCTTGAGGCAAAAATAATATGAAAATAAAACATGTTGATTTGATTCTAACATATATATTTGTCCTGAGAGAGTTTGAGATTTTACAATCAAACACCCAAATAACCCTTTGAGGGGACTCGTGTACTCCTCTTGTTATTCTGCTGATAGACTGTCAGCACATTGAGCTCCTGTCTTTTTCCATCTCTTTTCCCTGGATCATCAATTGTCTCATTCTCTGACCTGCAGCTGCAGACCTACTTGACTATTACAGTCTCACCATCATCATAACTGTAACAACACCAGAGTAAAGTTACCAACTCTGTCCATTTTTCTCTCTGTCTCTATCTCTCTCTATTCCTCTTTTTAGCCCCAACCATGTCTCAGCAGATGTCTGTCTAATATAAGTCTGGTCCTGCACGAGGTTTCTGCCTGTTAATTTTTCCCTGCCATTCAAACTCACTAAATACTGCCACGTTGGTTAAGATGAGATAAGACTCATCATCTTGTATAGACGTTGGGTCTTTTTTTGATGATGTAACATTAGCAGGTCTAGACATTTGCTGTAATTTGGTGCTATATAAATAAAGACTGATTTACTGATTGATTGATTGATTGATATCAATCAATCAATCAATCAATCAGTAAATGATATCAGTCTTTCCATTATCATCCCTAATACATTGCTAATGTTAATTTCAGAATTACTATGATTGGTCCTTTCATTCCCAAACATTATAATTATAAAAAGCTAATATGAGACCTAAGAATAACGATCGGTCTATGATCTAGTCCTGCAATTTTTCTAATTAGTATTAGAATTGATGCTATATGCTGAAAAAACACTTGTAACACTCAAAGTCCTTGAATGGACACCAGTTAACATACCTCCTCCATTGAGTCAATGATTTTGGACAACTGGACATCATTCAGGTCCTTCAAAGTACGAGACCTGGAACAGCAAATGAAAAACATCAACAGCAAATTTGGATATAGTAATAAGGTCTACAGTAGGTCATCCACCAGAGGAAAACCATGTTGAAAGGCAAAATCTTAAATAGGGGGCACTATGTGTCCTGTATTTTAAACATGGATATAAAGTAACAATGCTGATTGTTCATACTAAATGCATGCCAATTTTTAAGCCTGTTAATATTCATATGTTGTAGGGATCCCTGAATCTATCATCACATAAGGATCTCCTAACTGGTTCATGACATGTTGGAGGGATGGACCTCAAACATCAAGGTCTGCCCATAGCTCTGCCCCCAACAGGCCTCCAGATGGGCCTGTTGAGGGGATTCTTTTGACCTGCAGATCATGTGAGGCTTCTATAGGGGTACCAGGGGGACAAAAAAAAAAGGCTGGGGAAAAAAAAAAAAAAAAAAAAAAACGTCCCCTCCTTAATTTCTGCACACTCACGTCTTTAGGAAGCCCATGAGCTGCTCTCGTTTCTTCTTGGACTTGTTGGTTATGATTGTCCTGTAGGTCTGTCGCTCCATGCACCATAGGCGCACTATTGTCTTCGCTGCAAGAGTAGAGGAGAATTAAATGTCTTTCATCTGCTTTGCTACCATTAGAAAATACTAAAATATGGATCAAATACTTAAGCTGATGGGAAAAAAAGGCAGAATGTTACAAAATGCGGTTTATATCTATGTCAGCCTGAGCCAAGCCTCACTAACCTACACTGTGAGTGATCTCAGTTTACAAGAGCTTCTTCAAGGCTAACAAATATTTCTTCTCACAGCCCTCCCACGCTAAGATTTTATTTTCAAACTGCTGACCCAGAGGGTTTGGACTACACTACACAGATTTATAAATACTCTTTTTAAATAAAATCCTTTAGTGTCAACAACAAACCAAACATTTCTTCAATATTGTGTCACAAAGTCAGACCTTTAACAGTTGCTGTTCGTTTGCAGTTGTACAGGATGGCTAACTCTCCAAAAACATCACCAGTGGTTAGAGTGCGAAGGTCTCGGCCGGCTTGTGTGACACACAGTTCTCCAGCTGAAAGTTGGACAGATGAGAAAGTCATTAAAAAAATGTAAATGTAAACAAAAATCAAACTTACACACACACTCTGATATGTTCCCACCTGCTACTATGTACATGCTGTCCCCTTCAGAGCCCTCTTTGATGACGTCTTCACCCGGTTTGAAGTTGGACACCGCTAAGAGGTCCACCATCATGGCTGTTTGCTCTTCATCCAGTCTGCTCAGGAAGTCATTCTTCTGGATGGCTTTGACAATCAGGCTTGTCTCACTGATGATGATGATGAGAGATAAAAGTTTCCATGCGAAGTATCTGAATGTTTGAGAGCCTCCATGTAACATGCACACCCATTAAAATGATCCCCATGCCTGACATTTGCAGGAAAGGCCATACTTGCTGCACATTGCACACTATTACTTGAATGATAATGCTGTATGTCCTCATCTGCAGTGCTGATTACCAACCTGGCAGTTTTCTTCACCCTGGTGCGTGTAATCTCCAGGGTCTCGGGGATTGGTTCGGAGGCAATGACAGCTGCACGGCTCTTCCTGACCTCTGGTTCAATCTCATTACCGCTCGAGGAAGGAAACCCTGAGACAAACAGAGGAGAAACTGAGTTTTAACTACTGTAAATGCCTGCCATGTTTCAGCTGAATGGTAAATTAAAGGTCGCCTGGGTCATATTTGTGTGTGTGTGTGTGTGTGTGTGTGTGTGTGTGTGTGTGTGTGTGTGTGTGTGTGTGTGTGTGTGTGTGTGTGTGTGTGTGTGTTTGTCCCCTGTCATCCTTGACAGTATTAAACTCTTACCCAGATCTTGATATTGGCTTTGCAGGTCTTGTAAAAGTTTCTCTTTCTCCTGTAGTCGCTGCTCTGTGAGAAAAAAAGAGAAAAGAAATATATAAAATAAACCAAACAAGACACATTTTAAAACTGACATGATACATGTTTTTATTTGTGAAAAACACAGGGATAAAGGGTTAAAAAAATATGTATTTAGTTGAGCCTATGTAAGAGCATGGCTGACTGACATTAGGGCACACTGTCGCTGTTAGCAGAGAGGCTAACGGCCTAATGGCCCGCATCAACTCCACCTCTTTCCTTCATACTTTACAGTACTATCGACCAAAGTTAGGTCGAGTCAGCATTTTCAACATGGCAACTGCCAGCAATATCCTTCAAAACTTCAAAACTCTGCTCCAGAAACAAATGGGTGACATCACAGAGATTATGTCTATGTATTTTACAGTCTATGGATGTGAACACTTCTTGCTTACTCTGGTGCTTAATGTTCTTGATGCACAGCAACATAATGTAAAACTGTATGTTAACTACTAATATAATTGATTATCCCTTTAATAATAATAATAATAATAATAATAATAATAATAATAATAATAATAATAATAATAACTTTTTTAAAAAATTACAAAATACTTTGACAGTAAAAAACAAGGAATCCATGCAGATGGGGAAACAACGACATGATATTAATTTATTCACTTTGCTGATCCACAGCTGGATGTAGGTGACACCCCAGCCTGACCACACCTAGATGTGATGTTGGGTGTGGTCAGACATGAAGTTACTTGGTTAATTTCTCATGGTTAAGGCTGCACTCACCTAGGTCTTTGTTGTGTCTCTGCAGCTCCTGGTTGATCTGACATTGCTGTTCCAGCTGTTTCTTCAGCTCCTCCACTTGCTTCTCCATGGCTTAATAAAAGAAAGAAAGACACCTCAAACTAAACATGCAATGGAAAAATGAACAGCTTGCTGACACTAGAGTCAGTGATTTGATATCACTGGGGTTGGGTTGACATGCTGCAGCTGTAGTCTGATAAAAAAAAAAACACTATCATGCTGATAAATGTGGAATCTAACACATATACAGCCCCAGATATCACATTTCAGCAGCATGTATCTTTGCCTCAAAGGTGCTGAGCTCCACTGCACCACCTGCAGACAGCAGGAGCTCAGCTGAATTATGCAGACTAATGATGGACAGCCAACAGGGGCCTTCTGAATGCTGTCACGCCCTGTAAGCTTCTGCTAAAGATTCAGTACTGCATCTATGATGGCAACCTCCCAAAATAATGCCAGAAACTTTCTATTAGAGCTTTCTTGATGCAGGATGTGTGCTAATATGCATATCTGTATCTGTATTTCAATATCTATTTGTGACATTAAAAAACTCCGCAGCACAAAAGCCTTAAAGTTTGAGAGTAGCGCTAGCATAGCTCCAAAGCTAATGGATTATAGCACTGCTGCACAAGTTAGGTTAGCCATAAACTGAATCTCATGACTGTTTACCTCATGTCCAGATAACAAAGCGTCTCTGCCATTCTAATTTGGCTAATGTAAAGCCATGTATTGACAAGCCAAACAGTACAATCAATATGAAGACAAAGTAACTGCTTATAATATCCTGAACACACAATTCTGCAGTAAATCCTCAGGTAGACGAGCTGTTTGATCATCACGTGACCTCCATCTGCAGCCTCACCCTGAACATTGGACACTTGTGAGATTAGACATGACGTTTAAGTGGATCATAAAGTCACAGCGATACACCACAAAGTGCCAAATACAGAATTAGTTCTCTATTGAAGTGGGTTGTTTCTTTGAGTCTGTGGAGAAGATCGTCCGAGCATCAGGCTTGACAAGAAAATGAATGGCTTTGAATATCGTCATCACTTTAGAAATATCAGTAATTCACCATCAAGTGTAATAAACATGTGATATCAGTGCGGCTGCTGTGCCAGAAGTCGATAGATAAGTGTCGCAAATACAAAACTTTATGATTAAATTTTTACAAGGAACATACAAGGCAAAAATAAGTCTGTTGCACCATACAAGGAAGTTAAACCACCTGCCAAACACAAAGTGATGCACAATCTGTATACGTCATCAGAACTTACAGAATCAAAGTAAGACAACATGGACTGATAGGAATAATAACCTTTAGTGCGGGCTGGTCAACTGTTAATGAAAGAAATCCACAGCTTGTTTAATGATGCTCGCTAAGCCATGTGGGGGCAGACTGGGATTTAAACAATGACCCAGTAAGAAGCTGCACACTGCAGATCGTGTACTGTCTGTTTCATCATTCTTTATGTGATGCAATGTCTGCAAAAAGATACTTAAAGTGTGTTTCAGACCGTACATCAGCAAAGGCAACTGGAAGAGGGGGAGGCAGTTTTTTGTCTGTAACGGCACAGAAAGTACTCGATGCTGGGCAGATGATCATTGAACACTCAGTCATTATTAATTCGTAACCAAGTGTAACTGGATCCAAATTCTCAAAAGATGCTCTGTAATAGAAACCTGTAGGGAATATGAGTCTGGACTGTCAGTTCATTTAAGATGCTTTTTCTGACTAGAAATTTCTTCTTCTTGTTGTTGTTTTGTTTTTTGTTTTTTTGACACATGCATGTCATACTTTATACAATCGAACTGAAATGTCAGTGAGAGAATAAGGTCATTAAAAAGGAGTAATTCACTGTTTTAAAGCCTGTAAAGAAACTCTGCTTTACACAGAAGGAGCCATGTGATGAATTATAGATTAAAAGTACAGACTTGACAGCAAAGACTATTCTTGAAGCCGTCTTACATTACATCTAGTTCTCAAACACACACTGACATGTCACAGACAAGAAAGCCACACTCACCTGCAGGCTCTGTTCACAAGAAATGTTGATATTAGTCCAGCCTATAAAGGCCACATGGGAAAAAAAGAGACAAAAAAAATCACCCTGAACTGTTAACAAGATCCTCGCTCAGCTATAGAGAGTATTTTCTGCTTCTGCCGGACCCTGAGACTGTCTACAGACTCTACACACCTGAGCGAGTGCAAGCATGCAGGCATTACTTCATCTTCTACTTTAAGCGTTGCACACTGTCAGCCTAACACTGCCATGTCTGCCCTTTAGCTTTTACTATTTTTACTCCCTTCCAGCTATCTCTCACTCTCAATCTTTCCTTTCTTTACTCTATCTGTCAATCTCAGCGGCCCTAGAGCTGAATCATTAACCAGGCCTATAACCTGAGGCTCCTCCCATCACACCAGGTAGAAGAATACAGGCAAGAGGAGTGGGAGTATGATAATCTGAAGGGAAAGTTAGGGTGTTAAAATTACATGTAGATTTTGTTTTTGTCTTTTTTTCCTCAAAAAATATGAATGTTCTGATTCTTGCTCTTAAAATCCATGCATGATTTTTGCCCTCAAACAGAGTGCTGTGATTAATTATTCTCTGCTGACAAAAAGACATTCTGAGGCATGCTGTAAACAATTTGAAAGGCACTATAAAATAGTGATATAAAGGTTGTTTGAGATGCACACAAGCAACAGAGAGAAAAATTCACCAACATCTGTCAACATGCAGTCGATTGTTGTTTTTCTTGGTCTAGATTTAAAATACAACTAAGAGTAAGACAAGTAGGACAAAGAACAATGTAAATTAAATAGTGGTTTGTCACATTTTACAGAGAACATATACATCATCGGTCTCTAGCTGTGGTAAAGCTTATGCTAGCATTCAACAGCTACCTAGTAAATGTGGGTACTCTTTAATGACTTCTATAGCAGTGTAAAAAGTGAAAACTTAAGCTAATCATTACATTAGATATTTAAATTTTCACAAATCAATACAATAGTATCACAGGTTTAAATTGTGATATCATAATTTTACTGCTGCCTCGGAAGAAAAGATTGCCACTGATGTATGCTAGTCTAGAATTTTTGATCATTTTTTTTCAAGTACCAAAATGTAACTGCTTTCTCGGCTAGAAAGACAAAGAACAACGTAAAATGTGGTAGGATGTTACATTGTACTGAAAAAAACACATACATTTTTAGCCATGGCGCAGTTTATGCTAGCATTCAACTGCAACCGAGTTGAATGTATAGACTGTAAAAATAATGGACATCATCTTGCTTGACTCGAAGTGAGGTCTCCACAAAAACTGCTCCCCCTGGTGACTGGCTGTAGTACAGGCCAAAAAAACCCATCTCCCCATTCATTCCAGATGGGCAGTTGTCAAACTTAAAAAAGTAAACACACCTTGTAGAAATGTTTCTGACATCCATATACTGTGGTGATATAAAGATATTATTGGGCTGCATTTTGTTCAAGTCCTCTTTTTTTCTGAAAAGTTTCATTTTCATTGGTTAAAAGACAATAAAAAAGAGGTTTTGTCTCACATTTCTTGGGGATTCACTGCTGCTGTTCTTGCACACTTTATTCAGGAACAGTAAGATGCATCGGGAAGGGGAGTCAAGAAGAAATTACACCTTCTAAAAAACTTTTTTTTTTTGGCCACCAAGCTCCACACAGAATGTCTACAATGGCCGCGCCTCTGACAGGGATATTTTGGCTTTAAAACTGTATAAAGGTTAAAGTCCACACTATCCATTCTATATACAGTTTATGGTTGAATGCTTTCCTCCTTGCTAGCAGCCCTATAACAGTGTGTTAGGTGAAACCATATTTTTAGTTAGTGGTTCCATAAGAGATTTACATTTTCACACATAAATTAGCAGAAACATAATTTCCTAGCTTACGTTTATATTAGCTAGGAAGCATATTGACGGTAGTGATAGCTATTATTGAACTCTAGTACTGTGAGGTTATAATAATTTAACTTACGGCACCTTTGAGGTGCCCCCACAAGCAATACCTCTTATCTCTATGCTGGTTTCAGATTTGTACTTGTGTGACTGTTTAGTTCCTTCTCTCATCCAATCAGCTTTTTAACAGTCCAACACTTGAATCTTTAAGTAAGCTGCTTATTATTTTGTATAACACCTACCCTATGGCGTGTTTCTGGCACTAAAACCTATATAGACAAAATCTTCCAGCTAATGGACTGCTTTGCTGTGAAGAAAGTGGTTATTATGTGAATTTTGTACAACCTTGATATTTTCGTAAACTACAAAATAAATAAATAAATAAATAATAATAATAAAGATCATTTATTATGAGCTTGCTGAATGCCTCCTCTGAGGGAGTTACATTTAAATCGTTGACACTATGAGTCAAAGAGACTTGTCAAAGCTGAAGAAAACCAGAACATATCAGAGACTTGACCTGAAACTATCACAAAACATCTACTTTAAATGGTTTCAGTGTTTCCACACGTCACTGAATGTTTTCCATTCTGCAGCGTCATTAAATGAATCTAAATAAGGCTGATGGGTTAGCACTGTGACAGAGTGTGTAGGCCTTTATTGTTCACAGTTAATTATTGATACTCTGCTGGTTAATCAACGACACAGATGACCCCACAGCTCAGAGATTAAACGACTCCGATTACTGCACTACAGCCAAATGAAAGTCAGTGTTTGGCTGAGCGTGCATTATAAGATTTTCCATTTAAAAAAAAAAAAAAAAGCATAGCAACATAACATTCCAAAACAAATCCTGCTTGTGTTGCTGTTGATTGTAGCTACTGATCATAAAGTTTCTGTATTGCAGAACTCTTCAACATCTGAGCTCTGCCAGTTTCAAGATACAAAAATCCCAAGGTGACATCAAGGTTCGTGTTGTAATCATTCTTTAATTCCAAGCATCATTTAACAAGTGAAAACCAAAACAGATAAATCATAATGCCCAAACTGTTTTTGAAGGTGATAACTGCAAAAACATCAATACTGGTTACAGCTTAAAGGGGGGCATAACTGAAGTCAAAATGAATATAGTAAAAAAAGGCATGTGAAGTAATGCAAAAAAAAAAAAAAAAAAAAAAGAAAAATATGTACTTTTTATCATCATCAGAGCATACAATATTGAACATTAATAACTTTAAGCATTTTCTGTTTATTGTAAACATTAAGTGCTCTCACATTCTGATCTAGCTCTTACATAAAGACCAAAAATCAGTGTTTAAAGAGGGGGTATGCTGCTGTTTCAGACTTTATGCTGTCCCTCTGACCCCCCGTAGCTTAGGATGATTTACAGCTCAAAAAATATTCCCTTTGTTTTGTTTTTTTTTTTAGAAAACCTTTATCACAGGCTCCTTCTAAAACACTTTTTAGGCTGCTGTCTCTTTAAGACTATTTGCTTCACAACCCCCCCTTCTCTCTGATTGGCCAGCTGATGGCAGACCTTGGTGTTTGATGCTAATCTCTTCAATGTATCATGAATCAAATAGGAGACACTATTGCAATGACCGAATCTTTTCAGCAAGTCGTTAGAAGATCCGAGGATCACGTTATATCCAAAAAGAGGTTGTTTTGGGTTGGTGTACAAACACATTCAGGGATTTCTAGTATGGACATACAACATTGTTAATTTATATCATTGTTTAAAATATGGGAAAGCAAAATACCCCCCTCTTTAAAGTCAAGATAAACATCACTCAAACATCAAATAATTATGTAAAAACTTAAAAAGATTTAGACAATGTGCATAGATGTTTACAAAATAAGGCAAAATAAAGCACAATACATACATTTGGAGCATCTTGTAATTTAAATTACTGACAGGAGGAAAATGTGCCCACAAACCATGCAGAAATTTAACCGCCAGCTCAGTTTAGATTTTCTTTTCTGAAGTTTTGCGTCATTGTTGGTGCAGCCAGAATACTTCAAAAGCACCTACAAGTGTATAATTCTTTTGCACTAAGCTGGTTTATTTTTTATTCAAAAAGGTAGACCTGATGATAAATCTACCTAAAAAAAATAATGGGTCATTTTTGTGTAGTGTATGAGTGTTCAGAGCAAAATTGACAGCTTTAACAACTAAATGTTGGCCTTACAGAGGTTTTGTATGTCAAGTATGCATGCAAGGCTTGAAAGTAATCCTTCAAGGCTTGTGACACATCACACAACACAAGTTGTGCAAAAAAAGAGTGGCGAATGAGGTGATATGGACGGTAAATCCTCAGTCATAGTGGTCATTATCAGTTCATTTCCAACTTAAATTAAAAAAAGAAAAAAACTTAAATAATCAAAGCACCTGTTTTCAAGCAGAAATAATTGTGCGTTTTGTTTTTAAACAGTTCAGTGTGAAGTTAGGATGGCATACAGGAGAAATGACATGATTTAAAGCTATTTACAATCTTTTGATAAATAATTTAAAAACTAGTGTATTTCTAGTCGATACAATAATAAACATTCACATTTATTCACTGATCTGAAGTTCTTCACTTATTTAAACCAGAAGACAACCTGAGAGGGTGAGGAGGTAGATTAGCTGGCTGCGGTGAGGCTGTAGGATTGTACAATACAGTTGGTCATTCCCTGTGAAAACTTTTCTGTGGTAAGATAGCGGCATGCAAAGCAGGGCAATGCATTTGTTTTGTTGCGTTTGCTGGTCAGGCTGCCAGTGATCTCTTTTTCTCTGTGGTCTACGTAGCAGTCATTCGGGTATTTGCTCAGGTTCAGGGTCGAGACAGCAATGAGGTGAAAGACAATCAGCTCAGCTTCTCCTCCTTAAGGCCACATGCTTTAATGATGTCCTTGGGGTGTTCAAAAACTGCTTGGACAAACTGGCCAAAAACACGCTCCATGTAGCTCTCACCACGAGGGAACAAACCCTGCAGGAAGGCGATGTGTCCTCCGTGGGCCGTCAGCAACAAAGCGACATTTGGTACACCCTGGACGATGGACAATGGGAAGGCTGTGGGGGCAGACAAAAGGAGTTCATTTTGTAACATATATAAGAGAATTGAAAAAACATCAACAGGAACAAAGTATAAAATCAAAGAAAAAATAAGCATTTAATCTTTAACACAACACTTTTGTGTCCACCTTCCCTTGTTGTGTGCTCACCGTTCTGGGGAGAGAAAGGGTCATCGGCAGCATTCAGACACAAGATGGGTACAGCAGTATTCGGGAGCTTTTTGTCAGGGCTGGCATCGTAGTAATACTCAGAACAAGATTTATAACCAAACAGCAAAGAGGTGAAGCGTTCATCAAATTCACGGATTGTCCGCGCCTAAACGAGAAAGTTAAAGATAAATAAATTAGTAAAGAGGCAACCTCACGAAAAAAGGGAAACAAAATCAGAAGTGAATACCTTCAAGACAAAGTCAACATCAACAACTTTCTCCAGCATCTTCCTGTGCCTGTGAGAGACAGATTTCTTCAGCAACATTGAAATGCTAAAACTACAGCTAAAGGAATGTAAGAAGCTAGAACTCCTCTGACCTGGTAACAGCACGACACAGACCATTTGTGAGGTATTTGTTAAAGAGCAGCCAGTTGAGTGGTTCTTCCATAGAAGCAGAGGATTTGTGCGCATCCCAGGGGACAGAGATGGTTAAACCCGCCACCAGCCCTGAGTCTGAACGTTTACGACCAAGGTAGTTTAACAACAACATGCTACAGAGGGTGACAGGAGGTAGGGAAAAAAAATAAAACCACAGATGATTTGGAAATGTAGCAGCTACTGGGAAGGCAGTGAAAGGAGAAAAAGATAAACACACAATTGAGTATAAAATTAGATTTTGAATGCGAGCAACTAGACAGCCCATCACCTTCTACTAACTCACCCTCCTAAAGACACACCAGCTCCAAGCACAGGGGCATGTGGGTAAAGTCCTTTCACATGCTGCACTACACGTTCAAGATCAGAGGTATTGGCTGCACAGTAGGTAACAGGGGTCTGAAGCAAGCAGAAGGAAAAAAGGCGAGACATTTTGTTTGAGCTTTGACTCTAAATTGATCATACTGTCAACAAATCCAGTGAACAAACAAAGAGTACACTCCAAATCTGTGGAATCAATAAGCCTATTTGGTCAATTAAATCTTTGGAAATATGAAGAACATATTTGAAAAAAAAAAACAAAAAAAACAATCCCCGATTAAATTAAACTTTTTTTCTTGAAAAACTTTGCAATCTGTGACCCCAAAATAGTGGTGCAGGAGATTAGCAGCCCCATTTCCTAAATTAATCTGCCACCATTGATAATATCGTTATCCTGCCTTAGTCCCCTCTGGGGTTTTGTGGCAACAAAAAAATGTGGAAAGCAGATCAAACATTGTCTGTTTGCATGTTGTTGTTTTTTTTAAATTAAATTTAACCCCTATTTCTGTTTATATTTTACAATAATGGATAAAATATGCAGTTGTAACAATTTTTGATTCTGAAATGCATTTAGCAACTCTCCTATAAGTGTCCTGATCCCCACTTTGGAAAATACTGCTCTGGCAGGTATTTACTTCAGTAGACCAGTGTATTTTTGCATTAATTCAGTGTGCCGAATATAAACCTGTACAACTAGTAGTTTCGATTAGGTTTTAGATCCAAGTTCCATGGTACCCAATAAAATGAAGTGTATACAGTTTTACATACATGTGACTATTCTTGTTGATCCTTTTCATTTCCAGAAACAGCAGTGGGAGCACACTACTGATTTTTTTTTAGGAGCAGACTGAGCTAGTAGCACTCAGACATACTGGATCCAAATAAGTAGAAGAAACTTATTTTTTCTTAACTCATCTAATTAATATATAAACTGTTCAAAAAAGTTAAGGCACACTGATCGCAACAGGCATTGTTATTGATATGTTGACCATAGTGATTTAATTTGCACTTTCCTAAACCTCTTTTTTTTACATTTTAAGTTTCTCTGTTGTTTTTAAGGCAAGAACTGACTGAATTTGTTTGGAGACACGTTGTCTTGTTTACAAAACATTATAAGAAAAAATAACCCTAAAGTGAGTGAAACTGCTAAGAGTTTCTGGCTTCAAAACCAGCAGAAATACTCAAAATAAAAGACTGCTGGGCTCAGTAGATCTCTATGACATCCGGGCCTGTGCAAATAAAACTTATTTAAAAAAAAAAAAAAATTACTTTGATAGTTCATATTTGTCATCCCAACATACCACAATAAAAGCAATGTGGACCTTAACTTTTCTTGAACAGTATATGAAATAAGCTATTTTTTTAGAATTAAAAACTACAACATCTGGATGAAAATTTGGAATGGACTTGTTTTAACTGACCATAAATCATCTAGAATCAGGATAATTATCTAAGATCTGCTAAGACGGCTTTACTTTTAAAATCAGGCACTACTTCAATCAACCAAGACTTAGAACATACAGGAGCAACAATCAGGACTGCATTTTACATGTTGAAAAGCATGAAGCCTTGTATATGGCAAAGCATAAAAGACATTACAGAATTAAGTCTAAGATGACCTTGATTTAATGATTTTTATTTACCAATAATTCTTCTCCTCCTACGCCCCTGTTGTTGAACACCACACATCTGGAAAAAATAATGCCATTAAAAATGAACATGGGCAGCAGCATTCATTTAAGTCTCAGCATTTGCAGTAATTTCTTCTTGGCCATGTAACTAATGATCCCTGCTTTCTTCATTCAGAAACCCAGTTACTCTTGTAAGACAAAGTAAGATTGGGTGTTTCATTTCTCTTGTGGATAAACGAGACCTGTAGCCACGGCGGGAAGCCTGGCTTATGGCATGGAGCACATAGGACTGCTGGCTGTTTCCTGTCAGGCCTGGGAGGATCAGCACTGTGGGGCGCAAGGTGGAATCTGGGTAGACTGCACTGGCCTGATTGTCCACCCAGTCCAGAGAGATCTGACCCCCATCGACAGTGCGAATCAGTTCACTGAGGGACAAAGACACAACTACCAGTCAACAAATGAGCACTTTAATGAAGAGGTTCATGTCTATTGGTTTAGGATCAGGAGATCATCATACTTGCGATATGTGACGGGGGGTCTGGATTTGAGGAGGGCACAGACCAGGGTTTGAAGCCGGCCCCCCCAGCACCACGGAGTGGGACTGAAGCACTCATTCACCACAGGACAGTGCTTGTGGAGGAACGCACTGAAGGCCTTGCTGGAAACCAGAGCTGGTGTCTGAGAGGAAAATAGATCAAATAAAGAGTTATAAAGACACAGCAGCTTCTGATGATGGAGCAGACACTGGGATGGGTGTAGAGATGAGTGTGTTTGTGTGAAGGTAGTAAGAGCAATATGGTGAACTGAGGGGGAAAATAATGAAGATGCACGTTATAAAACACGTTTTATTTTTTTTCAGTTGAGATTAGATGTAAAGGATATTAATCAACGTTAAGCCATTTATCAAGCTACAAATTCACTTTTAAGCAGTTTTAGCCTCTTGGAAGTGAACTCTTTTGTTTTCCTTTTTTAAGCTTTAATGATTTTTGATTTGATGCCATTTAAAGCATCTTCTATGGCCTAAACAAAAAAAAAATTGATGTGTGTTCTCAAAGACCCAGCTGGACTTCTTATTTTTAGTTATTTCCTGGTCAATGTTCCACATAAATTTGACTGATGAATTTGATGATGATGAATTTCATATTGAAGTGTCTGTGAAAAACTTTGGGTATAAATCAAAGTGCTTTTAGTTTTGTTTGTTTGTTTAATTACACAGTCACAAACCATGCAGCTCAAGTTGGATTTTGATGGTGTCACAACAAACAGCTCATGCAAAGTTGTCATCATGCTTTGTGATGTTTAAAAAGAGAAGACAGATTTTTTTTTTTTTTTTTTTTTTGGGGGGGGGGGGGAATATTTTACTTGTGATTGTTAAATAATGAAGATTTTTTTTTTTTTAAATGTGATTAAAATAAATAAAACTGCAGCAGAAGAAAAATACATTTAAGAGACACCAAAATGATAAAAGCGTGTAGAATAACTGAAGTATCTTCAGCCAGGCAGCAAAAAGCGTAAAGGAGATGGCTATAAATGATCATAAAAAAAACTAACATAACATGAAAAGAGAAGTCTCCAGACACAAAAAGTGAGTATAGTGTTATTACTGGCTTTGTCCGCTTTGACTGACCTGACACTTGCGGCCCCACAGATAGTACAGTGCGGCCGTGAGGGAGCAGATGAACACCGTGTAAGGTCTGGAAACAGACTCCCAGTATGTTCTCCATAGCTCCAAATGTGATAAAAACATGACTATTATCTACCAGTATGTAGCTACAGCTGAGAGCATAAAAGAGAATACACGATATGGCTCGTTAACCGGTAAAATAGTACAGACCACTGACAGACAGACACGTTAGGTTTTGTCCGACAACCTGCCTTCATCCCCAGCAGCTAACGTTAGAGCTGTTTCACTGGGACTCCTCTGCTTCAAGACGCCCCATGCGATCTGACGGTGGAGATACAAAGCCGGTAACCACTCGTAGGCTCCCCTTTCGGTGTTATCTCCAGGAGGAGGCGCTTCCTGGGTGTCGGATGATGACTGCAGATCGTATGTTTGTGTAGAAACGTCCTATAGATGCCAAAGTCCGCCCTCTTGGCCTCAGTTACTGTGCAGATGAACTACAAACAGGGCAAGTGACTACAACGCATGCGTAGTTCTTCTTCTTCCCTCTTCCGTAAATCCAGTCACCGACAACATCTGCATTACCGCCCCCTCTGCTGTACGCACCGCTTGACAAGGTCATCGCAGTATATTGTTTTTATATTTGTGTGGAAGCCCGTTTCCGGCGGGTAAAAAAATAAGGTAACTCGTCCCAATTAAATAAATAATTGAATAACTTTTTTTGCTTGTCTCTATGTTTAGGAGGAAATTCTTATTTTTTTTAATTCAAATCCTAAAATAAATGAATCGATTTTTTTTTTCAAAACAAACAATTTTTTGGACAAGTTTTCCTATTTTTCCTTTTCTACCTGGTGAATAATGTTTCATTTAATGCTTTTACTGCTGAGGAAGGTTTTGGGGAAAACTTGGTATACCATTCAGGCTCATTCATTCATTGATCTTCTGTACTGCTTATCTCGCTCAGGGTTCCTGGTGGCTGGAGCCTATCCTGCTTGTCTTAGTGCAAGAGATAGGGTACACCCTGAGATGGAGTACACTGGTTGCCAATCAATTGCTGGGCTGACACAGAGACAGACAACCTTTCATGCACACACTTACACCACAGAACTCAAACATGCACGGGGAGAACATGCAAACTCTACACAGAAAGGTCACTGGGTGTTTTAGGATTTCTTTTATGGAAATTTTACACACAGTCTCACACCATTGTTGAAGTTTGAAATGACTTTATTGCAAACCTATAAAGTAATACTATATAACCATAGCAGGGATTAAACTTGTGATTTAATCAAACAAATGGGTACGAATGAACCTCCAAAGTTTTGTTGCAGTACTTGAATTCTTTTGTTTGTTTGTCTTTTGGTTTGTTTGTTTGTTTTTATGTACCATGACGTAAAATGTTCCTTGTTGATCAAATAAAATCTGTTAATATCTGTGTTTTAATACAGAACTCAAGGTTTTTATGAGGCATAACCTTTCTGTAAATCTTGTCTGGACTGTTTTTCAGTCTAGACAGCTGGGATCCCTGCAACTATTTCAGACTCAATTCCACACTCATCATTTCCGCGTTTAATCTTGAAGAAGCCTGAAATGAGAAGACACATAAATGATTTCAGACTGATACATATCCAGTAGCTGTATTATTTATTTATTTATTTATTTATTTATTTATTTATTTATTTATTTAGATAATGGATGTCACTGTCATACCTTTGTCTCCCCAGTCACTGTTCCAGGAGTTTGCAGCCAGCCAGTAGGGCGTCCCATTCTCCTCTCCCCAGCCAAGGAGCTTAATGGCATGTCCACCCAGCACGTCTCCTGTCACATGATGGTACACACCTGCAGCACAGTAAAAAGCAGTTTACCAACACAGAGCTAGACTGTCTCTATTCTAGTGAAAGACTGATCATTTTCCTCTCATCAGACCAGTGACAAGTCCAAATGAAACAATCTCATCACATTGAAAACATCCCCACCTGTCTTGTAAAGCAAGAAGTCTGAATATACAGTAAAAGCAGCCTCCACAGGGCCGTACTTGTACATCTCAGCCATGATCTGCTCCTGGTCGGATGGGATGTTGTACGCGCGTTTGCCTGCAGAGGGAGACAAAGGGAGGCAGATGTGTTGCTTTCTCCAAAGATAAACAGACTCAGCATGTTAGGAAAAACTAGTGGAATAATAGCTGCACCAAAATATTTGTCCTTTGGAAAGGAGATGGGGTATCCATCAATGCACTGCTCCACACACTTCGGGGTGTCTTGTTCTCCATGACATGGAGGACGAGTCCCATTAACATGATGCTCACAGGGGGGGATGCTGTAAGGTCTGCAGCCTGTCAAACACACATAAGCAAAGTTAGTGTGAACTAAAAATACTCCTTTGTTATCTTGAAAAGCCAAAATGTCCCATTTTAGTTCATACTCACCAACTCTGGAGCCATACAGGCCTCCTGTCACAAGTCCATTCTTTGCCCAGAACTCCCATGCAGCAGAAGGAAAACCACCGTAACACCTGTGTTGACAAGAAAATCAAAAATCTGGTATCTCTTCACAGAATACCTGAAATACACTAGCTTCGATAAAAATGCACTCACCCCATACCACACGAGTCGCAGCAAGACAGAAGATCCTCAGCAGAGATCTCAACTGATAATTGAGCACTGCTGAGGATGCACAGTCTGTCTGATATCGCCTCAACTGCACCAAAGGCCTATGGGTAATCAAACACAGAAAAACTGCTTGAAGAAAGAGGCAGTGAATTATCTTCTCCCTACAACTATGAATCTAGAAACATTACTCTACATATGTACACTTCATGCTTTCCTGGGCGTGGCTTACCCAGCAGGAGCCACAGTTTCCCTGGTCTCTGATCTGTTGGATTGTGGGGCATTTTGGCCACTGCTTGCGAGGGTCGAAGCTGTCGGGGAGCCTGATGCTGGCAGTATCATGAAACCTGAACATAAGAGGACAATCACTGAGCACTGCATCATGTCTGCTATTCTACTTGTTTTAATGTCAGATTTGTGTATTTTTTTCTTAAGGCGTCTGCCATTCCTGTTGCTTGAGCACCTTTTCTCTTCCATAATTTCCAGTCAAATGTCCACCAGTGTGCTTTGATACAGTCTTTTTCAGAAATGACCTTTTGTGGCTTACCCTCCTTGTAGAATGTCATATTGTGCTTCTGAAAACAAAACCCTTTTTCTTATCTCGGATGAACAAGGTGCAGTCTTAACATTGAGGGTTTAACAGGTCTGTCATGCAGTTTTTACAACCTGCTCCTTTTAAAAAGTGATTAAATTGTCCCACTATAAAGTGAACGTGCTGACTGTCACCTGTTTTGTGCATGTGAGAAACCGTACACATCTATACCCAGTGTTCAAACTTACACCTGTGGCAGCTTGGGTCCGTTCAGTATAGTCCCACACAGTCTTTTCACATAGCTGATGTCAGCATTCTGGAAGTTCATCCCAGCCTGCAGCAAAGAGAGAGATAAAGAAAAAAACGTTCGTCTGTGAGGGCAGGTTTCTGCACAGTCACCATGACAGCAGGAAATAAACACATGGATTAAAGTGTGCCCACCTTCCAGGTGGTGTTAGCTTTGTTGATGTAGTCCACCATCTCAGGGGAGAGCAGCTGGTGGTGAGACCCAGCCAGAGTGACAGAGACTGTCACAAAGAGGCAGAGAAGAGCCAGTGAATGCATCCTGGAGACAAAAATCAGATTTCAGAATCATTTCAAAAGCAATATATTTACCTCTACAAAAAGGAGAGAGGTCATGCTTTCTTAGATGCACAGCATGAGGAGGATGAGGTGCTTCAAGTATTCAGGCTGTTTTATACCATTTATTTGTTGAAATTGTAGGACAAACTTTCAGTTCAAATGTCTAATTTAAACATGTTAAATTTAGTTACGTCTGATTTTACATCAAGCCATAAATATCCTAGAGTGTGAAGAAACAGAACTGGTAATTAGACAGGGTTCATGTTGCTCACACTGTCAGAGTTCAGTTCAAAAATTAAAAACACACTGACAATACAATGTCCCAAACTTTTTAAAGCAACGTTTTAAATGTCTGATTCTGATTCATCAATACTTCATAAAACACACCGAATGAATGAAACTCTGCTAACACACTACAATATAACAATTGTGACCCTTACATGAGCTATTATTGAAATAGCCCATTGAAACAATGTGTACTAAATGCTGAATTTTAAGTTTATCTATTCGTATAATAACTTGCATTAAGTTAAAAAATCAAAATGAAACCCTCTTTGAAGTCTCTTAAAATCTGTGCAAGTAGCATCTAACTATAACAGTTTGCCATACCTTAGCTGTTACCTGAGCTACAGTTGTTTGATAGATGTTTCTTCTCGTTGAATTCCTCCACTTAGTGAAAGTAAACACCTATGCTCTCACTTTTCACTGGCCTTTTTACAACGTATGGAATCACGTCACTTTATTGGCTGCTTTGTCAGGATGCTGCTCATGTGACCAACAAACTGGTAACCAAAAGGTTGGGAGATGATCATAAAATTTTGACCTGCCGTCGAAATAAAATGTGTTAAAACTCAAAGATATAACTAATAAAAACACCTGTGCTGTAAAGAATAAATATTTACTGTCAGGAATCTTTAAGACAGGTCCAACCCTGGATTAATCATCTAGCTATGGAAAAACAAATCAAGACTTGAAACTTTCAATGACCTCTTTATTTTTTCAAATATATACAAATCAAAATTTCACATTACATAGCAATGTTTGTAGCTCTCCTTTGGTTCTGTACAAGGTTACTCTGTGCTAGCCTTTCTACTCCCCAAAGCTCTGTTAAGGACACTTTAGCTAGCAGTCTTTAAACAGTTTCTCTCAGATATCAAATGTATCAGAAATTACATTTGTTCTCCTCGATTCATTTCAAGAAATATGTCAAAACTACCAATGAATTGCACATCTTTTTGTGTTTTCTGCTATTTCCAAAGACAAAGCATAGCAAGAGGAAGAACACAGACATGAAAGTGTTAAATGATACTGTTACCTATTCTTACATACAGTGCAGATACTGTAAAGTGGTTTCATGTAACAGTTCATTTATGTTTTGTTCCAGAAGAGACATTAGAGACAGAAGACAGAGCTAGCTTACATTTGACAAACAAAAATAAGATACCCAGGCTTTGACACAAAATTCACCCACAATTATAGTTTGGTGGGTTTTTGTTGTTGTTGTTGTTGTTGTTGTTGTTGTTGTTGTTGTTGTTGTTGTTGTTTTTTAAGGGGGGGTGGGGGTGGCAGTGTCAAGTACAATGTAGAAAACTATATTTTCTCTTTTTTAATCTTGAAATTTTGAGGTATGCAAAATATCTCCACTCACTTCAAAGGTCAAAAATTAGAACACAATCAAGCAAACCAAAAAAAAAAAAATGTATATTAACTTCAAACAGAAAAACACACTGAATGCTTCAATGTGCTGTTTATGCTGGTGAATATGTCGATAATTTATCCAGATGCAAGATGGATTAATATTTAAACACCCTTAAGAGAGCCGCCCTCAACTTGAGCCTCCACCGTCTTTCTATTGGTGCCTTCGAATGGGGTTGTGTTTACTAAGCCCACAAGAAGAGATCACATGAGTGCCACCCTCTTAGCGTATTTATGACGCCATAAGTTACATTCTTCTAAAAGCTTTAAGTTCATGAGTTATGAGGTGTCTGGTGACATGGTAAAGCGCATGGATCCACTTTCATTTAAATACATTATGTTGTGATGTTACTGATAGGGTGTAGTTAGAGGAGCTAAATTAGCTAACATTAGCAAGAGCACAGCTTGTATGACAGAATTCAATTGACCAAATGAAACCCGGCATACTGATCTGGATTTTTAACTTTTTTGTTTCTTTGTTTCATTAAAAATAAAAATCATTTTAGCTTTTCTACGTACAAAGTACAACAACTGAACTTTCGGCGTCCATGTTGCCATTGCCTCTTGAGCACCGTTCAAACAACCTAAGACTTCACAAGTTCCATTTGAAGGCAGCAATAGTCCATGGTCTAATAACAGTCTCAACAAGGGAGAGATCTGATATAGATCTGAGATAAAAAGGGCTTTGTGGGTCTGTGTAGGGCTAACAGGGTTCACTGTCCCTGCATGTCTCCAGTGCCCTGTGCCTGTGCTGCTGTAGTGCTGAGGTACTGCCAGCTGAGGGCAGCGAGCAGCATGGCAGCAGATAGGTACATGGGCGACAGGTGGTGGGTCCTGGAGGGGAGACTGGATTGAGAGAGGGCAGACTTCTCTCGGATCAGAGCCAGGATGTGCAGGGTTTTGTCCCGTGATGGGTCAGTGAGGGAGACCTTCTGTAAAATCTGCAGAGACAGAGAAAAGTGTTATTTGTTGACCTGCACCAGTATGACAGAAGTCAAGGTACAAACACACTCACACACAGACACTTACCTCCTGGCTGTACTGGGCGATGATGGTCTGCACTGCTCTCATATTGGTGGCTTCCATCATGAGTGTGACTGCCTGTCCTTTTCTGATTTTCACCACGCCTTGAAACACCATGGGGTTGTTGTAGCACGTTGATAGTGTAGCTATCGCCATCACCTGGTCAAAAGAGGAATAACACAAAGTCAAGTCAGAAGTTTTCAGGACACTCTAATTAAGGCTTGTCTCAGGAAATTATTCTGAATAAAGAAAATCTGAATACCAGCCTAAGCCTTAATCATCAGGGTCAAAATTGCACTTAAATCTTTTTTTTTTGTCTTGATGTATTTACAAAGGGACCATGTACTATATTTAACATAAACATCATCATTTGACACATTGTACCACGGTTAGCTTAAAGCTAATTTACACCTGCAGCCCTTAGGTAGGTCACGATTAAAATACACATTAGTGTAAACAGTTCCAAAGATGCACTAATATTTACACTTATTTAACAAACATATAATGCAGAAACATGAGACACAGCATCACAGCAGATGTTGATAAACACATTTTTTACCTGAGGAATGGCACAGAAATTGAAGACGCTCTGGTTGCGCAGGCGGGACAGGTAGGCGATGACATCTGGGACGTGCCTCAGAGCATCAGTGACCAGCAGGTTGAGACAGGAGAGAGCAGAGTCCAGCTTCTCGGGCTGAGCCAAGTCCTCAAGACGACCTGCAAACTGACTCCAAGCCTGCACAAAACAGACGATCCCATCAGGCAATTTGGTAATATTTTAAGTATTTAGACGTTTTTGGTTATTAAATATGATTTTTGTTTTAGAAAATTTATATTGGACTCAAAGCTATAGGTGTTTCACGGGCTGTTTTTTATTCCATGTTTCGATGAGTATGTTACTTTGAGCTGCTGTCTCTTTTAGTGGGCTCAGAGTTGTGTAACCCCTGCTGCTCTTTACCCATTGTCACAACAATGGACAGAGAGCAGCATGGAGGCTCGACGAGCTCAAGAGTCACACAGTTTTCTTTGTGTCCACATCCGTTTGGTTTTAGATACCAGCACTATAAATGTTAATTTGTGATACATTCAAAATAAAAGCTGTTTGGAGTGGACGATTTCTTGTCGGTTACAGTTTAATATTCAGCTTTTATGCAACACAGCACACCAAAGAACAAGATTCGTGTTTTATCTTCCATTTAATAACAAAATCTTTCTGTGCTGGGTTTTAAGTCAACATACTCTGGTGATCAAATGTATCAACAGGCTCGCCATGAGAGCACATAAAGTTATACAAACACCTTTATTATCGATGTGAATTTCACAACACTCACTGGAACTGATTAAGTATTCCAGACAAATTTCGTCATCAGTCACACAAACATGCTTATACCACATCTTACCTCTTGTGGCCAAAAGGCACGTCCCTGTTGTGTGTCCTCTAGATAGTCTCTAATGATATTTGTCTTCTGGAGGAATAAGCCCATGGAGTTTGCAAGCTCGGTGTCCCGTCCTACTTCAGGGTCTTCCAGCTGGGACGCAGAAAACAGCTTCGACAGGCCGACGCCAACCAGCCCTGCTACGTAATGGCAGTACTGCACAGAGGACAGAACAGCACAACATGGATTTAAGTTACATAGGCACACGAGTGATGATTGGTGACTTTGACAGGGTTTATTCCAAAAATCCTTTTCAGATCCTATTTTTCAGACATTAAGGTCCTTATTTTGTTAGGCTGAACCAAACTTTTATGCAGTGTGCAGAGATACTAACATACACTAACATCTAAGATACAGTAGAGGCTTAGAGGGGCTGTGAGGACTATCTGTTTGAAGAGGATTGCAACGACACCTTTTGCTGGCAGGTATGTTACATCCATGCTTAACCCTTAGACCGCTATGACCAAGAATACTCATCAGTCCACCAGTGCTGAGACCAAGAAATTTTGGTTTTCGGCCGAATGACTTATCACTGAAACATCGCAGTCGAAACAGCATGTTTTGATGACGCAAGCTAAAACTGCGGCCGGCATGCGACATATTTCAGTATATATCTGAGAGAGACTCACAGATAATGATTCTTAAAGCGTGTGCACCAGAAATGATCCAGGCCACAATGACTGCAGAGAAGCCGCTTGGAGAGGGAGAAGCGCAGAGTGCAGAACAAAAGGACTCGTCGCTCTAACCCAGATGAGGGGCATACCTCTCTCAAAGATCAGATCTATACCCCGTTTTTTATTTAACAGACTAAACAGCCTCACGTTATTTAGCTTATTTATATGATGGGATGGTTAAGCATTCACAGAGCGCATCCTCTGCTCTCTGTATTGCACACGGCAGTTCTGCCCCGATGCACAGACACAAACACGTGAGCATGCGCACATACACAGACAACACACTGTGTAGGACAGAGAGTCCAGAAAAAATGTTTCAACCGTCACAAGAGATACAGAAAAAAATCTTCCCTTTCAAAGCGCTCCCAGGGCATCTCTGTGAAGATCGCATCTCATGTTGAATGATTTCAGGAGCATTAATTTCTAAATAAATTCAGCACTGGGGGAAAGGTTGGGGAATATAAATTCAGCAGGCTAAGGGTTGAAACACAGGAAGGCATGATATCCCCTCTTTAATATTTGCATTTGAGATGGTATGCAGCCCTTCAGGTACATTTTTATGGCTAAATTTAATCAGTTTTTAATTCATTTATAGGAGATCAGTTTTCACACAAGCTCAGTTCATTAATATACGACCAAAAAGAGGTAATCTCTGAATTTTCCACCCATCAGCATGTCTTTAAAATTGGCTAGGCTGAAGTATTAGAAGTCATCTCTGGTGCAATTGAACATATCAGATTCCATTAAAGGCCCCAGAGTTTGATCAATGTTGTCATGAGGATTTCTGTTTCTTTTGGCAAGAAAACATGACTATGTTGATTACTTCTTGTTGAATACAAGCCTAAAATTTACCAGGTCCCACTCCTTCATGGATCCCACTTTCTTCTCCAGGAATTCCGCCATACCTTCCCCCATGCGGTGGCAGATATCAGAGATGACGTCTCTGTACTCCTGGGCGAGGTTTCTGAATTCCAGTGATATCTGCATTGCATAAAAATCATAGTTAACAATCTGTAAGAAGAAGCTCACAAATAAAGCCCTGTTGCCTTGATGATATTTCAGTCATTTAAAAAGGTACTTCATCAGCACATAAAGTCTGAGAGACTGACCGTGGGGAAATCCTCCAGAACCTGTCGGTCTTTCTCCTGGCTCTCTGTGAAGCACCACTCATCCTGGTACAAGTAGGTGTGGAAATCATTCAACATGGGAACCTTCTTGTCCAGAGGGATGCTCATGTCATCCTCAACCGTGTCCAGCGCTCGCAGCACCAGGTAGAAAATACAAACTGCATGTCTAGAAAGTGAGAAACAGGTAGAAAGGTGGGGAATGAAAAGGTTGTAATGTCAATGTAAAATCTCTAACCCAGGACTGTAAAAGTTGCCTCATCATACGTTCAGAAGACGACAGCAGCCTGTCACAGGCTGTCAGGTTTGTCTACATAAAGAGGATTCCCCTTTGACAGGGACATACAAAGGTCACACACAGAAACGCACACACACTAAGGATGTGTATTTAAAAACAGCTGTGTACACTTCACTGACTTCTTTTTGTGACCCAAAAGGTGATCTTAAAATAGACCTTTCTGTAATGTTAGCAGTTTAGGCTGACTGCATCAGGTTACAACAGGTCACCAGGAGAATGTGGACACATTATATCATTCATCAATAGAGGTGTAATGTTATTCTAACTTACAGACAGGCAATCTCAATATGTACATACATTGAGGTAATAAGCAACAGTAATCTTAACCAGTAATTTGTAACAATTTTCCCATTAAATAATTAGAATAACATTAAAATATCAACAATTTTGAAATATGATTGCTTATTTAAAAATAAAATCTGCAAAATCCTGAACACATCGTACAATCAAGAATTTCTTGCAAAATTCGATCAATATCACCGCAAGAAATGAGTTTGGTGTTGCTTGTAACTCTTTCTTTGACAGATCAGCGCAAAGTGATTATGTTTTCAAATAGGGTTATATGATGATTTTTATGGTATTTTTCTTCCACACTGAGGTGTCAGTACTAGGAATGCACCGGTCCAACTTTTCTGGTCCCGATACCAATACCTGGGCTTTGGGTATCAACCGCTACCAATCCCAGTCTGATACCAGTGTAAAAACAGTAAGCCACATGCCCTACTGTGAGATAAGACTGGTAATGTTTTGGGTGAAAGGCAAAAATGAGTACATATGGAATAACTGAAGTTGATATTTATTAAAACTATAAAGTGTTGAAATATTTACTAGCAGTTTAGTAAAAAAATGCTTTAGAACTCACAGAAATTAATATTCAGTAATATACTTTTACACCCTTTAGATTGGTAATGCAACAAAAACAGAGAAAGTGCATCAGAGAGAATATTCAAGTACAAAACTGTGTTACACACCTGTTTGTAACCAAATACTGTGAACAAAGTGACAAAACAGGGCAAACAACCTTGTATGATTTAATCATGATTTAACCTTAGTGGCAAGTTCTCTAAGTGACGACAAAAATTCTAGTAAAAAATATGAGAGCGCTGGTTTAAAAAAAAAGGGACAGAGCTGGTTGCCTGGATCTGCGCCACGGATCAGCCCTTTCCTACCGATAGCTTTGAGGGGCCTGATGCGGCCGATACCCGATACCAGGATCGGTGCATCCCTAGTTAGTACAACAAGTACATTTGTGAAGTCAGCTTGGGCAAAAAGTGCTGGAAGAAATAGCGTTGAACTCTTCTTAAATTTACAAAAGTTTTCTATCAGCCATGCACTGCACTGCATTCTGGATAATTGAGGCTGCTGCCTGTTGCTTGACTGATAAGTTAATCATAAGCTACCTTTGTTCCAAATGTCTTGTATAAGGGACAAAAAACACCTGGCCTTTAAGAGCATATTTACAAGTTTTGCATACAGCGTTGGCCTTTAATGCAACAGAGGAAATTAAATTTGCCTCAATGCAATGAAGTCTTAACTTCTACAAGTTGATTAAAAGAAGTTGTTGAACAGAGTAAAGCAGTTTTGAAGAAAGGGAAGTAAACCTCAGCCAACGCCCCTGAGTCTGCCCCGTGGGAAAGAAAACATGCCTGCACAGAGACACGCCCCTTCTCACCTGGAGCCAGCTGAGTTCAGTCCAGCGTTAACTCACCTTAACTCCCCGTCCAGAGCCTGAATCACAGCTGCAAAACTCCGACTGGTCTGGTTCAGGTACACATAGCATGTCCTCAGACTCTCGCTCATGGATTCCTGACAGGAGACACAGAGAAAAGCAGTGTGTCGATGAATTCCTGCAGGTCTGAAGGCACTGGAGGGTCGGGCGGCCTCCTGCAGGCCCCGCTCCCCCAGCCTCCAGCCAAGGAGGAGGGACCGAGGAGGAGCAGATCCGGAGCCCCGCTGAGCAACCGAGAGCGAACGCTTAAGCACGGCCAGAGAGACTGGACACTTGCAGCAAGCTCCGGCCATACGAAGAACCTGATAGCACGACCGGGCATGCAGCTATGAAACGGGCTTGTCCATGTCGACGCCACGGCTGGTGAAGAGGTTTGAAAGACGTAGTCCATGTAGAGGACAAGCGAGCTGGGAGGTCGAGTGAGGTGAAAATGTTTTGGGAGGACGTAGAGAGGAGCTAAAACAAGCACTGTGCTGATCTAAAACGAATGTACCCACACTCTGTCTATACGCAGGGTCCATCCACGGCGTTTGTAGATCTGCTCTTACGATTACGCCACTCCTCCCGCCTCTACCCAAAACAAAGCACGAGCTGCGTGTTTCCTAATATGCCTGTTAGCAAAGAAATGTACTGTGAGACCTATTTTAGCCTAGACTTGCTAACTAGAAACAGTAGATAGATGGAGACGGGTACATTAGTACACGACAGCGCCGGAATTGTGATCTAAATTGAATACATATTGGCCAACCCCGTATCTGCGTATTGAACCAGCTCCCAATGATTTTTGCGGCCAATGGCCAAGTTTAGCTTTGGGGTCTGTGAGTTTGACACATTCAGCACCATGATATGCGAAAAAACAATTAATTTACAGCATGTTTAATTTTAATTAAAACAGGACCCTCAACCACCTCATGCAGAAGTGCACTCATTGACAACCCAACTAAGTTATATAATCTGATTTTTTTTAATTTAATAAAAATTGTTTTGAGTGTATATATTTTTTTTTATTAAAGCATGCAAGTTATTGCATATGGTATACTCATAGACTGTATAATTAATGGACGTAGTCTCCGCGACGTCACCCATCTGTTCCTGAGACGGACTTTTGAAGCCAAACGGTCGGCGCGGCCATATTGGAAATGAGGCGTGCTGTGGGTCTCCACAGTAACAACCATAGGACGCTCCACAGTCACGTGATCTGAGCTGTGCCTCTGATTGGATGAACTGGCGAGCTTGATATTGTGGACACTGCCGATTTAGAAAAAAATTCACCCCCCCCCACAGTGCGCGCCGTTAGTGAAATTAGCGATTCAGACGGGAGACATTCTTTGTACCAGGCTGTAAATAGGCTTATTTTGGCCGTGAAAACGGCTTTTTTTGGCTTGGTGTGTACGTGACTTCCGGTACTTCCGGAGCCAGCCTCAAGCGGACACTCGAGGAACAGCAGACTTTAGCACTTCCGCATTGCCTCATATTTTCAGACCGGAGGTTGCCGCTTGGGTATACTGTATTTTAGACAATGTAGTGTGCAGGATGAATGGTAGTGACATCTAGTGGTTAGGATACAGACTACATCCATCCATCCATCCATCCATCCATCCATCCATCCATCCATCCATCCATCCATCCATCCATCTATCTATCTATCTATCTATCTATCTATCTATCTATCTATCTATCTATCTATCTATCTATCTATCTATCTATCTATCTATCTATCTATCTATCTATCTATCTATCATCTATCTATCTATCTTCCAGACTTTAAGAGCACAAACTGGAGCATACAAAACTTGAAACACGTGATGAGCTCATTTAAAGCAAGTATAAGAAGAATATTACATTAGTATGTCTTCTTCATTACAGTACATACTGTACATAGCAGACTCTTTTGACAAGACCTGCCCCTGCTGTGGATTTAAAAATTGCATTCTAACAGTGACACAACAGGGTTTTTTTTATTGTTTTTTACACTAGATATTTGAAGGATAAACAAATTAACTGCCAAACAAAATGACACCTTCATTGAAAACAAAGAATGCGTGACATACGGTTATATATCCATAGTCCAAGGAAATACAATGCAACTCAAAATGTGCGACCTCTGGACTATCATGCTACTGAGATGTGTTGATAGTCAGCACATCAAGTCAAGAGACAGGTCAATCATATTTCATTTGATAACATTATTTCTTTAACATTTAGTGGTTTTTAACAAATTTTTGTCCACATGAGGCAAGTTACATTGTAATAGTTATTGTATGACATCCTCATAAATACTTTTTTTTCATCTGAATGCCTAAATGTTACATGTTCTTGCAGAGTTGGGCTTTGCAGGTACAATCCCAGGCTGTCTGCAAGTGTTGAGTTTTGACAGAATTATACAAACATTTGTAGTCCTTAAATATTAACAAACCAAAAGTAAACAAGAGGGATTGCTTTGTAATTTACTGCCATCTGGTGTCAACAAAGGTACAGCAAAATCAGTGATGCTTGGATCTCTGACAAAAAAAAAATGAGCTGGATATTTTAGAGGCAACATTTTATTGTGAAAGAACAACATTCACAATTCATGATTGACCAAAGTTTGACATCAGTAAAATGGATAAACCCAGTTACCATTAGATACTTGGTATTCTTAACTGGTAAAACATTGAGGATACATTGAGCTTGAACATTGAGCTCCTTCAATCCTCTTGATAGGAAGTGTAGTAGCTCTATTCTCTGTCTGTCACTGTCAAACTGAGCAGTGAAAAAGTTTCACTCAAGGATAGTAGGAGGTGTCCAAAGGGATGTCATTAAAGGCCATGTACTCTCTTCATATTCCTCACTTTCTCACTGTCTCTTTAGCCCCTTCTTTTTCTCTCTCCTTGGTCACATTGGAGTGGGATTAACCGTTAAACATGCGCACATAGTCTCTGCTCAGTGATGAGCCCTCCAAGCTCATTATGCAACTTAAATCCCGAGTCAATGGTCATATTGGAGCTAAAGCAGGTGTGCGCGCAGTGATCTAATTAGTCCTGCTATCTGACTCTGTTTCCATCAGCTCATGAAGGAGAAGAAAAAAAAGAAAGCACCATACAGGTCAGTTTATTACAAGGCAGGATGTATTCATTAAGCATTTAAAGATCAACTTGTGGATAGGTCCGTTGTTTATCGTGTTGCTACATATTGTGCTGTGAATCAGAGGGAACATTGTGTGCTCAAAGTGCAAACAACTTAGCAGTGCAACAAGTGCTGAGTTTCATCTATGTCCTTAAATATTGTCGTTAAAAAGACGGTTTACTCACATAATCCAATTTAGGCATGACAGCGCTGCAGCCCCCCATCTTGAACCTGAACAGGTTCAGTATCTCTTCCGGGTGGCCGAGAGACTTAAGGATGTCCATATTGTTTCACGTCCTCGGCTGCTTTTCCTCACAAACTGCGTTGTAAACCTGCTATGATGCTCCCCATGAAAACGTTGGTGAGATGCAGCAGCAGCACCATGGAGAGAACAGTTTTCAATCTCGACCTGTCGCCAGATCGACCGACACCTTTGATTGGCTGGCGAGTCATGGGCTTAGAACTCCGCGGCCAATAAGAAAGCAGAGCGTCTGGTGTGATGCCCCGCCTCAGAGGACTGTCACACCAGGACGGCCTCTGATTGGTTCGTTTTTTATCCAAGAGGGAAACCCTACCTGCTCAATGAAATTATATAATCCAGGGATTGATACCTGTTGGCTTGACTGCCAGACACTGTACATCAACTAATTCACTGTCTCGACACAGTTTTATTTATACGGCTCATCCACCCAAGTGTGGCATTTATACACGTAATGTATTCCAAAGTGAATCAGTTTTGGTGTTGTGGCGATTTTTATGGATGGAAATCCTCGTTTAAGTGCAGAATTAGTTTTGCAATTCGTTCTTGTCACTGACAATTTGCAGGCAATATGTAGGCTATTTAATTTTAGTATCAGATAAAGTTTATTTTTCCTATTATCCTTCAACCCACCCACATTTTAATTATTTATAACATTGTTTAAGTATATAATAAACCAGTCAAGACCTCATGGTAAAATTTTTATGATAGAGCTGCACAGAACTCATTGTGTCATTAGAGAAATGATAAATAGTGTCTACTTAAAGTGAGGGGCAGTTTAGTTTACAACAGAAGTGTCCACAAGCTTATTTTAAAACACACACAGTACACTTAAACAAACCCAATTACACACACAAAGTTTCAATAAATAGCTCCCATGGATCACGTTGTTTTTTGTGCAGTCAGATATGAGTCATATGGCACTAATAACAGCTGACAAAAAATAGACTAGAAAATTTATATCAAAAGTAAAACCACTGTGATGATGTCTATAAGGTATTTTTATCGAGTAACAGTGTAACCACAGAACAACTAGGTGTGGAGTAAAGACAATTAATTGTGACCTGATTAGAGCTGCATCACTGCCAAGTGTCTTATAAGCAAGTCAGCAGAGGACATCCAAGAGGCACAGACCTGGCACAGAATCCTGCCAGCTTCAGTTTATCTGTATAAGACTGAGATGATGTTCTACACACATATTTCATGCACACTTTAAAGCTCATGTAATGATTTTTAAGTTTGTGTTTTGGTGTCCCCCTGTGGCCAAAGCTGTTCTACTTACCTTTTTGCTGACTGTATCCTTTATTTGTATAAACACTTTTTTTAAACCAAAAAACTCACCCTTAACTCTTTTAAATGTAAAAAAATACAATATACTATGAATATTTTCTTATTTGAAAATATAAATAAAGGCTGTTGTCATTCCCTTTTTTCACAGTAGCTTTAAATGGCACAGTTTACAGAAACACTTGATTATTGTGCGCACTCACTGTGGGCCACTGTTCCTTTTTTTCACAAAAATGATGACAAAAAATATTTGTCAGCGTCCCATTTTTTCATGACTAAGACAGGACAATGACAATCTGTAATAATTCACTGATAATTAAAACTCTGACAAGTTTTTTTTTTCTTTTGCATTATTAGGATGATGAGGGGATGAAATTGCTACAGTTGGACTGTCAGACATTCAAAATGCAACTGAAAATGACTATGCCCTCTTGTGGTGATGTGTGAAAATGTCTGAAACAAGTTTTATGTCAGCCCCTTCAACAGTTGTCAAGTGCTGCGCATGTAAACCTTTGGAGCACAACAGGTGAGGTAATGCCCAAATCGGGGGCTGTTTTCTCTTGAACAATGACAATCTGTGTAATGGTTGGTACGTTTTACCTTCTTAATCGGTCTTGTCAACACATTTATTGTAATTGCATAGTCAAAAAGAAAACAAAGATTTATTTCCAAAATGAAAGCTCCCACTCTGTATTGAAACACACTGTGTATTGTGGCTGTTTCTGCAAAGGTCATACACACAGATGCTACTCTGTCAGAAACTTGCCTGACGTGTTACTCTGTGTGGCTCTGTTTGTAGCAACAGTCATGTCATGTGTTGAATGAAACATTGTCTTCACACCTTAAGTGTTCAGAATTTCTTAGAAACCAAAAGATAAGGAATGAGGAACTGTTTTTTCATCTGATGCTTTGTTGTTTTTGAAGATTTGCAAAGGCACGCAAAATCTCAGTAAACATGAATGTGTTGGTGAAAAGCTAAGGGTATCACATATCTGAAGAACGATTTTAATATATTGCTAAAAATTCTTTGAATACTCCCTCATATGATACAAAAACTTTATTTTTTTTTTAAAAAAAGATGATAATTTCTCAAACAGGGTAACACATTTATCATTAACTACTAAATGCTTCAGCATTAAAATGCTTTAAAACTGATATTTTCCTTTTGCAGTGGACTTTGCTGTTGTATAAACATTTACATTCGTTATTTTGGATAATAGGAGTGCATCTCCAGGTATATGAACCAAGAACTAATTGTGTTATTGTAAGATAACAGATTTTGCTCAAGGGCACACAGCTGTGAACTGAAGCCAACCTCCTGCAGTGTTTGTCTGAACTTGGTGGTTTCCACAAATCACTGTAGCCCGTCAAACAACTTTTGAATTTTACAACTTTGACTGTATAGGCAAAACTGACACACTGCACTCAAAAGAAACGGCATATTGATCAATCTCTTTTGCATATACCTTCTGTGAACTTGACAAACTGGATAAAAAAGAGGGGATTCACTGTCACTCGATGACACACACTGTGTGTTGAGGCTGCGAGAGTAAATACATTAACGGTGTGCAGGTTGGATATCATCTGTATTGCTGTAAGCATAAAAGGAGGAGCTCAGTGCTGACAGTCACATACTCTCAAGAAGCTGTCTGAGTAAACCTGTTCAGAGAGTCACAGAGCTGTCTCCCTTTTAACCTGGACACATGGAGATAGGAAAGAAAAGATGGTCCATATTTTAATTGATTGATTCCTCTGCCGAAAGGAGTGAGGAGTCTGGATGACACTCTCCATGTAAGTACAACACACATCTGCAACTGAATATGTTTTCTATGCAACAACAACTGAATTTAATTTATTCCTTCAGGAAAACATGTTTTATAGCTATTAGATTGTATTTGGTCAACTTTTAACCACTCACAGAACATAAACGGCTCCTTCATTCTTCACTTTTTCATTTAGGTTGAGTCGTAAGCGGACTCTGTGTAATGGATTTGATGAGGAGCCTCCACAATACACAAAGAAATGTTTTGCCGACCTGGAAACTGTTCTGGAAAGGTATCAGAGTGACAAAACCACAGAACATGTCAGCTTACAGTAAGTAAAAACTGTAGGAGAATTCAAAAGAAGAATCGAAAAGTCATGTGAAACGCTTGATGGACAATGTGTTGCAACAGGAAACTTGTCAGGTTGTTTAAGCTCTCGGGGTTGTTTTAGGCCATGAGGTATTTCAGATGTCACAGTTGCAAAGCCCTGAGGGTAACAGCAATACTCTATGTCATACTATATGTTATTCATGATATACATGTTTTACTATGTTTATTACCACTTAACCTCATATGATATCAGTCTTTTCCCTCATTTCAGTCCATATCAAAGAGAAAAGTATGATTAAAGAACGGACATTCAGCGTCATGAATTTGCATTTTTCATCACTTATTTTGAATAATTTAAGTCTGGTTGTTTATGATGAGCTAACAGGACTTGCAAGTGTTTCAAAATCTTCTCTGTAATCATTTACGGAAATTTTATTATCATTACCCTTATTACAAATCTTGCTCTGTGTATTTTCCTGTTAAAAAAATCAATCATCCAGGTTTAAATAATTTAGCTCAGCTCAGCTCAGCTCAGCAAAAAAATAATGAACAAAACAGGTCTTTCAGTTGGCATCAGTATCATGGTTCAATATGACATGAGATTATAGCAATTGAGAGATTGAGGAGTGAAAGTCGAAGAATGTAAAAATCTGTGACTAAATTTTCAAGAAAATTTGTCAGTATTTCATGGATCACTCAAATGTGGTGAAAAGTTTTAATGACACTGCCCTGTGTCCTCATACCTACAGTGCTTTTATGATTTAATCAAAGATATGTTTGTGTTGCAGGACGGTCTCCAGTAACCCTCGCTTTAATGGAGACACAAAACATCGGCCTGACACCCAGAGCTTCTTTGAGAGGATATCTGCTTGGGCTGAAACACAAAACTCTGTGAAGAAAGTGCTGGAGCATCTCAGATTCAAACAAGGCACAGATGACGGTCTCCTCAACAACTGGGTGAACAAGAAATTTCTAGAGTTTCACCGAGACATGACTGAGGAATGTGGAATGGAGGATAAGCAGCATTCTTGGGCGGTTATTGAGAAACAGGAGGAGATTGTCATGTATGGACCTTATTATCCCAACTACAGCAACGGATTACACAGCGAGGACATCATCATTAAAGAAACTGAGAAACTGCTGGAGGCTGAGGATGTCTCAGAAAACTGGAAGGTGTATGTATTCACTATGAACAGCCCATGTTTGGCTAGAAACACTGAGCCATGCATGTTGAACCTGGTTCAAAAAGCTGAAGAGTGGTGGAGCATGCACGGAGTAAAGACTCATATTGGTTTTGTGAAATTTTGGGGCTTCAAAGGGGCCAAAGAAAACGTGTTCAGGGATATAAACTCCAGTCAGCTGGACCTTATAAATCAGACTGTGGATTATGAGAGTTACTTAAAAGCAGCTGAAAAGAACACAGATCTAAGGCCATTGTGTGAAAATGTGTTTTCTGCTGTCAAACACCTCTTAAATTCTGAATTTTTCCCTTTTGTAAACACACTTCAGGAGCCAGACTGGAGAAGCTGCTTCAGGGTTTTGCATAGTATTTACAAGTGCAAACCAGAGGAGAAAGAAATCTTCATGCAGGAAGTGAACTCTGTGATTGAAGCTGCTCAAACTGTGCTTTCAGAAACAAATGTAAGTTTTGCAGAACATTTACACAAAGGGCAGACATTTACATCCGATTACACTTTTAGCTCACAGATTTCTGGTGCCATCCAGGATCAAATAAGATTCACCTTCCAACAGTGTTGGAGGGAGATAATTCAGGAGAAATACGCTGAATTCATCAAGGAGAAGCTGACAGAAGATTTCAATCATTGCACAGTGAAGCTTTTTATCAAAGATGTTGAAAAGTCCTCAGGAGAATTCTTACAAATTGGACAAATTCATTCTCAGGCAAGGTGTCCAGTAACTGAACTGTAAACCAATAATGATGTTATATAAGACTAAATATTTCACAAATGTCTTTCTTCTCCTTTGAAGTGGAATGAATGACACCACACCACATTAAATCATACATACCAAGAGCATTATGTCAAGAATGCTCGGTCTTTATTAGTTTCCTCAGTAGAGCTACAGTTACACACAGAGGAAGGTAGTGTTAGTGCACACTGAGAGACTTCCCACTTTGACTGTACTTACAACATAACACAAATAGTGTTACAGTTAAACTGGAGTGGAGATTTTACATACACGCACATATATTTGTTACTTTTTATAACAACATAAGAGATATTCCGCATTTACACACGATGTCCCCATGTTTGTCCACATATATTCACCAGTAGAGATTTACACTCAACCTACTGCTAGCAGGTGAAAATAGTTTTGTTATAATTGTGGGTTGTGCCCCTGTTAAAAAAAAATACTTGATTCTAACTGGTCAAAACTCCATATGAATGGTAATTAAGTCTCAATAGAAAATGTGATGACGGAGACAATCAGAACAAAAATATCCATGGGAAAAAAAGTTTTGGTGCATGTCTGATCAAGAAAAGTGGAGAAACATCCCGTCCTGCAATCCAGGCAACAGCTGCAGAGCTGGTCCAATAATCTTTAAGTTTCTGATCTCCACAAAGTGACATAAATCATAATCAGTTAAAAGTTGTGACATCCCTAAGTAGAGTGCTTTCCATCTGCTTCTTCTTGGGGTCCTTCTCACCCTGTTGGGATTCTAAATTCCATAACCACCCATTCACTTTACATTATCCCGTACTTAATAAATACTACAGGGACATTTTTGCAAAAGGGTGCATATCTGTATTTATCTCAGCAGAGGGAGCCATGTCCAATTACATCCTTCTATTATCACTATGTGCAACTTCACTTTCTGTGTAGGTCGTTAGTCATAGAGGTGTCAGTACTGACATACATGCATACATGCATAGTTCAGGGTTCAGAAATTACAGGCCACCTTGGATCTGTATCTATTGCACTGAAGAAGAGATCAGGTCAAAGGTCAAATTCAGGGGTTAAGGAGTGATGAATGTTTTTTTTAAAACACTCCTGATTAGGGCTGCAAAATAATTCAGAAGCACGTTATGGGCTGCCATTTGGAGAAACTAAAGGGTCAAATCACCAAAACCACACACCCTGTTGTTTGGTTTTTTTCTTCTAATTTTTAGTGCTATCCCAGAACAGCAAAGTACAGTTATTTTTGGTTATTGTGTATGAAGCTGGGTTTGCTGCAATCCTTTTAAAACTTAAAGAAAAGTGCTTCCCAGAATACTCTGTATGACCCTCAAAAATCACCTCGACCTGAGGTTAGCCTACAAGAAATGACCAAAACAGAATTTGTAGATTTTTAAGAAACTAGTATTGAATGAAATTTATTGTGAACTTACATATCTGTTTTCTTCATTAAAGCTCCTTTGTACAACTCTGTTTGTTGATTTTGGCACCCCCTGTGGGCAATTTTTTATTTTGTCCTGATGTTCTCCTGTACTTGAGTGGGTTGATTTTTTTTACATTCAGAAAATATCTTACCGAGTGTTTTTTGTGATCTTATAAATGTAAAGCTGTCTTTGTAGCATGCTGTAAATCACATCCGCTGACGCCTACCCCCTGTAGTTGTTTAAGACAGTTAAAATGACTGCATAGGAAAAGTCAACCTATATGCAGATGATCTTGCTTGCTTTTGTAGGTCATAAAGAGGCAGGAGTATTAATTTTAGTGTGTTTCATAACTAGCTTAACACTCTTCATGGGAGCTTTAAAGTGATCTGACCCTTTAAGTAGGCTCGCAACAACTCCCCTGTTCATCCTGGTTTACATTTCTGCTGCCGTGCTTTTTTTCATGTTTCATGAGTCTGTCATTGTACAGCATTAATAATATGAAAATGACAACGAAACTAGAGTCGTAATCAGTCAGGCTATTAGTGTTACCGGCCACTGTTATATGTTACAGTATCTGTCAAGTAACCTGAAGAAAAAGTAAGAGTGACAAAAAAGAAAGAGTTCCCTTTTTCCTGTTCTTCCATTCAGTCCACATCTGATGTGTTTGAACACACAGCATAGTCCTGTTGAACACTTTCATTTCATTTGTTGCATCCACACATTTGTCCCAGAGCGTTGCAGTCCAGGTGCCGCACAGTGTTTGTCGTGGCTGCGATGAAACATCTGCATCCAGAGCAGCCGTTTGGACTCGGCAGACTCTCTGAAGTTTACATAGAACAGAAATGTGGTCTTAAATGTTGAGTTGTTGGTCACCTAGGCCAGAATTAGGTTGTTCCAGGGCTCGGCTTTGGAGTTAGAGGGCCCACCGTGGCCTCCAGGGGACATCTTAAGAGGAATGGCCCCACCTTGAGCTGTCATGTAGGCTGGCAGGGCAGAAATCTACAAGGATGCAGAAGTGGCACGTGAGAGATGTTCACAATAAGATCCCATTTCTTAGAAATTTCGAAGGTGATGAATTCAAGATGGTGGGACAGGAAGTGAAAACTTTCTGAAATATGATTTGAAGTGTCTTACTTGTGCATGTGTGCTGTGGTGTGTGTACAAGCTGTGAGTGTCTGGCTCTGTCTTGATCTGTCGAGGCTCTTCTGTGGTGGTGGTGGTGGATGCTCGAGGAGTGCTGTTTGGAGTCACAGGGGTCCCCTCACTGCCTGGGGTCCCTGGGAAGAACAGGCCTGATGTCATTACATATTCAAAATATATAAATACTAACTCTTTCTTTCTTTATTATCTACATTTACAGGCAAAGAAAGCAAATACAGGTTTTAAAGCTCACCAGTATGTGACTTGTTGAGGTTTTTTGGTTTGCGTTTACGAGTCTGAATTCCTTCTTTCTTCATAGCTAGGGGTCGTGGTACCTGTGAAAGCATCATACATAAGCTACAACTTTTTTTAAACAGAATTTTATGTATAAATAAGTCAAATAAAAAAATCAGAAGTAGATATTCATGTAGGAAAATGGTGATGATTCAAATCTCTGTAAAACTCTCACCCCATGGAGTTTCATGTAAAGGCCACAGGCGTTGCACACCGGCTCTCCCTCTGCGTTTCGTCGCCACAGGGTGGTGGTGGTGGTGTGACAGTTGGTGCAGGACAGACCCACTCTCCTGGAGGCAGACTACAAGATGGAAACAATACCAGAGCCAACAGTTTAAGAGCAAGTCAAGTAAATGTTATTTCTCTGACTACAAAAAAAAAAGTCAAACATCAGTCTCCTGCAGGTAAATTTATCCTCCATGTAACACCCGGTATCTATTTGATCTACTGTCACTCACCAAGCGTCTTTGAGGTTTAATGAGAGGTCTGTTAATGCCGTTCATTTTGTGGTACAGTCCACAGGCATTGCACAGGTAGTGGCCAGTACCATCTCGCCTCCAGAGGGGGGTCGACATCGCCCCACAGTTCACACATTCTCTTCCCTCAGCAAAGTCATCAAAGAGGTCTGAAGAAGGACAACAAGAAAAAGATCAACCAAAACATACGGTGTGTCATTTGTGATAAGAACGCTTTAAATAACTTTTCGAGTTCAAACTGATTTTTGTTTCAGTCCACATTTAAATATTCACTTAAACTTGACAAAGGACATGTGACCTGATATAATAAGAAAAAAAATACAAAACAGATGATTGATGTTTCATTAATAAGGTTTTGACAGGAAGCTGGTAAAAAATAGTGGTAAATGAAATGTTCTGCAGCCCATCAAAGGCCTGTAAGCCCAAAAAGAGCACATACAGAGATGCATGGCTCCTTGCTAAGCAATCCATTTATTTTATATGCACTCGAATAAGTATTTCGATCCCATAATTGTAAAAACAAAACAAACTAAAATAGCTTCTTTTGCATAATCATAAATTAATAATTATGAACTTATTAAAATTTCCCCATCTATATGCAAATTATGCATTGTAAAATAATGTCTTAATGAGTTTGAGGCTCTATGAGGCACATACAGGCATGCTTTTTCATGTGTGGAGACATCCAATCACATCAGTCATTAATTAACTTGATTTACTGGTAAAAATGTGTCTCTTTCCCATTTAGTTTATCATCTTTATGTGGAGTACCAGCAAGATAAGAGCGAAAAGCTCAAGAGATGCTAACAGCTCATCTCCAAACAGATGCAAAACAAGAGCAAATACTGAGCTTCAGAAACATCATGATTGATCAAATTTTATTACATCATTACATCAAGTTATAGTAATCATTTCAATTAAAGACACAAGTAAAGAACCTCCAGCCAATCTGAAAATCATACTTTTAAAGTTAGTGGAGAAGAAGAACAGAGTGATGTAAACTCTCCGTTAAAGTGCTCTTAAATATGATCTTCTGGTAAATACAAATCCCTGGCCTGTGCTACATGTGCAACAATCCATAGCAAAGTCTATGCTCTACCAGTAGGAGGTGCTGCCTACAGTCCTACGGGCTCACACAACAGCTGCCTGGAATCCCTCCTTATCACGGCTCCACATGAGATAAAGAGTCAGCTGGAAATAGACGGAATGGAGCTCCATCATTTTCTGATAGAGACTCTTTGTCGGTCACATCTCTCACTCTCTCAGTCTCCGATAACAAGACAAATCAGGAATATAATCGTTTTTCAAAGAACCAATTAGTCGTTCGAGGGACACAGATTAATTTATGGCATGGAAGAGACATTTCTGCCTTTCTTTTAAATTGAGTGATACAAGAGGAATACTGTTACGCAATGTATCAGCAATGTGAAAGCATGAGAACTGCTCATGAAAAGTGAAAAACAATACAAAATCTTTCTTTTGAATTTGATCAGTGATCCTTCCTCAGGTGGCATAAATCTGGCCTCCACATGCTCTTCCCTGTGCAGGCCTCCCCCAAGGCCGAGAGCCAAACAGAGCACCACGGGGCCCGCTAACCTTGAGCCAGGCAGCAATTGTAGCCAACACATCACAGCAACACAAGACAATACACAAAACGAGTGCCTGTAGAGTATGTCTGTCTGATGGAGGGTTGTTTTTCCGTTGCATTGATGTCAGTGTGAGTCGTTATCAGGGCGCAGTTTACAAACACACACAGTGACGCTTTAAGAGGTCAAAGGTGAAACAGACTCATTAGACTGAGAAATAAGTGAAGAGTAACTGCTCAAGGGTTTTTAATAGACTGAGAGAGGTTATTAATTTTATATATATATATATATATATATATATATATATATATATATATATACATATATATATATATATATATATATATATATATATATATATATATATATATATATATATATATATATACTCGATTTTAGGGAGGAATTCTCTGCACAAATGTCACTAAATTAATTCCTTGTATTAAGACGTTATTTCAAAGAACATGAAAAACAAATCGCCTTTTAATACCTTGAAATAAAACATTTTTCTTGGCTTGTCCAGTGAATGTAGCTCATATTAAGTCTAATAAGACCATTTTACCAAAATTAAGACAAACACTTGCTTGGGTCTTAGTTTTTGTGGTGTAATGGTGTCCTGTTGCTCTATCAAACTACAAACCAGTTCATTAAACTCTTCAAATTAGCTCCATGATGAGTGAAATGTTCTTGCACATTACCATACATTATATAATCAATGAGCAAATACACAATCAAATATTTACAACTTTTATAGCTAAAGAGTAATTCAGGTCTATGAGCATCATTTGAATTATATTACAGTGATGATTTGGCTATGTTTGTATTGCATATCAGAATGGCTGTGTTGTTGTTTAGTGGTCCTGTTGTCTGTCATGTGCAGCTGATGGGAGTGAAGTCAGCCCTCATATTGGTAAAAATGCCTTCATCCAAGTAGGAAGAAGAGCAACAGATTTTCCGACTGTAGCGTTCCATTATATACCGTCAGGCAACTTGTTGTGTTCTTCTTTAGCCGACATGCTGGTAGTGATAAGAGTAGTGCTTTATATACTGTATAGGTAGTGGTTGATATTTTAAGCAGTCCTCTGTTCTTCATATCAGTCATTGCTCTCTGGATTACATCAAGTTAGCCTTTCAAGGGTAGCATGAGTCAGAGACAGGAATATAACAGTGTTTATCTTGAACTTGTCTTTGTTTTCTTATTATGATATATATTTTCTCTTGTAATTTTATGTTTCTTTACTTTTCCCAGCATTTTATGTTCTAAGATCTAAAAAATTGTTTTTGCATAATAATGGCAAACATGTTCGACAAATGGGGAGGTATTTTAACCAACAAAGAAATGAGTGGACTTTTTCTCTGGTTTCCCATGCTGGAGAAATGTATCTTGTGATCAGGGACTTTTAACAGTTCAGTTCAGCAGAAACTGACTAAAACACTGATGTCTACAGAAGCCCTTAGCCCCATGCGTACGTTCACTTTATTGTCCTGCGGTAAAGGACAGTCAACGTCTTTTGATTACAGCTTATTTTATTTCATTACAAAGATCACACAAGGAGGCGCTTTAATGACGACATACGTAGAGGTGTTTCTGATGTTGTGTTTGCACTGCTGCTTTATGGATAGATGGTGTTATATGATTTGTTCTGATTTAATCAAAGCTGGTTTTCCATTACAAAATTATTCATAACATCAGCTCAAGATAACAAAGCTATTTTTGTCATGATCGCAGGATCATTTTGTGGTGATTTATAAACAACACAATGAGCTGGTCACAAAAAGGCCAGACTTCGACGTGACATGCTGCCATACCACACACAAATGAGGTAAACTGAGCTCTTCTATGTTTGCTTTGTGCTTTTGCAACAGCAGGGAAATGAGTCACAATCATTTGACATTAAGTCAAGATCTTGACCTAACAACTGAAATGAACTTACTTCTAAATATATGAATGTAAGTCCTCTCAAGACTTCCATAGCCATCCAAAACAACAACAACAAAAAAAAGTAAAAAGTTGAATTGATTTTCAAATAGGTAAAAAATGAGATAATTTTCAGGTTTTTGTTCAACAATACATGACAAATTTAATCTGTTTCTTTATTTTATTGGCTTTTAAGCCTGCATCATGTCTACGGAGCTCATGTTGAATGATTTCTCCTTTAGGTTTCAGGAAGTTAATTTTACAGCATAGTTTCTCTTTTTTCTAGCACCAACAGAGACATAGACTGCCCAACCATAAGGTTGTTTGACTTGATCTGATCTCACGCTCAAGCATTGAAACAAGAAGAAAGAGAAGAATTGATTAAACGGGCTGTTCTGAGTGTCTCTGTGATCAGATGAGGAGGTCAGTGTCGATCAATACTGTTATCTCTTACACTCTGATCACCGCTGATCGTTTCTTTCTTCATCAAACACTTCAAGAAGATTTGTTGATCTATATTTTCCAGATATTTAAAGTAGATAAAGATTAAGCCAAATCACATTTGCTTTTGACATGTTTGCATTAATACAAAAAGACCTAATCAGCTGTTTATTTGATTTTTATTAAGTGATGTAATCATTCTCATCAAGTCCTTCAGATAACCTTATATGAAATATGGAGAAATATATTAAAGTAAGATGGGGAATTTTTTTTCCTAATAAATGCCCAGTAGTACAGAAAACATAGGAGAAACAAAGGTGGAGAAATGATAACATTAGCAGAATCAATGAGTAGGGATTCAGTCCAGAGTTCACTCAAAATGCTGTACTCAGGTAAATTCACCTCCTGCACAGAAAGCGGGAACAGCCACTGAGGTGAACTCCTCTTCATCTGTGGTTTTTGAAAGAAAGAGTTATCCCTGTCCTTAATAGTACCCTGTAGATGAGGATCAGTTCAGGATCTTTTTCCTCAAACACTCTTTAAAGCAAATAGGAGCCGACCTCAGCAAGAGGCCACAGTCAAACACACCTGAGAAATAATCCTGTCAGCTTCAGTTAAACATTGATTAATGCCACAACAACCTTTCAGTCTGGATTCATAAAGAATCCCAATCATAGTCAGTATTTGTTGATGTATTTTTTTCTTGAGGTTGTTAAACGACAAATTAAGATTATCAATCAGTTTATCCATCAATAAATGTACGTTCATTTTTGATTTACGAGAAAACTGTAATAGAAAAATATTTAAAAAGCCATTTATAATTTAAAAGAAACCTGTCATCATTTTGTTTGTCTTTCTTCCTCAAGATCAAGTAAATGAAGAGACGAAAATAACGCATGTCAGGATGTTTTCTACCGTGTACAGACACGTGGCAATAATAGAACTGTGTATAAAGTTCAATGTTTGAATATTACCGTAATCAATCGAATACAGCCTCTCCTTGAAGCAAATCAGTTGGCCAACTACATCAGTTTCACTCAGAGTGACTTTTAGGATAAAGTTTGTCAGAGGAATATATTCACATGACTGATCTGGAAGTAATTAAGAGAAAAGGAGTTTTGTTTCTCAATAAAGCAGATTTAAATTTGTTAAAGTGAAAATAGATTTTGAGGCCTTTTTATAACTCCAAAGTCATGGTCTTAAATTACTGTACTTTAATTTATTATGTAGCAAAACGGTGAAAAGAAATTTAGCGTCAAGCTTCGATTGCACAGGGACAGATTCTTATTTATTTATTTTTCTTAATTGGGATTGATAGGCAACACTATTATTTTTAAAAGAGTGTAATAAACGATTTTTAAATTCTAAATCAGGCGTTTGAGGTAGCCTTTATTAGATCTTTTTTAAACGCACTCCTCTGTGTGTTTAGTGTGCCCAGTAATTAATACAGCCCTATCTTGATTGGGTGTTTTAAATGTAATCTTTATTTACACAGGTAATCTCCGCGTATTTTTTTCTGCCGCAGATTACAAGGAGACATGGTTTATGAAACATTGGATAGCAGCAATGAATTAATTTTTTGAGTGAGGCAGCAGATATTTTGTAAGCTACCTCAGTTCTATTTTCAGGATAGTTTTTGGACATCAAAAAGTGGGCTTTAATTATATCCGATCATAGATCGTAAATAAATACAAATATTTAGCTCTTCATTCTGCTTTCTCACTTGGAAAAGTAGTGAGTTTTAATGGGATTAAAACGATATAAAAGGGAAAACGAACTGTTTTGTTAACTAATTAATTACTAATAGGACAAGATTGATACTCGTCTCACCAATGTTCGGGTGCCGTGTTGTGCCTGGGGGACCTCCTGTTTGCAGCCCGTGGAGGACCGGACTCTCAAAGGGGGACGCTGCCCATGTTCCCCCTACGTTTGGGCTCATGTAGGCCGGGTAAGGGCTGTGATAGGATCCGCTGAGGCCCCTGGTGCCGTAGTGCTCCCTCCCGTTGGCGGAAATGTTTAACGGACTAGTGTAAGAAGCCGCTGCTGTGTCTCGGGCCGAGGCCACCCCGGCGGACAGAGGCGGGCTGGTGGAGAAGCTGAAGCGAGGGGACACCGGAGAGGAGTGGTTGTATGAAGACACCGAGTCTGCACCCGGCTGCGCCCAAGCAGAATGACTTGAAACCGGGCTGCTCTGCTGCGACGCGCCGGGGGTCTGCAGGTAAGGCAGCGCCGGGATCATAGGGGTGACGACCCGGGTAGTGGGTACATACACCGGAGAGGTGCCCGTTGCGGCGTTATGCAGGAATCCGGCCTCATAAGAGGGGGGTCCGTGGTTGGTTGTCATTATACCCTGATACATATCCTCTCCTTGAAGTTGGACATCCGTGTTGATAAAAAAGGATGGATGCACTCAAGCAATGTAGAACTTTTTGAACAGCCAGCTAAAACCTCTACAGTCTAACGAACAATCCGCAAAGATCTGTCCCTGTTAAAGATCAGATGTGCAGTTAAAAGGTGAAGCTTCATCCAGAAAATGATAATAAACTGAAGGGAGAAACGAAAAAGAGGAGGAGGAGTGAGAGACTCTGATCAAGATCCAGCTGTTATCGTCTCTCTCTCTCTCTCTCTCTCTCTCTCTCTCTCTCTCTCTCTCTCTCTCTCTCTCTCTCTCTCTCTCTCTCTCTCTCTCTCTCGCCTTCTCTGTCTCTCTCTCTCGCCTTCTCCCTCCCTCACCCTGTCCGTCTTTCTCTCTACAAAAAGTAAGATATTTACTCATATATATATATATATATATATATATATATATATATATATATATATATATATATATATATATATATATATATATATATATACAAATGTGTCCACAAACAGCTGACACAAATATCTAGCTAAATATTTATTTTCATTCATATAGTGAAAGTATAAAGCCTGTATTAACCTGCTAAGTAATGTAAACGACAGTTTTTACTACAAGGGTTCGTATTCTGTAAGAAAGCATGAGATAAGTTTACGTTAACGTCATGAAAAATAAAAATCTTTAGGCAAGATAAATTAATTCAGTAAAATCACCAAAGCTGTTTAATCTTTTATTTCTGTCCACATAAATCACGGAAGTTTGCTGTCACTGAATATTTTTTAACAATATAATTTAGCTATGCATAAACGACAATTCAGATGAATATTGGCAGATTATTTTTACAATATATTCAAGGAGCATAAAATCATCCTATTAGCTACAAGATATTTTGAAGCTGGTTCAAGCTACAAAGGTCAGGCCTGATTGTTCTGGTTTACAAACTTGTAGCTGGCCGTGAGGCTATTAATAATTGATCGATTCGACACTCAGTCTTACTTAATTAATCGATTAAGCTCGACAGAAGACCTACAAACAGGCCTGCAATAAAAAAAAATGTTAATCAATTCAAGCAGATAACTATCTGTATGATGCAAGTTATTACTTTCTATCTCTAATTCACTTGCGCAGGTCTTGCATTTGCCCGTTCTATTTGACAAATGTGATGTATGGAGAGGATGCTGGACGCGCCGCCAGTCGGAAGTCTCCGCTTGTTGTTTTCCGCGCGAGGACAGATTAATACCCGTCAACACACCAGTGAATTTAAACACATGAGGCCTTTTCATTGTGCTGCCACTTCCCATAGACTGCTGCACATTGTGTGTGTGTGTGTGTGTGTGTGTGTGTGTGTGTGTGTGTGTGTGTGTGTGTGTGTGTGTGTGTGTGTGTGTGTGTGTGTGTGTGTGTGTGCTAGTCTATAGTCATTATTATTATTATTATTATTATTATTATTATTATTATTATTATTATTATTATTATTATTATTATTATTAGTAATAATAATAATAATAATAATAATAATAATAATAATAATAATAATAATAATAATAATAATGATGATGATGATTAGCATTCCATGATGACAGAAGTAAAGTGTCTGTGATGTGTTTGTCAGTAGAGGACTTATCTGTTTTGTTCCAACATCTCCTAGGCTACAAATCAACTGCTATGGAATATTAAATAATCCCTTAAATTAAAGTAAAAGACAGCAATTAAAACAACCTTAGTCATAATTAAAGTTTTAAAAAAAGTATTTTTCTATCTATCAGGAAATTGTAATGCTAATAGAAAATCTTTAAGATTTTTATAAAGACACTCACCCCTCCTTAATAATGGATCCACAACCAAAACATACATGTGTCTTATATCATGGACACATAAAATTTATTAGTTTGTCATTCACAAATTCGCTATTATTTTTTCCCTTTGTTTAAATCCAAACAATAACCCGACAATATTTTTCCTTTTGCAGTATGGGATAGTCACCCAGTGGGTGTATTAAATCTCAGTAAACAACACAATAATAATAACGTAGACTATATTTGAAAGGGTTTCAGACATAGCCTTTATCTTTTCATTTCAGGCACACATTTGCCTGCATTTGTCAAATCTTGACATACATAATCCATTAAATTACCTTACGTGACAGCATGTAAATCAATATATCAGACTTTGGACTGATTATTCAATTATGGGCAATAAAAGGCTCTGAATGACTTTTTAAAGCTTCTGTGAAGAGTTTTTAGCTGGTAATGAAACAGACTGAAATTAATATTGATTTCTCTTTAAGAGTTTATTTTTTAATACCATACAAATCAAGATTTTTATATTTGATGCTGTTACTCAAATATGGTTATTTTCATTGTCAGCTGACAATTATTTCCATCTGAAACCTACCCACTGATGGGGTAGACAGGGGCAGGCTGGGGGTTGAAATTCAGCCCGGGAGCTTGGGTTGGAGAATCCTTTTATCTGATAGCACAGAGGACATGAGTGGAACCATAAATTTAACACAAAAACTTTTACTGGAACTAAAAAAAGATCTAAACATTTGAGTGTGTTACACATTGAATTAATATATTAATCACAATAATGTATTTTTCCTGAGCTGATAAAAATGATTTTTACTATAAAAAGAGAGCAGCATGTATAGCCATAAATTGTAGCCTAGCTTTGATCTGGACACAAGCTTGCTCCTGAAATACATTTTCTTTTGCAATAAAGAAACGTGTTTTTCTAGTCAGACAGTAACAATTTTATATTGAACTGATAAGGCAGATAATTGATTAGTACTCATATAGTGTAACATTGCTGATGAAAGGCTAACTTTAAGTTCTGTGTGCCCTGAACACATGAGGAAACACAAACACGCTATAGGTATAAGATGATGGGGCAATACAGGCAGTGCAGTGAAAATTCTCAATTAGTAATAGACAAGTATTGATTTATATGTTTTGAATTTTAAAGTACAACTACAAGCTTTTGCAGGAGTGTTTTCGGAGCACTACAGCACTGTTTGGTTAAATTTTCGGTTATATGGTTAAAGCTGTTAATCCTGTATTATTTATGCATACAAATAAGCAAAAATTAATGCTATTTATTGGGATATGAGCTCATAAAATTCATACCCCCCTGCATAAGTCAGTGCCATGGTCAGGGCACCCCAGTCTCAAAAGTCTGGACACGCCCCTGCTTGTCAACTCCTACCTCAGCAAGTTACATCACGTTGCTTTGCTCATCAATGAATTGATTCATGCTGAATGGAGGGTGCAGCTCTCTCATGGAGTAGATGGAGTTACAGTGAAAGAAGGAATTCAGTGTTTCCCCTGGTAAACATCAAACAACTTCTCAAGCTCTCAACACTCTGTCTCCAGTTCAAAGTTAAGAGTTTTATTAAAAACTAGTATGTTTCACATGCCAATCACCACACACAACTGTGTACTTTGATCACAGCTCTTCTTCTCCAAAGGAATATTCATTCATTCATGAGCTTACAGATCACTCACAGCAAACATAAAACTGTTTGTTATATTGAAAAAGAAAAAAAAAACTACAACAATTCTTGCAGAGGTGGGGTTCATCTTTTATCAGGGTCATCTATTAAGGTCAATACAGTAGATCATTGACTCAGTCAGGATTCAGAGGGTAGGAGTTCTAAGAGTCTGTCTATCTATCTAGCCATCTATCTGTATGGTATCATATAGAATAACTTCTGAAAATGTAGAGTTTTATTGATTCGCTGTCCTTGTAGAAGTCAAATAGAGCCATATTGCCTCAATGGAAAGAGGGAACTGTCATCAATGTGTAACTGCTTGCTGATAACACAACCACCAATTGGTGGTTAATAATATCAAGGCGTGGGTCCCTGTTTGCCAGCGAGGGCAGAGAGTAGCAGCAAAGTCAGGGATGATTCATGCTTTATGGCTCCAATGAAGGCAGGGATAAAACCAAATACAGTAACAGAAGAAGTTGAGATTCTTGTGTTGTATGTTGTACACAGAGATTAACAGAACACTAAGCTCAATTATTCTATACAGTATACTTTCTTTTTTGTCTTTATGCAATTTCTTAACCCCTAACAGCGCAGTCTGATGTGGTGAACTGCATGTGTAAGGTGAATAGTTTACAAAAATAGAGAAAAATCTAACCGAGTTCATCCTCTTTGTGTTATTGTACAGAACAAAGTGTGTTTTGATTTGTGTGTTTTTGCATGCCAGGCTGTATCACTGACAGTGACAGAGGCCAGAGCCAGTGTGCGTGTGTGTGTGTGTGTGTGTGTGTGTGTGTGTGTGTGTGTGTGTGTGTGTGTGTGTGTGTGTCTGTGTGTGTGTGTGTGTGTGTGTGTGTGTGTGTGTGTGTGTGTGTGTGTGTTTGCCTGTGTTTATAACTATCATTCTGTGCAAATCTGTGTGTAAATGAGGAGGTGTTTGCCGGTATGTGGTGGACAGTAGCCGACAGTTGTGTGCACTGTGTGTGTGTGTGTGTGTGTGTGTGTGTGTGTGTGTGTGTGTGTGTGTGTGTGTGTTTGTGTGTGTGTGTGTGTGTGTGTGTGTGTGTGTGTGTGTGTGTGTCTGTGTGTGTGTGTGTGTTCTAAGCAGGCACCAGGAAAACTGTCCCCGTCTTGGCTGGGGCTGAGGCTCCAACATTTGGGGTCAGTGACTTACTTTGGCACTTTGGCCCTTCTTCCTTGCACATGCAAACGAACACATACACACACACACACACACACACACACACACACACACACACACACACACACACACACACACACACACACACACAGGCTAGTAGACTCCTGGCTCCAGGAAGAAGACTTCAAAAGCAGTGGCAGGAAAACCCAGGAAGCTCGACCATATGAGCCCATGGGGGCAAGGGAACACTTTAGTGTTCTTTATTCAAATAAAGTATACACAAAAAAATGAAACTTTTTCCCAAAAGAATCCTCTTACCTTGTGTGAATCCGTTCCTGCCAACTTCATCTGTTTCTATCTGATTAGATTGATCATTATCAATCCAGTCGTGACAGTAAGTGAAACAGTGCTAATCAATGCACACTTCAATTCAGCAAAGTAGTATGTTTACCAAGAGGCAACATCTGGTAGAGAAAAATGAAGCCTATGCAGAAGTGCTTAAAGTTGCTGTTCATTGAGAATCTAACCTAGAACAGCAAACCAGACCATCAGCAACTATTTAGTTATTGTAAAATTTAATGCCTGAAACTCCTGTGATGGGTAGGATTCATTCTGGATACTTCTTTTTTTCCTTTTACAACAGACAACATTTTCAGGACACAATACACATTTTGATGTAACGTGTAAGCAGAAATGTTTCTTGCACATATATGTGCAAAATGAGCAAAGGGAATGACTTTGTCCAAAGAGAGCACCAGAGAGATCTTAACTTGAGCGTCAACCAAACAGAAAGCCATTCTGAATAAGATTTAAAACCATTATCAATATAAACAGTGAGACCCTATAGACATAAACATCGGTAATAATATTTGAGGACCTTGATCAAAGCAGAACTTTAGGCTTTGTTTACACAACAACTTTTCACTTTAAAATACAAAAAACTGAATAGGCTGAAGTATGGATACCAGGCCTTTAGTTTGCGATATAACTGTAGAGTCTTTTGGTAGCCATTGTCTGATTACTTTTGGTAATCAGTGTGTTGCCCCCTGTTGGTCATTTGAAAGAATGCAGCTTTGAAGGCTTGTGGCCACTAACTTTGGACTGGGAGCACCCATTACCTCAAGTTTAGAGCGCATTATCTCCAAAATTTTATGTGATGAGGCAACAAAAGCTGTGCTTGTTGCACCTTAGTTATCACTGTAAGGTATCCTTAATATCTATTTATTTATTTATCAAAGTATTCAAAGGGACAGTGCATATTAATGAACATTTCTGCACAGCATCCATGTAAATGTAGTCATAAGGCTAATTTTCATCCATAGAGGTAGATCGTAAGCATAGACATGGGGAAAATGTTGTCAATTGGTCTTGTGTTTGTGTGTGTGTGTCTTTGCGTAACTATGTTTGAATAGGTGGATTTGTGTGTTGTATTAAGGTATCTGCATGTTATGCTTAAGGATTAACTGTGTTTGATCAGGTAAGGTCAGGGAGTCACACAGAGGAGACACAAGTCTGCTCTGCAAGACACCTGGGGGTTCAGCAACACACATCATCTCAGTCTCATTCTCACACTCACACCATTAATGAAGAGTGTGAGGTGGTTTTTAAAATAAATTACTAACATCTGAGTTGCAGGTTCTCATCTGTGACGGTCTGAATTGGACTCTTGGTTCACACTGTTTGAAGAGCAGCGCAAACATATCACACAACACTCAGTTAACTGTGATAAGAATTCAGTTATCAAAACCTCTTTTGCTCAGATGGATTTCGCTGTTTGGAAAGTTACTTCACAGAAATGAAAGTTTCTTTAATGCTTGTTTGCCAATATTTTATATTTACGTCCAAAATATGTTTCTTGACTGATGGGCGACAGTGAGGTGAGTGCTGCACAGGAGCTCTCATATGCAAAATCCTCCATTGACCAGTAAAATGTGATGGACAGCCTCATGGCGAGATGTCCCATGATATAGTGACTCTGTGTGTGTGTGCACGTTGGTATGTATGCACACTATAGCAAGTTGATTTTAGAAGTGAACACTCAGGGATCCTGGGACCTCTCCCTCTGATAAGCTGTGGCCAAAGTCCGCAATCCAGTGAAGGTCTAATACGCTGATGTAGGAGGCGAAGCCACTGTGATGTGGAGGACAGAGGGTTTGTTAGTCTGTGGAAGGGCAAGTCAGGGGTAAGACTCAGGTTAGGCAAAGGTGAGCGTGACATCATCAAAACAATGGATTCAGGTGTCTTTAAAGGGTTCATCCAGAGTTCATGCAGTAAGGGTTAAATAAGTATCAGAGCAGGTGTATTGGTGGACAGTGGTGTGGTTTGATGGAGAAAGAAAAAGAGCTGTTGTTTCTCAGATTACAAGATGTGTGAATGTTAGGAATATAAAAATGTTGGAATCATTCAAATGCTTTTGTAAAGCTCTGTACCTGAAGAAAAAAATTCACAGCAAGCACACACGCATCCATACATTTTATATATAAGAAAAACATTCCTTATGGTGCAAATGATGTCCAGTTATTTTCTCAAGATACCAATAATTTTTTTGATGGTTAAGCTGACCACAATATCATCAGATAACCATGAGTCATAAATCTCCAGTTACCTCAGTGGTGGGGACATAACAGCATAGCACATCATTGTCTGGGATGTCATAATGAGCAGCATATTTTTAGTCCAGATCACCGGAAAATCATATCAGTGTTGGTTTTTTTGCAGAGTCAAGTTAAGGTGTCCAGATTTATAAGGACAATTGAAATTATCTCCTTGTTAAGGGAAAACCAGTCAATCATGTTATGTTAACATGATAAATTAGCAGTAAAATAAGTTGCAAATCTCAAGAAAACAACCAAAGGACTAATTCTTAAAGGGGGGGCAGGGTAAAGGATATATGGTAGTATGTCTGCTATTTTGAGTCACAAGCTAATGTTAGCATTAAACAATTCTTAGCTTTCATTAGAGTTACCTAAACGTGTCTAGCTAACATTAGTGTTTTCCTGGAAAAAGCAGAATCTAAAATTTACCTTGTGGTGGTAATAATGAGATAGAAACTCATGAAAACAATGCATTAGCCCACTGGGAACATTAGAAAACTGCAAGCCAGTTACCTAGCAGTCAGCTAAAACTTGACACTGAAATTGCCAAGATGATATCTTTGAAAACATATTTGTTAGCATAATCAACAGGTTTGCTAATGCTGCTGTTAGGAGTTAGATAATGAAAGTTGTTTTGTACAACACAATCCAATTTTAATGCTAGCATTCGGCTAATTCATGGCCAACAGGAATAGTAAACAACTAGATGCTTATATTAGTGTTTGTTTCAATGTTGGACTGGGAATATAGTCCCATATCCTTTCCAATTTTTAATGTTAATTCATGAAATGATAAAATGAAAACTTAAGTTCAAACAACTTACAACCTCATATACATCACCCTGTCACAAAAACAACATTAAAGTTTCTCAGTCTCAGAGCAAAATGTTAGCTGTGTGAGTATGGTGAATGTCAAAAACTCTCTGCTGTCCGTCAAAGCATGCTCCTCCCTCTCTCATAACACTGTGAGAGAAAACAAAAACACAATGAGGAAGCAAGAGGAGAAAAGGTGCCTCAATCCAGGGACGGTGACAGTGCTCATGTCTGATAACAGCTGGAATACGTCTTTTTGGACAAAGCAAGGAGGGGCAGTGTAGGAGAAAGGTTTCACAAATATGGTTTAGTTAGAAAACGTAAAGAAATAGAGGGAATGTTGAAGAGGAGAGAGGAGATGCCACCAGACAGGAGGAGCAGTGGAAAACAAAAGAGGCTCCACACTCTGCTCTGTCTTATCTGTCTGTGGGTCTTATCCACCACTGGCTCTGTTAGTGTAACCCCATTCCCTCCCTGCCTGCCTGCCTGCCTGCCGCTCTCCTTCCACCTCATCCCTCCATCTCCAGTCCCCCTCCCCACCACCCTCCACTGCTTGCTGCGGATCCCCGTTATCTGTCCAAGGCTGACGTCAGGGGGGCCCGCTGGTGCTGGGGGGCCGGAGACGGAGGCTGATAGCGCGGCAGAAGCTGCCTCCACACAGGCTGTGGGAACCAGGGACCCAGCCCACTTCGACCCAGTGGCCCCGCACGTCCACCACGAAAAACACACACATGCACTGGAATGCGATTAATTCACGAAGATACAAAAAATGTTGTGAATTTAAGGAGGTGAACAACCTATGCAGACTGGCTACTTAAAAAACTAACATGAGTACATTAAAAACAGTATTTCTTACACTTAAAATAACTTAATTTCACTATTTGGGCCAAGAATTAAGACAAACTTTGCACATCTAGAATAAGCAGAGCACATGTGCATCTAAATGAATACAAAATAATCTGAATTAGTTCTCATATGTCACTTCTTTGATACATTTAAACTTTCTCTGACTCTTGAGTCCCTAAAATAAACACAAGAGCCTCAACTGTCAGATGTAAATTGTGCAGTAATGATCTGCTTCTTATCAGAATTCCCACTGCTGTGCATCTCAACCTATCAGCCACTTTTAAAACATAACTTTCGGAATTAAATGTGTCCCAAGGCAGCAACAGAGCTATCAGCTTCCCTGATTTCTGTCCCAAAGTTTAAGGAGAATCTAATGGAAGGAAAAAGTGTTTTTTTCAGTGTCACTCTATAGAAACCTTTTCCCCGAGCAGACTGCATTTCATCCTGATAAAACTGAATGTAACAGATTTTATCTGTAGAAAGAAATTCTCACTCAGGTAGAAGATAAAACTGAGGTGAAATCACTCAGACAGATCAGTCCATGTATCTCAAAAGAAGACAGAGTGGCTGCAGAGCAGGTGACAGATTATGATGTCAGAGTTTGTTTAAGCTGTGAGCTGTGAATTAAGCTGAGAGAAAAATCAAGAAATAAACTGTGTGAGAACAGGTTAAGGAGGCACTTACCCCCTCAGTGGAGGAATGGCTGTTGTCATGCCAGAAAAAAAATCTTGGAAAGGTGTGTGTGTGTGTGTGTGTGTGTGTGTGTGTGTGTGTGTGTGTGTGTGTGTGTGTGTGTGTGTGTGTGTGTGTGTGTGTGTGTGTGTGTGTGTGTGTGTGTGTGAGTGTTTTTCAGGTCAACAGGTGTAGGTTTGACCCAGGGGAGTGAGCAGAGTGTGGAAGGCTGCAAATGAAGTTGGCAAGTTTCACATCATTAGCTGCAGGTGCTGCACTCCCATCATGTGCAAATACACACACACACACACACACACACACACACACACACACACACACACAAACACACACTTAAACACAGATCTCATGTCATCCAAACCTTGTTAATTAACATCTCTCAGTGTCAGCTAATAAACCTCCTCCCACCTCCTCCAGGCTCTGCTGTTCAACTCTGCTTTGACTCATTTACAGTAACAGGAGTGTATTCAAGCATCAATCTGCCAGTAGTACACACATTTATTTCCACATCTTCCTACGTGTGTCTCAGATGTTTTCGGAGATGGATATGTCGGATGGGGAGTGGAGACACACTTATCAGTGTGTTGTCCTGGATAAGGCCGAGAAGATTTGTAACTGTTGCACACTGTGTGTGTATGCACGTCTCTCTCTCTTTTACTCTGACCTCCTCTTGGTCCAACGAGTAGGAGGAAGAAAAGAGTGGCCTTGACTGAGCGAGAGGAGGGGTGAGATGTGAACAAGGAATCGGTGAAAGAAGGAGGCCGTTGTTTCTGGGTTGCTTTTTTTTTCCATCTCCTCCACCTTTTGCTGTCATTTTCTCTCACTCTTTGTCAGACACACACTCCCTAAATTTCAGCAGTGGCTGTGGTGTCCTTGGGTGCAAATCGCTTTAAAATTTGTGGGAGATTTAGAAGAGAGGTGAGAGGCTGAGCAGGAGGGGAAGGTGAACTTCAGGTGCATTGTAAAAACGTTACATGCTTGGAAAAATAATGAGGTGCTTCTAACATGGGAATCCTTGCTACTAGTACAGATGTTGTAGCATGCAACAGCTTTGACTATTTTCACTCTTAGCAGTTCTGCTGACAAAAAAATCATTGAAAACAAAATAAGGAATCTTGATTAGAAAAAGATGCTAAAACAGTATGAAACTTGGTGACAATCCCTACTGACAACACACACACTAAGCATGCATGCTAAATATGATCGACTGACAGATCTCTGACCAATTCTAAATTAAAAAAAACACACTGGTAGAGTCCTTTAACAATAGTCAAGCTAAAACAGCTTCTGTAACCATAATGTATATGTATAAAAAGACCAATCCGCACTCCACAGACTATAGATGAAGAAAGAGAGATCTTCTCTGCTCTCTTGCTCCGACATGCTGTCTGTCTGGGTGCCCCCCTCTTTGCCCTGTGGGTGACATGATAAGCACGGGCCTCATTAGTCTTTTTAATTGGTCCAAAACAGTTGCAGTGAGCCAGTATGAGGCCTGGCCACATGCCAGGCTAAAGTAAACCAGCCCTGTAAGAAGTACTGCTCAGGCTGACCAACAGATCCCAGAGTAGGGGAAAGAGCCTGATAGGATACAGGAATTTCATTCTGCCTTGTTTCTTTTGTGTGTATGATCATTTTAGTCCAAAAAGAATATAAACTTGTGTCATTGTCCAATTTAAATAATTACACAAGGGCCCATTCTTTAAACACGTTTCCTCCCTTAGCTTGATATCTCTTTGGAACACTCTCATAACAAATTGTTAAAAATCTCCAATGCAGTTTAAAAAAAAAATGTTTTCATTCGTATCGATGTGTATAAAACAGATCATTTTAAAATATCACCTTTGACCTTTCATGGGATGTTTCCAAACAGATATTTGTTAATTTGTTGGAGTTTAACTCTGAGTTGGAATTTCAAATTAGACTTTTTATTTGCTTTTTTTTTGGAATTTGTTTATCTACTTTTTTGCTTATTTTTGATTTTCTGGCACTGTTTTTAGATAATAGTGTGTGCACAAGCATGCATGCTTGCCTGTGTGTGTGTGTGCACCCCGGCGTCTATAGCTTGCAGAGAATCCATCAAAGCTTATCATTATAAGTAAACATGACAGAGTGGACAAAATGTCTTGTGCGCCGCCAGACCTGCTATCTAACCGCAAGCCATATCTGTGATGATGGACTGATGTGGCGCTGGCTTGGACTTACCAGAGTCTGAGTGTGAGAGTGGGAGTGTATGTGTGTATGTATGAGCACAGACATACACACATACACGAGAACGCACACATCAAACGGCGTACACATGTAGACACTCAGACACAGTAAGAGCACACACTCAAGTTACCGGTACCTTTAACACAGCCCTTATATCTTCTGCCTCCCAAAGGAAAACAACGTTTACAGTACATGAAAAGTTCACTTATCGCACAATCATAAATGAGCAGGCACGGTCATAATTTATATAGGTATTTATAGCTGTTATTTATTAGCTAGTGTTTGCAGGCGTTCATCGTTTTACCTATGAGTGGAGGAGAAACTCCTCTGAAAGTGATGGTTACTGCACAGGACAAGCCTCTTTTTATGGCAGATGAGATCAGAGGAGAGTTAAGGAGTTGCTGAGGGAGATTTATTAGCAGTGTTCGCTAATAGTTCATTATCTGTGCTCGTTATCATGCTTTCCTGAAGTGTCAGAAAAGCAACCTGAGTATATGTGTGTGAGCTGTGTTGCGTCAAGTAAGCTGAACTAAGTCAGAATCTAACTTGGAAAATTAATAAACTCTCCAAAGCTATAAAGCTTTGTTGTGAGTTTTCTTGTAATGTGTGAGTGTATTGAAGTCAGTCTGTGTTCCTCTACTTGTTACAACACCACTGATAAGCAGAGTAAACAACAGTGCACTGTTTGCTCCCCTACCACAGTCATGTGATCAAAAACACTAATGGCAGAGGTTGATTCAGTGCTTATGTCCATCTTTTTTTTTTTCAGGTTTCCTACACTGACTGCTCAATCCTTGAAGTGCGGCTCCTACACTGTCTGGACATTCTGGACATTTAGCTTTAAGAATGAAACCCAGACTCTGATAACCTTTCCTCCCGCTGTGCAGTTCCTGGGTCAAAGGTCATGGCTGCAGTGCTTCAGCTGACTTAGCAGATTGACAGTGGGCGTAGTGGCACTGGACGGTATACAGTATGGAGCTAGTACAAGCCATGTCTCCATCACTTTCATTCCCTTTAGTCTGTTTGATTAATAGCGGGGTGGGAGACCTCGTGGTTAACCAGGAGGTGGTCTTTAAGTCCTTGTGAACCCCTAGACCACCAAGGAAGAGGTCATGTGTCTCCATCAAATCTTGACAATAACAACACGGAATGCATCCGACAGACTAAGTTTGTTCAAAAAAGTTTTTTATTAATCTATTTATTTTAATGTTGCACTCCTAGAAGCAGCAAAGTTTGGCAGCTCTTAATAATTGCTCTGTTTTTACTATGTATTTTCATGATTATCTTATTTTTTAACAGATATGTCTGTGGTGAGAAGAGTTTATTCGAGAAAGATACAATCCAGCAAATCTGGAGGATATCACCCAATTTCAGCTAAGATGAAGAGGTGTTTCCGTGGATGTCGTGGATGTGAAAAGGTAAAGGCGAGGAGATGGAGATATACAGTAAGCCCTTTCTTCTATCGGTCATCATGGAATCAGGGAATGTCAACTCTCTAACCCACAAAAGTGACGAGCTGGAGATATTGGTGAGGACCCAGAAAGTATACCCAATTGTTGAAGTTCCATGTGATGTCATCCATGAAACTGTTGCCAGGATACAGAATGGACATCTTGAGGCATTCATAATACTATCAAGAGACTTCAATCATGTTATCCTCTCCTCCCACCTGACTGGTTTTTCACGGTTTGTTAACTGTCCAACGAGAGAGAATAAAACACTTGATCTGATGTATGCCAGTGTCAGGGACTCCCACAGAGCTGCTGCATTGTCACCACTGTACAGGACGGATCGCGGCCTGGTTTTGTTTGCAGACCCTGTGTACTGAGGCAGCCTGCAACTACCCTCACAGTCAGGAGATGGACACCTGAGGCTTGTAAGGTTCGGTTCTGCTTTAAATGCACAGATTGGAGTACTCTGCTAGAAACAGATGAGAACAGTATGGACATATTTTTTTTTTTGTTTGATTCATGTGATTTTTTTTTATGATTTCGTCTGCTAGACACCTAATTTTCCCTTTGGGGATTTATAAAGTACATTCTATTCCATTGTACTCTATTCTATCCATCCATATGCATTAATCTTCTGTTGGCTGTGTCACCGGGGACATATTGGACTTTGGTGCCTCACCAACTTCCACAGTGTAAACTGCAGGAGCTAAAATCAAACCTCCAGTCTTCTCAGTGAGTGACAATTACTCCAACATTGAGTCCCATGTGTAAGGTGAATATTAAGTTTCAGACAGTTAACTTAGGGTAATAAAATCCTAAAGCAACAGCTACAGGTAGCCTGGCTCTATGTTTTGTGTTTCAGTTTCGCAAGCTGCTTCTCTTGTGATAACATGCTGATAAATACCCTTCAATATAACCTGCAATTGTTAGCCTAAGCTGTTTAAAAAAAGATGATTATAGATTATAATTTATACTTCTAAAACTTTACAGTAGAAAATAAAATGCTAGTAGGCTTAATTTTTTAAGTTGAATCTCAGGAAACATCTTTGTAATAATAATAATAATAATAATAATAAATTTATTTTATATAGCGCTTTTCGAGAACTCAAAGACACTTTACAGTTGTTAAAATCAATACAAACAATAAACAGGTTAAACAAAACTAAGACTTACAACAAAACTAAGACTTACTTGTAAGCATTTTTCATGCATTCTACGCTTACCAGCTAGCTAACTATTAGCTTGTTTAATTTTAATAATCTACAATTTTTAATTTGGTTTAATTTAATTTAACTACCCAGTTCACATCATTAGTGACCATTTTTTAAATTCTTCATTACAGAGCAACTATGTCCCATCCAAGTCCTTATTTAGCATGAGGTAGCTAATGCTAACTTTGACAATGCTGTGACATCTGGCAGTTAGCCCACTCAGTGCATAGACAAGATATACCTTATTAATGCAATACCAGCAAGTCTTTTACCCAGAAATATGCTATATTAGAAGAGAAAAACTATTGATCATACTTTCATATCATACTTTGCTATAGGCCTACACAGTTTTTGTTTTTTTCTGCATTCCCAAACATACGTGAACAGGGGGTTTAATAAATACAGATGATCTCTGTCATGATCTGTGCTAAATAAGCCATTTAGTTCAATCATCTTATCTCGTCATAAAATGAGTTGTTCTATCAAAATGTAAAAATTACATTCTTAATTAATGAATTGTGAAGGAAGAAAACGTAGTGTACACTCTCTTCTTGAGTCATCCTCATTCTGTTATATGTTAATTATTTTGATGTTCTGTATTTGATACAATTAATTATAATGAAACCCTTTAGATTTGGCAGCCTGGGTTCAAGTCCAGCCTGATGCAACCTTCTCATATGTCCCTCCACACTCTCATCCTGTTTCTTACTCTATCCACTATCCTGTCCTTTCTGGTTAAAAGCATAAAAGCCTGACTAACATGAATACACACATATATATAATTAAAGCCTGTAAATCTGATAACAATACTGGCAGTTGAGGTTTGTAAGTGAGCCTGTCTATGCTGATTTATTGTTATAACAACTTACACTGAAGTATTTCATGTGTTAATTGGTTTATTGCCCAACTATCAGTCAGGGTTTAACATCTTTACATAAACATACCGATAATACCACGGGACTGTAGAATATAGCTGCACTTCTTTTCCACAGGTTTGCTTCATTATAATGAATTATGACTCCAACACCTCCTATCAGTTATCATTTGTGTGACATATCCTTTGTCAGTGTTTAGGTTTTGAAGCTTCTTTCTGCCACGATGTACTTGAAGTTATCAGTGGTTGTAGTCTAAGCTTGGAGTGTGACGTCCGAGTAAAATGATTTTAAATCTACTCCAAGGCCTTTGCTGGGTCAGACCTTTGTGACTGTGAGATTTTATCTTTATTTTCACTCCCTAAGGAAAAAAAAAACACACAGAGACCTGAATAAAATGGGAGAGGGATTTAGCTGCTGTTATTCCTAATCTGATTGTGTTAATGCTCTATTTAGAAACCAGTCACAACTGAAATGTGAAAATCAAACAAAAGCTGTGTGCCTTGTTTTACACATAATTATCCATACACGGTGACCTGTTCCTCCTCTTATTTTTTGTAACAAAAATTCCTTGTTGTGTGTGTTTGTGCTTTTGTTTAAATAAACAAAATACTTTTGTCTAGCTTACTGACACAAAAAACAGGCACTACAATGCCAACAGATGTTTGTGTGCTAATGTCAGACAGTGCCATAAAAGTTCTAATATCAGGCCCAAAATAAAATCTATTTAATGTATGCTGTACGTTATAGGGAGGCAATATGTTTAGTGGAGTTAGGCTGTTATTATAGCCCTGTCTGAGAGTCACATCTTGAAAACATTACTCAGTACAGAGCCAAAAGTTTACGGTAGCTTCTCCTTTGGTGCTTTCAGTTCTGCTAAGCTGCTTTGCCGTCTGCCTGTATGTGATTTCCTTTTCTATCTTTATGTTTCGAAAAACTTTTTTTTTTTTAATTCCAGTAAGAAAATGCAGAAAATCAAGTGTGAATTTATACCACGCTTTAAATATATAATAAATGAGGATCAGTAAAAAAGTTCATAGACAGTTTAAAGATGGGTTGAGGCAGTCCCATTTCTTGGTCACATGAATGTTTTGAAGGTACTGAATGGATTGGATGATACCCAGATCCATGCCAGCACAAACCCTGCTTCCAACCAAACAGCCCCCCACAATCCTTTGCTCCAAGCAGGGTAGAGAGGGGAGGAGGAGGGGTTGAAAAGAGTCTGAACAGGACGGAGGAGGGACACACCGGCGCCATTGCGATCCCTAAGACAACTTATCTCCTCTCTCACAATGATAGCGCCTGTCAAAATAGCTGCCAAGATACATAGCCGGCCAGGAACTGGTTAAATCCTGTCTTGTCCAATCAGAAGGCCTACAGCCAGGATCTCTATGTTTCCTCACCAAAGAGGGCTCAATGGGACAAGAGCTCCACAAACATACATTATCTCTGCTTCTCGGCTCTCTTTCTCAAACAGGTTCAGTTCATCTGTTTGGAGGAGTTCTACAAGATTGCATCACCTTTACATCCAAATCATACTCAGTTTAATTCAGAAAATGTTTTGCAAGGTATATTTTAACTTTAACTGATATTTTCAAACTTAAGAACTTATACTGGACCTGTTGGACCCATATTTGAATACCCTCTACCCTGGTCTTCTCAGGGTAAATGCTCAAGTGAGAAACATGACTCTTTACCATCCTACTTGGGCTTTTTTAAAGTCAATAATCCTTTTTATACAATAAAGCTAATTTAAGTTGCATGTTTGTTTGCTGCTTGTAATGCAATATTATTTTTTAGTAAAACGTGTTGTACACATGGTCTTTACTCATACCTAATAAAATCTGACCTCTTGTTCATTTTCCAGACCCTTGTTTCTCATGCCATTTGTTGATAGCTGTCGCCACCTAGTGATGCAGGTGAACTACAGCGCCACAGATTCTGAAGTCAAGTGCACCATGTATTTCACAATTGTCAAGTATTTTAAGAAGTAATTATAACAATAGGGAGGGGAAGAGATTAGAGCTGACAGATAGGCAACATCCAGGTGAAAACAAAACAAACAAAAAAAAAAACAAGAAAAACAAACATTTTTTTTTTATTTCCAAGAGCAAATGAGCTCTAATCAAAAGGACCCTGAAAAGTCCTAAATCTGTTTTTGGAATAAATGTAAAAATATACCTTAAATCCCTTATAATAATAAAAAGACCAAAAAAAGAGAAAGAATTCCTAACCTGAAATATGATCTTTAGTAACTGAAATGCCAAGCTGTACCCATGGTTTGTCTATAATCATACATTTTACAAGATGTAAGGCCAAGAGCTCAAAATTTGATTTTTAGCAGTCATTTCTGAAAATATTTGTCGGTCAAAGTGTCACTTTTCAGTATTTTGCAAGTTCCATACCGAAACTAGCGCAGGCGCAGTGGTTTTTAACGAACTGTTGGGCCAGGTTATTTGACTGGTTATCACGAGCAAGAAAAGCTTAAATTCACCGAAAAGGTAGTTCCCTGACCGGGAATCGAACCCGGGCCGCGGCGGTGAGAGCGCCGAATCCTAACCACTAGACCACCAGGGAGACATAGAGGCGCAAAAACTTGTTTTGATATTACATTAGAATTAAATATTATTGTATTGTTATCTGCACAGTATGGTGGGATATCGAACAGCTTAATATTTAGGAAAGCTGACAGCCATATTAAGTTTGTGTTCACACAAACAGGTGATTGGCGGTGTTTAAAGTAACTGCAAACAGAGGGTGAGCTTGTGTGTGTTTATACGGTGAAAATGACACCAGGGGGCGTACTGAATGGAAGCTTCATTTTGATTTTCACATTAGCTGCTTGAAGATGCACGGAAGGTATGTGGGCAATTTTAGTTACCTGTTTTTTTATATTCAGTGTAGCGTTGTAGTGCGTAAATACACACCAGAGTGTGGTGTAAAAACATCAGGATACATTGCATGAATTGGCACAGGTGCTTTTAAAACAACGTGCTCTCGTCTGGACCAAATGATAGTGTTAACATCTCCACCAGGTTGCCATTGTCCTGTAAACAAAGTGGCTAGCTAGCGCGGTTAGCATCTGCTGTTGAGCCAAGTGAGAGAATGGACCTTGCTCGCTGTGGCGTGTTTGCTCAGTGACAGATTTACATAACCACGAGTGGATTTCTGTATATTTTGCTGTTGTTGTTGTCAGTGCTGCACCCCAAAAAGAGCTTCGGTTTCATAGAGGAATTCACGCTGAACAAGCTGCAACAGACTGAAGAATGTAGCTAGGTGGGGTAAAGATGCTTTAAGTAAATTAGCCTCTCTGATATGTTTAACCTTTGCCTGTTATACAACACATTCAGACAAGTACGTCTAGGTAGCAGGTTTTTATTCTTAATGATGTGAAACGGAAAAAAAAATGTTAATTCAGGTTCCGCATAATCATGTTATATCCAGCAGTTAGTGCAGCCATGGTGGTCTGAATGTTTACAGGAGTTGGATTTCCAAACTAATGCTGCTTACAAAAGACATTCCGTTGTGATGAAGCATAATTATGTTATATAAAAGACATGTTTACAGTAGATACGCTGCTTTTTTCCATCCACTTAGGGAGAGTGCTGCATTTTCCATCATGTTGGTCAGCCATTGTGAGCTGAGTGGCCTGACATGCTTGTAGGATGCTTTCATCGCCATCCACTTAGGCTCCTACATCAGCTATGGGGATTTTAGATTGAAGTGTGTGTTTGTTGTTGAGTGAGGAGGAAGCCTGCTAATCCATCCTCGCTTTTTGATTTCCTCTGCAGGACAAGTGAAAGGTGTGAGAGCACAGTGTGAGAGGAGGTCTTCCCCCAAAGAAGTGTCTGCTGGATTGGACACACTGTGTGGGTGGGTGTGTGAAAAGGGTGGACGTTTGTATGGATGCACTTGACTGCATGCAGAATTAGCAGCCAGGCCTGATGGACAAGAGAGACAGAAAGCCAGGATATTTTGCAAGGTAAGAGACAGTGGTTAATTTTATTTGTATCCAATTGTTTGCATTGAATTTAGTAGTATTTGTCATGCAATTTAATGGATAATGAGCTATTTATAAAATCGTCTGAGTGTGTGACAACAAGAGACATTTTCTCTTTGGAGAAAATGAAGCTCACTTAAAACAGCAATGAAACAAGAGAACCTTTAAAAAACAGAAGACAGGTTCCTTTTCGTGTATGTCATATGAAGTACAGAGTGTGCAAAGTGCATGGGGAAAAACAGCTATGATAGTTTTCCAAAGTAAACATACTAAAGAAACAACATATATACAAAGAATTAGCATACTTCCAAAGAACATACTTAAAGCTGTTTTACAGTCAGAAACTATATTTGATGTTTGCTCACTAGTTCTGCATGTTGTTGTAGTAGTTGTGTATGTTAGGAGTCGTGTCGTTGTCTAGTTTTTTGTTACATTACTGTCACAAAGCGATCATAATGTCAAGTTTCCACTCAAATGATTTCTGTAACATGATAGAGGATCAATTTGGTAAGCTAGACATAGTGCTACAGAGCTTATTAATGTATACCGTTCATGAAATTTACTGTAATAATGTATTTCCATTGGAAAAAGGTTGTATTAATCAGTCTGTTTCCAGCAAATCCGTATCATAACTTGAAGTGTGAAGTCCAAATATTACTCTGCTTAGAGCACTTATTGTAAGCGGTGGCACTGTGGCTTTTCCATTGCGCCAAACGGTCATTTATAGCTCGACACGCCGTCGTCAAGGTGTACTAAGTTATTATTTATTCCTGCATGGATCAGCACCTTTAAGTCACCCATGTCTAAGCTGCACCCAGTTTAACTGCCTCACCTAATCCCCCCTCATGTGTCAGAGTTCCTGCAATAATTGACCCTCAGGAAATCACGTCGATTTTTAAAATTGGATTTCTGCAGCGTTGTGAAACATGATAACAGGAAACGTGTAGAGAGAAGTTTGTCACAGCTACGGTTCATTTACTGAGGAGTTTTTTTTTCCCTGATACCTGCTGCACCAGTGAGACATGTCATACGAATAATCAAATATGATGAAGCCATGTGGAGCTGTTTGATATGTCTTGAGAGTGTCTAAAATGCACTGATGGAGAATATGTTTTCTTCCTTATTTTTCCCCAACACCAGACTTGTGTTACAAAAAACATAATGCATTAGCATGAACAATGTAGAAAATAGCATGTTTGCAGTGTGTAAAGCATTAACATACTTGCATATTATGAAACAACATCATATGGCATTCTAAATCTCCAAAAAATAAGATGTCAAACATTGCTTTGAGATGCATGTCATGGCGTAATGCAGTGCAGCCTAATGGGCTTTGTTGTTTCTTATTCTGTCTCAGGTTACTTTTTCAGGCTCTCCTGGCAGCCTGTTACAAACTAGTAATTTGTCTTGTTTCAATAATTGAATTGGCCAATGTTGGAAATGTCACATTACGGGGAAAAGTTATTACCTTGGCAGTACATTAAATGTTAATAAGATTCAAGCTATGGCTCTCAGTCGAGGTAGAGAGCTGAAAGAAAAGAGAAAACCAGAAAAGAGATGACAAATCATACAGACCTCTATAACTGCAGAGACAAATAGCCATATAGAGTCCAGGAAGGAAAACAGACCTTATTTTCCGACACAGCTAACATGTAGCCTTCTTGCTGCATGCACCATATGCTGCACACTTCCTGACAAATAGAGCAAAGGCCAATGTGGAGCATGCACTAATGCAGCACTGTGACAAAAACACAAAATAATCCTTAATAGAGATTATTATGTTGTATTCTGGTTCAACTGTGAAACCAGTAAATGCAACTAGAACCTTCCAGTGCTCAAAAACAAGAAAACAAACCTTCTCAAAGAGGCCTTTCAGACACAAATACTACATATAAATCCACAAAGCTCTGTTTGACTTGTAAATTATTTTCAGTTCTAGGTCAGAGTTTGGATGTTGATCGGATAGGAGATTTGTGACACAGTCTGATTTACTTTGAGGATTTTTGCACAAGAAAAAGAAGATCCATAAGAGGAGATGGATTGTTGCTGTTATCAGGTGTCAGTTTGATCAAGAAAAGGTTTTGCAACACTGGGAATGGAGTTGAAAAGATTTCTATTGATGTTCACTAACTTGAACATTATTTTAGTGTTCAATAATTATTCCTTGTAGGAGATTTTGCCATTTTCTTTTGTATATATGAATTCATTTGGAAGGTTGCGTAAGTACTTCAGTTTTTCTCTCCAAACTCCATTCTCTATCCTCCAACAATGGCTCACCAGACTCTGTTGTGAACTTTGTAAAAGCCAAACTTTGCCAAGTCTGTTAAGCAGAAACATATGTTAGCATGCAAAGCACTGCTTTCTGGATACACAGGTTATGAACTGAAGGTTAGACAGAGAAGAATAGCTGGGATGGTTAGAGGGCTCGAGACTGAAACAAACAGAGCTGTTGAAAATTCCTGAGTTCACTTCCAGATGTGTGCGGCATCACTTTAAGAGGGCAGGGCCTGAACTCTGTCTGTCTGCAGCTTTATCGACCCGCTCTTACCCTTCCATTAAGGCACTTGAACACTCCAAACGCTTCTCTTTTTACTTTTCCTTTCTTCTTACTCAGCCTAAGGCTGAGCTAGCTGACTCTCCCTCGATCACTCAAAGCTCATGATAAATCAATTTGCTCTTATCTTTTCTTAACACTCATGCCCACACTTTAGGTTTCAGTGGGGCTCATGGAGCGAGCATTATCCTTAAGTGCACTACTAACCCGTGGTTCCGCTGCACTGCAGTGTTCCCCCTTAAAGAACCCCAATAGGGCCTGGAAACGCTGTTACATCACTCCCTCTCTTATTAATGATTAAAGAGGGGGGAGAGGACGGTGTGAGAGAAAAGCATCGCTGACACAGCAGTAAAGACATGAAGAAGTTTAGACTCATTGTTCTAACTTTACAGCAGCTGGACGCAAGGCCTGAGTTTAATACAGAAGTTTTGACTCATTAAAAAACTTGATAAAATCTCTTGTAGCCTTCTTGAAAAGAGATCAAGATGGAGTTGATGGGGCTGTTTAGGATCTCCTGCTGTCTGCTTTAAAGCCACTATTAGGAGTTTTAACTAATAAAAACAGGCTGGATGTAACCAGGGCTCCAGACTGCGGCTAACATTTTTCCAGGTCACACTGGTGCACCTGATGCTGCCTGGGTGAAAACATAGATTTCTTTCGCAAGCGTATTTTCTCCCTGTGTTCTCCTGTGACCAAACTCACAGTCATGGTGGGATCATATTGTGGTCTACATGAAGGCATGTTGTTTCTGTCTCTATATGGTAACAGGTTTTCAGCTCCCTGCATTCATTATGTCCGTTTGTTGCTGTAGTCAAGCTAAATACGATTTGGTTATGAAACGTTTGTTTTATTTTGATAGTCACTGGGTGTTTTTAGTAGTTTCTGTGAATGACTTCCTGTCCTACTCAATCTGCCCTACGGTTGATTGGCACATGACAGCTCTGGCATCAACATGGGAGAGATGAAGACCCGACAGCTGTCGGGTGACGATTTCCCACAAGGAAAAAAATCCACTTGTTTAGGGCGCTGGTGGCTGTACACGACTAGTTGACTTGTGGTTACGGCGACGATTAGTGGTTGAAGTAGTCGATTAATCGGTGAACCCCCTAGTATGAATGGATATCAAGTGGTGGGCTGTAGGACTTTTTCGCCTTCAAGCCCTTTTTTCACACATTTATTCATTTGAGTAATCCAACGAGGGATATTACAAGTGTGTAGCTTGTGTTCAGTATGGAGGCCCAACACAATGCAACGTCCAGTGCTTTGAAAAAGTCTAAATTTTCTTTCTTTTTTTATTATTTTTTGGGCTTTTTATGCCTTTAATGGGAAAAGATAGGAAAGTGGATATAGTAGGAAACGGGCTAAGAGTAGGGAGTGACATGCAGGAAAGTCACCACAGGCCTAAAACCCGGGCTGCCCGCTCAAAGGCTTTGTAGCCATATGGAGCGCGACCTAAACTGCCAAATTTGGATGCATCTAAATTTTCTGCTGGTGCATTGCAAAAAAAAAAAAAAAGAAAGAGGCGCCCTGGTAATAATGAAACCTCTTTAACGAATAATCCAACTGACTGATAAGTGGAGAAGCATGATGAGATGTGTGGGGAAAAGCATGTACAATTTGAGGGTAAGCACAGAGACAGGCCGTCCACAGGGGGCGCTAAAATCAACACAAACTGGAAGTTCCCCATAGAAGCTCCAGGTGGGTTAGTTGGTGATGTTGTTTCTTGTTTAATCCTTTTTTCCTCTCTACTCTCCCACCAGGCTGAAAAGGCGGAGACAGCTCAAGCAGAACCAATCAGAGAAGAATGTGAACGAGCAGAGCCCTGTGATCATATCTTGTCCAGACAGCCCAAATGACAGCGACCCCAACAGGAGGACGGACCTACACAGAATAACAGCAAAACCTCCTGCTGGCTCAGGTAAGACCTCCATGAAGCCCTCACTGGTTCACTGTCAACCTTGCTATTGGGCACTAGGATTTTATTGATACCAATACCCTTATCAATTCTGCTCATCGTTTCTCGAGCAAAGAGCCCCCTGACTGTCAAGCATTTAAGACCATTTTGACCAATCTTTCAAGATCCACAGAATATTGTGTTCTATGACTTTGTAAACACAGAAACTACCAAAAGAAAGAGTAGACCCTCTTCTTTCATCAGGAAAAAAGGCTTGTGACTACCTTTTTCCGTTCTTTAGTAATTGTCAGTTAAACATAGGCTGGTTTCACCAAAAGCACCTGTTTTTGACCTAAAAAAAGGGAGAAAATAAGCTTTGATTAGTTTGTAGTGCTCGTCTCCAAAGCTCCATCCTTTGAACCTCTACATGAGTTCCATCATCTTTTCTCACAATCGCGACATACTCTGCTCAACTGTGAGCTGCTTGAACTTGTTCGACTTTCACCGTTTCATCGTTTTTCTCTCTCTCTTTGTCCAAAGAGAGCACCACTGCCACCTACTGAGGTCAATACACGAGTTTACAAGCCTGATGTTGATGGATAAGCTCCGCCAGCCCCATTGAAAAACATAATTGACGTCAATGACGATCAACGGTTGTAATTGAATCGACGTCCATAGACTTTAATGGCAGCCTATGAGTTAATGTTTTACTGCTTGTTGGCAATAAACTCTGGTTACAGAGTTGTGTTTTCACTGTAGCGACTGCTGTGATAAGTTCTACTGTACAACTGAAAACAAGCAAACACGACACTGCATTGGCAGTGTTTTTATTCAGAAGGGAGATAAAGTTGTATGGAGGGTGTGTTCCAGTTACTTAACCAGAGCAATGTTTGACCAGCACGTGGACGTTGATCTGCAAGAGGACTGAGGGCTGTTGGTTTCCATGTTAACAGATGACGATTTATTTCTAATCACTAATTTTTCTGAGTATTTGTGTTCTAATTGGGTTTTTAATCCCATTAAAAGGGGATAAAGCTATGATATGATTTGGCTCTGTTTGCATGGTACAAGCACTCCCTCTACCGCAGCTCCACTGGGGACTTTGTTGTCACTTTTATACAACAACAGGAGGTGGAAACACATTGCCAATCTTTGCTTACAACATATCTTTGTCTACAAACAGAACTTGCACGTTATACTCTTTTTTTTCCCACGTATCTCTGCTGGAAGTGCAACTTAAGGGTCCTTTGTAATAGGAACAACCTCAGCAGTTTTACAGGAAGTTGCGTAACCTTCATCCTGACTTATTGTACAGTTATTGGTGACATTTAAGCGGGTGTACTTACAGAGTTCGAGGACACTAAGAGTTCATTGTGATGCTTTTTTATGTGAATTATTTAAGCGGAATAAATGATGTTTAATTGTGATTCTTAAAAACTGCAACCACATTTTAGGTGATGATGTTCAAAGAAACTATTCTGATCAGTCATCCTCAGTGTAAGTGTGATTTTATTATGCTCCTATTTGCTTCCTAAAACGTGTTATCCTTCCTGAAATTATGACCACATCTTGGAGTGATTTTTTTTTCTGTCTTTTGTGCCCGGATTTGATATTCATATGAAGAGTGATGACCGACTTTTCTCATGTGTGCAGTGAATCAGCCAGCTGTTTCAACACTGCAGCCCTTCATGTGATGTATGATGTTCTGCAGCTTAATAAAGCCATAGCCTGTTTGTAGTTGGTCATCGTATGTCGCCAGCCTCTGCTCGGTATAAATCCAGTGTTGTAAAAAGTGACAGCGGTGTTTTTTTTTTATGCTGCCGGAGTCTGCTGGTCTAATGCTTAGTCATGCCCTCTGTTTTAACGGAGGAGTCCAGCGTAATACGCAGCTGGGGAGTGGTAGCTCTAATGGCTCCTGTGTTCTTGGCAAGAATAAAGTGCTGACTGTGGACCTTGTGCACGACAAGGGTCAGATTGTTTGTGCGTCTTATGATGACTGCTTCAGCTTGTGTAGAACAGTGTTTAAGGCCGGGTAATGACAGGGAGTAAAAAAGCTCTGGTCCTGACTCGAAAGAGAATTACACGCAGGGGCCTTCTTTTCATTTCTATTACAAATATGTCTTTAAGCTTGAGATAAGCAGCATGAATCTGTTTTTCCTTCTCTTGAGACTCACTGTGAGATTTAATTTTCCAAAATCCTCTAATTTCTTCTAGATGATGGCTTTAAAAGTAACAACCAGGCAAAGAGGGAGAAGAGTAGGCCACCAGGGACGGTGGAGTTCATTGTAAGTATTGTAGCCCTTCTGACAAATCAGCAGAAGTTTGCATCTTGTTGTATTTTACATGACTTTAGAGAAACTTTCACACACTAACAGGTCGGACCTGACGATACCCTCAACAGCATTGCTCTCAAGTTCAACATCACGCCAAACAAACTGGTCCAGCTCAACAAGCTCTTCTCCCGCAGTGTTTACACGGGTCAGGTGAGCACTGCGACACAAACACAAACATCTGCTCTAGTTTTCGTCTGACTTACTCATCACTTCTGGTTTAATCTTTCTTAAAAACAGAAACTGTTTGTTCCTGACGCCAGCCAGTCAGAAACTGACCTGAAGTCTGAGAGTTCAGCTGATACTTCTCTCACGAATGGTTTGTCAGAGAAAGCGTCACATGTAAGTACGAAAGGGTCCACCTAAAAAATCCAGGAAAAATGTCTTATTCCAATATCTTTAAAATGAAATCTAAATTACTTGTATGAATAAAAAATCTGAAGATAAGATAAGAAAAAATAGTCTGGAAATAAGAATAATGCCACAATACAAGAAACTTGACAAAGTTTTTTTTTTACTCTGTTTGCAGATTTTTTGCTTTTTTCAGGCAGTTCAGGTGTCGTTTGTGTCCTTTGTGTTTTTGTTATCTCAAAATAAGATGTTTTCATGGACTTTTCAGCTCATATTAAGTCTAATGAGACCATTTTTATAAAAAAATGAGACTTGCTTTGATTCAGTTTTTACTGTGTATGCAGAGGCTATAGTCCTCGTCAAAGCATTTTCTGGTTCGACTCCACGTCCTAACCATTTACTAACCACAAACTTCCCAAAAACACCCTAAATAACATGAATCCACCGACTAGCTTAGTGAAATGTTATTTATGGTCTTTTTATGTTTTAGCCGTTAGGCAACAATGTTTAAGTAAAACTTTGGCTCAGATGCTCCAAAACTTTTTTATTCTTATATTCAAAATTTAGATTGTGCTTCCACTGTCTTGATGGATTTCAAATAAACTTCACTGCAGGAGTGTTAGTATATTTTCATGTAATAGAATCACTTCTGACCTAAGCTAAATGGGGATTAAAGCGTTATATTTTCGATATTCAAGCTTTCCAAACACAGGCACACCACTGAATTCTCCTTTGTTTTTGTTTTTGTTCTTTTTTTCAGGATGGCATCTCAAATGGCACATCAGCAATCCGACGTGAGCTCTCCCCCAACTCGGAGGACGAGAGCCCGGCAACGGTTAAATTTATCAAGATGAGCTGCAAATATTTTACCGACGGCATGGTAAGACGCCTGGTAGTAGAAATATGAGTTTTAACTAGCTGTCAAAGTCTTTGCATTACAGGGAAACATATTATTATTTTTGGTATTTTGTTTGATAGAAAAGGAAATTTTTGCTTTCTTTTTTAACCATTGCTCTGTCATTTTAAATTCTTGATCCTGATTGGTTAAAACCCTGTAACAATGGGGATTAATTCTCAACAGTAAAAGGCATTCCAGGGACAAGCTTACTTACTACATACATCATGTCAAATCAATTTTCATGTAGTTATCTGGAAAGTTTCCACCTCTGCCTGTTGACACTGTGGAAAAAATGCTAGTGTCTGTTAATAAATGATAATATAAAATAATGTGTATTTGTCCTGCAAGGAGGCTAGTAGTGGGGTGATGTATGGTGATGAGGTGGTTGTTGCAGATATCTTGATACCCTCTGTATCTCACTGTGTTAGTGTTGTCATTGCAGGGCGTGGTGGGAGGCGTACTCATCGTCACACCAAACAACATTATGTTCGACCCTCACAAGTCTGACCCCCTGGTTATCGAGCACGGCTGCGAAGAGTACGGCCTGATCTGCCCCATGGAGGAGGTGGTCTCTGTCGCGCTTTATGACGACGTGTCTCGCATGAAGCTCAAAGATGCTCTGCCGTCGTAAGAGAACAAGATCGTCTAATTTTCCCCTTTTCAAACTGTCAGCTCTGATTCTTCCTCCTCTTTCCAGTTTCAGAAGTTTGTTTTCTTGTCTTGATGTTTAAGACCTCTACTTCATCTGCTTTTTGTTGATTTATTCATTTTTGTGACTCAGGGGGGTTCTTGATACTCAAATTCCACTTGTTCTAGTTTTGTCTTTTTCTTCAAACATTTGATTCATTGTTTGTTAATTCTCATGATTTGATTCATTTCGCGTCATAAATGTGTTCTTTATAAGTTTCAAGTCATGATTGTCATTTTTTAATTTCTGTTGGTCCTTTTCTTTGTTTTTGTGTTTTCTTTTTTTTTTTCATTCTCATCCTGGTTTGTGTCGCGGTATGTGTGGTGCCCCATGACCCCACAGAGATCTACCCCAGGATTTGTGTCCTGTGTACAGGCCCGGCGAGTGGGAGCAACTGCCGTCAGAGCGAGACCTGAACCCTTTTAGCCGCTATGAAGCTCTTGATAAGAAGCGGCCAATTGTCTTGGACGACATCGAATCAACACTTTCAGAAACTGGTAAGTTACATTTGTGTGCTCTAATAAAGACATCTCACTGTTTTGCATATTTTAAAGGCAAAAAAATTGAATTGTCTTGTTTCACCTTCCTTCTTAAGGGAGCATAGAAGGTGAACATACAGAGAAATCTCCATCAGATGAAGGATTCACGGACTTGGAGCCCACTGTAAACGGGAGCACTGAAGACTCAGATGGAATGTTCCCCAGACCTCTCCAAATTGTCAACAGAGATTCACGGGAGCTGGGACCAATCTGTCCAGACCAGGCAGACTTTGAAGACAAGTCAAAGCTTTGTCAAACCAAACGAAAGCTGGATGATGAAGAAGATGAGGGGGTAGCTCAGAATAGCTCCATCGAGGAAGGAGAGTTGATACAACAAGGTGAAGAGGAAGCCAAAACCAAAGATATTAAACCTAAAGGGACAGAAGAGCTGCTAAATGATGCACACGATAAAAAAATCAGTGCATCACTTGACCAAAACGGGGAGTCAAGTCTGGAGGAGGCTGCAAAGGTTTATGGGAACTCTAGCCCAGAGAGACAAACAGGAGGCGCTGCACTCAGCGATGAGGAGAGACGGAAGAAAAACTACGAGGCAGAAGTGAAATCATGGCTGCTGGAGAGGATGCAGGCTCCGATAGAAGGCAAGAATCATCAACTAGACTAGAGTACCGTAACTGTTACAATATGGTGTGCTTTTTTTGTTGTGACCGTTTACTAACTTCTCTATCTTTTCCTTTTCAGACATGCTTCTCTCATCTGAAGAAAGGAGCAAAAACCCACCGATGTTCCTCTGCTTCAAAGTGGGAAGGCCAATGAGGAAGTCCTTTGCCTCTGGAATGACCTTGAGTCCCGCCCACTCATTTGGGGGGCGGGGCAAACAGCCAGAGTACTGGTTTGCTGTGCCACAGGAGAGGTAAGAGAGTTCTACCAGTAGACATATTGAATGTGCTTTATAAGAAAGAAGAATCATTTGAGTTTATAGCAGCACCATGTACTTGATTCCTGACTCACGTTCAAGGAAGTAACCGTTTGTGTGTGTGCGTGTGTGTGTTCTAGAGTGGACAATCTGTATGCATTTTTCGTCCAGTGGTCTCCAGATGTTTACGGGAAGGAGGCTCGAGAGCAGGGCTTTGTCGTTGTGGAGAAAGATGAGCTGGACATGATCGACAACTTCTTCAGCGATCCTGCTTCTTGCAGCTGGGAGGTTAGCTTAATCCTCAGAAGTAATGTATGTCCCTGAAACACACTTTATTAGAGGGTGATGGCCTGTTAGTGAATGGAGTGAAGTTTTAAGTCTGTGATTTCTTTTCTGTACTGACTCACTCGTTTTGCTCTCAGATCATCACCATTGATGAGGCAAAGCGCAGGCAGAGCTTTGGCAGCTATGATGCAGACCTGTCCATGGATGCTCTCCCCATACTCAGTGACACCAGTGATCTGCTACAGGACACACACATTGAGAAGGTAACTTTGAACTGGGACCAATGGCTTTAAGTGACTCACTCAAAGGGAAACCGCTCTTAGAACAAAGGAAAAAAAAAGTCCAAAAGCATCCTCTGATTAGTCCCCCATACAATCTCATCCTGTGTTTTGCCCTCCAGCTTGCCTGTCGCCTGCCAGCCCGTGTGCAGGGCTATCATTGGAGGTTGGCTTACAGCACTGTGAGACACGGAACAAGCCTGAAGACTCTGTACAGGAGCCTCATAGACGTGGATAGTCCTGTGCTGCTGGTCATCAAAGACATGGAGAACCAGGTAGACACTGTGTGGGAATCACAGTAGACTTTCTGATGTTTATTAGCAGTTAGATATAAATCTGCTTGTCAAAAAAAAATTAGCAAGTCATTTCGTATAAAATAGTTTAACAGTGAAATCTTTTGCTGAACTTTTGTGCTGACTGAATGAGTTTTAAAATACATAATAGACTCTGACCCCAGTTATTGAAATACTATATCTAATTCATGAAAGCTTTTGAATGATGTGGAAAAACTGTGGCACTCATTTTCCACCACAACATCATATTTCCTCATACAAAAAAATCAACAAATGAATGAGTCTTAAAGTAAGAAAACACTCAAGAAAATTGTTCAATTATAGCCTGGTCTGTCTGACACAGCTAAACACATGATCACAGAGTCTGCGGGTAAATCTGTCATCTGTTGTTGTTTACATCCAGCTAGTAGGGCGTCATATCATTATGGCAGAAGTCACTGACCGAGCGGCACTTCCGGCTTGTGACTTGAGTGACTTTGCTTCAGCTTTGACACAGCATGTGACTGACACTTCTGGCCTGTAGTTTGAAAAATACTGATAATTACTTAAACCAGTGTGTGATCTGAGGACTTTTCATAATTTAGTTGACTTTATTTGTGAATCTAGTTTCAAAACCGAAAGAAAAATGACCTTGCAAGACACTTTTGGGTCCCAACCTACTGGTTTAAACAAAGGTTTTTAGTTCCTTGGTGAATTGATGTTGCTTGGCTGACTTCGGAGAAAAGTCTGTAGCATCACACATGCAGGAGGTTGCTTGATTCTTGGTGAGATCACAGATCGCTCTTTATGATCTGGTTCATTTTCATAAGTCGTAATTCAGCTGCCTTTGTTTTCCCCTTTATCCCTGTATTATTACCCTGGCAGCATCCAAGTCTCTCCTCCCTGAAGTTAAACCATGCCGTCTCTTCCTGTAGATATTTGGAGCGTTCTCGACTCATCCATTCAGAGTGAGCGAACACTGCTACGGGACAGGAGAGACGTTCCTGTTCAGCTTCTGTCCTGAGATTAAGGTTTGTTGTGCTTTGTTAAGAAAAGAGTTCAGGATGAGTTTTTAGTTTTATAACCGATCTCTCCACTCTCTTTTTTCAGGTGTACCGCTGGACGGGGGAGAATTCTTACTTTGTGAAGGGAAACATTGACTCTCTGCAGATGGGAGGAGGAGGGTTAGTGCATTTACCAGTTTAGCTGCAAGTTGCAAGCTTGTCCATGCACCATTTTCTAACTCTGACCCCCCACCCTTTTTTTTTTATCTGTAGTGGTCAGCTTGGTCTGTGGCTGGACGCAGAGCTGTACCGAGGCACCACCACTAAATGCGCCACCTTCAACAACCAGCCGCTCTCCTCCCAGCAGGACTTCAGCATCCACAGCCTGGAGGTCTGGACCTTTGAGTAGCTTCATCTGCTCAAGCTACTTAGACATTCACCCCCCACACTGAGCCTTTTACGCACCACATGGAGGCTAACCTAACTAACCCACAAAGGCACTAAAAATTCTACAAGAGGAGACAGAAAAGTTGAATGAGGGACGAAATAGAGAGTCCTCTATGTCCTGTTCTGGAGGTGGGTTTGTTACCAGTTTATTACTGGTTTTGCCCTCCTGTATGAGGAAGTGTCGTAGCTTTCAGCTCATTAGCTGCCTTAGACATCAGACAACGCCTCCAGCTTTCCCAGCATGCAGACTGCCTTACCACCAAAAGCTTATAAAGAGAGAGAGAGGAAAACAGCTGCTTATGATACCCCCAAGAGGAGCTCATTTTGAGTGTGTGTATGCGTGTGTGTATGTGTCTGTGTGAAAGAAAGTGTTCCGTGTTGCTGTTGATGATGTAATGATGGCTAATCGAATATGTATGTTTGGGAATGTACAGGATTGTGTACGGAAGAAGTTTGGAATGGTATTTTTAATTATGATGAATTTTTTAACGAAGAAAATGGAATTTAGAAGGGAGATTTTGTATTCTCTGCCCTTAAATGAAATGTCACTGCAGGAAATATTTTAAATCGTTTACAATCAGGGCATGAGTTGGGGCATGGGGGGGTATCACGCCTCTCCTAAAGGTCGTCTTGTTCTTTTATTTTGATTTTTTGAATGAGAATGTTCATCGCATTTCCTCACATTAAACATTCACATTCCCCATGTACAATCCAAAATAAGTTTTCGAAGCCAGGAAAAGTTTGCAATGACCAAATATGTTGTATTTTAAAATCTTATTTGTAGTGAGTTTTTCCATGTTTTATAGAATGTTTAAGAAGTTTTATTTTTACATTTTATTTTTACATTGTTTTTACAGAGATTGCTCAGTTTGTTTTATTTTTAAATGCTTTTACTTTTTTTGAAATATGTTCAATATTTCTGTTCTGATCGGACCCAACAAGCACTAGAAATAACTGCCGTCAGTATTGAATCCAGATGTTGGTCACTAAATTTGTAGTTCAGAGTGAGAGCCAGTAGGAGTTCGACATGAAGTCATTTTGCACTACAGATCAATCGATGGTGAACGCTGTACATCGGCCCTGTGTATTGAAGCATTTCTTCAATGTAAAATTGTTACTGAATGTTGTTTAATCACCACTACAGGAGGTCAAAGGTCGGCCTCTGTTTCACATAAAACACAGGAGGAAAAGGGATTGTCAGTTTTGCGTTCATGCCACTAACTTGAATTTCTGATGTACTAACATGAAAAGAAATGTTCATTTGTGTCCTGTGAATGTGACACAGGCTTGTAGTGCATGAATGTGCAATACTGCAAATATATTTTACCACTGTCATAAAACCTGCCACACAAACTATTCACTAATGCCAGTTATCGCTTCATGTGAAAATGAGCTGTGTCGTATTTGTAGCTGTTCAGTGTTGTAACTGTGAATGCTTCCTGGGTATCATTTCATGTGAATCCAAACTGCTGGTCTGTGATGTCACTAAAGATCTATTTATTGTGTTGTTATTGCAACCACATTTAAACCTGAATAAATGTTATATATACACAAACACATTGTTAGTTTTTTACATCTATTTTCTAATTTTGCTATTAAGTAGCCTTTTATGACAGTATCAAATTAAAGCTCCTGTGAGGGATTTTCTGTTTGTGTTGATATCATTACCCCCATGTGGAGTATGTGATACATCTTTGAGTTTGTGTGAAAAAAAGACTTCCTACCCTCTTGAAACAGTTTACATATCAGTCACTGTAAAAAAAAAGAAGTTTTTTTTCTGACTTATACCTACCCACAGAGAAATTATTTTGTTTTACTTTTATGATTGATTTACAACCACTATTGCACCCCAATCCAACACTTGTATTGAACTTGTTAGAAATTTATTTGGAAAAAAATTCTTGTATCCAGTCCAAAACTGAATACACTAAAATAAATCAAATCACAAAAGGCAAATTGACAAAGAAGCAGAGGTAGAGACCCCATCATATATTTGTTTCATTATGAAGTTTGGAAATGTTAAAATGGGTAAGTAACTACTCTAGATCTCTCTAGATTCTGATTGTATAATGGCCCCTCTCATCTGTTTTTTCATTTTCTTTTTTGTTTTTGCTTTATCTTTTCTGTTGCCTTTTCTTTTTATGTTTTCCTTTGTTTTTTTTTCTTTTTAGTTATTGCATTTTCCGTTTTGCATTTTTGCTTTATCTTTTTATATTCTCTTTTCTGTTACATTTTCTATTTACTTTTTGTTGTTGTGTTTTCTATTTTATGTTATATATTTCTTGTTTTTTTTCCTTTATGTTGTCTTTGTGTGTGTGTGTGCGTGTGTGTGTGTGTATTTGCACTTCGGGGCTACCTTACAAGCAATGTGCGGATGTCTGTTATTTGTAAGCTACATAATTTGAAAATGCGTAATTTGTTCAGAAAGATAACGAACAGATGCTCATTTGTGTCTAATTCTGTACTTCAGATTGTTTGGAGTCAGTTGAGAGAAGAGCGTGGGCTCACTATTGTGCGGAGTGATCCATCTTCACATTCACTGACGATCTTTGTATTTTTCCCGGTAGAGGCTGTTAATATTTACCAGCAGAGACTTCAACAACGAGGAACTGTCCGTAGAAACATCTCAGACAGGTTGTCCGAAACTGTAAAATACATGGCGAGGAACAACCCAGAGGAAACAGTTGAAACTTGTATTTTCTGCATGATAGCCAGCGGTCAGGACAAAGAAGCGACAGTCCTTAAAAAGGTAAACAAAACTGAAATGAAAGTGAGTCTCACGTTGTTGTATTAGCCAGTAGCGTTGAACTTCATTTACAGCCGTCAGGAAGGAGAATCACTCACTTTAGATAAATTTAAAAAATCTAATGAGGTTTATTAAGTAAGAAAAAATGGTAACAACATTTACACCTTACACCATCATTGCATCATGTCCTTAATCAGGGTGTTCACCTCTATGTCTTTAAAAGTATTTTAGGTTAAAATGTTAACAATTTTTTCTATATGCATCTAACATGAGACATTGTCGAATGGAATGTCAAAGATTTGTTTCTCTTAATTCCTCTTCTGTTACATTATCACTTCTTTTACATTTTTTTTGTCATTTCTTGAATGGGGTTTCACATAAGACCATCTCCCTAACTGTTCTTACATCCACCATGGTTTTCCCCGAAATGCTCACCCACATTCTTAGTTCTCTGTTATTTGGAACAGTATACTCACCTTTTTTCCTGACAAAATATTTTGACAGGTGTACACCTTAGTCTACAGTCAATATACGTAAAATTGTGAGTTTGAGTCATGTTTTAATTTTGATTCTCCCTCTCCTTCATCAGAACAAAGAGCTGGTGTGTTTCAAAGACATCGACCCTGCAGCTCCTCATCATTACCTGGTTGTACCAAGAGAGCACATAACTAACTGCCACTCTCTGCACAGGGGACACATCAACCTTGGTCAGTTATAGAGGATCAAGTAAAAATTTATATAGCAAATATGGTTTGCTAAAGAAATATTTTAGTCTGCACATGATGCATATATGTGGAAGGATTTTTTTAATCAATCTACTCATAGAGGTCTTCATAGAGAAATAATGCTTCATGTCTCCTGCAGTTAAACGTATGGCTGAGATGGGGAAAGAGGTTTTACAAGATCAAGGGTTCACTGATGCAGAGGAAATAAGGTAGGTCAGGACAGGTCATGTGTTAGTGTTTCCACTATGTTTTATATGTCATAGTGGAAAATCTTGCATGATGTGTTTTCTTCCACAGACTGGGGTTCCACCAACCTCCATATACATCAGTCGATCACCTCCACCTCCATGTGCTCGCACCTGCCAGCAAAATCTTAAAGCACTATCTGTATAAATTTATTCCAGGGAACTACGATTTTCTAACAGTGAGTGATAAAAATTGGAAATGAACGTACACTTATGACGCTATCTGTTTTACTAAATTTACTATTGTTTTCTCTGCAGGATGAGTATATTATCAAGTGTCTAAAAAAGGTAGCTCCACCAGACAATGGCCAAAACTGCTGCATTGTCTTTCTGGGCTAGAAGCTGAAAGACAGCCTCGAACATTAAGAAGAAGAAGGCAAAGAAAAAAAAAACATCTTTGAGGAGTCTGAACCAGAAGAAGACATGGGGGAATTCAGTTGTGCAATTTTTTTCAAATTATCACCTAGAAACTGAATCAGTAAAAGACATATTGAAAGAGATCAACCCAATACTCAGTCAGTACTATAATAGTTAATACAGTACTGTTGATACTGGCTGAAAGCCATACAGAAGCATTGAGATATCCCCTTGGTGAACTGACCAAACATAGTACACACAGTGTAAATTTACTGTAGATCTGTAGACAGATACTGAGGTTTATAGTTAACACTATTTTAACACTATTTAACTATGAAGGAATTGTATGTTAGTGTATATGAATTTAAAGACTATATTTAACACCGTGTGTATTTTTCTGGATAATTCCTGTTTGCAGGGTGACAATCTGCATGATTCCAGGCTTTTACATGACATTTCTTGTATAAGGAAGTTATGTTAATGTGTGTTTGATATATGTTGGATATTTATGTTTAGTACAGACTCTTTTTTTAGGAGTGGGTGTCAATGTTGACCTTCAACACTGACTAATCAACATATTGCTCCACATCACCATGTACTTTAAACTGATGACAGAGTAGTGGTCTCAGGTCTGTTCACAGCTGGGTCTTATTTTGATTGAATCACATGTCCATGTACAAACTGAGCAAAGGTATTGTATGTCACATTGTGTGTGTATATATATATATATATATATATATATATATATATATATATATATATATACTTTGTCATTGTGAAAGAGACAGAGGATTGAACTATAAGTGCTAGTTTGCTGTCTCTCCTTTTCTCGCTCTCTGATCAAAGATTTGGGCTTGGCCCTTAGAAGCTTCTACTGTTTTATTTTGGCTAGGCCCAACTCAGAGGTATTTATTATTACAATTTCCTACAGATATATTTATAAATATTAAATTATTTTGTGCAGATTGAGTCTTATGTGTTTTTTTTGTCAAAATATCTAAAGCTTGTCCTGAACAAAAAGAAGAGAGGTACCAAGCTGTTGTCTGGTCATTTAGTATAAAACTTGAGCTAGCAGGGTACTAGTTTTGCTTATCACTTATCACCAGAATACACCTGCTTTCACATTTAAATGTCAATAATTGTGAAGGCATGTTGTCTTTCATAGACATTAATTCATTAAAAGTTTAGCAAAAGACTCGGTTTTACAGGTACTGACCTTTATTCAGGTGTTTCTGCTGTCAGTGGTTGAGGGAGGTTATACTGGCTAGCTTGAGTTTGCATAGTAGCTATGTTAGACACAAATACACACAGCCATCATTCGAAGCAGCCGCACATTTAATAAATACAAAGTAGTTGACACTATTGCTATTTTTACAGTTGCAGGAAAATTAGCTATAGAAACCATAGACAATCCTAGCAACATTGCAAAGTAAACAGAGGAAGGATGAAGAGAATCTTCAAACCACAGCCAGATGCCAGGCTGAGAAAGAGGTCACTAGCAGAGTCCTGACCAACATTTTTCAGGTAGCTGATTTATGGAAATGAAAGTGAGATCAAGTTATCTTCAGCATTAGTTCATGTTCATTTTCAAAGTGTTATTCTTCATAGTTGTAACTTTAAAAAACTGATTACATACTATTGAGACAGTCATAAATTATATTCAAATAGTTATAGAACTCCACCTGAATTATTTTACTGGAACTGAAAATATGTAACTATATAAAGATAAAAGTTTTACGTATCTCAAACCTGAAATATGAGAGAGACAAAATACACTATATTACACTATATACTAAATTGGAACATTCCAATTGATTCTTGAAAAGTTCAAGTAAAATTACCTGGGTAAAGTGGGTATTTGATGGTGGGGTTTTGAGATGTGGGTGGAGGGGGGCACCAAGGGACGGTTCGCCCGGGGTGCGAAACTAGCCAGGACCGCCTCTGGCTGCCTGTAGCGGAAGGATAATCCTCAAGAGGGTAGAACACTTTTTCCAAACAGGTTTTAAATGAAAATATTACATTAGATAGTGGTCTTTTGAAACTAATGTATCAAATACGATACGTTAGGCAATAAAGGGTTAAGGAAGTTTGTTTTCTTTGCAAGACTAATCTACGCAGTTTCAGTGAATGACTCACTCGATGAGCTCTGTCACCGGCTGATTTTCCTGGCCTCTTCCGAATACATACCCAGGTATGATCGATGTCAACAGTACAGTGAAGAGAAACCCGAGCGACCTCAACCTGAACTACAGAAACTGTTCAGAAAACACACAGATGGGGACTCAGAACACCTCTGTGAAAGAGGATTGTCCTTTCTGTGAAATAGCGAACGACAAAGCTGACACGGAAGTCCTGCTCAGCGTAAGTACCGATTGATTAAAAAAAGCAACACCACCTGGATATCTCCTAATTCTTCCTCTCATCTGTCTGAAACATTACAGGATGATAAGCTGCTTTGTTTTCGTGACATTAAGCCCGGTGCTACACATCATTACCTTGTTATTCCCAGGACACATATCGACTACTGTAAAGCTCTCAGGGCGGACGACATACCTCTAGGTGAGGGACTATAACAACAAGGTTTGCTCTGTTTTAAAGTTGAAATGTAAGGAATGACTTCTGTTGTCAGGACAATTCAAAGCTTCTGTTTTAGCTGATTATGAAACAGAAAACATGAAACTTATTTTGATGCCTTTTTTTATTTAGCTACAACAGCAAATAAGACAGCATTTTGAGATAAAATATCCTTGTGCAGTTATTTTTAATGCTTGAAAGTAGTTGTCAGATGAAAACATTAACAGCATGCTACAGAAACAGCCATCTGCCTCGACCAGATAATTGTCATGGCTGAATTCATTGTTTCAGAATATATTCTGCTTTATAGCTGTAAAAGAACCCAGCCTGGTTTATAATAACCAGTGAATTAAAGAAGTATAAAGCTGATGTCCTCTGTGTGTGTGTGTGTGTGTGTGTGTGTGTGTGTGTGTGTGTGTGTGTGTGTGTGTGTGTGTGTGTGTGTAAGCTGATGGGTACATACTGATTGGAGCATGTTTTTGTTGACAGTGGAAAAGATGGTTCAAATGGGATGGCAAGTACTGGAGAAGAATAAAGTCAGCTGTCTTGATGACGTGAGGTACACTGAGTCCAGTTTTCTTTGATGCTTTGCCTCATCCGTCTTCAATGAGTAATTTTGAACACTTTTGAGTTTTGTTGATTTCAGAATGGGGTTTCATCTGCCTCCCTTCTCATCCGTCCCTCACCTTCACCTCCACATTTTGGCTCCTGCCAGTAAGATGGACGGGAAGTCAGAGCTTCGCTACGGGCCACTGTCTCACTGGTTCATCTTGGTGAGTGAGACTGGGTGGCAGCAAAGATTAAGCAAAACCAAAGTTCCTCGCAAGTCTTTTAACTACATGTAGCTTCAGAAAACATACACTTGCAAACTTCCATATTGTTTAACCTCAGTTATGTTGATGTGTTTTCCAAGTCCCTTTTTCTGCTGTGTTGCAGGTAGACAAAGTGCTCACTCAGTTGAAGACTCACGGCAGGGTCAGATGAAGCCTTACAAAGAGTCCAAAGTTCGAAGACCTTTCGCTGTACTGTATGTTTACATTAATTTATGGTCATTGTGCCTTACATCTTGTAATTTTAAATCCATCTTTAACCTATATTATTGTCAAGTTCGTAATGATGTGTTCATCCATTATTATGTTTTGTTGGAAGTGGAAAGAATGTTGTTTTTTTTATTGGTGGAAGCTGTTCCAAGTTGTGCAGATGAATAATAAGGATAAGCAGACAGTTGAAACCATAGACACAGAACATTGATACTGTTTGATCGTATCGATACTGTTTTTATTGTATAAAAGAACACTTTATACCTTATTGTCAAGCAGGAAAATTGCACTATATTTACTTGTACTTTCGGTGAAAACGAAGTAGATTAAATAAAACTGGAGCTTTCGTTTGTCATGAAATATCTGATGCACTGAGGTACAAACTGTCATTTAGTATTTATTAATATTCTGTATGATACTAATAAAAGGCTCAAAGTAATGGCATGATGACTGAAAGTATGTTATCTAATACCTCCTTAGTGTTTCTATTTATACATTTGCAGGTGAAAATGGGTTCTAAGATATGCTTTGTTTTGTCTGACAGGAAATGAAGTGTTTAACTAAATTCTCGAACCAGGTATTTGGTTGCCCTCGACAGCATAATTGTCAATGTAATTTTCTCTATATTTTGAGAGGACTTTGTAAAAAGTCCCTATAGTAATACAAAAACCAGAAGGGGTGCATAAGGACACAGGCCCACTCAGTCACAAAGCAGGGAAGTATGTCAAAGAAGTCCTCATGTCATTACTTACACCAGAAAGTGTCTTTCAGAAAAGTCCCCACCTTGTGTTTGTCCAGAAGAAGTCTGTAGTTTGTACAGAAAACAAGAATACATGCATCTGTCACTACAGACCCCTGACTTTATAAAACAGACTAAGTGCCCTCATTTCCACCCAGTGTGAAATATGGTCTTAGTCTGAGGGACAACCAAAGCCTGTATGAAAATCATTTGACAAAAACGTCAAAGCAGTGAAAGCTTCCTCTGGTGGCTTGCTGCAGTATAGGTCAAAAACTGGATGGAAACAAAAAGTGCAGTGAAATGATTGACAGCTTTTTTTTCTTTTACCAATACTGTTAAATAATGTTGTGAAAATTCTGTTTTATTAAATTATAACACTGAAAGTGATTATTCATGCCAGAGCCTCCGTTTTATTGTTCACATTTACAGAACTGAATTTGTGAATACAGCGTTTATACAGAAAGCGCACTTGTCCAGACAGCAAACGGACATAAACCATCTCCTCGCTATGTACAGGTTAAGCCATGATAAAGCCTTGGCCACAAGCACACTCGGCATAACACCCAGTCAATCAGGGTTCAGAATAAGATAAGGGTCTCTAAGATTTTAAATAATGTGACAGATAACACATGTACTGGTGTTTCTGGGATAATGTATACCTGAAGAAAGGGGCAGCTGAGGGAAGAAACAGGACATAACCAGGAATGCCTGAAGCAAATAGGAACAGTTGCATTTCAGACTCTTTCTATATTTCAATTAAACATGCTAATGGCTTTGCTTTTGAAATTTTGGACAGTTTTTTCATGGTTGAATGCCCAAATGAAGGGATGTTGATATTGAGTGAAATTAAAAACACGTTCACTGGTTTACCAGTGTGAGCAGCACCGTGTTGGTCCTGAGATTACAGGTTCTAATGAAAAGAACTTTGTTTGATGACCACAAACATATTTTTGCAGCTAAGAGGTGAAGACTATGGTAATAAAAATTAAATTTAATTTTAAGTGTTGCAGTTCATTCTTGCTGCTCTTGTTTAATTGTGATAAAAAAAATGTTACATCAGGAAAATAATGTAGTAAGGTTAATATAAATTATAATGTACATGTTGGAAAAGAAGACGTACACAAAAAAGGTAGAAAAACTGATCACACCGTAATGAACTGACATCTTTCTGTTTGTGGAGATGAATTTTTTCCAACCACTGTGTAATTAAAAAATATATAACTGTTTTTCCCAATAAGATCTTTCTTTGGGTACATACTCTACAGAAGTTGTAAATAACACATCATTTGATTTTGGCAACTTGTGTTTTGTTAGAGCAAAAGTACTTCTCGTTTAATTTTTATGTATCAGTAGCTTTTGGAAACTACCCATAATAACCGTATGTTTCAATAACCAGAGCAACAGGCAGTTTAAAACAGCAGAAGGTGAACTTTTCTGTCTGAAACTCTACTTCAAAAAGAAATCGAAGGTTGGGAATGATACTTCACTGGAGTTTCCTGGACTTTAGACCAGCTCTGGAGACTTCAGAGTCATCACTGATAGCAGCTCATCAATTTTTTTCCCTTATCCTTGACAGTAGTGCAAGTCACTGAGTGTTAACATTTTGAGTATTAATTCTATATTCCTCTTTGGTGGTTAGACTACAAGCGAAACCAAACAGATAATATCATTTACTGCATACGTGGATCAAATTGGCAAAACACAAAAAAAACAAGTAATATCCACTAAACCTGTTAGAACGTTTCACTGAGAAGAATCAGCATGTTCTCACCCTCGAAGAGGATTTTATTAGTGACGTGTAAACCAGTGCCACCAAAGAAGTCGAGAAACCGTGAACACTGAAAGAAATACTGAGTCAAGGTTAGTGTTTTATTCTTCAAGTTGAAGTCTGATACAGAGCTCACACTGAAACGGGGTTAAAATAAATGAGGGACAATTACAGAGCAAGAAGATAAAAGGTGTGTGAGTCAGAGGAGGGGCATCAAGATGGAGAGCAGAGATTTTTCACTTTTGGAGTGCTTCGTTTGGTGTGACTACATTTGTGGAGATGTAAATATGAGTGTCAGAGTTCAGTGCTTCAGAGAGAAGGGTTGTGTTGAGAAGCACAGGACAGGAGAGGGAGGGAGAGGGGGGAGAGTTATGGCCATAGGGAGAAGATTGAGCACCAGGCTCTTTTGTTCTCTGCTCTTCATTTTGTCACAAGTCCAGCTGTTAGCCAGAGGCCAGCCGAGTGACACACTACGCCAGGGAGCGCTGGCGAGGCTTGATCCTTGGATATAGCTGAAAGAAAACAAAGAGAGGAGGGGAATTATTAAAATTAAAATTATTAAAAAATTAAAAATCCAACCGCAAATCAGTTCTCAACAATTGTGCTTCAAATTCATTGATGCTCATTCTTGGTATTCAAACCAGTGACTGACAAACAAAGGGATCAGATGAGATCGCTGTTTCTTCCGACACACTTTATAAATACTAAAACGACCCATTAAAACTTCAGCATTTGATCTGTGAGTGAGCAGAGTTTCCAATTCTGTCTGTGACAGAAAGTGGAGCAGAGACAAACAGCAGACAGGAAGAGCAAACAGTAACATCTAACATCTTCCTGCATACTTGTGGAAAAGTGTGGATGTGCTGACGAGTTGTTTTGGGTGAAACTGCTGCTAAACAACTTCTGACTTTATAGATTGCTTAAGTTTTAGAGCATTTTTATACTATAGGAAGTGAGAAAGACTTTAGAAAGAAAGAAGTGGTACTAAAAGAATTTGACAACCAATAGGAGTGTAAACTGTAAATCTAGAAAATAGGTAGTTACCCCCAGCAGGTTGCGGGGCACGTAGCCCTCACTGTCCTCCAGTCTCGCCCACCACCACTCTGTCTCGCTGTCATCCTGCCGCCGCAGAATAGTGATGGCGTCCCCCTCGCTGAAGGCCAGTTCGTCTTGGTTCTGAGCTTTGTAGTCCCATAGAGCGTACACAGTGCCCTTGTTCATAACACCCAACTTCTCCTGGACGCCTGCGCAACAGAATCCAAAAGAAGAAATCATGTACCAATCTGCTTCATGGTACAAGAGGGTGAAGAAAGTCTAAGAACACAGAGTGGTTCTCACCATATAGAAACTGGGAGCACTGGATGTAGCCTTCTTCCATTTCCTCGCATTTATCTGCAGCAGTCTCTACATCACTAATAGTGCTTGCAAAGATGGCTGCCCCGGACTCAACCAGTAACTTGCAAAGGTGAACACTGTTGCATGAGGCGGCACAATGAAGAGGGGTCCTGTTTAAGAGTAGAGGAAAACAGAAGTACAGTCATAAAGGAAGATGATGTTGAATCAAAGTGAATGACACCAATTTCAGATGAGTCACTCACCATCCGTCACTGTCTGCAGCGTTGACATTCACACCAAAGTCCAGCAGGAACTTGACAATGTGGTGATGTCCAGCACACACAGCGTTGTGCAGCGGGGTAATGCCCTCGTCGTTTGGAGTGCTGGGATTCTCCACCTGGGGGAAATAAAGACCCAGATGAAAAGATGAGTGCCTGTCCTACAAGAAAATGTAAAATGATTGTGGTGTTGACATGGAGAGGCTGTACCTCATAGATGATCCTCTGAACGAGGTCAAACTCTCCCTCCAAGGAGGCATCAAGCAAGAGGGCGAGAGGGTTGAACTTCACCCTGAAGCTGTGGCCGGTGCGCTCAGAGTTTGGCTTCTTCAGGTTTGTGCGTTTCTCCAGGTGCTGTGAGGTTGATGTGCCGCTCTCTTCTGGAGTTGTGACCTCTGGCACAGGGCTGGGGAGTAACACCTCAGAGCTCCCCATAGTGTTGTTGTTGTCATCCTCGGGGGCCTCTGCCTCATCCGGATCCTCCAGCCCTTCCTGTGGCGAGGGTGAGGGCTCGTTGTCATTGGCGTCTGTTGAAGGAGTCAGTGCCTCATTCAGCTCATCCTCCCCTGGTGGTGGCGGTAAAAGCGTCTCAGAGGGGAGGTTGCCGTTGTCTGTATCAGCCACTGAGTCTCCGCCCACATAACCAGGAGGGTGAGATGGCTGATAAAACGGCGTCCCGTTACCGGCACCGTTTCCTCCTGATCCACTGACTCCGTTTCCTTCGATGCCTCCTGCGAGGGTGTTGAATCTCTGGTACAGAAGTTTCTGGATGTTGGGTCCACTTGGGCCCTCTGGCTCTGTGATGGAGCTGCGCTTCTTGAGCGGTCTGGGAGCGTTGGCCAGCTTTTTGCGGAGCACCTCGAGGTCCGCGTCACTTTGGTAGCGCAGTGGGGAGTGCACCATTGGCGTTAGCTTTGTCGGGCTGAGAGGCCGTGGGATGTTCTCGACACTGGGAGGAGGTGCCAAGGGCTCTGGGTGCTGGAAGAACTCGTGATCATCAAACTCTCCGTCCAATGTGTCGTCACCTGTGGGATGACCTTGGAGCAGTGGAAAGGCGCCTCCTGTCTGGGCGAAAGGCAGGGGCGAGGGGGGCGTGGAGCTGGGGGGCAGAACAGGTTTCCCATAGACTAGAGACAAAAAACAGAGATGTTAGTGCGCTGTACATGACCAACGTGTGATTTATAAAATTTCTTCAAACCAAACTCTAACCTGCTTTGAGCGCAGGCTTGAGTGGCTGGCTCTTTGGCGCTGCCTGCTGGAGATACATGTGATAGATGGAACTGGAGTTCATAGTTGGTGGGCCTTTTCGAGGCGACTGAGGCCGAGATCCTCTGTCTGGGATGAAGGGTCGTACTGCCACAGCTGGAGGAGGATCCAGACGCTCGCTCAGACCGGGTGGAAAGAGCGGTGCACTTGGCTGAAAAGTGGGGCTGGGCGGCACTGAGATTCTCTGCTGGATCTGCTGAGAGGACGAGCCTGTTGAAGGGGGGATACGGGGCCAAGCAGGAGCAGGTGGGTTGGGAAGTGGACGAGGGACAGGCGGCGCATCCTTGCGGCGCTCCAAGGAGCTGGCTGAGTTTGCAGATGTGAGGTGGGAACCGTAAGGAGGAGGCTGTGGCTTGGATAAGGCAGGGGAGGACACAGCCAGTTTAGGGTCTAGCACCTGCAAACAAAAACAAAAAAAACATCGACATCGCATCAAAAACATTCACCTTTAAAATCTCAACAGTGAACAGAAAGCTTTCATCTGAATTAAAGATAACTTACCTTTTCTCCACCTTGAGCGACGGGGGAGCCTGAGGGAGGGCTCTTGCCCTGGGTATCACTCCCTGAGTCTCGTCTCTCAGGAGGTTTTAAAGATGTGCCGGTCTTTCCTACAGTGGGCCAGCCAGTTTCATTAGCTGTGGCACAAAAAGGACACAGTGAGTGAGTAGCAAAGGATCGAGAAGAGCCACAGATTGAGGAGGTATGGAAGGCATACGCCTGTTTCACGAACTCAGGGAAACAACTGAGTATGTCCACCAGAGCTAGGTCGAAATGGTAACAGTTTAATTTTCACATTTAAAACATGTCACTGTGTGTGGTTAGCCCATGGACTGTATATTGGAATGGATTCCATAAGTTTTTGCTTACTTTGAAGCCAAAAGATGTAGCGCTCTGCTTAGTGACTGGCTGCAGAATAGTTCACTCTCCCTTGGAGTTAAAGCTTCTGCCCTAGAGGGCAGCGTTGTCACATGTAACAGCTCTAGGTTTTATTTACAAACCTGTCTATAGATCAGTATGACATAGAGACTTGCCAGCTTTGACAGTCAGACCCTCAGCTTTCCAATGGCAATCTCCATTTGTTTCTGGCACATAGAAGATTTTCTATGCTGGTGTATTTTCCAAGACAACCCAGATCCCATCTCTCTAGAAACCAAAGATAACCTGTTTTGTGGACAGATTTGAGTGAAATATGATTTTTCCCATGAGTTGATGATGCTAATAGATGGCTGCTATCTTTGTTTTGGACAGTCAAAGTAGCCGTATTTGGACCAGCTGGTCCTAAAAGACTTGAAATGAATATCTGCTCTAAGAGGCTTTTCATCGCCTTTTCAATCCACCAATGGCACCACCAAGTGGAACCTTTAGATAGGACAATTTTCTTTTTGTGACTCCAAGCACCTGCCTTTTTTCCTTAAATTAATGACTTTGATTCTTAATCTGTGATGTTGACAGTTGATTTCACGTTTCCCAATTTCCACGGTCAAATTAGAACCAATCCAGATGATGCAGTCATGATGTTAAAACTATTTAGGGCTTCATCGGACACTCTTTTGGTGAAAATATTCTCATTCCCCATGGCCTTTTTGGGAAAAGAAGACATTTCATGGTTTTGCTCTGCTCCCATAAGGTTATACAAAAGTTTACTGGCAAAAAATTGGGGGAAATGCCTTTAAGGGTGCAGAAAATGAAATGTCTTCAATTCTACTGTATATACAGCCAACAGGTAACAGAGAGTGTAATATTAGTACTGATTTTTCCAAGACATGAGGATTTTACACACACAAAGTTTCGTCATACCACTTTGACCTAGGATTGGTGCTACAGAGAATGGAAGGTTCAGGATTTTGAGGAGACGAAATCCTATTAACCATGTTTGGTGCCTTTTTTTGAGGAAAACTCTGTAGTTTCAATGTAAAAGCAAATATAGTGAAACATCAAACCAATTACCTACAAATCCCTTCCTCTCGAAAACAGAAATGTCACAACAACACTACTTCAAGTGCTCTTGAATGTTCACTCTCCAGGGCACATTTGCTCAAAGTCATGGTGTTGAAAAACATCAAATCCAAACATGACTTAACTGCTTCCACAATGATGTTTTTTTTCCACTTTTTGTCTTTAGCTAACTGTTTTCAGGTGTTTGAAGAGGGGCTGTTGATCAATAGGACAAAAATCCTGAGCCTTCACTTCACAGCAGTGATGGCATTAGTTATCTGCTACAGTGTCCTTCCATTTAGTCAGGAGATGTTCAAATGTAGCTGCACTGGGTGAATAGTGTCTAAAGTTCTGTTTAGAGAGAGGTAAGCCATGATGCTAATTTCAGAAACATTTGATAGTAGAATTTAAGTGAGAGCAGTAATGAAATGTAGAGTATGTGCAGGGTAGTAAATGCACCTTTAGACAGTAAGGACAGGGTGAGAAGCAAAGAACAAGGATGGAAATGGACAACACAACAAAACAAAAAGTAACAGCTGTAGCAGAATTTCAAACAAGTCTGTTTATATCAAGGTGTCCTATCTCTTGTAAGGTAATCTTAACTTTTTCAGAAGTAGAGTTGATCTTCTTTCAAAGTAAAAATGATTGGGAGTAATGTCAGGGGAAACAGCTTTCTATGGATCTTCACATGTAGCGAGTAGAAAAGTTTAGCTCATCTTGCATGCTAACTGTTCAAATCAACCCTCACAGCTTTGTTTGTTGTGAGAAAAGTGTGTGGACATTAAAGTAAGAGAGGCCTAGGATGTTATGACATTAGAGCAAAGCCACTAGCCTGTGTTTCATGTGTAGAATGTATGAGGCACTCCACTCATTGAACGTTCTCAAGTGTACAGACGCACACAGGGATCAGCAGTGCTTTCATGTGCTATTCCTGCAGATGGCAGTAAAGAGGTTGACGGCAATGTGAGTCCTCTGACGTCATTGGCCAATCCTTAGAGGAAATGCTCGAAATCAAGCGTCAATAAGTGCTCTCTCTAGCTCAATAAAAGGCTCAATGCTGTTCTGGCAAGAGAGCAAAATGACGCCAAACATAAATGCTTCCATCAGCTGGTGTTTGTTTGAGTTAGCAGCAGAGCTGCTCAGCTCCTCCTCAGACTCCCCAGCTAAACTCTAATCTGTCTGCAGGAGAGAAATTGGCCCCATTGTTTTGAAGAGTAGGAGATGTGACTTGGCAGAACACAATTTTAGTTATTTAAAAGGAGCGAGTGTGCATGCTGAGGATCCTGTGCTCTTATGAGTCGAGAAGGTTCAGGAAGTGCCACCCCTGTGCTACTGCAGCACTGTGCACTCACGGGACGAGCCGTCAGAGCCAGTGGAGGCTCCGGTGCCTGGGTGTGATTCTGGAAGGGACGAGGGTACCGGGTCCACAACGATGTCTAAATCAGACACCTTCCAAGGGCCGGGAGGCTTTCGCACACCGTCTGCCCCGGGAAGAGTTTCCCCCAATACACCCACACCCAGTGAAAACAGAGACATAACAAAGAAAGAAGAGCGCACACACACACACACACATGAGAGAGAAAGGAAGGAGAAAAACAGGATACACAGCACAGGAAGAGAGGAAGGTTAGAGAGGAAGGGAAATCTCAGAAATCAAGCTCAGGTGGAAGATAAACAGAGAAGTAAGGAAGGAAGGAAACAGTAACAGTCTGGGCCCAGGAGGGAATTCAGTCACAAGATTTTCATGCAAGATGTGTTAAATGTGTGGTGATGTGAGACTGTTGCTGCTGCTGGGACTGCAGGTATCTAAGCTGCTCTGTAAATGAACACTTCTCATCTGTCTGTCAAATTTATTCACTCAGCGTGTTCCTCTTGCTTAATGCGGTAAAAGACAACACTGGTTCAGACGTCTATCTGAGTTAGCTGGAACATATCATATTCATTTGTCGTGTTTAACTGTAAAATGAAAAAATAATAAATTCAACAAACCTGACTTGGTGCGGCCATGGTTTGCTTGGTTATTGACACCCAGAGTCTGAGGTTTTAGTGGATCGGGTGGTAGAGTGTACCCCCCCTCCTGTCGGCCACCCACTGGGACTTGAATGTATGGCCCCACAGCTGCAACACGACCCAGAGTGCCCGGAGCCGGCTGGGGAGACGGAGGCCCGTTGGCTCTGTTCAGCTACAAGAGGAGAAACCAGAAATGTTTCCATGTTAACTGTGTTGTCAGGGAAAAGTTTCCACTGAGTGGATTCAAGGGGACACAAATAAAACTTCAGTCCACAAGATTTCAGAAATTTGGATTTGAGTGAGGATCTGCCGTGTCTGGACTGAAGCAGCCGTGAGACAGGAGGCTTTGAACAAAAACAGTCTGAAGGAGGAGATGTGTTAAGCGCTCTTAGTCTTACAGGAAGGTTCTCTTTTTGACGTGCCTCAGCTTTTTTCTTGTAGAGGCGTTCCCGCAGCTCACTTATGCGCTTGTCCATCAGCGTCACTTCCATGTTACGCTTGTTGAGAAGCTCCTTCTGTTGCTGCAGCTTGCTGTTCTGCTCCTGGTTCAACTTGTTCCGGATCTGTTGGTGATAAAAGGCCACATTAGACATGTCATGGAGAGGAGGAAGCAAAGACTCTTGAATCATTCACAACACATATTCATGTAGTACCTGAAGCTCCTGGTAGAGCTTACGGAGCTCCAGGGCTGCAGCGCCGGTTACTTGGCCGCCGAGTGTCGACTGTATGCCGTTGAGTTTCCCCCTCCGCAGGTCCTCCAGCTGCACACTGAGCTGCTCCACCCTGAGCACTGCAGCCTGTAGCTCAGCCTGCTTCTCTTGGAACAGGCTGCTAACTTGCTCAATCTCTGCTGCTGCATGTAAGAAATGAAGAAATCCCATCAGCTCATTCATTATCTACATGCAGGGGGGACTTCTTTAAAAGCACAAATCTGCTGCATGAAAAATTCATTCTGCCTTCGTTGTGGGTTTTTCTCCTGATCTCAAGGTGGGATGGCAGCATTTTTCCTGTCTGAAAAAGTAAATGCACTCGAGTCAACAATCTTTACGTACACAGGTTGCCATTGATGACCTTGCTGTAGTCCACCTGTCCTCTCATCGCTCTTATCTTCTTGAGTTTTGCTTCCTGGCTCTCCACACGCTCCTTCAGTCTCTGCAGCTTCTCGCTCTCTGAGACGGTTTGCTGCTGACGTCGCTCCTGCTGCTTCAGGTAGCGCAGACGTTGCTCCTTCAAAATAAAAGAACGATTCATATATAGGATTAAAACAGATGGATGCAAGAGTTAGAGTGATGCCAGTCTGAATCCAGTAAATAAAGTGATATTTTAGAATAAGTGCAATATTTTTACAAATATACATCATCAGCAAAACAACATGTCAAGGCTTACGTATAACTCAATGACAGACATCCCTGGAAACTAGGCTGATTCTCTCTACTGTATGATCTGTTTGAAATGCTGCGCCGTGTCAAGACTGTCTGAAAGCTGAAGAAAGGGTCAGATGACTACATATCTCCACCCAACTGAGAACTGCTCCAGTTAAAGTCCTAAAATAGGAAATGACAGGCCCAGGTTTTCAAATGACTGCAGGGCTTTTAGTGGCCCTACTTTTTAGACGCCACCAAAAAGCCAATAAATAGTGATTTTATCTGCCGGTCTACAGTGGCTTTTCCTCCTGCATGACTGATCAGCACACCACAGGCAGGCACAGCGGTCAGACTAAGTTACTGTCCTGAAAAGCCACTGAGACTCACCAAGCTGCGGTGTGTGTGTGCGCGCAGAGGATTTCCACCAGAGTCTTGTTGCTTCTAATTCACGGACATGTTTTATAAGCTGCTCTGACAAAAGGCTGTTTTCTCAGTGTTGAAAAATCATGAATAAATTACAGGCTTGAGTAACACTGCGATGTTTGTGCTTGGATTTCTCTACAGACTAAACCATAAGTATTGTCTGGACTGGACAATACCAGCACTGTGACTCACGCTGCCTCCGATTTGACTTCTTACATAACTGTTTGCAGTCATGACGGGACTTTTTTGATGAAAGCATCACCACAGTCCTGTTGGGCCAAGCACTAAAAGCCTTGGGATCAAACTACAGGTCAAAAACTGAAATATTACCAAGTGTCTTATTTTTAGAAAAATGGTCTTATTAGACTAAATATGTGACACATTCACCTGACAAGTCCAGAAAAATGTCTTAAAAAGATGTTTAAAGACAAAAAATGGTTCCTGAATTGCTTAAAAAATAACTAATAATTGATTTGTTTCTTGTATTAAGACATTCTTATTTCAAGAAAATTGACAAACATTTTTTTTAACCCATCTGCAAATTTACTTAAGCAATTCAGGAATCATTTTTGTCTTCTAACATCTTGAAATAAGACATTTTTCTGGAGGTTTCAGGTGAATATGGCTCACAATGAGTCTAATAAGAACAATTTTTACCAAAAATTTTGACAAAAACACTTCAATAGATTTCAGTTTAGCAGCGTGTGTTTGGTTAGAACTCATAATATTCAGCGTCATCATTCAAAGTAAGACATAATATCAAAGACAAAGCGCTACCTTTGCAACGAGCATCTGCTGCTGAGCCTCGATTTGCTGCTGCTGCCGGGTGGCCATCTCCTGCAGCTCCGACAGCGTGAGCTCCACACGCTGATTCCCCACCTACACACGAATATACAAAAGAGCTGGTCAACACACTGATACCTAAACAGAGTGTTCCTGATGTTGAAACCCACTGATGATGCATAAGGATACAAATATTTTTTAAAAAATGTTTTCAGTGATTAAATAAGATTCAAAAGAGATCAGATCAAATGATGTATGACCTAATGTCTATTTTTGCCCCGTGGAAGCTTCTTTGAGTATCATGACACACTGAATGACTCTTCCTTCAGCCAAAACAAATTCATTTAGCAGCTCAGAGTTAACTCTGCAAGGTGAGTAGCTCAATTGATCTCACTCAGACCACATGTAAATGGTAGTTTAGTGAGCTGAATTGTGCAAGGCAGTGTGGAGTCATGCTGGAGCTTAATGACATGTTTTCAAAGCTGTTGCACACGGCACAAATTTAAAGTAAGTGGTGGAGTTCTGGTGTAACTGCACCTTTAAGATGAATACATGGGCTGGCTAACAAGTGCAAAGCAGTACAAGGACGTAAAGTAACACAAGCTTACAGCTTGATGCTGGTAAAGATGAAGAACAGAGAAACAATACGATGCACTACATTTTTAAAAGTGTCAGCCAGAGGATGAAACGGAAAGAGACGCTCCTTACTTCTTCAAACCTCAGTATGATGATATCTCTTCTCTGGAGGCAGTAAGTAAGAATGGAGGCTTTGAAGATCAAATGCCGTTTCAATGCCTTTTTAACAATTTAAAGAAAAGCATTTACATGGGGTGCCTTTAGGACCTGGCGGTTTATTCTGATGAAGCGGATGGCTCAGGTTTGAATCCAACCTGCGGCCTTTTTCCTGCATGTCACCCTGCTCTATCTGCTGTCCTGTACTCTACAGATAAAGGCATAAAAAGCCTACAAAAAAATTGAAAACAGATGAAATCCACATTTACAAGCATGTTTGAGGCTCTATTAGGTTATCAGTGCAGTTCTGATCTACCCCTGGTGGATCAGAGAAAAGTTTTACTGCTCGTATAGTTTATAATACAGTGAGTCACTCCAGTGAACAAATATTTACAAAAATCATTAATTTTATTATGTGAAACCTTACTGATCAACCTTATAGTTTTGTAAGAGAGCCAGGTTCATAGAATAATCAAATTAAGACCTGAGTAGATGATAACATTGATCTTTAAATACATCTGAAAAAGTGGGCTCCTCTCATAGTCACAGTTTAGTCATGAAATGTATTCCTTATTTCTCAAAGCGAGTGTATCCCTCATGACCGAGGCCGACCGAGACTTCAAACTGAAATCTCAGCACCTTAAATTCTGAGTGTGTGTCTTCTTTTTTTGTAAAAAAAAATGTCTATCTAGACTTTATATGGGCCACATTCACTGACAAATAAAAAAACCTCCGTCTTATTACAAGATATTTAAAGACGAAAATGACGCCGGAATTGCTTGTAAAGAGTTAAAATAATAAAGCAATAAAATAAATCTGCAGATGGAGTAAAAAAACATTTCTTGTCTAGTTTCCGGAAAAAGGCATAAGAAAGAAACTAAACAAGCTATTTTTATTTAATGAAATAATAGGAACTGTCAAAGCCCAGTTTGTCGTCACCAAATGGTTTGATTTGCTCAACATCAGTGGAAAACTTTAGAAATAGACCTGCAACATTGATTTAGCTTTTCATCAAAAGAACACTGAGTGTAGGAAAGAATAGATAATGTTAACAATTAAAAAAAAGATTTAGCTCTAATTTCTGCTGTTAACTGTTGTTCATGTTGCGTTTTTACTTTGCTGAATTGTTATCTGCGCTGTAGACGATGATGATCCACATTCAGAACCAAAGTTACAGTAAAAAAAAAAGGTCACTTTCCACATATTTCAGAGCATTTTTCTTTTTCATTCAGTAACTGTCCTCTCTGGGATGTTTCAGAACTCAGAGAAAAAGTAAGGGAAATAAAAAAAAAACTTTTCTGCTGAATCTCACAAAAACAGCTGCTACAGTATTTATACAGGCAGACTTCAATGAGCGGTGGTGAAATGCAAAAACTGACTGTGGCTTTAAGAAGAGTGTTCAAAAAGAAAGAAGACGGGAGACAGCACTGGAAGTGTCTCTGTGTTTTTGTACAGATGGAAAGAGAATATAGAATAATGGTTCAGACATAAGAACTGTTTTCAACGTGGCAAAGAGAGTTTGTTGCAGAGAGAGAATGACAGCATTAGAAGTCACCAGGCATGGCCTAGTATACGATTCTGTAACCGTTCTTAACGCCAAAGATTTTTCTTTTCCTATTGGTTTGAATGCTGTCTTCAGCCCTCAAAACAGGTGAACTATCCTGATTCGATGGCAATTCCTCTTTAAATCTTTAACCAAACCTCCAAACAGGCAGGGTTTCCTCTCCTCAGATGCAATAATGCTTCTAAATTATTAAAGCTAAAATTGAAAGCCTGTCTTGTCTTGTCCATCAAAGCAAGCAAGCCAGCCAGTGATGAGTGAAGTTAGACAGCCAATAGGAATTTTCCTGTCTTTAAATATTCAGTAAAGGTAGGATGAGCACTTGGGTTCTTTTTTTTCCACGATGATTCCCCACGTGAAACAAACGTGGCATGCAAAAGACAAAAACTACCGTGTGGACAGTTCTTACTTGATGAGAGGATGCAGACACTTCTGTGAGTCATCTTGTCTGAATAAAACATGCCTGCTTTTGGAGATAATTTGACTTTTATGAAGTCGTAAAGACAGGAAACAACAGTCTGCATGTCATGCATCAACATGTCTCTGAAAAACTTTGATGCTGTTTAGACAGCTTTTTCCTACCTGGCATGTAAAACATAATGTGCGGGAGGACTTGGGGAGGCTGGGGATTTGACTTAACTACAGCCGCGATGACATGAGGGAAGCGGGGGAAGCCATTGGCACACGCACACCAGCACGCTCAGATGCACTCAGGCAACTCTGCATCAGTGACAATTCACCCAAGGGAGAAACAGACCCACACACCCTCAGACAGCGTTGAAGAGGGAGCTGGAGAAACAGTCACATCCTCATTGAAGAGGGGCGCCGTCCTTCCTGCAGGGAAGCTACATGACTACATTGGTTTCCTCCAACAACTGTGAGGATGACTAAGATGGAGTGCGATGCAGGATCACAGCGGAGATAACCCAAATATTAAAGAGGTGGTATTGTGCTTTTAATTTTAATAATAAGGTTGAACCGTTGGATTTTAGTTATCAACATGGGAAAAGATTCAAGTTGTGAAGTCAAGGTGCTGAGAATGCAAGCTGCTCTAAAGCTCGCTTGAAAAGTCACGTGAGAATTCATCAAGATCAACACGAGAGTTGCTCAAATCGTGACATCACCAGCTGGTGAAATCTCCTAAAAATTGGTCATTAAATGGTTAACGGTGAAGGAGGCTGGTGTTCCGTCATGCTTGGAGGGCCTCAAAGTGGTGGTAGCTCCGCCAGCCTCAAGCAGACTTTCAAAAAAACGCAGCTTTTAGCACTTCTGCAAAGGCTTCAAATTTTTTGAATGGCAGTTGCCACTTAGTTTCAAGACAACAACCTAAATAAGTAAATATTTCTTTTTTGAGAAATAAAATACTAAAAGTTATCATACCAACCTCTCCCTTTAAAGCACAATCGGGCTGAAGTTTCTAAATAAAAATATAACATTTTAAATGTCTATTTTAATAATGATCTGTGGAATGACTACTTAACTCCCCAACTTTACTTAACTTTACTTAACATAACAACTTATTGAATTCAGCAACTACTTATAGAGATGAATGATCTAGTTTAAGATGTCCAGAGAGTAAACTCAATGGTTTTTTTGAGACCAATTAGTTTAAGAAAAAAGTCAGATATTGATAGGAAAAGAAAAAAAACTTGAGCTGAGAGCAGAGAATGTTTTATATTTAACATCATGAACTAACGAATCCATGAAACGATAAATTGAAAATCACAACAGTTGCAGAATATGTTTGTATGACAAACATTAGTTTTGGTTCTGCTTGTAAGCTACTGTCGCTGCATGTGATATCAAAAAAATAATAATTATAATAAAATATCTGTGATCACAGTGTCGTTCCCTTGAGGCTCCTCTGCTCTTTACGAGGCGTGCCTTTCTCAGAGGATGATCAGCTCTGCGGCCTGGTGGAGAGTAAGCCCAGAGGGAGTTTGGGCAGCAGCCCGTGGAAAAGCCAAAGCAATGATCCTCTTAGGGGCGGTTATATCATCCAGCATGCTGACTGATATAATCCTCTAAAGAAGAACTCAGACACAAATGAGCCTCAGCACTTTGAAGGTTAAACAGAGACGTCCACACAGCTGATGAAGGTTCCTTCTATGAGTAAACAAACACTGATCACTCATCCTTTCTTTCAGTCTTCATGGAGGCTGGTGATCCATACCTGATGAAGCAGATTTCCTTCAAGATATATTCTCAAAAGGAGCAGAGTTCAAATTCCAGAACAAAAATCAGAACGGCTCCTGGGTGCTCCTACTCTTCAATGTTTTTAAAACAAAAACAAACCCTCTCCGTCTAATGCAGCGCTGGATTGTTCCCTCCACCATTAAGGTTAAATTAGCTACGATTCCTTGACCACAACCCTCTCCTATTGTGAAATCTGGGACAGATGGTCAGAGAGAGAAAGGATGCATTGCCGGAGGCTGCTTTTATCAGTCATTCACGTCTCCGAGCACACTGGCTTCCTAAAGCTAGAGCTCAACATGCACAACAATGGGCTCATCTCATGAGTAAATATTGGTGGTGTATGAAAAATGGGCCGGTCCTGTAACACAAGGGTCTGTTTACTCTATGCAGGACTGAAGTTTTGGCAGAACTGTGCAGCATAATGAAATCTAAGCAGATAAAATCAAAACACCATCTCACAGTGAAAAATAACTCAACATTTTCCAGAATTCTTTTTACCTTTGGGCCTTGTGTAGAAGATCAGCTGCAGTTGCAGGATGGACAAAAACTTGCTCATAAGACGGAGTTCACACCAAATACAAGTCTCATCTCGTCTATTCTCGTTTAAGCGACTGAGACTTCCAGATGAACTGACTTAAAGAGACAAAATCTTGCTCGGACATACACTCCTTTTTTTTCTCCCCCCACTCCTGTCCACATCTGGTTAATTTGGTACAACAGCTGTCTAGTCAGGAACTAAAAATAGTTCATTACATCACAACAGTTGCAGGGTAGTGCACAGTGTGCTGTGTTTGCAACCTAATGCTGCAAGTTTTGACAGCTGGTCAGAAAAGGCTGACAGCTAATGCTAACTAGCATGAAAGAGCATAGCGATGGTGCACATAATGTGTTAAAATGTGAAAAAAATAAATAAATAAATAAAAATTAGACTTGAAAGAATCAGTGATCATAGCTTGCTAGCATCTGTTTCTCAGATAAATTGAAGCAACACTGGGAATGTGCTGCTATTTTCTGTGACTTGGCTCCGTTCTCAATCATTCAGTTTCTCATATCTCAGCTGCCTCAATCACTGCCCTTTTTGGTCCATTTCCTCTGCAATAATGTCTGTATTGAAAAAACAAATGGACTGGTAAGAGTACAAAGTTGACCGTAGGCTTCAAGCGGGGTCACTGACGGTGAAACCTCATGGGAGCTCGTACTCACGCACTCTAAGTCAGATAGCGCCAAAAATAAGACTCAGGTACTTCAAGGTTACCAAAAAAGATGAGATTCTCCCTCTTTCAAGTCCTCTAATCGATACAATGGTTTGTTAGGTGGTTATTTTAAGGTCAAATATGTGGAAAGCACTGCTTTTAAACACAATCGAGACTTATAGATGTAAAATGTTGTAACCAGAAACTCAAACTGATCTCTTGATCTCTTTTTTGACTCTCTCGACAGCTAACAAGGGTTTGACAAGGGAGGCCCTGTGTGTGTGGTTTGTCTGCGATTTCATTTTTAAATCAAGTATATATATAAAGGGTGACCCAGCAAAATCCAGGATGAAATATTTTATGGTTTATTACTAGGGATGCACCGAAATGAAAATTCTTGGCCAAAACCAAAAATGAAGAAACTGAGGCTGAGAAACTGAAACGCTGAAAGAAGTTGTTTTTCCAATCATTAGCGCCACAGCATAAATTAACATTAATGCTTCAAAGAATAACGCTGTCTCCACAGAGATGCCCTGGTTGTGCTTTAAAAAGGCAGTAAGACTCTCTGTCCCACTGCAACTGCCGTGCACAATGCAGAGAGCAGAGGAGAGTTGTGAACGCTTAACCATCCCGTCGTATAAATCTGACAAATAACATGAGGCTGTTTAGTCTGATAAATAAAGATCTGATCAAAATTTCAGTGCATTTCTCTTTATTACACTATATTTACATAGAAAAAACAAAATTCCAACTCTGGCTACAACTCTCCAGACACTTCTCCATTTCTTGCTCAACATCAATCTCCTGATCCTTCCAGTTTTTAGTCCTGAGATTTTGTTTTTCCCTCTAGAGTCCTTCTTGCGATCCAAACTCCCGGTGTTTACAAACTTCTTTCTGTTGAAGTCAGTGAAGACCCAGACACAGTCTTCACATTGATTTGTGCGGCTCCTTTTCAAGTTTAACTTGCATATGACGCTTCAGATACTTCTTACAATCAGACATCTAATTTATACCTGAGTGAAGAAAATTTGAAATTAAATTTATTAAATATTTATAAAATATTTAATCCTAAATTTTGCTGGGTCACCTTTTAAGGTTGTAGCACTCGTGTAATGCTTAAATATAACTCTCATTATAGCCCTAATCTATGCATGACAGAAGGCACTGAATTAAAGTGAAGAACTGCAAGAGCAGTTTCTATTTTAACACCATTTAGATAATGCTAATTGAGTCTCACCCCATTCTCATTGTGTTTCTCTCCAGTGTTTCCACTCCTGCGAATCGTCTGATCCTGAGACTGCTGACTCCCTGCAAAAAGAAACAGTCACCATCACAGAGCACAGATGAGCACTCTCTCTCTCTGTCACACACACACACACATCTGCAGATTCACAGGCTACAACCACAGTCAAGGAGAGTTTGAAAATTCACCGACGTGATTGCCCATGACAGAGGGATTTAAGAAGTGGGACGAGCACTGCTGACCTCAGCCACCTAACTCAAACTTTTTCAGAAGAAAGGCTTCGACGGGAGGATGACAGTAAATTACTCAAAATTCAACAGGACAATTCTGCTGTACATCTAAAAAAAAATACTCACAGGATATTCTTTAATTTGTCAGGTGACAAAATAGATCTGACGCAGATCGGCATCACATTACATCAAGACTGCTTCTCTGCCACGAAATCTTAGCTGTGTAATTCATGTAGAAGCAGATTTATGCCTTTCATACGCTTCAACAAGCATCAATCAGATTTTGGTTTTGTATCCGTAATCTCTGTAAACAGATTTCCCGCATCATGTAATAGATAATCTGAAAACAAGGGTCAGAAGTTTGGATGTCGGAGGCATTCTGGTTTCAGTTTACATTCTTCAAAGTATGTCTGGATGTATGAAGGGAAACAGATTGTGTCGAAACTAAAAGTGTGATGCATCGGCTGTAATGAAATCTCAGCACCCATCTGCTGTCATCTGACAACAAGTTTTCTTTCCATTTATCACTCTTCTGCAGACATCTGAATTAAGTGCAGCTAACAATCTGTTAGCCCTGCTGTCCTCTGACTCTACTGTCTGAATTAAAGCTACTTAATGGACTGTAACAGTGACTGTTGTACTGAAAAGATGGACTGTAGACTGTCCAAACAAACCCAGTCTACACCCCTGGCCTTGAAAATTCACAGAGGGTGTTGAAAGGTTGCACCAGCCTGTTGTTTCTTTTGTTGTTTCTTTTTACTGCGACTAAAACACTTCAAACTTGTTTAGCTTAGTCCATTAGCCACTTCCTGTGTGAGCGGGAAATAAGTGAGGGTAAAATCTAAGTCTTCAAAAGTGAAACAATGAAAAGAAAGCAAGCATACCTGAAACACTACAGATACCCATGGCTACAGTCAAAGAATAAGGTGACAACGCTCACCTTGATCACTGCTCTCAGTTGGCGAGTCTTCGTGCCGGAGGAAGAACTTGACTTCTTGTTTCCGAGGTCCCCATTTCTGCAAGTGTTCGTACATCATGTGTTCAAAGGGAATCGCTCGCTCTATGGAGAAAGAAAGGTCACTCGTCAAATTCTGTCTTTTGGGAACCACTTTTAAAATCCGCCTGTTCAACATGGAATTATAGTTTGCTCACTTACTGACCAAGTCGATGTATTGTTTCTCTTATCACTTAACAATCCCCAAAGAAAAAAAAATAAGAGGAGTATGTGACTTCTCTTAATATGGACATTTAAACTTAGAACAAAACCATAGAAATATGTGTTTTTTTGTAGTTACACTGCTTCTTGATAATAAATCTTATGCCACTGGAAAGCCTGTTTGTTTCTCTTCTAAACGATGCCTTGTTTGTCAGGAACATCCATTTGTGGGATGAGCAGCAGAGCTGAGACGGTTGGTTGTGTGCATGAAAAAAAGCCAAATCTTCTCTGCCAATGCCAAACAGATTATTCTGCTGTATTGACTCCTGTTATGAGCTACTGGTACCCCCCCCCCAGGTGCTGACCATTAGTTACTTTAAAATGGTGTGGAGTGAGTGTTTGTACCATCCCCAGAATATAAAAAAGAAAATTATTACCGTGAATATTCCATGAAAAAAAGCTTTTCTTAAGTCTTTTAGGTCACAAATGTGGGTGCGTTTAGTGTCCATTTTTGGTCAACTACAGTGATTGAAAACAATCAGACAACATCAGAAAACAGCAGATAGAGTTCTGATCTGAGCTCTTTCACACCATCATCTGTTTGTTTCTTGGCAATATGAAGTGATAATATCTTAAAAAGAGAGAGAGAAAGAGAGAGAGAGTGATCCCTCTGATTGATGGATAGCACTGTGACTGTGAGCCAAAACAATGTTTCGGCTTTTCAAGGGGTTGTCAATCAAATGGATAAACAAAAAAAACAAAGAGACAAAGATGGAGAGGTTTTAGGAGGTTGGAGTGGTAGACAGCTGCATTGTCAGGCAGCAGACGAACATGCTTGCATAACACGGGTTAATGAAGCCCAGGGTGGGGATGTTGATTCCAACTGGGGAGTGGCCCCTCAGTGAAAAATGCTGATAACACTGGGTATGTCAGCACGACTCCAGTGATGGGAGCAAATCGTTTGGACCCAGTGGAATCTGCTGTGACAGTGCTGTGGACTGTAGCAGCACATGACCCATTTTTCTGACCCATAAATCTGGACTTCAAGAGAGATATTCCAGACAGAAAATAGATCATTGCAATTAGCTTGTTTTTTTAAGTTTGTTTGGGATTTTTCTTTGAGGAACATCTTGTTTTTTTACATTATCAGGAAGGACTAACTACTAAATATGAGTAGATTCTTGTGCCTGTAGAGAAAGTCACAAGCTTTCCCTTCACACACAGCTGGTTTCCACTTAAACAAAACATTTCAGTTCCTGTACTCTATAACCAACAGCTTACCATTTCCTCTCCAGACCTCAGCGAGGTGGCAGCCGCTCTCACCGGGCTCTTTGCAGAACTCAACAACATCGCGGCACGTTGTCTCAGGAGTGATGGGCACCTCAGTCAAAGCTTGCTCGCCGTCGCTGAGGTACACCGTCAGTATCATCTGAAAGAGAAAAAGAAAGCGTGACTCACAGAGGAGGGGGAAAGCACATTAGAAAAAAATGATTTATTACTCGCACTCATAAGTACGTATCATGAAAAAGCAGAAAACCATTCACGCTGGCAGATATGACGAGGGTATTTCGTGAAAACTTGCCAGAGTGCTGACTCGATGTTTTGCAGCCGGCTGGCTGAGCTTGGATTTTGGCTGCAGGTGGACTCATGCCTGTGCCTGCCACATTTCTGTTTACTTTGATAAATTACAGCCTGCCATAGCTTCAAGAGGTACAGTTCAGACAACATGCAGTAAACAAGCCTCTACATGCTTCTGTCTGTACCAACAGAACACTAAAATATGTAAAAGTAAAGATCAGAGAGTTGAAGACAAACAGGACGAGGCCTGAATTGAACTGACAGTATACAGCTTCTTGAAGCAGTTACCTGAGATGTCAGAAGTTTGATAAAGTTTCTCTGTACCTGCCAACTAATGGACTTTACAACATCACACACTCTGCAAACTTGGCAATCTGAGGAGGCAAAGTCAAGATCATTTCACTGATCCATACACCACTGCTTAGATACTTCCAGCCTGACTACAAAGGTTCAACTGATCAATCGTTAAACTAAACAAACTGTGGTGAAAACATTAGGAGGGAAAACCTGTCATCTTCAGAGATGGATTGATGTATCAGCTGATATTTACTCTCTATTTATTGCTGGCGAGCTAGTATTTTCTGTGTCCAGAAGAGCTGGTGTTTTTCCAGGACAAAGACTCTGTTTTCCATGAGCACTAGCACCCACGTGACGTGATTCTTACTAAGGTGTGCATTTTGAAGCAAATGAATGGAGAGCAGATCTTTTTGGACACTACTTTTCTTTGTTCAAGGCAAGAAACTGTTCTGTAGCTCTATTGTTTGAAACGTGACACCAAGCAAACTTTGTAAACTCTACTCACAGCCTGGTGCTCTGAGACCTAACTTGTAATGATAGGGAATCTAACCAGTGCTCATCTACCAACTCCAACCTCACCAAGCAGAGCTTAAGTAACCCCACTCTTCATTTTACTGATAGACTCTTAAGTTTGAACAGATCACTGCAGTATATCTGCTGCATGTGGGTTGGAATGAACATTTTCAAACAGCTCAGCCCATGTTGCAGCCCGTGCTCTATATTGCTCTCATATCTAGCTTTCTTCTGCTCTTCTGTCCTTTTTTCTTTTTGACAGTTCAGCTCTGGTGTCCACCATTACTACAAAATAAATCCAAAAAATTGTTTTCAGCAGAGAAAAAAACACAAATCTTTAGTCTCACTGCTAAACTTTGTCGGCCAGCGTGCTGTTGTCATAAGACTTCTACCTACCGTAAATCAATCCCATCCTGGATGACCCAACCATGGATACTGGCAATAACATTTAAAAATAAACTATTTTGATGCTGATAATCTCATTTTAAGTTGTGAAGACTTTTTAAAAATCACTTCGAAAGTCCTCACAGGGACTTTAAAAACAGACACAAAGAGCTACAATGCTGAAAACATTGGCAACATAGCAGGCTAATGGCTACATTTGTTTATTTCTCTACCGGTATTTTGTCAGTTGAAAAATCAAATCACAAATTATATGTGCGGCGATAGCCAATCAGCAAGTAGACTGTCGACTGACATATTGACCCTCGTAAAATTTGTGTCTTCAGGCGCTCATGAATAAAGCAAATTATTCTCAAAGATTCAGCGAGTCATCACAAATCAATCGTATCATATGTATGCACAAATTATTTGATCGTTCACATATTTTTAACCAGTGATCAAAATGAAGTGAAACAGTTTGCTGATGTTAGATGTTTGATAAAAATACAAAAAAAAAAACAGTACAGAAATCCAGTCAACCAGGCAGACAGTAATATCATTTACTGGATATACTTTCTGCATATACATGATATAAATCATGAACATTATCTAACTGGGGCTTATGCTCTGGTTCCATGTACAAAATTCTCCGGCCAATTGGCTTTACTGTTCTTGTCGTTTCCCCCCATAAATCACCAGACAGACTTTTATGTCAAATTAAATCATACATACACAAAAATCTATGTCCAATGTTAATCCTAAGGGAGGAAAAACAAAGAATCCAGATGGAATAAACAGATATAACATGTCCAAGAGGATTAAGTCATCACTAAATGTTTATTGTATCATCTTTAAGGGATTAACTTTAGGTTTAAGTTTTAAAATCTATAAACGAGGAACGATTTTAATTTTGATGAGTCATAGTTTGATTTTTTTTCTGTTTGTTTGTTTGTTTATAAATTGCAAATGACATCAATCCACATCTTGGTTAGAAAAAAATGAGAGGATGAGAGGAGAAGAGGATTACGGCCATTCAACTGTTTCACATGCACACACGAATATTTTTCTTTGACATCAAGGAAGCAAAAGCCTTCCATCCCTTTCACAGATTAATTCATGTAAAAAAGTACATCATCTACGTTCTTTAAACCAGCCTGTGTTAATGTTTTGCTAGTGCAGTTCTGGTTTTGGAGATAGCAACAAGCTGAATATTGTTGTATGGTCTCACAGCAGATCCTGCCTGCCTCCCTCTGCTGAGGCAGGCAGGCTTTTGTTTCCTGTGGCACAGAGTACTTTAGGAGATGGGGTGTGTCTTCCTGTTTCATGTGACGGGCCTCACTTTTTTTGACGGAGGGAGAGAGACTATGAAAAGTTGATGAATACAGTGCGAAGAGCCAAAGCGGTTTGACAAAGCCACGAGTCGAGAGGAATTCTCCTAACAAAGGAAAGAGGAGTCTGAACACCTTTGCTTTAGCAGTTTGTTTTTAAACTTAAAAAATGCCACAGGAGTGAGGGTTTTGGGGTGCCAGGTTAGGTCTCCTTGGTTTGAATAGCAACAATCCTATTTTTGCCGGATGCCAGAGCTGTGACCCGTCAATTCATCAAAAAAGCAGATCGAGCGGGACAGGAAGTTGTGCACAGAAACCACCTAAAAATGCTCAGTGACTTTCAAAATGAATCAAACCCTGTCCAGTCAGGATCATACTTCACTTGACTATAATAAGACAAACATAATGAGCAGAGCCAGACCAGAGGAGTCAAGATGTTGGAGGTTTTGCAGCCTACACAACGAAGAGAGGCTCATTTATTGACTGGGAAGTGTGGGAGAGCGTCTTTGAGAAAATAAACGAAAATGAGATGCAGCGCAAACTATGCACAGCCATGTGAGATCAAGGGATGCAGCAGGAAGTGGGGTGCTGTCCACAGATCAACAGTCACTGGCAAGCTTCATCATGAGGATCATGGGAAAGTAAGTTTGATGACTGACGTGCAGAGAAAGCAAAGGCCCTCTCCCTCTTTGTCAAAGCCTATGTTGGCAGGTGTATGTCGGTGGGGGACCAGTGCAGCAATCTTTGAATAATCTTCGAATAGTTACCAATGAAAATCAAACAGCACTTTTGGTTAAAGTACCCATCCCTACTCTCTACTCAAGCCCTCTTTCCTGCTCTATCTAGTATCCTGTCTTTTCCAAACAAAGGCATAAAAGCCTGAAAAAAAGTGAAGATTTAAGACAAAAACAAAAAACTAATGCTAAGAAAAGAAACAATGCACACTTTAAATAAAAAAGATCCTCATTAGTTGTGTTGCTCTCGATGAAAAACTAACTAATTAGAACAGAGATCCAACACCTATCTTTAGGAGCACATCGGGCAGATTACACTCTAAACTCTGCTTAATGGGTTGAGAAACTAAATGCACAGGCTGCAATTCAGGTATTTAACACATGCATCATTTAGTAGGTAATTCAATGTTTGTGCAGCCTTAGGGTGCACTCATAGTGCAGCAATAACGGGAACAAATCACTGTTTTCTACTGTCATTAAATATCTAAATTTAGACACTGAACTACCTACACATTATTACAACAGGAGCTTCAGCGAGACACAGTGACTCATCCTTTGTAATAACCGTGTGATTCATTGACATTTTCTGCAGCAGTGTGACTGATACAATGTGATCATTTGGGAGCGTCTGCGACTTTACTCGGCTTATTATGAGCTTTATATTTTGGTCAGTTCAGACACTGTGCATGGATAATGAAAAGGCAAAAGAGCAAGAGGCAGGGGGGTTATTTTTAGGTGCTGCTCTCCATCACTCCATCACTCCGTCTATCTATAACTTTCTGTTGTCCCCCAATGGACCAGAGGTCCAGAAAGAAAAGTACTAAATGGCATTTTTGGGAGCTAATGTGAAAGGGATTAGAGGAACGGGGGGAAAAAATGTAATCTTGAGACCAGTTTCATCCACACTTTACTGATGGATAATTACTTTTCTTGTCCCAAGGGGAGGCTGAGATGCGACCAGCTGCATAATAAGATACAGCACTGTACAGGAGGAAAACAGAGAATGTTCAACAGCTCAGTGAGGCCAGCCAACACATCAGTTTGAACAGAAATAGGAGGGCTGCTGTAATTCTGATCTGTTTGATCATGTTTGAAGTTCTGATTCAAGAAACTGCAGCATTTAAGGAGCACAATTAGGGATGATAAAAGGTTGTAGATAAAGAAGATCAAAACAGTTTCTCTCTGTGAAAAAAAAAAAAAAAAAAAAAAATATATATATATATATATATATATATATATATATATATATATATATATATATATATATATATATATATATATATATATATCACTGACACACAAGCAGAATGTCTTTAGGATGAGTCAAATCGTCAGCGATGACACACACACACAAAATCTGACAACAAACAGCTCCAAACTTGGGCCTAATTTAAGCTGACACTGCATAAAACTACATAAAACCTCACATCAGCAGAGGCTAGTAAATAATATAGATCACAGATAGCTACAATCATCTGTCTAACTGACCACTGGAGAAAATACCAACCGCCTTCACTAAGTTGCGTCTGCCCATGTTCCTGGCTCTTTTGACCGCCCTCCGTTTCCTCCTGATCTCCTTCTTTGGGGGCCGGTGGTGCTCCTTCGCCCAAACGGGGTTTTCCTTGGAGAGGCTAACAAGGCCGCGCAACACTATAGTCACGAACCTCTTCATCCTAGCAGCGCGGCTTCTGCAGATGTGAGACTTGAATGCTATGCCATCCCGAGCAGACCTCGGAAACCGAGAGCGTTGCGCGCATTGGAAAAGAGTGCTGCAGAGGAGACTTCGGAGGAAAAAGCACTCAGAGTGTGTGTGTGTGTGTGTGTGTTTTTGAGTGTGTGTGATTCAGGGAGGGACGGGGCAGGGAGAGAGAGCGAGAAAGAAACAAACAGTAAGAGAAAGAGAGGCAGAGATAAAGCTGAAGGGGCTGGTGGGTGAAAGAGCGTGCAGACGAGTCTGCCTTTCAAAAACTGTCCCTCGGCTGTGCCAGCGTCTGCAACACGAATGATTTGCTGCTGCTGCTGATGATGATGATGAACAGTCATAATAGTATTAGAATGAGTGTTAGCATAGTTAGGCCACAGCTCTAAGGTCAGCCTCATACAACAGTGTGATCCTCTTACACTGTGCATGAAAAGCCATGAACAGTATTCCTTTCTAAATTGCTTCGTTCAGCATTGTTTCGGGACGGTGACGTGTTTCGTAGGTGAAAAAAAAATGAAAGGAAACAGAAGACCCAGAAGAATAATGCTTTCCAACTAAACAAATCTCAACAAAAGGATGCGAGAAACGACAAGAAACCAAGTAACAAATCAGCCACCCACATCAAAATACACTGAACAATAGAATAGTTTAAAAAAACACTCCTAAATGTGTGCAACGACTGTAACCAGTGTTTGACACAATTTATAATCTGTCCTGACACAAACCCAGAAACAACTAAAGCCAAAATACCCTTTAGCTTTAACGTCGCTTGATAATATGTGTAATCTAGATATTTCATGCAGACAGATAATGCCAAATGCTGCCTGTATACCCACAGAAATGGCACTGAACCATATGGAGGGAGGATGGGGTAATTACATGACAATCTAAGCAAAACTAAAAAAAAAAAGCCAGTGTCTAAAAAAGCCTGTAATATACTTTCATATTTTGACATACTTATGTATGATAATCTTTAAGCTGGTGTGCACATCTATTGTAGGTTTTAAATGAAATTCTAAAAAAGATGTTCTCCGATACTAAGCTGGATATAACCCAACTTACAACTCCTGAGACTCTGCTCTTACAGACTAATCTTGCTCAGCTTATATGTCGAGCTAAAATATTTGATCATTCATATTTTTCTCTGGAAATGTCCTGCTTTCATTTTGAAGGGACTTTCCTGGACAGGAGTTACATTTCAGATCCTTGGAGATGTTCGCATTACAAATCCAGTCTATGCTGTATTCTTCTTCAAAAAATCAGAAGTGAGATCTCACTGTTACACATCTGTTTCCATCTGTTTACAATCAGTCTAAGTGACATGCTCATGTCCCTTTGAGGATTTTACTGTAAACAATGAGTACCTTATGATGAAACTCTTAAGGCTTTGGTGGTGTTTTTCCAGACCTCCAAAACTGATCAAAGCGACAACAAGAATCAGTGTTTACATTTCCAGTAAGTCATGCTGTGCCCAGCTCTACTGTGTGAGATTAATTCCACTTGACAATCTACTCAGCTCAAAAGTTCCCCTTAACAACAGAGCATTAGTCGACGCAGCCACACAGACCTAGATCTGCCAAGGTCTCATTGGCCGCTGGAGTCACGCGAGAGCCAAGTGCAGGGCTGCTGCCTCTCTGCTCGACTGGCTCTTTGACTCTGATAGCCTGTTGGTGCCACAGGGTACAAACGTCCACGGAAGCTCCCATTGCAGTCAATCCTGCCAAAGCTGCAGCGAAATAGGGCGCTAATTCTCTGTAACTGTGTATCCATGAGTCCTTAGCAGGCTCTGTGAGGTTGCACTGCAAAGCTATTTCAAATGGTGACAAACAACCTTTCCTGTGACGTGGTATCACTAACCATCACACAAACATTTAGATAGAGAACGGACCAAAACAGGATCTCCGCCTATATTGATGCCACTTTACTGAACCCACTGTAAACTTATCCCACATCAGAGTTCATGTTCCCCTCCCTGAAGGCTAAAATAGGCTGTGACTGCTCTACCCCACAATCCATTGCTGCATTCTCAGCACTAAAGATAACAAAAGAGGTACCAACAGAGCACAACTGCAAAAGGGTTCAGGTATGCTATTCTTTACCATGCAGTGTGTCTTGAACAATAACATCAGGTTTAAAACACAACCAAACAGTCATGTTTTTATATGTACTAAGTTTGCCTGCTGCTTTAAATGAAGCTTTTGATTAATTTTGACATGTATCTATTGCCACAATAGAGAATGTGGGTTTCTTTTCAATGCACAGTAGTGTAATTATAAATGTTTCTAACATCTTCTGTGGATACTTAAAGCTTTGTGAAAACTGTAATTAAAGACTTTGATTTCCTTTTCTAAGATAGTTTTTTATTTTTTTTTTTAATGTGGGCATATCATATGTGCCAAATTTATTACTGCCTCTTGTCTGTTTTTGACATGCTACTTTTTGATACATTTCATTTTAATTTTAAGGAGGCTCATAGTTTTAAAAATGATTAATGATTTATTCATTCTATCCTGGATAAGTTTTGTTAGTTACTGATTGATATAAGCTCATGAAAGTTTCGACTAATAAAAGAACCCCCATTACAAGTGAAACTGTGGGAGCAACTGACTGCTCTCCTTACGTTTCAGTTATAAACGTAAATGAATCCTCCAGCCACTTATAAACACTGATGTAGAAAAAGACAGATAAAGCTGAACTAGATAAAGGTAGGGTTTTATTGTTATGACCCGATCTCTGACTTAGATAAGTCTGCTGTGATTGTGGAAGCAGGAAAAGTTATCAATGTTCCTTAAACAGAGATAGAGGAGTTTTGAAACAACATACTCTTTCTGTTTAGAGCTTAAAAAGTGACACTTTGCACCTTGTATATTTATGTAAAAAGTCAGCTGTCTCAGTATGTTACTCACAAACACAAAAAAGAGTTCCAGTACTTCTTGTTAGATTAGCGGGAGGGGGTGCACTTACCGGCATCATTTTTGCAGCTCTTGCGGGTCAGAACTGGGGGTGCATCAGCGAGGGGAGTCACGGCTAACCCACTTGTCTTCGATGTCACCGCCGTAGAGTTAATAGAGACCCACCTTGCTAGTTATGAGCTTTGGTTACTCCAATGTGACAACCAAATGGGCCTCAGTGCTCTCTGTAACACATTAAAGTAGAAATCCTTTAAATGCTACCATACTGAACGCTGTTTGGTAGATGACAAACATGTATAACACTTAATGTACCAAATCAGCTGCGCGCTAATTTAAATGGCCCAGGCGTGGCTCTGTGCAGCTGCTGCTACAAACAAGCCGATGGTTAGCAAAGCAGTTAGCTCGAAAAGCGACGCAAAAGTAATTTGAAACAAGCAATGGATAACAATTAGATATTACTAAGAGTTAATACGCGGTTTATACTCACCAATGTCAGAGACAATTCATTGTTTCAGGGAGTGAATCCTTGCTACGTTAGCGTCGAAGGCACGTAGCTAACCGGACCAGCTGTCAGCCAGCCAGCTAACGTACGGTGTTAGCTGTGTTAGCTGATTTCAGAGGCGGCTAAAGGACGGTATGCAGTGCGATTTCCTCGCTCTCGACGGTCCTTTGGCTTGCGTTGGCTGCACATCGGCATAAGCTGGCGGCGGAGTATGTTTTAAACTAACAAATATGAAACATTATCCATTGAAAATGGTTAAGTACTTTCTTAAAGATCGCAATGAATCATCGTTAGCAAGCTAGCAGCGCTAGTTGACGAAAATACAAATAGCTGGAATCCAGTTGTTGACGGTGGGAGGGGCGGGGCTACACCGCAGTAGCATCACGTCAACGTAGAATGTAAGGAATTTAACGTCACTTATTATTGTACAAGCTTTAATTTGAGCTTTTTCCAACGAGCAAGAATTAACACTGTGTTGAAAGCAACTATTTATGCATCATTAAGAGTATTAACTTACACTGGGCAGACGTTACTAATGTCTTGCAGATATACTTTGTATCTATTATTGGACAAGTAGCAAGTCTCAATGCGCCCTTGTCGCTGTGCTGTCACTGTGCATAGCTGTATTTTGCTAACTTGAGGGAAGTATCTCAGCCTCATTCGAAACCATAATGAGAATCTCTTTACAGCCAAACAATATGTGAATCTACAAGGAATGTGGCTCCCAGTGTAGGTGTGGGTGACAACACTTGCATAGAAATAGAGGGAAATTAAAAAACGCCCCAAAGTATAACAAATCGCTCACTGTTCATGTAAATAACTATTGCATTCAATGCTACGTGGGGTTAAAACTTAAAGCATTTCTCCTGTTGTTGAGATGCAACTTCCAGGCAATAGGATAGTTTTTTGTTTGTGTTTTCTGATGAAGGACGATCCAACAATTATTAGCTAACAAAAAAAGGAAACTGCTGTTAATGACTTAAAAACCACTTAATTTGAATAAAATAGGTCTCTTCTCTTAATCAACCCATACCTGGCATCCAGATTGTTAAAAACCTCTGTAGTAAGGCTTATGTCAAACATATCTGTAATTTTAACACAACTTGATGCATTAAACTTCAGACCTTTACCCTGTTACCCTTCCCACTCCTAGTGATCCCTTGATTGGCGCCTCCTTGTTGTTCAAAGGTCGAAACTTTTACATAAAGCTTAAGAGACTTAGACATTAGGGCCTATAGTCCTTGAAGAAGCCTACCTAATAAGATCTGGACTGCAAATGACTTGTCCTCTTTTAAAAAAGGTTTCATAAACTGCATTTCGGGAACTATTTTTGCCTAGGATATTTCTCTTTCTACTATTTGTGAACTAAATGGATTTTGCATTTTTATGGCTTTCATTTATTTCACTCTCACTGCAGTGAGAGTTATTATATGTCAAACACTCTTTAACTATGTATTGAAATTGATTTAAAACCAATATTAACATTTCAGATACTTGATAATAGATATTTTGTATTTCAAATGTCTTTATAAACTAGAATAAGACAAACAGACACTTTTATTAACACCCCTTACAAAAAAACCCAATCTTTATGACATAATTTGACATCTCTGTACTAGTATTGCTAAGGTAATTGTTTTCCATTGATTTTCTCAACATATGTTATCCATGTTGCCTTGCTTACCTGGTATTGTATTTATCAACTTTTATATCGAGTCTTAAAACTCATTTTTGGTCTTTGTCTTAAAATTCAGCATGTGTTTTATGGTACTAACCCCTCTGTTTTTTATGGATCTTGTTTCTATTCTATTTCATTTTAATTATTTTATTGATGTTTCTTTGATTTTACTGTGCAGCAATTTTGGTAAACTTGATTGTTTTTTTTAAATTGTGCTATACAAATAAATGGATTGGATTGGAAAACTCATTATTAGATATAGCAGCTGACTCATTCAACCATTTACTCACTTTGTGTATAAGCTGTTTCTATAGTTTAAATTCAAAACAGGCCTTGACAGTTGTTCATCCAGACAATTTATCATTGGCAAAAGGGAACCTCCACAATCTATTGTTGTGGAACACTGTGGCATAAGCAGAGGAATCTTAAACTCAGAAATTAAGTTGATCTGAACTCCAATTTTACATTTTTTTTTATTAATACTGCTGCCTAAGGTTATAAGTATTGAAGTCAAAATACAAGTGAGCCTTGTATCAACTCATGCTATGTATCGACTGTTCACCACTAGAGGTCACCAAATTACCATCCAGAAACATGAACACTGTGCACATTGTGGTGATAATCCAGTCCCATTTTCTATCCCCGGTCTAATGCAGTGTAGATTACAACGGTTTCATTTCTTTCTTTCTTTCTTTCTTTCTTTCTTTCTTTCTTTCTTTCTTTCTTTCTTTCTTTCTTTCTGTATTTACAGCATTAGAAAATCTTATTCAATACATTTCAACAGCTGTTTCATCCAGTCTTGTTCAAAAAATATCGGCTTTTTTATGTGCCTTGGTATTCATACTTTTTTATTTACTTTATGTTGACTTGTGTTGCACTAGCTTTTTTTGGCACAAATGTTTCCTTCTCCTTTGATAGTTTTACATTCACTATATATACTTTTATACTAGATTCTTTTTTTTTTTTTTAGTTTTTATACTGTTGTTTACTATTTATACTGAATGTTTACCATTTGACCAGTCCAGGGTGTACCCCGCCTCTCGCCCTTAGCCAGCTGGGATAGGCTCCAGCCACACGTGACCCTGAACAGGAGAAGCGATATAGAAGATGAATGAATGAATGAATGTTTACCATTTACCATAGCACAATGAGCCCTTGAGTATCACAATTTCAATCCTCTGTATATGTGTTACACATATTGCAGTATTGACAATAAAGTTAACTCGTACCGTCAAAGCTACCTTGTACCTTCAAAGAGTATTTAAATGTGTTAATGATCTTAGTTTTGATAGTTTGTGGTACGGATTAAGAGATGGGCGTTGTTGTTGCTTGTGTGTTTTTTAATGACATGTACAGTGCTGTCACAAAAAAAGTGAAAGTATGTTGGTCTTGAGGTTTTCTCTGTTTTCCACAGTCCTGAAGGAGATCCACTTACGATTGAACCTAATTAATCCTGAGCTACCTAAATGTAGAACACTTCCTATGCATTCAAAGTGGATGATGAGTTAGTTTGCATTTTTTTCTTGTTGGAACCTCAACACTGAGCATCCCTGCCACAAAGCCCATCCCTGCAACAGAGCTATGGATCCTTTATTAATGCTCTACAAAGCTATAGATGATGCCTTTGCCATCAACCATGAACTGTAGCTCTAGTGACTGTGTCAGTTACAAACAAGTTATAAACAATAAAACCTCTGGACTTTAAGCCCAAGGCTCAAAAGCTTGAGCTGTACTCAATCGCAAGTTTGATCCATTGTTTGCTAAATGGGGCTTTGTTCACTTTGCACCCAGAAACAAAAGTGTTCTGGCTAGTGAGGACATAGCATCTCTAGAGATGGATTGTGAAAACATAGGGGTTGATAGTTAATTAATGAAATGGACTGTTAATAGTTATTATTAATATCTCTTAAGCCCTTATTCCTCATTTTGGTCCAGTTCAACACCTCACCAACTCTCTTACATGAACCTGTACATGACTTATGCTTCAAATAATTAGGTATTTCTATTAAAATAACCCTTTAGATGGACATCTAAACAAAGGTAATTTAAATCCTTACATTATTTTAGAGACTGCATGATATTTACCTTTTTTGGGGGTCAGATGTGGATGCACTTGTTAATACATTCCAGTTGATCAATAAAGGCTTTTGTATGCATGAAGTGGAAAAAAAATCATTAATGAATGCGGATGAGTATTCTAGGCTGTGTGTAGAACCTTTATTACATGTATGAAATATTAGGTTCTCATGAAGAACATTAACTTTCTACACCGACATCCATGTAGCATTAACAAGCGACAGCGCATGCGCAACGTCTGTTGGAGTAAAGCGATGACATCACGAGCCTCCCGGACCAACCACTCGGTTGAATTACCTCTCTGCCGTCTGGACTGTTGTGTGTGGTTTTTCTTCTGCTTTGCTTTTCCCTTTGCCCGGTGAACTTCTGGACCTATCCAACAATAAAAATGCCGAACGTGACGAGGTAAGAAACTGTTGTTTGAATGAAACTCTCACCGTTGCAGCTGAAACAGTACTCTCGTGCGTAGCTGCACCGGGCCGTCTGGTTGCCTTGTTGGTGGTGACCTCCGTACCGGTGAGGCCAGTTAGTACAACAGCCATCATTAAGCCACGACAGCTGTGGGCGGGTTTCTGAGGCTGTTTAGGTGTCTTTTATATCATCACTCGAATTGTTTTGATAGGATTCAGACTGTTCTACCCTGGCCTTTAGCCTACAAGAGTTAACACACGGGCGTCGGGTAACATTTGCATATAATATTCTTTGTTGAGAGCTAACCTGTTCAACACAAACCGCCCCTCCAACTGCTTTCACTCCAAGCCTAAACTAAACAGAAACCAGAGTGGACTGTCCTTGCTCGAGGTCAGTCTAAACCACCGTGAAAAGCAAAGAAAAAGTGGAAAGGTCATGACAGTCACAGCCTGGTTGTGGGTCGTGTCAATCTTCTGACCATAATCATCTCCGAGATTTGTGTCACTAAGTCAAGAAGGTTGTATTTACTTTCAGTGAGGCAAAGCTCTTTACACCGTCATATTACATAATGTTTGAAGATGAACAGCACAGTGCTAACATAACACAGGGATGAGGAAAAGTGCAGCTTTTAGAAGCTTGGTGCTAACTTTGGCTGTGGTTAGGCAATCTGTTTATCCTGTCATTTAGGTGGGCCTTGGGAACACCAATTGTGATACATGCTGTGGTTAAATTATTAGATCTCAGTGGAACATGAAGGGTTAAACATTTTGCATACTACAAAAATTGTGATCAAGATCTCTGTGTTTTAACTTCTATAGGACTATATAAAAAATAGGAAACAGCCAGCTCATATTTAATGATATATCTGCAACCTGATCGCAGGTGTGTTATTGTTATTAGGAAAGTCTTAAACCCTACAGATTTTTGCAGTAAGATACATTTTAGCATCAGGTTTTCACCCTCAAACTACAAGAGGAATCCTATTTAATCGGTTTTGTCACGTACTGTCCCATTCTCACCCATAATTAGATAATAGAATCACTGTACAGTTGACTGGCCTTCAGAAGAGGGCTGTGTCACCCCTGATCAAAAGGACTGGACTCTGGAGCAGACATGTAGTAATAGTTCTTCATACTTGGTTAACATTCACCTGTACCCAACTGCTGTGTTATGAAGTGGAACATCTCACTTGTTGAAGCATGAAGTTACAGGTCAGTCAGGGAGCACAACACTGAGATAAGCACAGCATAATCATTCTGGTGGCCGGCTTATACCCAGTTGGACTCTTTATCAGAAAGGGCTCGCATTCCCGAGAATTAAAACGCTCTAAATCATCGAGGGGCCTGTACATGCTTGTAATGGGCCGTTGCCTTGTGAGAGGGCTTACTGCTGTGGTTTGAGCCGCTGACATGTTTTCACTGTAAACACTGGGAGAAGCTTTACGTGATGTACCATGCTGTTATTTTGTCCACAGTGTTAATGCTCAGACAGGGAGTTGGCTGGATACAGATCAGCGCTGACAAGCCCTGACATTTGCTTTGCATGTCTTGTTTTTGTGAGATGCATCGCGTTTGGCTGATGATTTGTTGATTTTTGTTTCTGCATTACATCTTGACATGTTTGTGCTCTTTGTCTTTCAGCTTATTTGACTTAAATTCACACTAATGAAACCCTACATAAGAAAACCTTAGGCAACCTTATCTGACTTTTGGCATAAAGCACTTATTATGTATTTTGCCTGACAGGTGAGCAAGCAATCAGGCATTTTCATGTACCCTGATGAGCTTGTTAGATCTGCGTATTAGTTGCTGTCAGCAGCTGTGCCAAGCAGCTTCATGGCATTACTTCCTCTACACAAGCACAGCCTTCAGGCTACAGCAACTTCTTTTTTTTTTTCGTTGGCACCGCGCATTTGTAGATATTTCACATGATCTTCCTGTTGGCACGGCTGTGGCTGTGCTGCCACTGGAAATAAAAATGTCTAAAAATGTGTAAAAAAGTGTTGGCCTCCAGGGTTGTGGTTTGACTTCAGTTTGAAAACCTGAAGCCCAAAATCTGTGATATATAACAGCTGCAACATAATCTTATTTTTTCATCAGCATCAATGAATGTAGTTTGTTAAAAAAGTTTAAAAAAGAAGCTGATTTAATGCTGTCTGGGACTTTTGGCTTGCGTTGATATTGGCACTCACTGTCAACAAAGCAGTGCCTCTTATCTCTTTGCTGATTTTGTTTTGTACACAAGTCAGTCACTTTTTTTTTTTTTTTTTGCCTATTTTTAAATTCAAACTTATCCCCAAGTCTTTGCTTTGAATTATGCAAACAATGACTGTTTACCAGCATGCAGTTAATCTCCACAACTGGCTCCTTCTCTCAAAGAGTTTCTCACTTTTAAAACGTCTAAAAGAAAAAAAAGTTCAGTTTTATGCTGATCTTGCTTTTGTGGGTCATAAAGAAACAGATATTAGTTTTAGGGCCCGACCGATATGGATTTTTTGAGGCCAATGCTGATTCCGATATTTGTAGGAAAAAATCTGATAACCGATTAATCAGCGGAGTCATTTTAAAAATATAAAATGAATAATATAACTTCTTTTTCGGTCCCTTAATGCTGACAAAAACAAAGATATCAATAGATATTTTGCTGTTTTACAATACTTTGTCCTTTAGATTTTTTTAACTGTACAACAGAGAGAATTTTTCAAGTATAAAAACATCAAAAAAGGGCTATAACTGGCTGATTATCAGCAGAACTCATGCTGATTATGATTATTTTCAAAAAGGCTATAATCGACTGTCATATTGGTTGGGTCATAAAAAAACAACAACAACAAAAATCTAATATTTGCCTCACAGGTATCAGAGGGTCTCGCCATGTGGCATTTCTCAACTCTTTGTATCAAGATTGGTATGACAAGGAAAGCATCCTTCTTCGAGATGGCATGTTATTCCTTCTCACTGGTAGCTTGACAAGAAAAGGTCTGAGCAAAGCACCAACATCAGTCTATAAACTGTGGCAGTGTATTGTACCTGGTGCTCTTTTGCCTGCCAGCACTCAGAAGCTCTCCAGGGGAACTGGGTTAATGAACTGAGCGTTAAGTTTCACGGGACTGCCAGTACAGCAGGGGGGGGATCGCTGTCCTCTGATGGCTCACATTAAGCACTACAGACTGGAAGAGTAAACGACCGCACCAACAACAGGGGGGAGGTATGGACTCATTATTTTTTCAATGGTGGAAGTCATTTAGGAGTAGCTGAGGCACAGCTGAGCCCTTTAGACCACCATATGTCAACACGGTTTCCGGATGTTGATGTGGTGTTAATGTATAGAAGCAGGTGCTCAATCCCAGCAGTCTGATGACTGTTTTCCCATTGAGACTAATGAAAATGTGCATCCTTATTCACATCTCAGCCTGTTTTTGGCACCCTGCTTCAGATCAAATTGGTGAAAAAGCTTCACTATACCATTATTATTAAATTTGCTAATGCTGTGAATGCTTCACACAGGCTGTAATTTAAAGGTTAGGGCATGATTAAGCTGCAAATCCAGTTGCTCACCATGGGTTCTTGACTCTGGTTAAATATTGACTCATGAAGCATGTGTGACATTTTAATTCCCTCTCTTTGCTCTCTCCACTCAAGGATTTGTACAATAACAAAACTCTTTATAACATTTAGTTCCCCACTGGCAGTGATTACATCTTGTTTTAATTAAGTCAGAAAGTGATTTAAAGTTGCTTCATTTAATCTTTATCATTCCTCAAAATAAGTCCAGTTTTATATTTTCTTGTGACTTTACAATCTGTTTTTCAAAATAATGAACTTCAGAAGCAGTGTTCTGTCAAAAAAGGCTTCTATGTTGTTCCTTTAACTCCTCCTATAACTGATAGCTTCCATTCAATAGATGCAGCAGCAGTGTGTTTAGTCATTTCAGTAACATGATGATGTGGCCTTGATCATTTTGGAAAACGTCCTCCAAGGTTGTTGTCATTCCCACTGGTCCTCCAGAGCTCCTCTCTCTCTCTCTCTCTCGCTCTGTCATCTTGCAGATCCTGTTGGATAAACTGCGTAGACCGGCAGGACCCTGCCGGCTCACTGCCACAATAGGCCAGTATGACTGTTTGAATGTGGCATTCTTTGCGCGGTGTGCTTCACTTGGGCCAAACAATAGCTTCATTTAGCATCCCTTCTCTGCTGTGGTCTGCTCCATCACCATAGCATCGCGGCCATGCCACACCCTGCCCCCCAAGTCTGGCCCGGCTTTGCACTTGTCCTCCCTCTCAGGACAGCTGGGAACTTGGCAGCCATTGTTTGCCACACCCAAAGACCCTTCCCTGCATTTTGAGAATTTCTGCTTGTTGAGGTGGTAGAAATTCCTCTCAGCTTGTTACTGTCTTTAATCACACTTTAAAAAACTCACATCAGATAACTAATTAAAACCCTTAACCTTGAGCTTGTCTGAGACTGCTCAACATCTTTCATAGAGAGAAAATTAAACCCAGTGCAGACAGGAGTTTTAAAGTTGTTGCTTTGTATTTAATTGTAAAGGTGAGCTCTTTTTGTTATTTAACTCTTCCCCTTTAACCATAAAAACACCAGCATCTCTTACGAGAGTAGAAGTGTTTAGAGACACTCTCAATGGCTCCAAACTTCTTGTCCCCTCCCAAGACCACTGACTCTTGACCTCCCTGATTGTTTAGTGGTGAAAGGGCAGTGCACCCTGTTTCCAGCTCAACCGCTCAGTGGTGGCAGATTTTTAATTAATGGCTTTAAAGCTGACAGCCCTCAGGCCTTTTGGTGAGTAATGGATCCTTCATGGCATGGCATTCTCTTTACGCTGTTTTATTTGCAATAAAAATTCGTCAGAGCTCCTCAGTGATGTAAGCAAAGTGGGAAAAAAACTCACAGTCACTGCAGATGTTTGTAATGATGTTCTTTTTTTTTTTCCTTTTGTTTCATCATATTGAGATCCTGAAGTCACTCCGAGTAGTTGCAACCTAAAGGGACCCTCCAAAGAAACAAGCCTGGAGCTGCGGAGTTTTGCTTCTATAAGTAGAACTAGGTGACCTCTGAAGTTATATTTTGGGTCGATCTGAACTTGTTGCAGCTGTACTCTTGAGAGCACAGAGCGGGCTGTGCTACTTCTAAAGATCACACTGATGGTTTCATTTGTGCGACTGTTTAAACAAGTAATGACTTTATTATCAGCGCTCTATCAAGGAAATCAAGTTTTTAAAGCATTGTCGTCCAATCATCTCTCGATGGTAGGAAAAGATGTAAAAAAGAGAAACCATCTGTGTAAAGAGGACAACACTGTGTGTGCGTGAGATGCCAACGCTATTGTGTACGCCCCACCTTTCAAAGACAATTTTATGTAAAATTCTTCAGGATGGTTTTTGCTTTCTGAACCATATGTCTATGGAGAGTAGGATGCTGTAAAGCAGATGTTATTGCTGTAAAGTGTCCAGTTGCGTGCATGTGTTCTGTAAGTGCAACTGGCGCTCCACATCACTGTACCAAATATTTTATTTTCTTATCAACTTTACAGGGTTGAGTGAACTCAGAGCGCCTTTTCATAATGATGCATTAGTGTTCTGCAGCAAACTCTGCTCAGCATATAAAGTATTTTTGAATTCAAAGTGTTGCATTACTCTGCTTTTGAACTTGACTGCTGTCCTGTTGCCATTGAAAAAGTTGCTGTTTTCTTGCTAAATTTAGAAGTTGAGGGTAAACCTCAGATTATCACAAAAATAAGCATCAAAATGAATCACGTGTGCCTCAGCCACATAAATACAGAGGGTAGAGAGTGTTTCCATGCTGCAGTTCAAACAAAGGGAGCATGTGGGTCTTGTCCTGCATATGTGTGGTGTGGGGGAGTCCCATAACCGATGGTGATGTTAGCTTGGAAGGATTGGTGGGGGTTTTATGGGCCAAGTGGGATTCATGTTTCAATCCCTGCCTGCCTCCATTCCCTTTGTCTAAGTCACATCATTAATGTTAATTCCCAAAGCAGAGATGCTGGAAATGAGAATCTGTATGAGTTTGCATTTTGAGTGGCTCAGTGAGCCGGCTGAATAAATTCTTTTTACGTGATAGTCCATGTGGGTGGCTGGGTGGGGGCATCAGCTGGTTGGATGCCAGCTTTTTCTCTGACAGCATGATGGGTGCAGTCATTAATTCAGGCTCTTACCTGTAGTCGTGGTAATTACAGTTCAATCACTAAAAGCTGACGCATGTTTAACATTTTCGAGGGAACCCTATCACGCAAGCGACTCAGGTGTGCCTCATAAAACAGCCTGTAACCATGGAACAATAGAGCTCATAGTATTTTTCATTGATCTTTAAAGATTGTTGATGACTGCGGATGCATCCAGGATTTTCCGACTTTGCCGACTTTATGTAACGTCCTGTAGGAGTAAGTTTAATGCCAACGTGTTCCTCCCTCAGACGCTAGCCAAAGCATGTGTGACAGGCCTTTAAACAGCCGACAGATATCAGATGCAGCAGCAGCCGGTTTCAGAGCACGGCATGCTTTATCCTACTCCATGTATGCCGCCCCACCCTGCAGAAAGCATGATCAAGTCCTAACAAGTTGTCAAGCAAAACCGCAAAGACAGAAAAATATTCTTGGGCTATATATCTCTGATCTTCTACATAACATGTGAATATAAATGCACATTTGTTGTCAGTTTCTCTGTGCTGTGTTGTTTGCATACCTCCTAAACTGGGCTGTCAATGGTATTCTTATCCCCGTAATGTAATTTACCGTTAACTGAATAGGGTCCTCTTGAGCCGATAATGTCTGTCATGCACATCCTTATTGGATTTGTAGAATTTCTGATTGTTGCTAAATGTTTCTTTGTCAGTTATCCATTCAGCCTGGTCGCAGACTGAAACGCCCCATTCCACCTTGATGCAGTATTTTGACAGGTTTTTGTTTAAGGTGGCCACAGCAGCCAGCGTCCTCCCTTCACAGACATGTCATGGCCTTGTTCATCAGGCAGGCTTTGAGGCTGCTACATCCACCAGGTTCCCACAGTATAAAATATCTGTGTGATAACATTACTACAGAAAAGCCGTCAAAACAGCTGTGCAGATGGACAAAACCAGCTGCATCAACAGCTAAATGTTCTGCAGGAGTGATTGTGTTACAGCTTTTAGTGGCTACTACTGTTCGCTGCCATATTTCTCTTTTCTCTCTCAGTTATGTCACTTGTTCCACTTTGACCCATGTTGTGATTTTGAGGTGATCCAAAAGAACAACTGGTTGTTCTTTGAGTGCAAAGTGAGGAGTAATTATGGGCTGTTTTTAGCAAAATAACCAGTGTAACTTAAAAAAAAAAACAGTACTCAACAAACAGTCAGTGTTTTGAAGTCAGAGTGTCCTGAACGCAGCGTTGTTTGTGCCCTTCAGACGCCACAGGCAGAGCCGCTCAGGTCCTTCCTGTTAAACAGCAGGTGTCCTTGTTAACATCCCCAAACAACCTTTTTTTCAGTTGTTTATGTTTTGGTTTCAATATTCATTTTGCTGTCGTGCTCTCTTGCGCTTAATTTGCTAACTTAACTTTTGCAAATATCAGGATGAGCATCAGGTGTACTCAAATGTTTTACTCAACTATATCCTTTTTTCCTTCCAGCTTAGTAAAATTTCTTATTTTTACACTTTTCAACTCGGTTTGTTCTACAAATATGTGTATTTACTGGCAACAAAAAACTGTCACCACAGTGCCAGATTCTGTTTCCCCCCGTCTTAGATATCTTGTAAATATTCCATGGTGACTGTCCCCTTAAGATCAGGAAAACCTCCCTACTTTGACGTATGTGTTATTGATTTATTTATTTTTCAACTTTCAGAGGCAGGGTTGTCCTGAAAAGTCTTTGAAATTCTCAGGAGTGCGTACATGAAAAGGGTAATGGTTGAGGCCTCCTCCAGCTTTACAGTTTCGCGTCTCTCCGTCTGGTCCCAGGTTGTTTTTCTCTGCTGAGATTATGACAGACCGAGAGATAAGCAGCTTGTAACTTCGCCATACAGTCATGCAAGATGGCCATGCACTCTATATCTGGCAGCTTTGTTCCACCTCAGACTTTGCCTGACTCAGTCCGTCTCAGTCATGCATCTGGCTGGCTATGAGCCAGTCTCACATCCGTGTTGGCATTCAACGAAGAGGCTAAGACCTTAGACCTTTTCACATGGATTTTTGTCTGGTGGACTAATTATCAGAGCATCTGTCTCTGACATTAGCTAACAGCGGTACAAGACTTTGATGCTGTCTTTGCCTTCATTGCAGACTGGATTGGATTATGTTGGATTAGCTTTACTGTATTTGTTTGTATTTATGCTACCTTTAATGGAATACTTAGAGCACCGTGACTCCTCCCCGCCCTTTTATCCCTCCGTTACAGACCGTAATCAGTGATTTCCCAGTGCCATGCTGTTGGCCTACATCTGGAGGGATCAACAAGTTAAGCTAGAGCCTTTCAACTCTCAAATTGTGTCAATCCGTTACAAGCACGTTCACTGCAGCTGCAGCCATTCACCTCATAATAACTCTGCAGCAGTGTGTCCTGCCTCGTCAGGCAAGATCTTTTTATCTTTGTTGCCCTGAAACCTCCAATGAATAACAAAGACAGTTAACAATTAATAGGATGTCTTGATTAAAATTCACATTTACTCTTGTTTATCTTTATCAGCGGTTCAAAGAGGTTGCAGTGCAATTAAATTAGTCCATCTGAGTCAAATCCATCCACGTGGACTTGACCTTGATTATAAAATTAAACCTTCCGGTAAAATGTTAAAGGAGGCTTCTGCTTGGTAATACTTTGGAAAACTTCCAATGTGTTGGGTTCTGTAATGCACAATAGCAAGTGAAAGTCTGCTGCTTATGTGAGATAAAAAGCCATGTGGGCACTCCAGTTATCATCTCTACCATTAGTGTAATGTTGTGTCTATCTTGCTGCAAGCTAGAGTTCTCTTCTAACTCTTTTTCTCATTCAAATATGACTCCTATTTCAAGATCCAAACCAATACGTTGTATAACTTCTCTCTTTATTTTACCGTATTTCAAATAAGTGGATGCAGAAAGTCGCATTTCCCTTCTGGGTTAGACCTTCCTATTACTTGGGGTAATTACAAGCTTTCCTGAGGGTGGGTAGAGACCAGAAGGACCCTTTTTTAATCCTAACATGACATTTAATTTGTGATAGTTAGGGTCTCCTGCAAGGGAAGGGCTGCATGGGTGGAATTTATGGATACAGCCCCACCCTGCATGTAACATATGTACGGTGTAGCCCTGTTTCCTTCCACCACATGATACAAGCCATAATATAACGTTCCCCCTTCACACATTCCTTCACAGCAGTCTGAGAAACTTGTTTTTTTCAATCTTTTTATTATTCCAAGGCTGTCTGTAATAGTTCAACTGAGAAAGTATTTATCATTGATGTGCAGCAGGACTCTCTGTTCATTTTCACAAAGAAAACTCGCACCAAAAATCTGGACTAAAAGGCTCTTAGAAGACCTGGATGTGTTTCGCATGATGAGTTCCCGTCCCCATGTTTCACACTACACACATAAGTTGACATCACGAAAGTCCTTTTTTTCCCACTTAATCAAAAAACTTGGTCGGCTAGCTTGTGATCACAGCTGACCTCTTCAGGGTCAGCGACACTCTGCAACCAATCGGATTTGCACGCTCCCTGGTATCTCTGTTAATGTACTGCGAACTGATTCCCAAGCATCAGCAGCTTTTAACCTCATTTCTATCTGTTAAACATGGTTCCATAAAGCTGCCTTTGAGTGCCATCAGAGAGGTTAACAGACCACACAAAGCTTTGAGTATAAAAACAGGGACGGTTTGGGCATCCGAAGAGTTCCTCAAAACCCAGAAAACTGACTTCTTTGCTTACAAGTGTTTAAGAAAACCTTCACAGCACTCGAATAAGGGACATATGAACTACTGAAATTTTGCAGTAAAAAATCTTGTCCTGACATTTTCTGGACTTTTTCTTCTTACACAAGACCTTCACAGCTGGAGATTGTCCTTATCAGGTTAGGTTGGTGTTATTCAGGGGTGTTGCCAAGGTAGTCATCCATAATGGTGATTTATTCTGGGTTGACTGGTTGCACTATGACATGAATAAGGACTTTGTTTGTGGAGCCTAATGTATGATGTAGCAAAAGCCAACTCAAGATCAGGCACATCATCACATTGCCTGTTTGCTCAGTAAGCATGTTCCAGATGAACATTATGACCACAGGGCTTAAAGCTTAAAGTCAGGGTCAACAGATTTGGACTTTTGTCACCATAGATAACTTCTTGACATTTTCAGGAGCTTGACATATGTGAAAGGGGCTACTGTTAGTTCTGTCTTCTAAACCTGTGAGTCAGCATGTGATCTAAACTGACACAGACACTACTCCCAATGACCATGCCATTGCTGTGTAAATGTCACATCCACACAATGACCCCCGAGGTCACCAAAACACCCGTCCCTGCTGATATTGACACAGATCATCCATCCCACCAGAACAGAAGCCCTCCGTGAGAACAGGACCTGTCTGTTTTTCCAGCTGCATGACATTCTTTTTAGAGGCAGCTACCCAGGACCGTACGGCTTCCACTGTTATCCACTCATGACTGCACCGGCGCGGCTCGCTACTGATGTCTGGAACAGCGGTCCTGTTGAGATAAACAGTTTCTAGGATCAAACTGCCGTACAGTTTCGAATGTGGACATTTCAAATCCAAGCAGAGTTTCAAAGCCTTAGAAGACTGAATTATATCAGCTCATGTGGCATGTGATTTCAAAGAGGTTGAAATCTTACAGCTGCAGACAACTTTGGACCCAATTGGTTTGTTTTACTTAATGTGAGGTACTGAACCTACCACTGGAATCACCTGATTGCTCTCACAGTTGTTGTGAAAAGTGGTTGAACCTTGCTATAAGGTTTGATTTGTGACTTCCTCTTAGCCGAGAAGACTGTTCTTGGCACCTAGAGTAAACCTGTACTTCACTTACAGCACATGTATTATAGTCTGTCTTGTAACATGCTGATTGGACAACACCATATTGAATAACAGAATCTACAACAAAAGCGCCTTGACGTCTCACTGTTACTACCGTCAGAGTCCATGCTTGACTCATCTCTAAAGAAAAGGAAGTTAATGACAGACAGATGACATGTTTTGTCAACACCTGCACAGAGACGCGTTGGGCCTGAATCAGGTAGGTAACTCCTGTTCTCCCATGAGAACATGTCTGATTTTTACCTAAGAATGGATAAAGTAGTAATTAGTTATGCTGTTGCCTTGAGCAATTCCTCAGAGCTGAATTGAAACCTGATTGACTCAGACTTTTACAACTACACCTCCACTAACACGCCACTAAAAGGAACCAGTATTAAAGAAAGCTATTGATTTTACTACATCAGACTAGACTTCCCAATTCAGTATGTTTGAAACAATAATTAAATTCATTAAAAATGTAATTTTAGAAAGTAAGGGTGATCTGATGACGATGATTTCCTTGCCGTTTAAAAATAAATGTACATTCTAGCCTTACTTATGAGTGTGAGAAAAAACTTACAAGCTTAATTACTTAGCAAATTTATGCAAGGCTATTAACATGGAATCACAAACAATGTCAAGTTAGTTTTCCAAAAACCTTATGTTAGCAGAGCTAGCACCACAAGCTTGCGGTAAACTGGTTCCATGCCCATTTAACTAAACACAGCCTTTTTACACCTTTCTAGATTTTCTTGACCAAAGTGAGATTTTTGCAGAATTAAAATTTTTATATTGAATTTGAAAAGCATAATCTTAAATTGAATTTGTCTTGAAATTAAATTTATTTAATTTGAAATTGTATTTAAAATTCCTTACATTCAAAAATACAAAATTCATTTTCACTTTACAAAATTCAGATTCAGATTCACGTTTCAAATTCAGTTCAGCATGGCACAACAGTAACATCAATAGTTGATTTGCTAATTTTATTCAAAACTAATGACACGCTGAGGTGAGGGACCTCAGCACAGATGTCCACTGCCACAGCTATGAAGCGTCACACTGTCTTGTAATGTGAAAACGATCATGTCAAAAGAAAACAGAATTAAACCATTGTTAGAAGCAGACACAAAGAGGATTTCTAGGAATCTGTGCTTGATTACTCTTCCTCACACACATAGACATCCTAATGGTTGAAATGAAGTTGAATTGTAAAACTGAATCTAAATTGTTGGGTCGGACAGGACTGGATTGATGTATGACATGTCAAAGTCTCCATGACAACATCACGCAGGCTGACAATGTTTAGTAGTTTTCTGTGCTGAAAAAAAGATTTCTTGGATTAGTTTTGTAGTGATAGTGGAAACTGGAGCTCGACTGGCATTAAGAAAAAGGACAGAAGAGCAGAAGAAAGCTAAATGAGAGAGTGATAGAGTCCAGGCTTAAGACTAACACACGAGCTAAGCTGTTTGTGATAATGTTGATTCCAACCCACATGCAGCAGTTAAACTGCAGTGATCTGTTACAGATAAGGTTTTATGTACCAAGCTCTGCTTGAGCAGGAAATAACAAGGATTCGCTAACATTACATGTTAGCCTACGGATACATCTCAGAGCACCTGGCACTAACAGCCGCTAGTAGCTGGCTACTAAACTATGGTATAAACTTTAAAAGTTTGCCTGTTGTCACTTTTCAAACAGTTGCTCTACATAATTGTTGATAAATACCTTACCCCTCCATGTTGTATCCATTAAAATAATTGTCTAGAACAGAGAAAAGTAGTGTTAAAAAGATTGGATTTCCATTCATTTTTCAAAACAAACATGCCTTGTTAGGTAGCACAAATACCAGCCCATAGTAGATTGTAACTAGTGCTCAAGCTAGTGGTGGGTGGTTGGGCCATGGCTTAGACATAACATGTGATTGGCAATATTGGGCATACAGTCATGAAAACATCAATTACTTGTTTAACCAACTAATAATTGTAAGTTTTAAGAAGCAAACTTTTACCTGTTATCAGATAAACTCAAAGGAAAACAGTCACTGATCTGCAGCAGTCATTTATCACTTTATCATACCACAAGTTCAGTCTTGTTTATTCCTTTAGAAAAAGGTCAAAATACCATGAAGCTGTAGCATCCTCCACAGAAAAAACCCTGATTCCTTGCACATTTCCTTCAGTTTCGTGGTAATTCAGTTCGAAACATATCACTATGTTGCAATGCAGGAATGTTTACGGTTGCAAGTCAGTAATTAGCTCAGATGCAGGAAAGATGCTTGTGCTGTAAATCATGTGGGAGTGTCTGCGATTGTTTAGATTAAAATCCACTCGATATTTTATTAGTTTCTCCACAGTGCCAGACTAGTTTAGGTGTAATAAATGCAGTGTTTGCTGAGAATATAGTTTGGTTTCACACATTGAGTTGCAGAAGAATGTAGGAAGTAGCTGAACTAGTTTGATTTCTTTGGTCTAGATAAACTTATACTGCCACCCACCCTACGCCTACCTTTACAACACACGTTTTACACCTCAGCTTTGTTTCCCTCCAGCAGCTCTCCAAACAAGCTCTCTCCAAACAAACCCCAAACAAGTTATCCAGAGCCTGTGCACGGGGGGGAGGGGGTTAAGCTGGGCGGCGGCCACGGATCGGCTGCATCCTATTAAGACAGGGAGTGTTGAAAAGGGGTGTGGTCTGGAGCCAGTAACATCTGTGCCTGTCCCCTCTGCCCCCACAGCACTCTGCAGAGAAAGGCAGAGAGAGAGAGGGGTTAGGGTGGGAGTGGATTCGCCGAGGAGAAGTTCTCGCCGGCCAGCTGGCTGTTGCAAGATCTCAGACGGCAGCTTGTGCTGTACGGCGAGTTTATCCCTTTTTTGTAACAGTACCCTAAGAAGAAATCACTAACTGGGAATTTCCTCCTGGCTGATGTGACAGCCTCTGGGATTTGAAGTGCTTATTAGAGGACTGTGAACCTGCGTGGATTACATACCTTCTCACAGGAAATGCTCCGCTGCGTGAGCTTGAGCATCATTTTTTCTGTCGACACTGCAGAAAGCAGGACACTGCAGTGAGTTGAGTATATAAAGGGAATGCTCAGAGCACCAAGGAGACGGTCTCACTCCTGGACAGGGTAAGCTGAGCTCAGTGAATCTGCCTGTTTTACCCTGTAATCAAATGAGTGCAGGAAAAAGGGAGTGAGGGAGCAGAAGCCGGCTATCTGCTGGTTGGAATGTGTGTGTGTGTGTGTGTGTATGGACTGCATGTGACCGGTAGATAGTCAGAGGCTATCAGTGTCTTGTCTTTGTGTGTGTGAGAGGAGCTTCTGGTTAGCTTTATCACTCCCCAGGATGCATGCTGGACTCCTCTTCTAGGAGACATAGGTGACTGTCACGTCTGTCTAATTGGGAGGTGTCAGTGTGGAAAACGGTGTTGCTGTAGTAACAGGGTGGGGGGAGGGGAGGATGACAGGGTGATCCGACCGTGCTCCAGGGCTGATCTGGTGGTGAGAGAGTTGTCCTGTGTATACAGGGAATGCCCCGTAATGACAAGGCGGCTGTGTAGATAGGGTGAGGTGGTGGTAGAAATATGTGCAGACAGGCTACAGGCTGATACCTCCCACCGGCTCCTCGCTGTGGTTTGGCAAACGCAGCCCCATTATCAGTGTCAAGTAAGTGAGAGAGACCGGGGATGGCGTACTTTTTTTCCATCAGGGGGGCGGGGTGCAGATAATCAAGTCCATGAAAAGGAAAGTCACCTTGAGCAGAAAGGTGTCATGTCATATCCTTGTGGCTTCCCATCCTTCTCGGGTTCCACTCTCACTTCCTCAGCTCCTCTCAAGAGGCCATGTGTACGCCACATCGATTGCAAGCACCATACGCCTGGATGTATCAGCTAGTCTCTGCAGGATTTGGTGCTTCCTCTAAGTGATGGTGGGCTAGATTTTACCCTGTAATCCCTCTAATGGTTTTGTTATTTGCTTTTGTCTGTTGAATTAGAGAGACAATCCTATTTTCTCCCCTATAAACATCCAGAGCAGATTAAAAAGAAGGGTAATGTGCAGTGGAAAGGGCTTACATTAAATCACCCACCCACCCAGCTTGCACCCGTCACCCACCAGTTACCATAGCAACTGAGGAAGAGGTAAGGATTTTTAAAGGACAGGCTGCAGCTCAGGGTGAACTAGTCGAGATTACTGCGCTCTCCTCCCCCCTTTAATGATGAGAGGTTTCACTGTTTGGGTTTACATTAAGACTAACATTAGACTTTGCACAGTGGTGGCGCACATGCTGTGTTGGAGATGGCCAATACAGGGGCTGCTGGTTATCTCTAATACTATAGCTTTGCACATCAGTGGTTTATTCTTACATGGTCTTTCTGGACACTTCTCAGTTTGTCTTTATTGATTTGGTTTGTTTGAGATTCTTAACCCAATCAAATAAACCAACATGTCCTCTCAGTGTCAACACTCATCACGCTTTGAATGAGGCCATATCAGCCAGCACATAAACAAACAGTCAGTTCCAAGAATGATTGGGTGAAGTTTGCATGTCTGCTACCTGAAATGCCAAAAGCAAGCAACTCTTTCAACCATGTACTGATGTATTTTTTTTAGCCAAACCTTTAACCCTTTACCTCCTTTACCACCTGTGCTATATTTACTTTGACTGGAGTGTTATTAGCATAACTCTGTCCCTGTTTGTTCAATCAGAAAAATCCAAATGACATTGGAAAACTAAGTGCTCTTCAGTGATACATGGTTCATAACGGTAATCACAAGCATTTTGCAAAAGTGCTAAACTGCTTCTGAATACTGTAAAAACATCAATTTCACAATGTGCAGTAATCATTTACCTGAAGTGAGAAATTCAAGTTTACGTACTACTGGAAAATGGGGGCAAAGCACTCAGATATTTTTTGACCATTTTAGAGCCATAATAACAAAATATGTCCGGACTGTTTTTAGCCCCAGTAGGTAATAAAACCAGTTATCCTTTACTTGAGTGAATTATATCCAACATTTTTGATTAACAGTCAACCCATTTATCTACATTTTAACTAACTATTTTAACCTTTACTGGTATTCGTGTTATGTATATTTAACTTTTAACAAATCATTTAATGATGACTGAAGCCAACTGTTTTTTTAAACTATTTTTTCAATGTTTTTAGCTAACTTTTCAAACAATTGTTCCTTTTTTGAAAACAATTTTAATCATTTTCAAAGACAAGTGGCAAAACCAAGTGTCCGTAACTTAAGGCTATCTCTAACTCATGAATTTTATCTGTATATCAACCCTTTAGTTATTAATCTGGGATCTTTGGCATACTATTTTCACCATTTAGCCCTTACTTTTAGCTAACCAGTTTTCATCCAAATTTAGCTAACTGTTTCAGCTTCTAACCTGTGAAATCTAGAAACGTATTTCTCAGAATAGATACTGTTAAATCTTTTTATGGTAACAGATGATGTCAATATGTGTCTATTAACCTTTTTTTCATTAGCCTACAGTTTACTTTCTTCATTCAGTGATTAGCGAGGTATGCTGTTGTGTTTGAAATGAAATGGATGTAAAAAATAGTAGTCTGACTCACAGAGCTAAGCCTCTGCTCTTATAATAAATTAAAATGCCTAGATCCTAAAGTCTTTAAGATAAAACAGCATTATCCTACCATCTGCGTACTTTATGATGTTCTATGGCTTTGAAGCCTGGACAGTGAAGTTATTCGGATCTGCACACACATGGATCCACATCAAAGATCACATGTCAGGAAAAAACACATCAGAGTATATGACCCAAGCTTGAACCTTCATGCAAATACGGCGTAAAAACATTAAGCTGCGGTTGTGAAATAGTCAAGATGTTCTCATTGTCAACATCTAAGCTCTGAGTTCAACACTGGCCTTTTTGCTTTCACATTTTTCACACTAATGAAGTTTCATGATCACAGCTACTCATGTGCTATTTTTAAACCAAACTCTACTCTTTCTCACTGTTTTGGAATGCAGCCAACAAATGAAACCCCGTCAAAGAAAAGCTAAAAAAAAAAAAAAAAATCTGACCTGGATATTGTCTCATGTTTGAGTCGTTTCCCTCTTTGCCCCGAGTCTAACCTCCACTTGAAGGGGTCGACCCGGGGAAGAATGCTAACATGTTAAGAGTGGGGGGTTACACAGTGTGTCTACAGAACAAGTTTGACAACCTCGCCTGCAGGAAGAGAAGCAGCTTTTAACCTGCTTTTTAATCTCTGTCCTCCCTACATGTCAGCCGCACACTCCCCAACACTTAATGCACATATTTTGGGCTTTGGGCTATTTTTCTTTCATGCAAGCATTTAAGGGGGATACCACGGAAACATTTTTATACAAGTGGGACTATTTATGCCTCCTAAAAAATAGAGGCGGGACAAAATATTAATGCAGTAATATTAAGTAAGTGCATTTTGTATACTTGGACCTTGTATTGTGGATATCATGGACGGTTGACTTATTTATATATAACACATTTCTAGTCTTTCTAACCACTCAAAGAGGTGACAGAGATTGCTGGAATCAGTGTCAGCTAATTTCATTCGTACACACCACTGAGCGATTTTAGCAATTGGGGTTCAGTTTTAAACCCAGTGACATTTGTGAGTGACTGCAGGAGCTTGAGATCAAACCCCAACCTTCCAACTGTGAGACAACCAATTTAACCACTGAGCGACAGTCGCCTGATGAGTAGCCAGTTTACCGGTACTCTCAAAAGAAGTAACTTTTTGCTATCTAATCCACGAGTATAAGTAATGAGACGTTGTTATATTAATCTCCAGTCAGTATTTTTGAGGTATTGCTATTCTGCTGAAGGGGTCAGTGTGAAACAAACCTAGTGTATGTTTGAGATCACTGTAGACTCTTCTGATGTAAAGAAAACAAACAAGACTGATCGGCAGTGATTGAATCTTTCATTATCTGACAGTCATAAGTTTATCAGCACAGCTGAGGCTAAGACATGATTCAGGACATTTTCTCATCTTGCACTGATCACAGTCTTAATTAGGGATGCACCAATATGGAAATTTTGGCGGATACCGATATCTGATGTTAATATTTCTGATATGGTCCATAACCAATATTTACTGATATCGATATATGTTTAAAAAAACCTTTCTGAGAGGATGAAATTTTGTACAGACTAAAAATCTTGCAAACTGAATTTTTGAATGTCTTCCTTTATTTTCAAAAGGTCTTTGACTTTCAAATGAGAACTATAAAGGACTACCATAAACACAAGTAACCAACAGTGTTCTGTTATATCAACCCTCACAACTTGTAGCAGGTGTACAATTAAACTCTCAACTCACCCCCCCCCCCCCCCCCCCCCTTAACATAAACAGAAACTAAATGGCTTTAAACATCGGTTGTTAATATCGACCCAATTTGACTCATTAAAAAATGACAACAATCGGCCGATACTGATATTAATGATGATATATTGTGCATCCCTAGTCTTCATCTTCTGTTTGATGATCATCTTTGATCACTGGTTCCAGACCAGCCTCTTTACCTCTAGTCTCTTATTTGACATGTCACAAAGTTAATGTGACAGGGTCTCCAAATGAAACCTGTGAGGAGCAGCAGTCTGTGTAATGAGGTAGGATCCGGAAAATAATTAGATTATCTCTCTGTGACACGGATAGCAGAGCCTCAGCTCTCGGTTATAAAAGAGTGCAGTGTCTGTGTGCTTATAAAAGTTTACAGGGTTTTATTCAACATTGCAAAATGTGGGATTTTTTTTGTACTACTTTGAATTATTTTTTATTTATTTCATTATACTGAAAAATAGTCGGTAGAAGTTTGTAGCAAACTGAGCTTAAATCAGCGTCCTACTTTTGTTCATGTACAGTAGAGAAAAAAAGTGTCATTTTTGGATAAATGGCTGAGATTTGAAATGAGTTGTTTTAAGAAATGTTTGGTTTAGTACAAGAAATATGCAACTTAAAACATTAAGGAGTCATTTTTCAGCTGTCATTCGAGCTGGTTGTGCAAAGCATATGTATGTAGGTTGTCCCTGTTGTCACTTTTGCTAATTTGAATTAATACTGTTTGTATGGGGGGTTTTGACCAATCAGAATCAAGTATTCCAACACAGTTGGGTAATAATATTAGGTTGATATGTAGAACAATCATGCTGGTGCAACAAGTAACTTCACTGACACGAATGAAGCAAAAGAATCACATTACAGTCTAGTTTCCTCCACCGTCCGAGCTTACAACCACTTTGTCATAATCCACTCCCACTACTTCAAAGTCCAACAAGACGTGAACTTTTTCAACCCCTGGCCCTGTAGCCAACTCTATGAGCCTGCAGAAGAAATGCTCCCTTGTCTGCCTCTGCTGTTTTCTCTCTCACTCTCCGTCCTTGTATGTAAATGCTGTAATCTGAGAGCCATGTGACATTAATGTTCCAGCAGCAATGCCTTTGTCATATCTTGACAAACAAGCTTGTAACATAAATTCAGGGGATCACATGAGCATCAAAGCTGAACAGGCCTGCTACTGTAACTCTCCTGTTTTCAGACTATGGACTGTTTAGACGGCTCTGTTGTCTGACTGAAAGTGACTGATTTTAATCTTGTCTGAACCTACCAGTCAGCATTTCTGTCCTGGATCAGTTTTTTTTCTGATGTGCATCCAAGTCTAAATAGAAATACATGCTGAATTGTTTTTTTTATTTTGTTTCAGAAAAATGTGGATTCATCACAAGATCAGTTCGTTTAATAAAGTTGGTGTGCTATAAACAGAAGTAAGATCTTTTGCTTAACAGGATCCACTACTGTGTACAGAGAGAGATTGTTTTATACTACTGAGCACTCTGTGGTTTGGTCACAACAGTTTTAGATTTCACAGATTTAGCAGCCGCTCTGAGTCCAAACACTGATTGATTTTCATGCGGGCAGCCCTGAGCTCAGGCTGTGTGTTTTGAAAGGACTACCACCAGCCTTCACTGTGGGACTCCTGAGCCTTTTCTTTGCAGCTGTCCAAAATGATCCAAAATAAATTACAAAGTGTGGTGCTCAACAAAGATGAGGGTTTCCCTTAATTCCAAAAAAAAAACGAAAAAAAAAAACCCTGAAAAGATCCAAAATTGAATCCTAAAACCTCAAACTGAGTCTCCAGGGGCTTTCTTTAATAGAAGTGCACTCAGTGATTCTCTGATTTTTATCAATGTGAGAAACATTTGATTGAAATGTACTTGAATTGCATAAAACATCACTGAAGTGCATGCAGTGATGATGAGTTGCCTTTCATTTGAAATACTGCAGTCTGATCCACCCCAAATCCTAAATCGGAAAAGAAGATTAAACTTTGTGCACCAAATGTCTCTCTGGTCAGCCTAAAACACATCTGGAGCTCGACTCTTTGCAAACCAAGTCAACCACAGTAACATGTTTTAATCAGAAAATGTTCCTCTTTAAAAAATCAAAAAAGCAAAACAAAACCTCAACACCGCATGTTTTTGAAGCTTTTTTAAAAATGTGGCAGCTGTGGTTTCATCAGGTTGATTTAAGCATGATGAATTTATATATATATATATATATATATATATATATATATATATATATATATATATATATATATATATATATATATATATATATATATATATTTAAATTTATATAATGCTGTATGACAATTTTTTTTTGTTTTTTGATCGCTTCACTGTGCATATTTAGCAGTGCTAAATTCAACTGCCTTAGTTTACTTTGTCTGAACTTTCATATTTTATGAAATATCAAATGTTAATATTTTTGCTTGCTTCTCTCCTTATCCTGTTTTTGTTTATTGTTCTTTTGATAATTTATCGGGCTTAGAACAGGACCTTGAAAATAAAGTTTCATGCTAGCCATGTGCAAACATGTTAGTTTGACAATAAAGCTTCTTGAATCTTGAATCCAGTAATAGCAATACAGCATTTTATTGGTTCCATTTCCTGTGACAAATTTCTGTTTTCATGTGTTTCCTCCACAGTCAGGTCAGGTTAGGGACAGAAATGTCCCTGAAGCAGGGCAGGATGCCTGTGCATTGCTCAGGGACATTTCAAAAAGGCAGATTATGGTTAATTATAGTACTTGAGCCCAGGGAAGAAGAACTGAGGCTCTTTTTTTGGAACAATTCAAGGTGAGGCAACCCTGCTCCCTAATATGTTATATAATGAGTAATTCTGCACTCATAACCTCATTCATGTTCCTGAAGAGCTGCTCTGTTGTATTTGAGACACAGAGCTTTTTGACCTGCTTCAGAGGTTGATAATGTAAACTTAACACAGATAGGAACGTCAAGACTATTATTTTGTTTAAACAATTCTTCTTGGAAATAAATCGTAGAATATGTTTCTGCTCTTAAAATCTTAGAATCAATGTTGTTTTGGCATTGGCAGAGACGATTTGGCTGATTTTTCATGAACGCAACCCACAAACTCAGCTCTGCGGCTAATCCCACAAATGCATGTTCCTTATGTGGTACCACTAAAACAGGCTTTCCAACTCTAGAAGGTTTCTTACCAAGAAGCAACAAAGAAAAAACCAACAAAACACAAATTCCTTCACTTTTTTTGTGCTAAGTTTAGACAGACATTGTGGCTGTACATAGATATAAAAGATTAAAAGTTAACCTCTGGACCAGAAACAGCTGAGAGATGCCAGCTGGTGCAGAAAAAGGTATTTCACACATCTGTTTTCAATACTCCACTGTCCACTGTGTTCCTCCTCCAAGGTTGCATTCCTCCTCTAAGTGAGGCACAGTTCAGCTTATTAGCATCAAGTCTTTGTTGACCTGTGAGTATTTGTAGATAAAACACAAAGCCACTTTTTATTCCTATGCCAGATGAGATCATTCATTACAGAATGTGTCTGTTTTGTTTCAGTGTTGCAGATTTTCTTAAGGTGTTACAGTGTTCAAAGGCTTTTATGGACTTTTCATAAGTCTTCGGATACCCTGACACAAATTCCCTTCAACGGGGCCACTGTGACAGTTTACTTTTGAACCACATGGCCACCTATTCAAGGGATGACACCAGATCTCAACATTGATTCATCCACTGCTTTATGTCAGCGCATCAATGGCATTCCAGTCTGAGAGTAAGCTTGGAAAGCACATGAGGCTAAAAGTTTGAGTGAAATGGACAGAATGAAATAGATAGAAGGAAAAAAAAGAGGCCTCTGCAAAGCTGGAAAAAGACAGCTGGGTGAAAAGTTTCAGCTCACCCTTCAATTTATCATCTCTGCTCTCCATTCCCCTCTGCACATGTTCAGTAACGTGAGTGTATCTCTTTGTCTAACTTAAGATGCTTCTGCCTTTTCTCCAGCTGACCTGACACTTCCTTCAGGTTTAATGGAGAGCTCTTCTTGCACGAGCTCTCCCTCGCTTTGCAAATACACGGGTTGTGTTTTTTTTTTTTTTACAGTCTGGACCGGCGCCAGGTCATCTGCCAAACCACATGGTCCCGAAAACAAAAAGGCTATCCAAGGATAGAAATCTCCCACAGACAAAGAGAAGAGTGTTTGTGCAAATATCTGAGGGCGGTTTTAATTACTGCGTGTATTTAAATGACGGAGAAGAAAAGAATCTGTTTCATGCTTTAATCAGCAGCCTGTAAAAGTGATGATGTTTACGATAGTAAAACAAAAAGTTATGAAATTTAATACAAAGATCGTTCCTCTTGGGGCTCTGTTCTTACACTATTATTAACCTCCAGCGTTTTGTGATTGCAAACACACATAGACGTAATCTTTAAGTTGGGGTCAGTTTTTCCAAAATATGATTGATTTTGAATTTTTAGTGTTCGTCCTAAGCAGGTGACAGAGGAAGGTGTTTTGAATTGTGTTGCTCAGGGTCACAAAGCTCACCTGGCTATGAGAGGAATGTCCTCCTGTCCTAACAGGCCTCTGTTATGTTGGGAACCTTGACCGTCTGACAGAAAACCTCTTCAGGCCGATGTTGGAGCGCTCAGGTTTCACAGGTTAACAATTACACCAAGTCTGAGCAGTGACTCAGTCTGATTGTTTAAACCTCAGACCCCCTCCCCTCCCCTTTCTTCACACACGACCGACTCGTTGCATATCAGCCAGTTTGTCGACAAGAAACGATGCTATCCCACTCTGGTTGAGGAGTGGATGCAAAGTTTACAGCTTGCTTTAGCTAATGGAAAGATGGAAGTTTTGTGGACTAATATGGTCAATGAGGGCTTTGGATGGCTTCATCCCTTCATGCTAGGATAGACGGTGAGTGTGAAGGGGAGCAGCTGCTGCTGCTGCAAAGGCCTCTGGTAGTCTGTTTAGAAAAGTCAAGGATGTGTCAAAATAAATATACTATTCAGTGTGTTAGTAAGAGAAATCCCACATATGGCTTGAGAGACCTCGTCTTTGAGCCTGCTGTCAGCCTCTGCACTAATGTTGGTAGATCTACTGTCTTTACTTGGAAAACGGTTATAATACAAGAAATCAGATGGGGTTTTTTTTAACTTCAGTTTTACTCTTTTTAGACATATAATTTGGGACTCATGTCTGATGTTTTCACTGCTACATTCATTTTTAATGCTACTTATTTCGGAACAAAATGTTAAATAGTTTGGTGTATCATCTTTGTGCTGTAAAATCTTTGAAGTGTATCCCTTCTTTGATTTTTAGGGTTGTATTCGTTTGTAAAGTGGCACCAACCATCCAGAATTTTCCCCTTAATATGTGAAGTACATTTGCTGAATAAAGGAGACAAAGTCAGACGAAAATGTGAAAAATGCTACTCAGCAACAATTACCTTTGATATATCCTTATTTTTTCATGGGAGAGAGAAACTTTTACAGCCTAAGACAGCTGGGATACGCTCCAGCCACCCGCAACCCTAAAGAGGATAAGCGATATAGAAGATGAATGAATGAACTTGCAACGACCTGTATTTTGCAACTAAAGTAAAGTACATGACCTCAAAAGAGACTTCATTACACTTCATTGAATCACATTTTGTCCGGAGAAAACCTCTGACTTAAAGGGAAACACCAGGAAAGGTGACATGCTGTCCTCAGATATCTGGACACAACATCTTTATTTGCCAGACCTCAAAGGGATCTTGTGCACTTAATTTCATTATTCCTGCTCTAAGTCGAGCCAGAAGACCTGGAAGAACTTCCTGCCAGCTGTCTCTCCTCTTACTCTGTCTGTACGTTTGTTTAAATCAGAAGTTTGTCACAAGCTCATGTTTTGTGCAGCCGGATTCAAGTTTTGACTTCAAATCTTACCCTTTTCCAGAATTTTGTATTATTTAGTACTGTTATTGACTTCACCCATGTTATGTAGCTTTTGGGCTCTTTGGTGCTTGATCCTCTTATTGAACATGCTGTGATACCCTTCCATACTAATGTTGCCAAACTATGCAGAAATACTAATGAATGATTTATGTCCATTTACAAATAGAAAAACAGGTCTCTAGGTGTAATCAGGAAAAAAAAATCCACGTTAAACCTTTTTCAAAAAAGTTCAGTTTACTTTTCAATGAGAATATTAAAGAGCTCTTACACTAGAGTGCCAAGCAAGGTTATTAAAGTTTACGAAAACTGACTGAACAATGAAAACAAGAGGTGAAAGAACATTTTTGTTAACTGAAATTAAAATTAAAAACAAGGATTTACAAAAAATCTAACCAACTTAAGCTGTAATGTGAATTCACAAAACTAACCTAAATAAACAAAAATTACAGGAAAAAAGTTTGTTAAAAGTTAGTTTTTCGTCTTTGTCCATCTCATAAATTAACTCTCCTTTGTGTTTTATTTTACCAGCCGCCTAGTGGCCAGGCAGAGTAACACAGAGTGACACATTTTATTAATGTTTATCTAAGTGGCTATATATATATATATATATATATATATATATATATATATATATATATATATATATATATATATATATATATATATATAATTTTTTTAAATGGTAGATTCTGACATTTTTGAGTCTCACCCCAGACATCTATTCCATATTAATAAAAAAATACAAGAAAACTAAAGAAATATGCTAAACTATAATAACCTTGGTGCCAAGAGTCCACCTCCAGGTCTGTGAGGCTGGCCCATTGGTTCAGCTCAGTTCTACAGCTTTAATGCTAACATGCTCACAGTGACTCTGCTGAACTTACTTGTGTTGAGCATGTGTAATGTGTACAATGATTGCCATGTAAGAATGGCATGCTAGCATGCTAACATATGCTTATAAGCTCAAGGCACAAAAACAGCTGGTGATGACTGGAATACCTTTGGGTTGTTTATAAACCAACGTGTTGATTGAATTGGACTTTCGCCCGGTGATGGGGCCAGAGATTTATTGAGACATATTTAGCTATCTTAAATTCAGAGCAGTCTGTATTGTTGGTGTAAAATCACTCTGTAAGAGCTAAACTGGTGGCACTATAGGAATTTTGAGTTACTGGTTGCATCACCTGGGGACCATGAATGTCTTTGCCAGGTTTCGCAGCAATCCAGTAAATTTTTTTTATCATCATACGCCAACATTTACCACCTTCAAATTTTGCTGGAGCGCTTGTAAATCTACTATCAGAGTGTATTTGAATCTGCACCTGGTGGGATAAGACTCTCTGTAATGTGCTCTACCCTCCTCAATGCTGTTCCTTTTTGACAGCTGATCTCTGTGTATTTTTATCAAGCAGATGAGGCAACAGACAGAACACATATCCTACATTGCTACTAAAACTGCAGCTGCTAAAGACCAAACCGAATGTGTAATAATAAGGACTTCTTAGTCAGAGTCAAGCCAGGAGAGGATGACTGAAGCAGCACACGTTTCAATTTGATGTAGACTCCTTGTTCTAAATCTCACCTATCATTTAAAATGACACACACATGCTTCATAATGACTTAACAAGACGTTCCCTTTTTTGCTCTTTAGACACGATTACTGAGCCGGTTCTGACGAACACTCCACACACCTCTCACTGCGGTCATTGTAAACGCACTCCTCTAATCATTGCTCACATAATCTTAAGTGGAAAACTGAGGCTGAGTAGTAAAGCAAAGGAGATGAAAAGGCCTGAATATGCTAATCCCGGCAAATTATGGGCTCCATTTCAACATTACACCCTCACAGGGAGGTATTGTGTACAGGCTGATTCATTCTAGCATTTTTTTTTTCATTGAAACAGAGTTGGACTGTTTGGGGCAAGGCTTTTGTTGTGGTTGCTAATTTATTCCAGTTTTTCAGAGGATTCTTCTGTGTAAAAAGTAAAAGTTAACAGACATGTCCTCATATTCATAGATCATATCATGTTCCACAGTAAATCTGTGAATCAGGATCATATTTATGTTTGAAAACTCAAAATCCCCCTTTACATCCACAGTAATCTCTGACGGAGGCCGAACTCTGAGGTGGAGGAGGCTGTAAAGAAGCCCTGGAGGAGCCTCCCACCCTCGTTACCTGACCAGGCCGACGCATCGGACAGCCATGGCTCCTCGGAAGCGCGGCGGCGGCAGCAGGGGTGGTGGCCTTTCCTTCATCTTTTGCTGTTTCAACAGCAATGATCACCCGGAGATCACCTACAGGCTACGGGAGGACTTCGCCCTGCAGGCCATGGAGCCAGCTCTGCCAATGCCAGGATACGATGAGCTGGACGGCATGTTCTCCGAGTTGGTGGTAAGACTTCATTCTGCCTTTATTTATTTTTACTTAATGCTTTTATATATATATATTCTCAAACTTTGATTTGAATAATATCGGGTTTTTTTTCCAAATGCCAGAATAAAACCTCCAATCATGGATCCTACTTTCAGTTTAATCTCAGTATAGTATATCCTTCTGTGTCTTAATCTGGTTTATTGTCCAAATGATTATGAAAGACACTGTTACTGTTGTTACTACAAATAATTGCTGTGGAGTTGAGGATTCTTCTAAGGTAATGTTTGCAGATCATTACAGTACCCAGTTCGACTTTGCTTACTCTTAAAATATTTCTTCAAGTATCTGAAGATGGACTAATTTATACATTTTTGTAGCTATAGTTTTTTCGCCATGGAAAATGCAGTTAAATTAAACCCTGTTTTTATGTCTCCAAACTTTGCAGGAGTTAGCCTGATCGAATGGACATGATTTCTGTCCAGAATACTTAGGATTCACATCCAAAGCTTTATAAATCTTTAGAAGTGGAGGACTTTCTTGGATTTGTAAAGAAAGAATATTTATCTCGGGTTTTTTTTCTTCAGTGTACGTTTAAGACCCAGCAGGTTCAAGGAATTTAATATTTTATTGAACTCAGACTTACTAAGATGTATTTTCTGACCTCAATGTCTATGACATTTGAAGTCATTCACAAACAAGCCGCCACTTCCTGCCAGTTTACACTGTCTTGTGTGTAACGGGGCCACGCTGGCATTCTTTCTCTGTCTTATTGTCGCTTCTAATTTGTCGTGCCCTCCTCCCTCTCCTGCCCCACTTTCCTGTCCCGTGGTTGCCACAGTAATCTAAGCATGACAGTTTTGCACATCAATAGACCTCATTCAGGAACTCTTAGTGTCTCAGTCTCCTCCATCTGCTAATTGCTTGTTTTTGTCTACCGGCCTTTATGAAGACATAATTGAGTGAGTTGAGTGTGACGACAAGGAGTCTTTCAGTTGCTCTGTTTACCAAAAAAACCCGAAAAAAAACAGCCACGTGCTTTTCCTTTCACCCAGTCTGAGCCACCATGTGCGTGTATAATCGGAACGAGCCTGCTGGAAACTGTTGGGGAAAAGGTTTAGGCCACCTGCTCTGTTACGATCAATTACACCTGACCTTTGACCTCCAGGTTCAGTTTAAGAGTTTTCCATAAACCTGTTCTTCCAGCTAAAGCTTCTTTTCCCATCACGCATTAGAAAAACAGCTTCTGTCGCTCACAAGCACCAAAAAAGCTATCGCAGTGAAAAACATGCAAGATCTCTATTATGATCTGAGGGATCAATAAAACACACAACTCAATGAGCTTCCTTTTTCCAGTTCACTCATTCAGTTGTGAGTATGTAGACCTAATTTATTGGATCAATCAATAGTCCACATGGCTGTTTTAGGACATTAGAACAGAGCACAAATTGATCCACAGAGCTTGATGGATGTTGCAAAAAACATCCCGGAAAAGGTAGCCAGTGTTAAACATCCAGCATTGGATTTATAATACAGTTTTAACTTCACCTCCATTAGATAGCAACTTAAAAATAGAAGCCTGCTGTATTATCATAATAACTAACCTGCTCTAAAGACTTCCCTGTAATTTGAAGGCTTATTTAAATGTGAGTAAACACATAGAACCAATGATCATCCACATTACAAACTGATCAATATTTGCAAGGATTACAGCAGCCGATGTTCATTTTTAACCTCCTTGGATGTTAAACTGAAATAGAAACACTCTCAGAATGCAGAAACCCTCTGCGGTATTTACTCCAACACTTCCCAGCAGCACCCTTTATGTGCCTCCATGAAATATTGGTGATATATTTGGACGCATGTTGTCTCCAGATGTTTGTAACCACGTCAGGCAGACAGGCCACGCCTGATCTTCTTCGCTCCGTTACTCACACGTTTGATGCCTGTGAGACATGTGATATGATTCAGAGTCCTGTCGACGAGAGCAGCCACTGATACCCCAGTGATATGAGGAGATTTAGCACAAACAGATTTGGAATAAAGAGCAGAGCTTTGATGCAGATTCCCAGTGCGCATGTTTTTGTTTTGAAAACAACAAAATAGATTAATGTGTTTATCTGAATTGTCAAGCTGTGCTACAGGAATGAGGACCCACTCTCTGCTGTCATGAATGAAAGATTGTGAGGAAACTCTTGTTCCACCATACCAGCATGTCCTAACCTTGTGTATGTTTTTCCTCTCCCTGTAGGATGAGCTCGACCTCACAGAGAAACACAGGGAGGCCATGTTCGCTCTGCCCGCAGAGAAGAAATGGCAGATCTACTGCAGCAAAAAGAAGGTAGAGGACTCTCACTGTGAATTATGTCACACTCCACATCAGCCTCCACACGCTTGCCGCCAACAGCACTGGCTGCTCATCCTGATGAGCCGTAGCTGCAGATATCCGAGCTGCCAAGTTTGTGTGATCTCTCATCAGTGATTTGTTGATACCTGGAGCTGTGCACTTTCAAGAGCCGTACCTCACCGTGTCTCTGCTCACAACAGGCTCAAGCATGTGAGCAGTCGTCCGAGTACAGTATCAGAGGAATGTGTGTGATTATTATTTTTTTCATTTTGGATGTCAGGTGTGTCAGCTGCAGATGGAATGAAAAATAGACATGCACTGAAATTCAGGACATTATACTTTATCCACAATGCTGAAGCAAGCTATGTCAATATTTCTCTTAGAGTTTATAAGAAGGGAAGAGAGTTTGATTCTCCGTGGGACTCTGATGCTTTTGAAAATAGCACTTTGACAGTAAAAGTTGTAAAAACCCCGTTTGACTGAAAGTCATGATGAGGTTGATTTGCCTTCATCAGGTAGAAAAAGGTAAAGAGCTGATTTAAAGTCAAAGGAGGCAGAGAAAGAATGAAACCTCAATTTCAAACCTCATAGGCTATAAGAAGTTTCCAGAGAAATGATCCAATGTACATTAATATCTGATATGATTAATCACGGGAGATGAAAATCCCACTCTCAGTCCAAAGACTGAAAACATAAGAGAGAAGGAGAAATTCTTTCTCTTGTGCACCTGACCTGAGCTTCTTCTGTTTTTCTAAACAAATTCCGGTGATAATTTTTTGCTCCCACTGTGATCCCATCTACATTACTCCTCCTGGTTCCGCTTTTATGCAACCATGCTTTTGAGAGCATGTTGTAAAATGTTGAAATGTTAAGGCCTCTGCACCGGACCTCCCACACCTTGTGGTATTATTGGTATCAACAGAACTTTGGCTGAAGAGATGCAGAGCTTTCAAGGCTCCGTCCTCTGAGAGAAACTTTTTTTTAAAAATCACACTGAACATTTACATGCAGCTGATGAAAACAATTGATCGGCTTCAGAATTCATCTGTATCTAGTAAAACTGTATAATGTAATAAAAGTACACGAGTAAGTAAACAACTCAAGCAGAGCACTCCAGTGCTACATTATTTTCATGTTCGGTCACTTTCTTCATAAAATACCTTCATCTTTGCCTCATCACAGATCAATGAGGACGATTCATTAACACGAATATTGCACAAATACAAAAATAGGAAAGTGTAGAGGGATTTTCACAAAAGCTTTACCCATCCTGTGTTATTAGATCATCCACTAACACAGAGGAGATTGTTCGGTTATAAAATACTAAAAATGAAAAGTAACTTATTTCTTGTGACTCCAGAGAGACAAACAGAAACAAAAAGCCTTTTATCGAAATCATGTCCTTCCTGCTTTTGGATGATACGCCTGTCCTATCAAGGCAGTTGTGTAGCCATAACATACTAAGAAAGCACTCGATGGCAGTGTCATATTTCATTATGCTTTATGATAAAAGGACCGTCAGCTGTTCTCCCCTCTCTACCAGACATTCAGGAAAACTCAGCCGTCAGCACTCAACTCCCTGTGGTGCTTTGCCGATATTTTTATCAGATAGTCCGTCCTGACTGACATGAAGACTGGACATACAGGTTTATCTATTTTTTCCCCACATTGAGTTACAAACTAGAGGTCAGGAGTGAGTCGGTTTAGTGAGTCGGTCTCAGAAATGTGCATCATTGGTTTCTGAAGAGGCATCACAAATGATGGTGGACGCCATATTAGAAAGACTGACTCCAGCTGACCTCTAACTGCTCTGGAAGCTGACAAAGAGGAGGAGTTAATTATGCACGACTCTTAGCTGTGATGTGATCAGAAAAATCAAAATATAAATTTCTTCCTTGTGCAGTTTTGATGAATAAATTTTAGAGGCATAAGGCCTGGGTAAGCCCTCCTCCAAAATGTAACTACACCTCTTAACAAAGCAACTGTGGTACAATCTCAGAGGCTGGAGTGTTTGCTGGTTTGGTTTTCAGCACTCACGTTCAATTAATTGTTTTCTGAAAAAGTCAGATTCAGTAGAAATCCAATCTATGCATTTTTATACTTTTGAACATTATTTTTTCTTTAAGTTAAGCAAAGACAGCGAATATGAAGTGGAATATAAAAAACGAATCTTGTTGCTTTCTGTCTTTTTTTGGACAATGTGAGTAATTTGTCATCATAAAAAGGAATTCAGTATCTCTGAATTTCAAAACTTTTCAACTGTTTCTTTAGTGATTCGGAATCCTCCGAAGAATCAGATAAGAGGATCCTGTATCAATGCTTTAGGGAGTCACTGTGCCAAGAAATAGTCCTGCATATAACTCCCTGTGGGGCTGTATTTCATAACGTTACTCTACGTTTGTGTATAAATTAAACAAGACAGAATGTTTTGATTAATGAGCTTTGGTGGGGCTGTTAGATGGACTTTGTTACTGTTGGGACGGAGCCAGGCTCACTGTTTTTCTCCTGCTTGCAGTATTTGGGCTTAGCTAACTGGGTTAGCTGTGTTTTGCATTTCCCAACATGCTTAAATGATTATTATTCAATTTTTTTTTTTTACCAAAAAAACAGACTTTATGTCAGGGTTGATGCTTTTCTGAGTCACTGCAACAAAGCAGATGCTGGTGAGGAGATAGTGGAAATGGAAACAGCTCAGTGCATGTTCCTGTTTCTTCCATGTCCCAGTTAATGACCTCATTTCGAGTATCTGCATAAGTCGTGCAAAAATTTGTTTGGCCACTGCTCAGCTTCTGAGAGTCATTCGTGTTTTCGTGTGAAGGTAAACGAGACTTTCGACGAGATCAGATCTTTACGCTGCATCGACCAGCAGAAGGAGGGCGGAAAGGAGAGACAGAGAAACATCAATATTGCTGACTCGGCAGCAGAATCTGGCCTCATCCCAGATGGATACAACGCAGGGGGAAAAGTGTGTGTGTTTGTGTGTGTGTGGTGTAGAGAGGCAAGGGAAGCAGTCGGTTGTCCAAAGCAAACAGGAAGGCTTCACTTCACAGGTGCAGCTTTTGTGTGTGTGAGTGGGAGGAGGGCTCGGGGCTGATAAGGAGGAATGTGGGTTATTATCAGAGGATAGAAGTACAAAGATATTAAACTGTAAAATTAGACAAAAAAACCTGTTGACTCTAATGAAACAGTGGTCTAGACTGAATAGAAAAACATGCCATGTGGCCCGAGTTAATAAGAGAGTCAAACACTGCAAACATATTTAACTTTTGTCCGCAGTTAATCAGACATGAGCCGGCATGATCACACCACTTGTGGCGCTGTAATTAGTTGACCTCAGATCCCAGACAAGGTTTCATTATCGCTTCATTGACCCAGTAAGGTTAGTTTCTCTGATTGAAAAGATGTTCTAATTCCTGTCCTCACCCATTGTCGTTCATCTGGCAGCTCAGGTCGTTATCAGGGCACCGTGAGCCCACGTCAGGCCAGGCCAGGAGGAGATCAGTCAGTCAGAAGCAGAGCTGTTTGGTTTGGCCTGGCACCGGCACTGATGAAATCACGCTGCAGAGAATAAATCTTCTTCCTCCTTCTGGTCAGCTCTCTTTTAGGCTTTATCATCTGCCAAGAAGCAGATTTATCGGCTCGGTTGTTAGCACAGATTTTGGAATTGGGTTTCAGATATCATCCAGAAAAAAATCCTTTAATTTTTGAGCGCTTTTTTGAGCATTACAGAGCTGTAACATAACTTCCCTTTCATGTTCTTTTATGCTTAAAAAACTGAGATTAATTCCTGTTTCCAGTTGAGTCTTTGATCTTTACTTTGTCGAATGTGGGAAGGAACAGACTTCTAGAAATACACCCCTAAATTTCCTCTCTGATCACGACCCTAAATAAACCAGGGACATCGCAGTGTTTGAAGATCGCTGGCTTCTTTTCTGACAAATGAGTTCCTTAAGATGCTCCAGTAAGTGCTCCCACCTCTGCTGCACTAATGGACTGAACTGCTTCCAGCACCCGCCAAGGCCAAGCTGGCACTGATCTCTAATGGAACAGCAGGATCAGACCTTCCTGTCACCGCAGAAACCCTACAGACCAGCCAGGTCCTGCAGTTTCTGCTCAAGCGGCCAAGACTCTGCAGGCCGTTTTATTAACTGACGCCCAATTAGTTTCTGATGGTCACAGCTCCGTTGTGCTTAATGGAGCGAGGGTTAAAATGAAGGCTTGGGGGGGGGGGGGGGGGGGCTTTTATGTGCAAGCCAAGTCCATGGTCAAGTCATTTTCTCCTCAGTGTTCCCCCTCGAGTTACAAAATCAAATCACCTCGGAAATGTCCTCCACATTTTTCTTTTACTTGTAATACAAACGTCAGGCCATTAATCTCAGCATAAGCCAGAGAATGACCCTAATCCACAGTTTTAACATTCATTTGCTAATCTCTCAAGATTTTCTCAAGCAGCTGTTCTCTCTTTTTCCGGCACTTCTCACCACCTCCTGAACACAGACTGGAGATCTGTGTCGCCCTACTTTGGAGTTCTGCTCTATTTTTGGCTTTTGGCTACTTATGCCTTGAACCCCTGTTTCACGTGTGTTTATCCATGTTTTACATGTTTAAAGTTCATGAATTTGGAAAATGAAAACATGAAGTTTCACATTTGCTTTGTTTTTAACACTGGCGTTGGCAAAATCCAAGATCAACTTTTCATCTCCACTTAGTGACTTTCTAAAATGTGTCCTTCAAGACCACGTTCTTATGTAACATGTTTCAATAATCCATGTAAACTCTTCATAAACCACAGATTAGCCTGTCATTAGCTAATCTGATGCTCCCTGGATTACTGTGTGGAAAAAAAAACCTGCAAAGTGTAATTATTTATCATTAATCATCATTAATGATCTGATTTTCTCTGTTTTTCAGGAACAAGAAGAAAACAAAAGTGCAACTAGTTGGCCTGAATACTACATTGATCAGCTCAATTCAATGGCAGCTGTAAGTCCTGGTTTGAAACATGCTTTTCTTTTTATTTGAATCTGAGATATCGGAAAATAGTCATGAAGAAAAAACAAGTCTCTCTTGCTGCTCTCTCAAAAAGTGTAACCTATCAACTCTAAACGCCACATTTAACATAGCAATATATATAATTTGCTTCATTCCTCAGTGTTTTGTAAGAGTTTCTTTACCATGGGAATTTTGTGTGTACATTTTTAGAAATCATGACAATTCCCTCAATTCTTTGTTTTCTCTGCTCTCAATTACCAGTATGTGTTATCTCTTTCCAAACAGAGGACGACGCTCCTCGCACTGGAGAAAGAGGATGAGGAAGAGAGGAACAAAACCATAGAGAGCTTGAAGACGGCTCTGAGGACTCAACCAATGAGGTGAGCTGAAAATCGACCCTCTTCTCACTCACCGTTTCATCTTTGCGTTGTCTTTTACATTAAATGCCACCTGGTTTCCTGCTGTTTTCCCACCTCTGACCCTTTCTGTCAGTCATTTCAGTTGCTTTCAGCAGTATGTAAATGAGTCCTTTCAGAATAAATAGCTTCAGAGGACGCTGCTGTGGCCTTGAACAGATTTTCGCCATCTTGAATTTATCATCAGGGACAGTTTGAAGCAGTTTTCATTGATGATGGTTAAGCCAATGTGTGAAGAATAAAAACTGATCAAGTGAACACAGATTTTAGCTGTGTAGCATTGTACTTAAAGAGTGTATTTCCAGCTAAAAGTAGCAATACCACAAACTAAGATTCTCTCCTTTTGCTTCCCATTTTACAGGTTTGTAACCCGTTTCATCGACCTGGATGGCCTCACGTGCATCCTAAATTTCCTAAAAAGCATGGACTACGAGACCACAGAGTCACAGATCCACACGTCTCTAATCGGCTGCATCAAAGCTCTCATGAACAACTCACAGGGCCGCGCCCACGTCCTCTCGCACTCTGAGAGCATCAACATCATTGCTCAAAGCCTGGCCACAGAGAACATCAAGACCAAGGTGGCCGTGCTGGAGATCATGGGTGCTGTGTGTCTGGTCCCTGGTGGACACAAAAAGATCTTGGAGGCCATGCTGCACTACCAACGCTTTGCCTGCGAGAGGACGAGATTTCAGGTGGGTACAAGCCAAGAACGAAGCTGTTGTTTTAATCTTGCGCAGTAAAAAGCAATGTTGTGTGAAGATGTTTTAACACCTATAATGACCTGTCGTCTCTCAGACGCTAATAAACGATCTGGACCGGAGTACGGGGCGGTACAGGGATGAGGTCAACCTGAAAACAGCCATCATGTCTTTTATTAATGCGGTGCTGAGTCAGGGGGCTGGAGAGGTGAGTTTTCTGCTTTGGACTTTTGTTTTAGCTTTACAAGGTCACTGAAGAGACTTAGAAAGCACTGTTTCCTTTTATTTTCTTCTTTTTTTGCTAATGTACTTCCATTATTTTTTCTAAATGAAGACAAGTTTGGAGTTCCGTATCCATCTACGATATGAGTTTCTCATGTTGGGGATCCAGCCTGTGATTGATAAGCTGCGTTCTCATGAAAACTCCACATTAGACAGGTGAGATGAAACAACAAGAGAGATATGTTTTTTTATTATTACTATTAAATAAGCAGTTTGGAAAAATCAATGTGTATAAATAACCTCCAAGACACAAATTATCCAGGAAACTTCAAAACTCCTATCACTGCCGTCAGAGCTCTCAGAGCAGGAATTTTCCTTGAGATACTGTTTTTGACTCACTGTATTTTCTTTCTACCCTCAAAAAAGATCTTTGTATATGTTTGACAAATAAGTGCATCCTCACTTTTGCCAGCTGTCTCTTAAACTCACTCTCTTCTTCTCAGGCATTTAGACTATTTTGAGATGCTGCGTAACGAGGACGAGCTGGCTTTGTCAAAACGTTTTGAGTCGGTAAGTCTGAAAAGATAACTTATTAAAGTTATTCTTCATGAATGATGAGCAAAAAGTATTCATAAAAGTTGTTTTTACCTTTTTATTTTTTTTCTCCAGGTACATATAGACACCAAGAGTGCCAGCCAAGTTTTTGATCTTATACGCAAGAAGATGAACCACACTGATGCATACCCGCACTTTATGTCTGTCCTGCATCACTGTCTGCTTATGCCACGTGAGTGAATTCAAGGGCTGGTTTGGACAAATGCAGGTCATACCTTGTGCTGTAAAGTGAGATTGAAAGATGTTAGTATTAAAAATGATCCTGAGCTCAAACAAAGTTCAAAACATGATAACAGTAATCAATCCATGAAATAGTTGGTCATCTGTACATCCTGGCTTCTGGCCAGAAAGATAAGGCTGTTGGCTTTGTCCTGAATGCTTTGCCAAAAATAGGATAAGCACAGTCAGCCTCCGTGTGAAAGCCCCACACACTCAAAGCAAGAGGCTGTTGTTAGGCAACATAAAATGTAGCGCCTGATCAGAGTAAGCCAGCTTTCCCATATTGTTTCACCTGGAAACAAATAGCCACCATATTGCTCAAGTAACTCTCATTTAAAGCTCACAAAACTTTTCTGAGAGGCTGTAGAGCAGTGGTCCCCAAACTACAATACCAGAGATGCATTATGATTTTTTTTTCAGTCTGGCCATGTGATCGAGACTAATACACGCATAGAACCCTATCAGTGTAATTTTATTTCAGAAATAGTGTGATTTATTTCCTGACTTTTTTTCTGTGAAGATCCCGGAAAGGGTTATTATTATTTGGTTATGTGTGAATTTCTGGAAAACAGTAAATGTTTATGTTTAGGCACCCCTGCGATCGTCACACCTTTTCTGTTACAAATAGACGCCAGCCCCCAATCAGGGAAGGGAAAAGTTATGTGGCCCTCACAGGAAAAAGTTTGGGGACCCCTGCTTTAGAGAGAGGCTCGCAGTTATTCTTTGAGCCCACTGAGTGTAATTCACACCTCAGAAAGATATGCAAGGGCTGCATCTGAAGATAAGACTAACAGTGTGTGAGGTATTGAGGAAAATGACTAAAAATAATAAAACTTCTTTGTGACATGACTCATTTAAAGGAACTGTGAGGACTTTCTAAGTGATCTTGAAAATGTCTCACTTCTAGATATATCCCTGATTGTAGTCCACAACTTAAAAGTAAATGAAATTATCAGCACCAATAAATGTTTTTTCTAAACGCTATTGCTTAGCTTCCCACGCTGGCTGACGAAGTTTAACAGTAAGAAGAGAGATCTCTGTTTTTCTCTGCTGAAAACGATTTCTGGGATTCATTTAGTAGTAATGGTGGACACTGTCGGACAGAAAAAAGACAGAAGAGAAAAAGAAAGCTAAACGGTGGACTGATGGCACGGACTAAAGGCTAGAACACAAGCAAAAGGCTAAACTGTTTGTGATAATGTTTATTCCAACCCACATGCAGCAGTTATACTGCAGTGATCTGTTCAAACTTTAGAGTCTGTCAGTAAAATGAAGACGGAGGTTGCGTTAGCTCCGCTTGGTATGTGAGCACTTTGCTAACGTTACATGTTAGTCTACAGAAACATCTCAGATCACCAGGCTGCAAATAGCACTAAAATAGGACGCTACTAAACTACAGTACAAACTAACAAAGTTTGCTTGTCGTCACGTTTCAAACTGTTGATAAATAAATCGACTCGTTGCGTTGTATCCGGTAAAAAGTTGTCTTGAACAAAAAAAGTAAATGGTGTTAGAAAGATGATCCAATCTCCATTTATTTCCAAAACAAACACGTCTTGTTAAGGGTCATGTCATCATGACAGTGTGTGCACAACTCCAGCCAAAAAGTGTCGCTGCAATCCACTTCAAACAGATAGTCCTCACAAGTTAACAAAACTTAGATACCCTGTTGAGAAATATATTAATACATTATTCTGCTTGTTAACTGACTGCCAACAAAGAAATAAACAAGATGACGCCAAATATTTATATAGAGATACAAATGTTTCAACAAATATTACATTTTTTATCTTAAACAGGAATGATTAATCTTACTCTCGTCTCTGGTTTTGAGATACTGACAAGAATAATGACTCTTATCACTGTGGTGAATAAATAAAACTCAGACTAATGAACCTCTCCCTCTTCCTCTGTCCTCAGATAAGAGAAGCGGTAACACAGTGCAGTACTGGCTGCTGTTGGACCGCATCGTCCAGCAGATGGTCCTGCAGAATGACAAAGGCCACGACCCTGACGTCACGCCACTGGAGAACTTTAACGTGAAGAACGTCGTGCGGATGTGAGTCCCCTGATTATTCCCTTACACTCGCTGACACATGAATGAACGCATGGAGCAGATTACACAGCTGTCAGATTGAAAGATATGTTTGTGTTTCCTGTGAGTTAAAAGGCCATGTGCTCAACAGTGTTTAGCCCAAAAATAGTTTGTAAGAAAAGAGTTATTCATGCAGGAACTGTTGTTGATTATGTGTGTGGCTCTTTCTGCAGGCTGGTCAATGAGAATGAGGTTAAACAGTGGAAAGAACAGGCTGAGAAAATGAGGAAAGGTTTGTGTGACTGAATATTCACCTTCCGTGATTAAAGGTGGAGGCCGTATTGTATCAAGAGTTACTGAGGTGTATTGCTTTGTCTTTTCATCTCAGAGCACCACGAGTTGCAGCAGAAGTTTGAGAAAAAGGAGCGTGAATGTGATGCGAAGACTCAAGAGAAGGAGGACATGATGCAGACGCTTAACAAGATGAAAGAGAAGTTGGAAAAGGAAAGCACCGAGCACAAGAATGTGAAACAGCAAGTGGCCGAACTCACTGTCCGACTGCACGAACTCAGCACTGTACGTTGTTCTTTATACCAAACCTTGAAATACAACCTCACTGACGGTTAAACAGAGCAAACAATAGGCTACGAGCGGTACACCTTTAGATAAGATAATCTGTGTCTGTACACAGAGTCATCCCCTTTGAAGTCTTTGCATGTTACAACAGAAAATTAGGAAGATTTTCCATTTTGATAAGGAGTAGCTTTAAATATTTAGAAAATTCCCCCCCCCTCAGCTGTATCTGCAAAGTGTGAACGCCTCCCCCTCTCACCTCTTCTTTTCTCTTCTCATCCAGCAACGACAAGCAGCCGTTGTTCCTGGAGGCCCTCCCCTCACCCCTGGTCCTCCCGGTGGTCCCGTGCCCCCTCCACCCATGCCAGGTTTTGGAGGCATGGTCCCGCCTCCCCCGCCGCCTCCTGGAGGCATGATGCCTCCTCCACCTCCTCCACCCCCTCCCCCTGGTGGTCCTCCGCCTCCTCCTGGACGTGCACCCATGGGAGGCATCCCTCCCCCTCCAGGAGCGCCTCTAGGGCCCTCTCTGAAGAAGAAGAACATTCCCCAGCCGGCCAACCCGCTGAAGTCTTTCAACTGGTCCAAACTAGCTGAGGTGAGAACAGTCAGAGGCCGTGGATGTATTGGTTATTTTTTGTGTTAGACACATGAAACAAAGTTTTCTTCTCTCTGGCTCAGAATAAACTGGAAGGCACCGTGTGGATGGAGGTGGATGATGCCAAGGTTTTCAAAATCCTGGATCTGGAGGACATTGAAAAGACCTTCTCTGCCTATCAGAGACAGCAGGTACTGAAGAGGCGTGGTTCAGTTGCCCTCTGGTGCCAGATAAGGGAGGAGGGTTGGGGGGGGGTGACGGGCAGCAGATGGCTGAGGATGCAGCTTGTTCGCCAATCTGAAGGCAGAGGGGGACCTCTGTTACATTTGGGAGTTGATTGATGCTAAACTTTCACGCCTGAGTCATCTCGAACATCTTTCATTTGCTGTTTTTGTGCCATTGTTATTTTGCAATATGTGATTGAAAATGCATGAGTGAGCTGCTCAGAGTTTAGAGCTTCTTTTAGAGACTATTCCTCACAATCAGTAGTGTTTTCTATAGTTTCACTGATGTCTTGTCAAAGCTTGTTCTACAAAACCCAAAGCATGTCCAACACACATAATAAGATTTAACGAATGGTTGAAAATTGATTCATTAGACGTGTGTAACACCACTAAATTTAGAATCTCGGTTAGTTTACACAGAAACGTGACGAATCTAAATGTAGACTCACTTGACAGATGTCTGATGTGCACGTGCACGCACTGATCAAATGAACACCCACTCATGTCCCACTGCTGCTCACTTCATTACTGACAGATCGGTCTCCATATGAATGCTGAATGAGCTTTTGATTCTTGTTGCTGTTTGTTGTTATGGGCTGCAATCACGTAACTGCTTTACTTATTCTAATGAGTGCTTACATCTTTCCTGCTTCCTGCCTGCGTTTTAGGACTTCTTTATGATCAATAACAGCAAACAGGTGAGTGCTCCTACAGAACATATACTGTCTAAAAATGTCGCTTTTACTTAATACAGTCAGATTTTGCATATATTTTAGACGGCATGTCATTGGTGATTCTGCATTGACAGAATATAAAATCTTCAGTTCAGTGTCATATTTTCCTGACTTGGTGCTCTTAAATTTCTTCACCACTCTGCTCACAGAAAGAGGCAGACGACGACACACTGGGCTCTAAAAAAGTCAAAGAACTTTCAGTCATTGATGGTCGACGAGCTCAAAACTGCAACATCCTTCTTTCGCGGTAAGTTCATCACAGCATCTCAAACACTGCTGATATTTTTATGTTGTGATGTTCCTTAAATTCAGCTTGTGTGTTGTGCGCTGCAGGCTGAAACTTTCAAACGAGGAGATCAAGAGAGCCATCCTCACCATGGACGAACAGGAAGATCTCCCTAAGGACATGCTGGAGCAGGTGGGTCACATGGTCTTCATTCACGCAGTGTGTTGACATGCACGAGATTACCGTCTGCTTTTGTCTGTAAGCTGATTTCTTAAAAGTCACGTAAATGAGAGGCCTTGTCACTGTGAGGGTGGGAGAGGATTTTAGGAGGATAAAATCTCTTGTTAGAGATGAAGAGCAGTAAAAGTGAAAGCTGCACAGATGCAGATCGAGGTAGACAGTGTAGGATGATTAGGTAGCATAGAGTGCATCTCACCTGAGTGCACCTAAATCTAAAACCTGGTATTCCTAGAGCGAGTAAACCCTAATGATGGTATCGCTCAAAGAATCAAATAGACTTTTTAAGAAGTGACTGAAAATTTGCTTTTATCACTGAATTGAAGTTACATATCTGAGTAGCAACACTAAATCAGGCTGAATACGTGCTTTGTGAACAACATTGTGTTACCGTTCTGATACGACTTCGTCTTTTGAAGAACAAATATTGTTTTTGCACAGGATAGAGAGTAAAAAACAGCAGAAATTATGTCTGATTCACTTACAGACCATCTTGACAGGGTGACACGATCCCCTAATGAACACCCTGGGTTTTTATTTTGCATAACCACCTGCTCACTATACATTGTCCTGCTTGTTACCCGACTATTATCTAAAGATACAAGTAGATACCAAGTATTGATTTAAAAATTTTATAGATTTTTTTTTGACACAGCAAACAATAAAAGACACCAGAAAAAAAATTGACCCCAGATTTCTTTCTAGCGTATTTTTTAATCAGTTTAACCATTTTTCAACATTTGTATTCAGGTTAAAGTCTTAGCATTAGCCTTCATTACTTTGTCAAAACTCAATATAAACTTAAACAGACAGAGGTGAAATGTGCCTGATTGAATTTAGCTTGTGTGTGATCTGGTTGTTTCAAGCATCTCTTGAAATTCAGAAATCAGGAATTTCCACCAGAATCAAGTGATCACAGTCAGGTGATTGGTAATGAATAATAAACAAATAGTAATGTGAAGTTAATCAAGGATTTCTTTTCCGTCTCCTCAGCTGCTGAAGTTTGTCCCTGAGAAAAGTGATGTGGATCTTCTGGAGGAGCACAAACATGAGCTCGACCGCATGGCGAAGCCTGACCGCTTCCTCTACGAGATGAGCAGGTACTTCACCGCTATCCTCTCTTATCTTTCACCTTTTTTTTAATACATTTTATTAAACATATAGTAACAGCTTCAGAACAGTGCAGCGTTCAGCAGATCAGATCTGCTCACTAACAACAAACATTGTTTCCTCGTTCTGGAAGCAGACAAACGAAATGTCACTTTCAGTCAGGAACAACACTTGATTGTGTGAATCATTACTTCCAAATCCTGTGAATGAATGAGGAGATAGTAGTTGTTTTTCAGCTCTTTTTGCACTTTGTCCTTAAAGATAAAAGGAACAAAAGATCACATCATGACTCGGACTCTCACTGCTTGAATCCATTCATACCATAAACACAAGCAGCTCAGATCAGGAGGTGACATCACTGCAGAGTAACGATCACAGACGCCTGTGTGCCAGTGAAACTCAGAGTTATAGACAGACTTTTTTTTGTTGTAGTTTCATAATTTACTGTCCTGTGCTATTTCTCCAGTCTCCTCAGAGTGTAAGAACGGACTGGAGGACAGATGTCACTGTGGCTTTTCATTAGCCTCAGAGTCGGTGCTTTATAAGCTGAAATAAAGAAACGCTGCCAAAAAAAGCTTCAGAGCCTCAACTAAAAGTTTAAATGTCCCACTGAGCGAGCACAAAAGGCGTCTGGCTTTATTTTTCCAAAGCACAATGTCCATGTTTATGGCTTTTGTCTAAATTTGTGGATTTCCCTGTTTATAATTTTTTTTTATTTCTTGTCCATTTTCATTCCTTTGTGACACGCTTTTTCCATCTCCCGTCCAGAATAAACCACTACCAGCAGAGGCTGCAGTCTCTGTACTTTAAGAAGAAGTTTGCGGAGAGGATAGCAGAGATCAAACCCAAAGTAGAAGGTGGGAGAAATAATAAAACTTTTTTTCTTTTTGATTGGGAACAAAATGTATGCTCCTTCAATTCATTTGCTTTTATTTGACTGTCAGTCCTGGTGATGTGCCAGCTACCTTGTTCTAAAAATAACCCACTCAGGCACCTTTTTAATGACCTAAAAACATGACTGTTCTTTGTGCCGTCATGTCTCAGCTCTGGCAAAAGCATCAAAGGATATTTTACACAGTAAAAACCTGAAGCAGCTGCTGGAGGTGGTGCTGGCCTTTGGGAACTTCATGAACAAAGGTCAGAGGGGGAACGCTTACGGCTTCAGGATGTCTTCACTCAACAAGATCGCCGATACCAAATCCAGTATTGACAAGTAAGAGCAGTTTTTAAACATTCAGATAGTAGCACAGAGAGCCTGGTTCGAGAGATTGGATGTAGTTCAAACCTCATGTGGTCATTTGCAGAAACATCACTCTCCTGCACTACCTGATCACTATCCTGGAGAAGAAATACCCCAAAGTCCTGATGTTCCAGGAGGACCTTCAAAACATCTCTGAGGCAGCCAAAGTCAAGTATGGCAACCTGCGGCCTTATTTACCTCCTGTTTGCTTTGAATCCACTCTTTGCATCTTTTATTCACTTTTCTCCTTTTTTTTTTAGCATGACTGAGATGGAGAAAGATATCAACAACCTGCGAAGCGGCTTGAAAAGTGTGGAGAGTGTGAGTAACAGAGACATAAATACATGTTATGAATCACTGCGGCTATCGCGCTATATTTACTTCTCGCTGCTGTCAGCGCTCCTTTCATCTTCTCCTCTTCCTGGATCAATGTCACTCACAGGAGCTGGATTACCAGAAGAAGAGACCCCAGGAGTTGGGAGATAAGTTCGTGTCTGTGGTGAGTCAGTTCATCACCGTGGCGAGCTTCAGCTTCTCTGATGTCGAGGACTCTCTCACTGAAGCTAAGGAGCTGGTAAGTCTTTGACCGGACAGCACCACTGTCACTTTCTGTACACACACACACACACACATACACACAAAGCTTGCAGCCCATTTCCTCTCCACGCAGCTGTTTCTACACTGCATGTTGACCTCATCAGCGACCTTTAGAGGAAAGCTAACAGCAGGAGTGAAGTGTTTCAGCTTCCTGCTGCCGCACAGCCAGCGCTTTATTGGTCGGGCTGCTCGCTGCCATGTGTGCAGGTCAAAGGAGAAAGCAGGAAGAGAGGGGCGGATATTATTTTACATCGTGTCTGACTCGAGAACTTTTTTTTCTCCTTTCAGAAGAATCAATAATAAGTTCAAAACAAAGCAAACCGTGATTTTGCAGCCTTTCTGAGAACGTTTAAAATCTTCATCTGTCTACATTTATTCTGGAGGATGGTGCATTTTTTTTTCCTCGTAATGGTCCTTTGTGCTTCTTTTTTTTTTTTGCTCCAGTTTCTGTAAATCATTTATGTTCGTCCTGCAGTTAAATATTTGAGTGTGTGTGCAGTGATCCTCTGTAGAAAACATATCCTGTTAACAGTTCCTCGGTTGGGGCCCATGTGCGCACAATAAAACTGTAGAAGGAACGCAATAGATAAAAAAAATGTCCTTTGAAGCATAAATGTGCTATTGAATGGTGAGAGGAATTAGATAGAAAACCAAACATTGCATTGATGAATCGATCTGGACTGCGTTAGATGCACCTTTGCTCTCCACCTGATGAAGTTTGCATGTGATGCAGCGTGTAGAAGGTCTATATTCTCAGCATGATCTCACATCTGGATGTTCTCCACTTTAACGTTCTGTGAAAATCCTCCACAAACACGTTGTCTTAATTTGGGCTCTGGCTCCAGTCTCCGGCCTCACTGTAATCAGTAGCCGGTCAGATCTGGGTTAACACAGGCTTCAAAGCCTGAACACCGGTACCCTGTTCTTATTTCAAAGAGCTGGTACCTAATGAGTCTCTTGTAAAACCATCATAGAGTGAGTAAAACATGGCCCTACTGTGTCCTGCTGTAAATCTAAACCTCTGTTCCCCTCCCGGTGTGCCCCCTTTCTCTGTGCTCCCCACAGTTCCTCCGGGCAGTAAAGCACTTTGGTGAGGATGCCGGTAAGATGCAGCCAGATGAGTTCTTTGGCATCTTTGACCAGTTCCTGCAGTCATTTGCCGAAGCTCAACAGGAGAACGAGAACATGCGGAAACGCAAAGAGGAAGAGGAGCGCCGGGCCAAAATGGAAGCTCAGGTGCGTGTTCATTTCACATTTTCAGAAAGTAAACAAATATTTCTGAAAGATTCCCGTACTCAATGTTAAAACATCCAAATGTTAACAAAAAGTTTTCATCTTAATGATCTTGAATTCTTTCAAATTCAGCCAGTTTGTTATGCTTCTATCAATTTCTGAAGCCAGAAAGTTTCATCATCTAACATCAAAAAGAAACAGATTACATGAAGAGCAATAGCTGAGGACATCTAAAGCTTGTTAATGATCAAAGTTAGCATCAGTTTCAACACACAGACATGAGCATGGCATCAATTTGCATCCGTCTCCAGGCAAGAAAAGGAAAATCAAATCCTTAGAGCCTAAAGTCAACAAAAGGAATATAATTTTGCATCCCACATTTGTCTTCCTGTGTGTCCAGCTCAAAGAGCAGAGGGAGAAAGAGCGAAAAGCCCGGAAAGCGAAAGCAAATGGCGAAGATGACGGCGGCGAGTTTGACGACCTGGTGTCAGCGCTGCGGTCGGGCGAGGTCTTTGACAAGGACCTGTCCAAGATGAAACGCAACCGCAAGCGCTTCAACAACCAGGCCACGGACTCGAACAGAGAGCGACCAATCACAAAGCTCAACTTCTAAGCTGGGCTGAAGTCACCATCCTGATCCCCGCTCCCCTCCTGCTCACCCCTCTGGGTCAGATTGACATGCACATTCCTCTGCACCTCCCTCCATTCCCACCCAGCTCAGCTTCAGGGGTGCAGCACCACACACAGCGCAACGTGTCCAGACTCTTCATCCTCTCAGATTTTTGATGTTTATCCGAGCAGAAGCCAAAAGTTGTTATCTACGACCAAACAGGAGGATTAGTTCGGTCAGATGAAATGTATCAGTAGCAGAATGATGTTTTCCCTGTCGGAGAAAAGTTTTTCCTACGTGTGTAAGAGATGTTTGATAGGAACTATTCTGTGCTGTTTTTTTGTACGTCAAAATCTATGCACAAAATGAGATGTGCAGCTCGCAGACTCCTCTAGGGCTTGATCCAAACAGGAAGATAATTCCATGAAAAACACAAAGGGGCCATTTTGTACGGACTGATTGTATAGATGGAGACCAGAGGCTGAATTGTCCAAGAGATCTTTTTTGAAGAAATACTGAATCTGAACTTCGGGACCGTCACTGAACTGAAATCCAGCTTTGTTAGACAGGAGTGGTTTTATCTGCAGGAGACGCAGCAAAGGAGTTTTCTTTCCTTTATTTCACTATTGAGGTGCAGCTGTTATATATCTGATCACTGTTTGTTTCATTTGAATTTGTTTTCCCATGAAGAGCTGGCCTTAACTCTGTGGGTTTTAATTGTTGAGTAGGTACTTTTAAAGGCCTGGGCCTAACCTGCAAATTCTCAACAAGTGTGGACACTCATGTCATAGATGACATATATCTATATATAAGGATGCGTGCTTGTTTCACATGCACACATAAATCCATAATGACTATGCTAAATGCCATTAAAAACACATACCCTATCAATGCAATACACCCGTTTTCCTGCTCTGAAGGAAGTGCCCTCCTTCACGTTTTTATTAAATAGATGAAATATGTTTTTCTTGCAATGGCTGGATTTACACTGCAAAAAAAAAAAGGTTTTAAACATGTCGACGCGTGATGTTTTCATTCTATTTGAAAGTATCACTCACAGACGGTTAGAGCTGTGTGAATCCATCCAGTGTCAAACACTTCCATTGGACTTTTGTAATTTAAATATTGCCTTCCATTGTACGATGAACCGATGAGAATAAATGGGATAAAAACTGTTGTTTTTATTTGTACTTCCACTTGTTTTAGCTGCAGAGGAGATGAATCACTGCTGGGATTCTAAATAGCAACAAGTAGGCTCCTCCTGGAACGCTGACAACAGTTGGTCTCTTTGCTCCACCTAGTGGACATCAATGAAACGGTCTCTTACTGCCACCATGGAATATGATCCAAGGCTCTGTTGACAGGCTTCTATACACATTTCATTCATTCATCTTCTATACTGCTCATCCTATTCAGGGTACTGGGTGGCTGGAGCCTATCCCAGCTGACTAAGGGCGAGAGGCGGGGTACACCCTGGACTGGTCACCAGTCAGTCACAGCATAGAAAAAAGAAAAAGGCTTTTATTTTTTAAAAACAAGAATAAGCTGATTAAAACAAACAAAATATTGATCCATTACTGATATAAACAGATCTTGTTATACATCATTGGATAATTGTCTTACAGTAATGGCTGAATAGCCGTTTCATCAATATTTTCACCTTTGTGAACAGTGTATCAAGTATCATATGTTGTTGCATGAGTTGCAGTTCCCACTTACACTTACAAGTCTAGTGGTTTATCTTCTTAGCTCTCAAGATTAACTTCTAACCAGTTTAAAATCTAATGTTGCATTGCAGAAATCATAACACTCCTAAAACTTTTTTTTTGCGTGGAGTTTGCATGTTCTCTCAATGCATATGTGGGTTCTCTCTTGGTACTCCAGCCTTCTCCCATAGTCCAATACTTTTTCTGAATTGACCGCAGGTGTGAGTGTGTGTGTGTGTGGAAGGTTGTCTGTCTCTGTGTCAGCCCTGTGATTGACTGGTGACCAGTCCAGGGTGTACCCCACCCTCGTCCTAAGACAGCTGGGATAGGCTCCAGCCATCCACGACCCAGACAAAGAGGATGGATAGATGTTTGATTAAAGTTTTAATACAACAGAAGATGCATGGAGAACAATGACATTAACACACATTATCTACTTTTACTTCTCAGGCTTTGTGTACATAAAGATTTAACACAATCTTTAACAGTTTATCATCAACCAAAACTAAGATTCCAGGAAAGCTCTAGTGCTCTTTTGTGCGTATTAACAGATCTGATGAGAATGAGGCTCATTTCAGTAGGAAACCCTTCGTCAGTTTGTCCTCAGGTTCCTGCACGAAGTGTGACACTCCTGTATAAAATGCTCTGCCAGCAACCTCCACCACGACAGCCTTGAAGTCTCCACACTTTGTCTCCTAAACAGAAACATAGAAGTTTAGGCAAGATGTTTCTGTCACTTCAACTACCGTATTAATGTTATATTTTGTATATTTTTTGTGGAATTGAAACAAAAAAAGCACAGCGAGAGATACAAAAGAACTAAAAAAAAAAAATAATAACAACTTCAAAGACAAAAAACAGCTACAAAAATAAAAAAGGAAAGGAACGATGCGAAGGCAACTGTTACCTCCACAGCTCTCCCAGTGAACTGTGATCCAGTGGCTCCACTCTGAAATGTTCTGGTCTGATTCAGCTGGATCAGACCTTTGTGATACTGAAGAGCCACTCGAGCCGTAACACCAGAGCCAGTGGGGCTCCGGTCCACCTGAAAACACATTCAGGTCAGTTACAGATAACAGGAGATACAGACAAGGCAGAGTGGGTTAGTTTCTATTTTGAGAGACCTGTGCTTCTGCAAAGACGCAGATATTGGCTGTGGGATCAGAGGAATAATCATCTTTGCCATCTGTGAGGATGGTGCCATAGAGAAAGGCCAGATCAGCACTGGTAGGGTGATGCAACTTCACCTGAAAGAGACCCCAAAAAAAGTTAATTAAACCCCAAATAATAATACAAAAATTCAACCAAATGTATGTGCAGACTTGTTTAGCTGCAAACTGATGCACATTGTTCTACTTACTTGGGCTTTGACAGCATTCGTCACAGCTGTGGCTGCTTCTACCAGGTCTTGAGTCATGGACTTGTTCACATCGAGGCCGAACCTCTGGGCGTCAACAAAGGCGTAGAAAGCTCCTCCATAGCTGATGTCAACCATCACCTCACCAAACCCTTCAACCGTCACTGTGACATCTGGTGAAAAGCAGCTGAGTCAGTCCTGATGTCTGTAAGAACAGCTGAAATCAGTCTGCAGTCTCCTACCTGTAGCGAATGCAAACGCCGGTACACTGAGGAACCTCACTCCTCCTGTTTTACCCTCAGAGTAATCCACGAAAGCCTTCACCAGCCCACAGGGGCAGTGGATGTTCACCTGCGTCTCTGGGGACTGCGGTTCTTTTACCAGTTTGTAGTCCACAGCGAAGCGTCCCAGCGCGATGACGGCGTGTCCACACATGGTGCTATACCCTTCATTGTGCATGAACAAGACCCCCAGATCAGCTTCAGGCAGCTCGCTGTCCACAATCAGGGCCCCGTACATGTCATAGTGACCCCGCGGCTCAAACATCAACACCTTTCTCAGGTGGTCCAGGTGTTCCCGGACATAACGCCGCTTGGAGAGCACGCTGTCACCTTTTGGGTAGCCTCTGAGGATGATCCGTAAAGGTTCTCCTCCAGTGTGCATGTCGACCACAGAGAGCTTGTCTCCGTCATGAGGAGGAAGCTTTATGTCCATTGTAGTTCTAATTTAAACTGTCCTGTAAGTTGGAAAAAAAAAAAAAACTTTAAAAAAATTTTGGATTTAGAATTTTTCATTTCAGAAGGCTTCCCCCCCCAAAAAAAATAATCTGATTTATAGTTGTAGATAATGTCCTGATAGCTAAGTATATGAACTACACCTTTACATTTATAAAGTCCAGAGTAAAATGTATGCAAGACATCATACCATAGGGTTGTAGTCTTCTCTCTTGTTAAATGGAAAACACTAAATTCATTTGGGACATAAAACAAAACAAAACAAAACGTAAAATCTCCAGTCTCAATTGCAGAGTTTGACCCTTTCATATATTCATATATTTATATATTTTCAAAATCCCCGAATCTGTCCGTAAACTGCTCAAATTGGTCCATTCTAAAAATAGCACTAGATCTTCACATAATCTTAATCAATGAGACTTGCTTAAACTATGAGGTAATCACATAAGAATCTCCTAACTGGTTAATTCATAGATGTTCTAACATTTTGCTTTTTTTCTCTTTACTTATAACTCAATACTTTTTATGTATTAAATTTGCATGGACTATCTAAAAGTGGGGTTTTCAAGATCTTTTTTTTTTTTTTTTAAATATCTTCGCTGTGACTGGGAAATACGAAAGTGTTCAGGGTTTTTTAAGTATCATTTTTTGTTTGTTTTTAGTGTTTGAGATTTTCACAATTCATCTGATTACAAACCGCTGCTGACCTCGTGGACTGTTTACAGGGTTAAACATTACCATAACTGCACTAGAGAAATGTGTTCAGTGATTCGATCAGTAGTTCATCAATAGTTATTTAACACTGAAAGTCATATGACCGAAACACTTAAAAAACCTGCTTTCATATTGTTTCGTGCGTTGTAGTCTTTAGCGAGAATAAATTACAGACGGAGGAAGATATCAAGGTTGAAATTATATGTAAAATGAAATTCTGTAAACAAAAAAGCCAAGTAAACAATATGCATACAGTAGTATTTTGATATTTACCTGAATGACTGTCTTATTTCACTAAATCCCTAACTTTTGCAACCTATATACGCTCATCAGTTGCTTCTGCGCATACGTTTCTTTGTGCAGACACTCCAAACTGACACACTTGCGCCACCTCGTGTTCTGGAGGGCTAAAATTAAACTATTAATGCCGTCCGTTTAATACTCAAATCAGTTTCAGTCTACATTAATATAGGTCAAATCATACGTTTTATCTTGCATTATAAATTAAGGAATATTTAAATTCCAAAAAACAAAAACATCATTTCAATAAGAGCGCTTATTATTAACTCAGACTGGGGTCACGCTAAGCTCTGAATAAACCATTCCTGAAAAAAAAAAATAATAAAAATACTCAAAGGTTAATTCGGAGGTTTAAATGGTTGAAAAATACTTGATAGAAACAACTTTTCAAAACAATAAACAAACTGTGTAATTTACTTTCCCTTATATTAAAACAGCTTTGAGGGAAATACCTGATAAGTATTCTTTAATTGCTTTTTTATGCAAACAGAATCAGAAGACACAACACAACAGGCAATGAACAGGCCTCAGTTATTTTTCATTTAACTGTTGAGGGATTCCCTGAATGCGTGCATGCAAGATCATTTAATGTACATATGCAATAAAAACAAAGATGTGTTTAATCAGCCACATGCTCATACCTGTCATATCCTTATCATCTAAAAAAAATCAAATATTTGGATTTGCATAGCTTTAGTATTTCATTTGAAATGATCTGTGACCAAAAGCATAACTTGTATTTTTAACAAACAAACAAATGACATCAAAACTCACGCTTAAATTCTTGCTAAATGTACCTGAGCGAAGGGTGAAGTTACACAAAGGGAGAAACAAGGAGTTACCTGTGAAATGACTCAAAATAAAAATATTAAAACCAATCACTGTACAAATTTATAGAATGGTCCATTATAAAGAAAAAAACATTTCATTATATGTCAAGATTTGCATTCCTATCTTTTATTTCACATGCATAAGAAAAAAAAAGCTTTAGTAGTTTTGTCCAAATTTATCCTTGAGCTCTATCTTGTTCTCCTAGTTTTATTTATTTATTTATTTATTTATTTATTTATTTATTTATTTATTTATTTATTATGTTCTGTGAAAAAAAATAGATGGTTAATTATCCAGAGTTAAAAACAACAGACTGAGGCTTTGATATTGTAAGGCACTTGTCATCACCTGACAAATAATGACTCTGAAGGTGGTTTACTGTCACTCAAATGATCTGTAATATGAGCAGTTTGAGAGTTGATTCAACACTCAGAAAACAGACCAAAAATGCCCTAAAATTACAACAAAAATAGATAAAATAGTGTTTTGAATAACTGTTATTTGGATGTAGCCTCTCTGTTTTTACTGATTGTCCTGTCAGGCTGAGAAGCCTTCATCAGAGTATCATTCATGAGGTAAGAAGAGCTTCAGTAGTCGTAACTTGTGTTAAAATTAATCCTTACATTACTTTTCTAAATGATTGTTTAATAATGTTCCCGTCTCTTTTTGAAAGGAGCACAAAAGTGCTTCATCAGTAAATAGTAATTCTGTAAGAATGAGGCCCAAAGTTTGTGTTGTGCTACATGTATACAGGATTTCTGCATGCAGTCAAGTGTTTAATGCAACTCTAACCTCTTTGGCAGTCCTGCAGGTCATGCAAACTACAGTTTTTAAAAAGGGCAGGAAATTCAAAAAGGTCCATCATCTTTTTTGGAGGAAGCACTGACTGAGTCTTGATTTTTCATTCTGGCTTTCGGGGATGATGTTGGAGGCAGCGACAATCTTCTTTTAACTGACAGCAGCCTGAGGACCTCGCTCACCTGTGACTCCAGCACCGACAAGCGGCCACACAGGATCTGAATGTCTGCCTTCAGCTCCAGCTTGGCATCATGCAGGGTGGCATGAAGAAGCGCTTGTTCGGGGGCAGGCTGGAGGAAAGACTGTTTAAGGGAGTCGACCCCAAGGCTGAGTCCAAATGAGTTTTTCTCCATGGGGCTCTTTTCCATCGGGCTTCTTTCGAAGGAGCTTCTTGAATCTCCGGCTCGGTCAATGCGGAGATCACTCTTTGTGATGCCGCTGTCACATGAGTCTGTTTTGTGCAGGGCACTTGTTTCTTCACCTCCCTCTCCTGCACTGTTTCCATCCTCTGTGCCCCCCGTCTCTCCACCTTCCTCTGAATCCTGGTTCTTGTTGGCTGCTCCTAATGGTTCAGATCCCTTTGGCCACTCCTCCTCTTTCTTAGGCTGCTTCTCAGGCTCTACAGCAGGAGGTGGTGGTGCAGCTGAAGTGGCGTTTCTAAATTTTGCCCATCCTCGAGCACCTTTGCCACTAGTTCCACCGCCTGCAGCTCCCTCTCCACTCACAGCACTGCTCTTCACTGAGTGGGACACCTGATTCTCTGTACACGGCCTAGATTTAGACTCCCCTGCCTCCTCTGTGCAGCTCTGCTCTGACTTCTCAGTGTGCACAAATACTTGTGAAGGTACAGCCAGACCTCCTTTGCTGGGTGAATTATTCTGCATGGCTTGCCTTTGAGAGGCCACAGTTGTTGAATTAGAATCGATCTGCACACAGTTATGGTCACAGTAAGCGTTGAGCTCCCCTGGTGTCTGAATGTCTCTTTGCTGTCTGAACCTGGCGAACAGCTTTCGGACTGGATGGTCATCAGGAATGGAGAGGGTCACCTCGGACCTCTGGCGCTCTTGCTCCTTCTTCACATCTGCGATCTTTCTGAAGATGATCTGAAAGAGAACAGTGACAGGGGACATAAACACCAGGGCCACATTTAAATTGTAATATAGGAGCTCTGTAGAGTGTGCATATATAATGCAGCTTTATATAAAAGATTACCATCCAGACCCGCTATGTGTGTATGAAATATTAAAGACTTAAAAGGCACAATGCACAAGGGAAACTGTTAATGGAACGATAATGGAGGCCATGAGTGTCTCTGAATCTCCAAAGGATGCAAACTAAGAAAAACTTTACACAACTTATTGCTCAGGGACAGTTCTATATCTTTTTTTTCACATTAGTGGTTCTGCAGTCCTTTGTATCTCAGTCAGAATCCTTCAGGTTACATGTTTATAAGACTACGAAACCTGCTCATGGTCAAGTTATTTATATTTTCCTCAAGTATTATTTTTTGCATTTAACTCATCTATGGAAAAAAAAATGACTAGGTGTCATAGTTTAATAAATAAGCTATGTTGTATAAAATAACACCCTGAAAGAAAAAAAGAAAGGTTCCAGGTTTTGTTGTTTTTTTGTGCAGACTTCAGAATATGCAGATTAACTGAACACATAACTGTAAACTTGATGATGGTGAATTTAAAACTGCTTTTTCTAAAGCAGCTCAAATGAATAATAGATGGCTTTATTTTCTTTGAGTATATTTAAGTACAAGCCATAAATCTTTCAACATGTCACCATAGTTTACTCTGAAATAGTTCACATTTGGAACAGATGCACAGATGCACTCCACAATCCACAATGTTTTCATTTTTTTTTCTAAGAGCTGCTTTTCTATATAAAGACATTACAATTCATAATGTATGTCTAATTAATTCCTTCATAAAAGTGCATAATTTAATCCATAATATGTCAGAGAGTTCAGATAAGACGCTCCGAGGAAAGAGAAGAAAAATCCACATGTGCCAGACTGATTTTCAAGAGAATATATTATAATCAATAATTAATGTTGCTCCCATAGGATGAATGTAAGGAGATATATGAACAACTTGTTATGAAAACTAGAAACAATTCATCTAAGGGTCACACTGGGATTTGAATGTACATCCTGAAGAAGCTCAGTGTAATATAAATATAACCTCAGAGCCTGGTTGAAATTATCTACTGTTTCTTGTTTCAAACTCTCAGTGAAATGACCCTGTGCAGGATAATTAATGTGGATTCAGTCATATGAGTAGATCAGATGAAGGGGTGGCATTTCCAGCTAACATCCCTGTCTGTTCAAGTTTTATGATATTTCCACCAAGTAAATTACTTAATGCATTGGGAGGTGTCCTGATGGTGGCCATGTGATGGCAAAGGCCTCATCCAAAATCCCAGATGTAATACCAAAGCAGGACTAGCTATCTATGAAGTTAGAGGCAGGGATTAAGTTTGAAACATCTTATTGGTTTATTGCAGCAGGCTGCTTCTAGCTTTTAAAGCGTTGGAATGAATAAAAAAAAAAAGTCCTTTTTTGGTGCCTTTTAGAAAATAAAACAGCTGTGACTTTTATGACTATTTTATTATTTGTTTGTTTATATATCCAGTGCCATATTTTCTTTATCCATTAAAAGTTTCAGGGTTGTTTTTACCCTTTTTCGTAGATTGCAGGTGAGGATGAGGTTGCGGGAGAATGTGTTGGCGAAGGCGGTGTAGAACTCCAGCACCCTCATCAGAGCGTCCCTCTTGATGACGTGTAGGTCACAGTACGTTAGAGCGCGAACATTTGCACAAGCCCGAGCCATTGTAGTCTCTTTCCAGAACACGTCTCCGAACACATCACCTTTACCTGCATAGAGTAATAAAGATTATCTCTTTGCTAAAAAAAAAAAGCCTAAATGTGTTAAAAGTCTTTAGCAAAGCCTCTTATGTGACAAAAAATACAAGTTTTTATAGACTTAGCATAAATTTCATCATGATGTTACACTCATATGTTCCTGATTCTAGGACTTATAAACAAATAAATTGATATGGATCATAATCTCACAGCTGATCAACTGATAACCAACTACAGGCCAGTTCATAGCATATTTCCAGTTAAAACAACTAGTACACAACCTGCTTCTTATTAGCTTAAATGGCAACAAGCTAGGAAGTGTCTGAAATCAAGTAAACCACCTTTAAAATGTGTTCAGTGACATAATTTGGAGGTATCAGTAACTTTAGCAGGGAATTGTTACATGATAATTTTAGCTGGTGTCAGAGTTTGCTTTTCGGTCTTTTCTGTCATATCATCCACCATTTTCACAGATACCTTTAGCATATAGCCATTTTCAAGCTAACGGTTACACAAGTAAGATAGTAGTTGAATGTTAGCGCTAGAGGTTGTTTTATGTAGCTCATACATGATCATTTTTTTGGTTTCTGAATATTTTGATCACCAATTGTTTTTTTTTAATTGGTTACAAATGAAATTTGTCTGCACTGTAAAAATGAAAACTTAAAATTTTTGGCCTGAAAATGATTTTTAAGTGTTGCAAACTACTTCGAAGTAGTTATTTCAGCTACCTATGTTAGGTTTGTTGCGTAAAGTTGGTCTCACCTAAAATTATAGGCTTGAGGCTTAAATTACATTCTTCAGCAAAGAACGGGGTTTCCAACTCCAATCTACAGAGGTCTTTATGTACACGTCAGTTGTGCTCCTGTCCTGAGGTGAATATTTTTTTGTTTGAGTATTGTATAAAGAAAGGGGATATACAGAGAGGACAATCTGCTTTCCCATATTTGAAACATAGATATAAAGTAACAATGCTGGATGTTCATACTAAACCTATGCAGATTTTCAAATCGCTACATATTCATGTGTTGTAGAAATTCCTGAATCTGTCTGTTAACTCCTCAAAAGTCTATTCTGAAAATAGCACGAGACCTGCTGAAATTATAAGGTTATCACATGAGAATCTCCTAACTGGTTCATGACACATTGGAGGGGTCAGGCCTCAAACACTAAGGTCTGTCCATAGCTTTATCCCTGGCCTCCAGAGGGCTGGCCAATCAGAGGTAGGGGGTTTGTGGAGCCTTAAAGAGACAGCAGCTAAAATGAAGCATTTCAGACAGAGGCTGAATTAGGGGTTTTCTAAAACGGTACAATCCCTTAAAAAAGCACCCCATCTGCTCCATCTTAGTCTGATATAAGAAGTAAACGGACTCTTAGTGAATATGCTCCACTTTCATAATATTGCCGGTGATTACCTAGTATTGCGATGACCTCATCATCCTGTATGACCTCGAGTGAGCCGGACACCACGAAGCAGAGCGTGTCGACGCTCTCTCCTATGTGGAAGATGAGGTCTCCAGGTGCACAGTGTGTGGTCTGAAACTCCACAGCCAGAGAGCGCAGACATCCATCGCTGGCAAGTCGAAACGCCGGGTGGTCGTTGAAAACCTGTCTGTTGAGGTGGACGCAGATGTCTGCTCGCATGTCTTTGGGACAGATAGCAAGAACCTGGGAGAGATGGTGAGATATCAAAGTGATGGTTTAACTTGTGTTCTCCTCAGCAGAGACTGAAAACTGCAGGGACAAAAAAGATTTTTTAGGTAAGAAATCACAGCTTTAAGAATAGTTATTCTTGGTGCTCTGAGAGTGTAAACATTATTCTATAAGTTGAGCACATGACCCTTTTAATGGGTAGGGTGCCTTTAATGAACATAGACAATAAAGCCTTTTCATAATAAAGATACTTCAGTGCACACCTGTCTTTTTATGAGTGTGCTGTGATCATGAAATATCACTGTTGTGGAGCATTTTTGAGAGAGCAGACATTTGCTTTTGACTGGTACCTTATCAGTGTCGATGCCCTTGGACATGGCCCAGGTGGACACGATGAAATCCATGACTCGCTCACTCAGACCTTTGGGAACCTGATACAGCTTCAGGAAGTCGCGCACGTTGTTCAGCATCTCATGGTAGCGGTTTGTGTTGGTGTACATCTGCTGGAAGATGGTGGTGACGTTTCCAAAGATAGTGGCGTACAGCAGCGCTGCAAAAGAACGAATAGTGAGGCTATGATTCATTAAGTGAAACATTTTAGATCATCGAAGTGCGGGTTAGAATGAGGTCTGAAGTGTTTTTAGGCTAAATACAGTTAGACATTTAAGAGATTAGTCTAATAGTTGCCTAATTTGGAATTTGTTTTTATGTAATTACACCAATAAGATGTTCCAAAGTTATATGCTAACCTTCCATTTAGCCTAAATACAAAAAATTAAAATAGGCCTACAAAACAACAGGCTAAATTTAACTGTAAACGCACATCATCTTTGGGTCTACTAAGAACTATTTCCCTTACATTTTATGAAACTGTGAAAACTTTGGTTACAAACCTAAATTTATAAGAAAAGTTATTTTTCAGGTATATTTTAAAGCATGATTTTGACATTATAGTGACAATTTTGAAGTATTTTTCCTTTTAAATTATCTTTAAATGTAGAAAGCTTCAACTTTAAATGTCCACTTTTTTCCTCACTTACAATAATTTAATTCATTTTTCATTAAAAGGGTTTATAAATTAAATATTAAAGGAAATTCGTTTTATTTTTAAAGGGGAATAAATATAAGTAAAGTTGCGCTTATGAGTCACAAAAACTACCTTAATTTTTGTTTATAATAATATTAGTGTGTTATAATTTAATTTGTGGTGCATATACTCTTTACCCTTTGTAAAGTTGGTAATATGGCTCCCCTGTGAGCGGATATAGAGTGGTGAATCAAGCCTGTATAATGTAATTCATAATTCAAATATTCTTTAGTATAAGAAGTGTGCTGCAGCGCTGTGGTGACCTCAAAGAGTCAGTCAGCATCTCTTATCAGAGGTTTTAGCCACTCAAGAGGAAAGAGTTGTCTCCAGTTGATACAACAGGATCTCAGAGGTTAGGATACATAACTAACGCCATGGCTCATTGTCCTTTTACTACATTGGAGCCTGAAGGCAAACTCTCCCTTTGTCCTATTCCTCTCGCATAATTAAACCCCTGTATCTGTAGCAGGAGATTTGTGGGCTGTAATGGAAGGCGACACTCCAGTGTGACTGAGTGATCTTCGTGATGGAAACACCACCAGAGAACTGGGTGTTTACTTTTGGAAGTACAGACCTTGAAGCGAGGCTGTCAATTTGGGTTTCCCTCACTGTGTTTATTGCATCACTTTACATGCTGTTTCAGAGGAGTGCGGTAAAGGTCAGCGCATGAGGGCCGATCGTGACAGAGGAACTGTAAGGCAAAGGCTGACAGTGGAGGCAGTGACACTAAAGGTGGAGCTATTATTGTAACAGCAGAATGGAGAAAAAAGACACCTGTGTAAAAATAGAGCTTACTGTTCATAGTCATTCAAATGAGATTTGATTGCAAATTTCCCATCATAATTGTTGTTTTTAAATAAGATACAGTAGTTTTAATGAGTGAAAAACATAAAGCAGAGTAGTTTTAGTCATTTTTTATGTTGACCACTTTAATATTAAAATAAGTTAAACTGTGCAGCTAGAAATAGAACATACAAATACTAAATGTGGCACGAATTGCACACTAACTGTTCAGTTACTAACCATGGAAGCCATTAAAATGTATGATGTCACTTCAGAATATGAAAACATGGCATGTCACTTTATTTTTCAAAGAGTGATTTTAAAATTGAACAAGAACTTTTTACAGGAATTACCTTTAATTTTTCTTTTTGATAAGATAATTTTTCTCTGATTGGGATCTCACACGGACACTCGCAGAGCGGGCCGTGAGGGCCACAGAGCATGTCACTTTTTATTATGGCCAAAGCCGAGTCCTAAATTCTGCACTGCGGCTCAAATGGTCAGGCTGTAGCTAAATGAGAGTTACATGGAGTCAAGAGAGCCTATGAATTATTTTACAGTGGGAAACCATTAACAAAAAAGAAAAGAAAGAAAGAAAGAAAAAACACTGAAGCTGCACCATTTCCATAGTTAATACTTCATTTTATAAAAGAGATATTCCTGGTAGGTATAAACCTTGAAAAAGTAAAATCAAAATAGCTACAGGCAGCCCTGGCTGAATCTTAAAAAAAAGCACTAGCAGGAAGCTCCTGTGGCCACAGATTTAAAGCTTCCTGCCTCAAAAACACCAAAACCAAAGAGAGTATGTAGAGTCTGTCAGGCTTGTCACATGGACAAAGACAGAAGAGCACAGAGCATATAATGTGGGACAAGGCTTAGAAAAGTCACCCTGTATCCTGGACACAATAATTTGCAGGGAGTCCATGTTATATATAAATAATACATCATTTTTGTAAAATTTCTCTGCATCCTGATGTTTTTATCTGCAATTAGTTCCCTGAAGTGTATGTCAGCACAATAAGTATTTATTAATGCCCCTAACGGCCCCTGATATTTATCCATTGACTGACCAGTCACCATTAACTGTGGTAAGAATCAGCCATGTGTTGATCTCTTGAGTTTCTGTGATTCCTCTAAACCTGTACAACGTCTCTTCCATATGCTGCTTTACTGGCCTCTGGCAGAGAGCCAGGCAGACTGCGCAGTATGTTAGTTAGCGTGTCTTGAATCTCATGCAACTCAACGCATCCAGATTGCTACAGCTCCTGGAAGGTTGCACAGGCATGTTATGAATGCATGACTGAAGAGAAGCTGCATCACATAGAATAAAAAGAGCATTACTGCACAGCTAGTGTTCTACTGTTATACCAAATTGTGTTTGCTAACAAGCTAAGCTTGTTAGCAAATCTACATCCAAGTCATTTATGATCAAGTTTATACACAGTTTGCATGACTGTAAAAAAAAGTTCAGTTACACTTTACTTTTTGTTAAATTGCTTTTGTTCAGCTCACTGTCACGTTAAGGTAGCGCGAGTGTTTTATACACAACTCACTGTGTTATCATTAGCTTAACACTAATAACAGCTAAAATAGTAGCCTGAGTGAAGTCAAAAATTCACAGACTGGTGATCTGAAGCCCTTTGACATTTTGAAGCCTTGGTTTTTGTAAACAATCTACCAGCTACATCTTTATCCCGTTAGTCACATTTAGCTGCACCTCAAAGCTAACCTTCTCAATTGCCAGTTTATCCCTAATTTAGACGATATTTTATAAACATAAAATCATGTTATATTAAGGAGGCTGAAAACATTTAATTCAGACTGCAATTTCTCAAGTAAAAGTTATCTGGGGTCATACATCAAGGTAATTTTTTTAAATGAGAGTGTGCACAATAATTCAATGCATTATGAATTATTCCCTTGTGGTTCAGTGCTGATTTCATGCTGGGAAAACACTGACACTAAAGGAGAGCTGCTGGTTTTTTTTTTTTTTTTTTTTTGCCCTCTACTCGGATTTATTCTGACTATCAAGGGCACACAATTTGTCCATTTGAGGAAGAAACACAATGGTCACTTTGATTAAAATAGTTTTTGACAAGCTTCACTTGGAGTTGACTTGACATTTAGAATCCTTTTTATTTTATAGGAACTATGTGCAGATAAAAACTGAAGACAAGAGAATAAGAAAATTTTATATAAATTAAGATCAGGGAGATTTTTTTTCTGCAACAAGAGCTAAATAATTATAAAGTAATGTTAACATTTGTTCAGGTGGTTTGAGATACCTCTTTGTGATAAATTGTTGGTACTGTTTTTGACGTGTACTTACAGCCGACCATCATCATTGCCACAGAGAAAATTTTCTCCCCATCTGTAGCTGGAGCAATGTTTCCAAAGCCGATGGTTGTGAGACTGGTCATGGTGAAGTAGAGAGAGGAAATGTACAGCGTGTCTTTGTTTGGACCACCCTCCCACTGCCCTGTACCGCTGGCGTTGTAGCGGTACGGAGTCCCGATACTCAGGGCCAGCTGGTAGAGCCAGCTGTCCGTCTTTATGGTGTTGGTGGTCTCATCAATGACCTCGTAGTCCCCGATGCTGTACCAGATGCACGCCAGCCAGTGAGCCACAAGGCCAAAGACACACACCAGCAGAACCAGGACAGCTGCTCCGTACTCCAGGTAGTGGTCTAACTTGCGGGCCACCCGGCCGAGGCGGAGCAGGCGGATCACCTTAAGGGAGCTGAACAGGCTGCTGAGACCCTGGAGGAAGAGGATGTTAATCAGACATAATGTACTGTGAAAGTCCAATGAGTGAAAATGAATGTCAACATTGTCAACATGCCTTTTTTAATTTTAGTAACTAGTCAATAACTTTGTCTGCCCATTGCTTTAGTGTTGGACAGATGCAGCCTGCTGCTGGAGCCTGAACTTATTTACATCACTATGAGAGAGAACCAAGTGAATCTGTGGGTTGTTAAACCAAAACATCAGGCTAAATGATGTCTAATTTCTGTAGAAAGCTCATTAGGAAGATAATTCTTTGTGAGATCACTGATAGATGTGACTCATTGTTTACTAACCGGTAGCAAAGAGTCCTCTGTCCGTGTTGTATTTCTGTGGAAGTTTGGAGTCTCCCGGATGTGATTCGCTGGAGTCCCATTTCTGATGACATCCTTCAGAGAAACAGTCAGTTTGGATATTTATCCACAGTGCAAACGCCTGAGCAATAGTGTCTAAAATTTTACATGTATTAAATTAAATTCACCCACCTCATCTACATGTTCAAAGGCGTTGATGATGTCATAGGGCAGACAGGACAACAGGTCAATGACGAACCACGTCTTTAGATAATTCATCCTTATCAGCCTGGCGTCTGAAATCACCTCTCCATTAGGACCTACAAATGTGGTGTGGAAGTTGAGCACGATGTCGACCAGAAAGATGACGTCCACCACGCTGTCCAGCACCAGCCACGCCAGGTTGTTCTGCCTGGTCTTGAAGGAGACGTTGTAAGGGACCATGATGGCCGTGTAGAAGGTGAGGATGAGGATGACCCAGTCCCAGGTGGTCTTGAAGGTGCAGTAGTGGAGGATGATGTGTGGCGGGGTTTTTGGGGCTTCTTGTTTGTACTGAGGGAGGATGTCTGATCCAAGTTGGAGAGCCTTTAAATGAAGGGGAATAGTTACAATTACGGAATCAAGAAAAGGGCTCCTCTAAAACCAACTTCTCTTAAAGACTCATTCACTCTCGGTGGTACTATACTTTAAAATCACAATGTCTCCATTCAGATAAACAGATTTTTGTTATTCATATCCATTTATTTGGTCAATTCATTATTTCTTGAGCACAGAAAAGCCTGTCATTAAAGAGGGGGTATAGCACATTTTGTATGCTTTATATTGTCCCTCTGATACCCCTGTAGGAGCTTTACATGATGTTTTTGTCCAGTATTGATACTTTATATCCTTGTTTAAGTTATAGGACAGAAGAATATGCCCTCTTTAAGAGCTTTAAAGCAGGGGTGATTTAAGAGGGTCAAACTGATTAAAGCCAGGAAATGTAAAATTTATCTAAACAATTGTAAAAAATTGTCTTCCAGGATTGAAAAAGTTCAGTGTTAATATATTTCCTGTTTTGGCTCCAAAATTAAACATGTAAATCAGCCCCATCAGCAATTTATGTTATTGATTGTAACCACCAAAAAAAGAGTAATCCTTAATCATTTTTCCTATTTCGCTGATTTACAGAAGCAAAATATTTTAAGACAAGCTCCCCTTTAAAGTCTGGACTCAGCTCACCTCGGCCAGTCTGGAGGGCTTGTGGGTGACCTCGGTCTGGCTCAGTGGAGCTAAATGCTGCACCAAGTTGCGGTTGTTGGTCAGGGCACGGGTCAGCCTGGCAAACTTTGTCCATCCAGCTTCGAGGCAAAAAGTCGATGTTATGCATAAAGCACGTTTCTTCACACAGTGTTACATTTTCAATAACCCACCCACTTCAAAAAAGTAGAAATGAACAATAAAAATCTATAATATCCCCAGAAGCGATGGAAAGTCTTCTCCGTGTGGCCTGTGTGTCCTTTTTTCTGCTTGATGTATATAAAAGCCTTTGTGGCTCACAAAAATACCTCCAGGACATGACACGACTCAGACCCAGGGAGACCAGCGTTCACTGACCCGCACACACAACACCTGGACTGTTGTATGGTACCAGGAAACAAACGTCCGTTACGTCACAGCCACTCATGTGTGCTTCATACTTTTGGCTGCCCTCCCTGCTCTGTTTGGTCAAATTGAGCTAAAAATAGCCGGAGCTGAATCAAGACTTCCACTTGCCAATCATCTGATCTGAACATAATGTCTGCGCGCAACAAGAGAAGAGGACGAGCTCGAAACAATCAGAGAAACAAAACACAAGCAGGTTGAAACCATCTGCTCTGGATCGAGGAGCATGATCTGTCTCACCTCGTGTTGACTCGTCTTCAATGGGCTGTTTGAAGAGTGTGATGTCTCTGAAGGTGCAGAGGAAAAGCACCACTTTGTCATTCTCATTTCTGATTGGAGCGACCTGCATGTAAAGCCATATCGGGGCTTCTGTGGGACAAACAGGATGAAATGTTGTTAGAACTACAAACCCGCAGCTCACCGTATATTTCATAGATCAGTGATACTCACTGTTCTTTGTATAGAGCAGCACCTCATAGAAGTTGGACTCATAGTTATCAAAGGTCCGTCTGATATTATCTATGCTCTTCCTGTCTGTCAGGTCACCATACATGAAACTGCAAAATGATAACAGAGATCTTAACAAGAAAACACATCTTACTTTCAGGTGACTCAAGAAGATGAATAATCCCAGGGTGAGACTGTAAACTGCTCTGAATGACAAGTTAAAAAAGTCGCTTGAGAGTTGATCTGATGATGATGAAGGAGCTCCACATTAGGGCATAGTAAATGAAAAACTGCCTAAACAAACGTCCTACCATATACTTTGTTGCTGAAGATTTAAGTGACCCTCTAGACTCTCTGATTTAGGGTCTGGACGAGAAGGTCACATTTTATTCTATTTTAAATTAAAAAACACACACACATAACTCACAATGACAACTTCAGAGCATGACAACAGTGGAGGGGGATTCCAGAGTGTTAGGGGGCATCATGTAAAGCTACAAACCAAGCTATCAGAGGAATGATATAATGCTTGAAAATTAGCCTACTGCCCCTCTTTAATGAAGTCACAAGATATAAAAATAGTGTTATAAAGTGTGAGGATTTTTATATCCTTTTTAAGATTTGACTATTTGTGTATTCATAAATTTACACTTGTTTGGGTTTTTTATGTTGTGTGCTTCTCTATTTACAAGTGAATTGTTTGTGTATCCATGTTTATAGGTATTAATACAACTACAACCACCATTAGTGCTCATTACTCATGGGTTTGTGGATGAATCTTGAATTTTAAATATTTTGGTCAGAAAACTTTTTTGAGCATAAACCTAACAGGAGTGAACCATAGTATCAATCAAACCATTTTATCTATACTATAAAATATTCCTTGAGGTAAAACCCATTCCATATTCACCCATCATCCCAAGATGATGCAGATGATAGCAGTCTTACTTGCATGTGCTGCTCTTGTGCATGACTTCAGCTCTGTGGTATCCAGACAGCTTACAGAATCCATCATTGCTGTAAACCACTGGCCAATGCACAATCTGAGCATTTCCCAACAGGAAACTGGTTTCTGCAACAAAACGTGAAGTAAAAGATAGAGCATTCAAACAAAAATAAAAAAAGCCCTCATCATCTAATGCACACATGCACTTATATGTAGACTGCAGTAACTGAAGATCAGCTTTTTTTTTTTTTTTTAAGGGGGGGGGGGGCATCAGAAGATCATACAGGTATTATATATTTGTGTTTGTATGTAGCTGTATGCCATTCATTTGTTGGACTTCTATAAATCCTCCTAATTGGCATTATAAATTTGCTGTTCCTAATGTATACTTTACTGGATTCATCTAAAGCCAAATGTGCTGCTTAAACATTCTCCCAATAAAAATATATGGACAGAGAGTTCATTAATATTTAAAGCAGCAGTAACAGAGGTAGTCAGACGGGTCACTGGGCAGAAACTGTTGTTGATAAAATGTTTATGTTCCTGTCTTGATGTTAATCAAATATTAATAAAGAGAAGCAAATTTCTGCAGCTATAGCGACAGTTGAGAAAGGGCTTTGTCTTAAACTTACTGCTTGCGTGTTCTCATGAATCATTTGACTTCACTTTTGCTTTCGTGTATTAGAAATGAAGACTGATTTCAGATGATGATCATTCACAGAATTTCTGCTTTATCCTATTTATGCTTAATAGTTCATCTGACATAATACAGTTCTTCTGTACTCTTAATGTGTATAACCTCACTTGTGATGACTTGCCAACTGCTGCTTGCCATGCAAACCATCAATCCAAAAGTTAATTAACATCAGAATTGTGCCTCTGAGAAATTAGTGGACATGGACCCAAAAGAGAGTATTTAAAAGCAGTGCTTGAATTAGTGTCACCATAAATACACATTCATACAACATTATGACTATTTCAGGAATTCTTCTTTTATGTACTCTCTTTTGTTGCATCGTGGAAATAAGTCATATTTACTGTATAATGTAACAATAAAAGCAGAATGCAGCAAAATTAGGAGTAATTGGGTTAAAAGATACCATATTATTATTCAATTATTAATTTTGATTTATCATGAATATTAAAGTGCTTGGATGACATACATCTCATGTTATATGGTATGAAAAAGACACTATTCCCTTTTTTAAAAATTACTTCATTTACACATTTAACAAGTCTTCGGGAGTATGATAAGAAAAAGCTAATTTTTGTGTATTATCCAGGGATTTGATAGTAATATTTCTAGTGTCGTTTTGCAATGTTTGGTAGTTGAAAATAAGACAGAAAAATGAAAATTACATCCAAGAGCACTTTTTGATGCTTTGAATTAAAAAGACAAATAATATTACAGTTTTGCTTCATCATTTCGTGCAGACTCTGCGATGTGATATTTGAATTGACAAGCTAAATCCTTATACCCTAATTCACGTTTCTCTTCAGAATAAAACTCACCGCTTGAGCGCCGGACGATATTTTCCAGGAAAGTATTCTGGGGAGCCACTAATCCTCTTTTGCCCCCATGCATTATGAGGGTTCACGACAGACCCTCACAGCTGCTCGGCGCTCGTGCTGATGTTTAAAACTACACTCGTTAACTGAGCTTTCTGCCCGATCCGGTCTCCAGCCACAAGAGTTGAGTTTACTGTTTAACAGTAGATCTTCCGGGCTGATATTACAAAAATAAAGGCTTGTAAATAAGGGTAGTGAGAGCAATTGCTTTGAGCATGCTCATTGTACCTCTAAAGTAAATAAATAAATAAATACATAAATAAATACAACACACACACGGACATAAAAGAATTTTATGAAGGGATAAAGAGCAACAGTAAAGATAATTAAGTAAAAAGTGAAAAGTTGAACATTTAAAATAGGTGTTACTACATGAAAAAAAAATTAAAATAAAAAAAGCTTTAAAAGAAGTGCTATGAAAGAAATAAAATTAACCAAGAAAAAATAAAATTAGAGATTCAGATATTTGTTCGTAGATAAACTTTAAGAAAAAAAATAGTTTCAGATACATTCTACAATAAACGTATATGGTCTTTTATTTTGAAGGCCATTTATCATGTTTCCGTTGCTTCTTGGTAAAAATCTTTCTTGTGAACTGTTAGAGAGAACCGTCTCTGAGTTGGTCTTTGTTGGGTGTGAATTAAATTTAACTTTTTGCTTGCTTTTTATACAGGAATTTTTATTAGCATTATGTAAAGTTGGTACTTTTCTCCACTTTTACAATTATTTCATTTTTCGTAATATGGGATCAATCTTGTAAGTTCATACTGACATTTATAGACAAAACAAGTTTGCAAATCAAACATGAGACGGTACATATGAGAGATATTTTGATTCACCTTGATTAATTCTGTTGGGCCTTTTTAATCAGCAGAAAGTTTAATATCAAAACCTTTCAGAGACATGTACTGTACTTTGTTTACCACCGTTACACCACTGGTTTAATGAAAGACTTGACATGCAGAACATCTGGCTTTTACTTACAATGTTGTGTTTAATATTAATGTATAATAAGTCTATACTTATTTATTTTTATTTTTTTTTTAAATCACATGTCAGCAACCAATCATGTGAGAAAAAAAATGAAGGGAATGGGAATGTTTAATAATGAAATTATAATTACCAAGTTCCTGACTGGACAAGAGACTTTTGGTGTGTGCTGGTATTTAAGTCCATCATCACTCAAACTTTTCTCTACATTCAGCCTCACTTAGGTTTTCTCAATGCAGTCAACAGTGTCTATCAATCTGATAATACAAGAGAAAAAGGAAAAGTATAGAAATATGTTTGCAAGATATGGGGTAGCATGGAAGATGATGGCCCAATAAATAATTTCTTTTTTTTTCTTTTTCTTTTTTTAATCTCAGGACTTGACTTTTTTTTAAGTCAGAAAAATGTCTTCTTTACTGGCCCAACCTATTATTTTTTTCTTGTTTCTTGTTCTCTTCTTCTGGTCCGTGATAACAATAATAAACAAAATAATAAAATTGCAGGAAAATGTTTAGTCACAGGTGTCAGTATGGTTGAATTGATGGAGGAATATGATACACCTCCAGCAGGGGCAGCACTTCATCATTCTGACCATTAAGTGACTATAATATGTTAAAGGAGAAAGAAGTCAAACCGAAGAGGAAGAAGAGGAATGAAAACAGGAATAACGGCCTGACGCAGTTAGTCAGTCGGTGGTTATATGCATTAGGATATACCTTAAAGTAATGGTTAACTGTAACGGACTTTGGATGCTGTGGTCCGAAATCTCCACGCCGGTGAACAAGGTCTGTGTTTTAACCACGGACAGCAGGTAGTAGTGACTGTAGCGTGCTGTGAGCTTAAATCACTGTTGTTTTATTCCGTTTGGCGACATGCAGCGGCCACCGAGCTCCATCTGAACTCTGTCGATGAGCATGAACTCATTTTGCAGTATTGTAACGGTTTAACGGTTTTTATCAGAAATGGCAAACGACTTTGTGAAGACTTTTGTGAAGGTGTGTAAAAATTTACAAGATCCTTGCCATGTAGCGAGGTTTCAACAATTATGCGGCGTCCAAGGGACATTTCCGGATAAAGCGACCAAGCCGGACAGTGGAAAGTCGGATCCGGACTTCCCCGGCTTGAGGAAGAGGGTCCAAAGCTCGGACGCCGGTGTTGAGAATGGAGCAGCTGGGGACGCGACCTCACCACAGGTCAACGGGATGCAGGGTGACACCACCGCCAGGCCTGATGGTCCATCAGCGGCAGCTAATGTCGACCCAGACACCGCCAGAGCAAAACCCCTCCGGAGGAACTCCTTGACCGGTGATGTGGGTCAAGAGTTCCTGATCCACAATAAGTTTCTCTTCTACCTGTTCACGTTTGGGACTGAGCTAGGCAACGAGATGTTCTTCATTATATTTTTCCCCTATCTCTTCTGGAACATCGATGCTCTGGTCAGCCGGAGACTCATTGTGGTCTGGGCCTGGAACCTGTTCGTGGGACAGTCCACCAAGGACATGATCCGCTGGTCCCGGCCGGCCTCTCCTCCTGTGGTGAAGGTAGAGGTGTTCTACAACTCCGAGTACAGCATGCCGTCAACACACGCTATGACAGGGACAGCCATACCTTTCTGTCTCTTCATGCTGACATATGGACGCTGGGAGGTAAGAAACTTCTGTTTAAACACAAATGATAACAATAAAGTTAACATCAAGTGTTACAGTGCCTGTGCAGGACTGTATAACCTGAGGGCAGAGATAGACACAAGGCTAGTTAACCCTGGGCTACTTGCCTCAGGGCACCCTCAGGAGCTCAAAAGGCTCCAGATCAACTGTTTGGTCCTTTACTTAAAAGTTTGATAAAGAGGAAATTGATCACAGTGAGCGTTCTTTACAGCCTGACATAAAGATACCTTGATCAGCTAATCAATAGTGATTACTGATAATTTACTCAAACTGATGTGAGGAGTTTTTAATCTGGAGTTTTTATCTGCAAAAGCCTCTTTATGACCTAAAAGAACAAACAAGACCACCAGAAAGAAGACCGTTTCAGCATTTTTCAGCCCCTTGACCCCAAAATAGAGAGACTGATGACCCCAGTCGTTTCAGACCAACAGAGACATCAGAACAACAAAAACAAGCATGACATTTATTTATTTATTTATTTATTTATTTATTTATTTAAAAAAAGCTACAAGTAGACACTAAGTATTCTTTGTATAGACTTTGTGGGTACTATTCTCTAAGCAATGATAAAATGAAACAACTTATTGGACAGCTTGTGTATAACTTACAGTAATAGATGAAATATGCAATTTCAAATAATTCAAAATGTTATTTTTTTTATTTTTAGAAATCTTGTAACCCTTCTATCAGTATTGAGATCAAAATCACAAATACCTCATTTATCACCAAGGACATTCAGTTATTACAGTAGCCCTGGTACACAATAAATAAGTATGTAATGCGTAATAAAATAACTAAGACAATAATTGGAATAAGCTATGTACAAATCACAGAGACCAATGTAATAAAAGTAGTAAAATAATCAGAGGAAGGAGTTTTATGGTTAATAGGTTAACTGTTTTGTCCTTATCCCCACTTTGGGGACCACTGATATAAAGCAGGATAAGATTATTCACAAGACAACACTTATTTTACGTGTTGAGGAAAAATCAGGCTGAGATGAATTGTATGCCTTCGTCCACAAGGGGTGCCAAATTGACAAGCCAAAAGTTCCTCTCTAGAGCTTTAAAGAGACTGTGAGGACTTTCTAAGTGAACAGGAAAGGCTTTGAGTTTTGCACTTAACTATCACCCTTTTTGTCCTTTCTGGAAGGAAAATGTACTTCAGTCAAGCCTAGAATAAAAACTGTTTAGATTTGATTTGTACTTCATGTTATGCTTGAATAGTTATCATTAATTTTGCAAAATCACAAGCTTACACCACACACACATCAGGGAAGTGTTCCAGCTGACCTAAGGCATATTGAAAACAAACAGGATGCAAACACTGCGCACAAAGAGTGGGAGGAAAAAGGGGGACAATACCCCCCCCCCCCCCTAGTGTCTATCCAGCTCTGACCCTGGGCACAGATTGGAACCAGAAATGTGTTATTACACAGTAACAGATACATCAAAATCAACTGATCCAACAGTGATATTTATACAAAAGCACACATGACATTTTCTCTTTGGCCTCTCTATATGATTTAGTGAGTCAGTCTGAAAAGCACAGACTGACTTTAGATCACTTTAATCCTTGGTGCCTGGTCATGTATAAAGCTCTGCAGCTCAGTCTTGACAAGAAAAAGAACATGTACACGTGCTTACAGCTGATCAGCCACATGCAACACAAAACATCACTGTCCAAGGAGACTTTACACAACAAAACAGCATGTCGGAGAGGTACGGGTGAGGAGTGCTAAGATAGATTTGTTTTTAGATAAACAGAAACTTGTTCTTCTACATTTTCAGAGAGAGGGAATGGGAGAGGATGTTTTTAAGTCTCCTGAAACACTTAATTACAAATGAAGAAAGTGGGAGAATCAGGAAAGAAAAGGCACTCATTATCCAGGGACTTTTTTCTGGTTCAGATCAAAGAGAGGCTGTTCTACTGAAAAGAAAGCTTAAATAGAGGTGTAGTATCACTCAGCTCCAGCAGTAGGTCAGGTCACAGAGTTCAGAAACGTGTTCACCTGCTGGTAGTGCTGTTACGGTTTGGGTTTCCTACTACTATGGCTGTGCAGAGAGATAAAAGAATTAAAAGCAGCAACAGTCAAACCAGATTATATGGGGGGAGAATGATGTAGTAATTTAGCAATAAGTATATAATAGAATTGTGTCATTAATCATGCCAAAATAAAATGGGTCAAGCAGACATCTTTATTTTTCCAACACTGTTTCTAAATTGACTTAAATATAGTCTTGCATTTTTTTCTTTCTTAATTAGTTACTAAGCAATAAAAATAATACCACTGGCTGTTTATTAAAAAACAGTGTACCTCCATTTCCTCCGTTTCCTCCCCATGTAAGAAGTAAATACTACTGTGACTTCACTTCCAGGGTGATAATGCCTGTCCATCTCTTTATCCAGTCTATGATATAAATACACACTAACTTAAAGAGGGGGTATTATGTTTCCCATATTTTGAATATGATTACAAAATAACAATGCTGGTTGTCCATACTAAATATTAACACGGCTACCCATTCACATGTTGAAATCCCTCAATCTGCCTGTAAACTGCTCAAAATGGTCCATTCTAAAAATGGCAAGAAATCTTCCCAAGATGGTCATGGGACTTGCTGAAATGATGAGGTTGTGGCATAAGGAGAGTGACACGTTGGAGGGGTCAGCCTCAAACACCAATCTCTGTCCATGACTCTGTCCCCAACAGGCTTCCAAAGGGCTGGCCAGTCAGAGGGAAGCGGGGTTTGTGGAGCTGGGAGCCTTAAAGAGATGGCAAATAAAGCACAAGATTTCAAACAGGCTAAAATAAGGGTTTTCTAAAACACCAGTGAGAGATAGGGATTTCTTTGAGCTATAAATCATGAGAAGCTACTACAGGGGTACCAGAAGGACAGTATAAAGCCTGAAGAAATCACAGTACACCCCCTCTTTAACCTCACACTGTTTCTAAACTCCTTGTAAATTTTGTAGTTTTGTACTTGCAGATTCTTCATTAGATTTTTGCCAATACATGCAGACTAATTTACAGTCTCTTGAGAAGCAGATGCATTAATGCAGATGCAGTGATGCATTAATGACAAACAAAAAAGTGTAGTCTACAGCCTGCTTCCTTCCACTCTTTAGTGTTTGTTTAGTCTTAAAACAAAGATCTTTATTAATCATAATTCGCAAAAGTAAAGTACATGTTAACCTAAAGCCAACACTATTTTAATCACATGAAAACTGAAGCTGAACTTGTTTAAATGTCTACGTGAGCGTCCTGACCTCTTCTGGTGTCTCCCAAGTTCTCAGAATTCAAGGAGAGTTAAACATTTCAGAGAAAGAAGTAACTGAAGGAAGATAAGCAGGAGGAACATTTGATCGTTGGGTCAGTGGTGTTACAAAGATTAGCTGTGCCAGTGTTTTACCACAGAGGCAGTAATGAAAATCAGTTGGTCACCAGTGATGTAATAGGTCATTGCAAAGTTTGTTACAGATAGTCACTGATGACGACATTTAAAGTTTTGATAAGTGTCTAAACCACAAATACTAGCATTGACGTTAAAAACAACACTGTGCTAAAGCTGTAGATTATTTTTGCTTAAAACATTTTGAAAACAAGCACAGTACAGATCAGAGGTATCACTTTGTCCACAGGGGTCAAACTAAAAGCAATCTTAAGATTCCTTACAGGAGCTTTGACATGATTTCTTTCTGTCATTTTGCTCTCTTTTCCTCTGTAGTACTCCTTCCTCTTTGGCTTGTCTGTGTCTCTCAGCTGGAGCATCCTGGTCTGTGTGAGCAGAGTCTATATGGGGATGCATTCTGTCCTGGTGAGTACATGAAAGAATATGTGCGACATAATCCTTTATGGAAACGAGAATTAGCTTTAAAGAAATCACAGGGAAAAATGGATTTACATCTGCAACACTTACACTCACATGTAATGAAAACTCACAACCTATTGTCAGTGTTAATCAAACATACAGGAGCTTTTCATTTGTGATGTAGTGGAAAAAATAGAACCAATAAACAAATCAAAGCTAGTGAGATAAGGTTTGATTTGATTTAGGAGCTGAGCAACTGGTGATAGCTGATAATGTTTATATTCTTAATACACCTTGAAAGTGACATGGATGTTTCCATCAGCAGCTGATCTGATTTCCTGGGAGATTTTAGGACTCTGGTAAGGAAACTGGTTAAGGGCATTTAAGGGCAGTGTGTAGGACTATGGGGCTAAATCAAGCTAAACTGCCCCCATGGTACTGTAGCTTTAAGAAAATGTATCAATAGAACATCGTGGCTAAAAAGTAATTTTTAGATTTGATTTTATTAAAAAAATATAATAGTTTACATGTGTACAGGATCAGTAAAGAGATTAGAAGTATCACTTCAGCCACAGGAGGAATCAGAATCAACCTAAGCAGAAAGATCATCACAGACACCTCAACTTGTTATGTAAATTCTGCAAATCAAACAGTTTAAGAATCATAAATCTGCCAGTTAAGCTGCTGTAATATCAAGCAAGTGATTTTCAGACTGTCATTCTCAGTGCATCCCTCTGGTTTGTTTTCTTTGTTGCAGGAGGTAATTACCGGCTTCCTCTACAGCCTTCTCATTCTAGCCTTCTTCCACCAAATTCTGGACAAGATCGACAACTTCTACATGACGGACCACTACGCTCCTCTTGTGATCATAGTGTCACATGTCAGTCTTGGACTTGTGGCGTTCTCCTTGGATTCCTGGAGCACCTCGCGGGGCGACACGGCTCAGGCTCTGGGCACCGGGGCGGGAGCTGCATTGGCCTCTCATGTGAATCATCAGCTGGGGCTGCTGCTGGATCCACCGCTGTCCTCACTTCCTCTAACTCTCCCTGCGCTTAGCTTCAGCATGGTGGCTATCTGCCTTCTGCGCTTCTTTATTGGAGTCGCTGTCATCCTCGTTACCAGGATGGTTATGAAGGCGGTGACTATTCCTTTCTTGTGCCGACTGTTCGGGCTGCCAACAGATGATGTAAGACAGGCAAGGCAGCATATGAAAGTAGAGTTGCCGTACCGTTACATTGTCTACAGTGTTGTTGGTTTCAGTTGTGTCAGTGTGGTGCCTCTCCTCTTTAAGATCTTGAACCTTGCCTGAGTGTTTTTGTGCAAACTGTCATTTACTGCTGACATGTTCACCTACATGATGAAGGCAAACAGCACTTACAGAATCATGCTTCTTGAAACTGAAATGCAGGATAAAATGGTGATATTCTATAGTTTTAATGTTGTCAGTATTCCTCTGTGCCATAGAGCTCGACTGTGGTTTCATATGGGAAAAAAATACCTGGTGTCTTATCCCACATTCACCGTTCTCATTAAATACACTGCAAATAAATCTGCAGCTGAAGCTAGCCCCCTCTGAAAAACACAGCTTAATTTTCAGTGTTAATGTTGAAACAATAATGAGAGTAATTAAGACTTTTTAAAAGTATTTATTTGAAACCCTTTTTTATGTTTTACTCTTCACTTACAACCAGTCAGGGTGAGAGCCAGAGACTTAAAGGATTTAAAGTATTGAGAGACTTGTGAAATTATAGAAAGTTTTTATTATTATTTTTTATTGTGTTGTTGTGTGTTAATGAAAACAACAGTGTAGAAAATCACCAGCCTTATCCTTTAAGATCCATCCATCCTTTAACTGGAACCACTGAATCTATCCGGTGTGCTGTAATGATGCTTGCATTCATTATTGAGGAGTATATTGCACATTTCATTCATTTGATGAAGATTAGAATATTTTATTGAAGGATTATAAAAGAATAAACCAAACTTTGAGTCAGAGGTGTTGTGAAACTACTTCTCTTCCAATTTGTTGCTGTTCTTCAATCAAGTCGGACTGTTGGTGTTGAAATACTGGAAGTATTTAAGCTCACAGACGTCAGGGTAATTATTTACTCTTTATTTAAAAAAAAAAAAAGATTCTTTCCTTGCTCTTTGAGAGGGTCTGTGCTTTGCGCACAATTATAGTCAGAACTCTCTCATCGCCTCCTTTTTTGTACTTTTGCTTGTTTTAAAAAATTGCATTCTGCATTGCAATGTAAGTTTTGAATAATTATGAATGCATTAAATCAAAGTAATATATATTTTTAATGAAGTATTCTACCATATCTACTAACAAGTGCTGAACTGTTGTTGTGGAATAAGCTAAATTTGTACCAATCAGAATTGGTTTCTAAGAATTTAGTCAGGAGGTATAAAACACTTCTTGAAGTGTCTCCGTTGTTTGTTTGCTGTTGTATTTTTCAAATAATGCTTTACTCCCATGCCCAGTTCAGAAAACTAAAGCCCAAGCATTTATAATCATATCATCATCCAACACTCATGGAAATGTATAGTTTTATCCATTCTCCCATCCTTTCCTTTTTTTAATGCAAGGACTGTATGTTGTGGAAAAACATCAGGAGAATAAAATATTACAACATGAGGACAAAATGTTATTGATTTTTTTTAAGTGGTTGTATTTAAGAAAAGTCCAAAGTAGGCTGTTTAGTCAGTAAATCTGGGATGTTGGTCCAGTATGTGTTTTACATTTGGGTCCTTTGCTCATAGATTACATGGCTGCTGGTCGGCTAGCACAAGTTTTTCTGTAGGTTTGAAAATAACCTTTGATCTGTCATCAACATATCAATAAAGTAGATGCTGTGTTGGAAATAAGACAAACAAACGTGAGAATCTGTTAACATAAAAAGATCATGCAAACAATTGGGAATGGGTAAAATACTGAAAAAAAAAATCCCTTTTTTCTACAAAGCTTGAGGCAGTAGTGAAAGAAGAGTGGAGGCAGTGTAGGGTCACGCTGGGTTCATGCTTGACCTTTGAGCTACTTAGATAATGTTTTAGGACTTTATCTGGTTTGTAACCCACACGTACATCTAGCCTGATCACAGGTCTGGTCCATGCTTATACAGTGAACTTTGTGCGATGGCTGGATTTGACACCCTAATCTTAAGAATTCACAGAGGTCAGCACAGACCTGTCTCTGCCCTGGCAACATTTACCTTCATACATAAATGAAGTCAAGAGATAAAATATAGTGAGAGGATTTTATAGCCCATTAAAACACAGATAAGGTCTTCCACTATACATAATCCCAATTTATTACATGGCTATATATGTGCATGTAGTTTATGTCAGTTTAGCTGATTGACTGGTAAATGGTTGATCACTGCAGTAATACGACACTTGTCCCAAAAGAACAAAAGATGTTCCAGCATCAGTCACTGGCTGTTTCAACTAAGGTATTGTCACACTGATCTTTAGTGCAACCCTTTTGTACATTTAACAGTTAACAAGGGTGAGAGGGACCACAGACCGGGAATGACAACAACAATATTTTTAGATGAAGATTTTAGAAGCATGTATAAATCTTCATCTAAAAATGGTATATAATGGTATATAGTATAATAATGAGATGCTAAATCACAATTATGAGATACTATGGCGTAATTATAAGATACTGAGTCATAATAATTAAGTCATAACAAGGAGATACTGAATCATAATTGTGAGATACAATTTAATTTTACCATTGATTACATTTTACCTTAATTTCTTCTTTGTACTGGCAGAAATGGGCTTCCATATTTTTATTCTATTCTATTCTATTCTATTCTATTCTATTCTATTCTATTATATCATATCATATCATATCATATCATATCATATCATATCATATCATATCATATTATATTATATTATATTATATTATATTATATTATATTATATTATATTATATTCAATACTTTTTAAAAATAATTTCAAACTTTTAAAATACCAGGTTGAGCATTTCTGCTTAGCTAAAACAAAAAGTACTGTTACTACCGTACACAAACTAATTAGATTTTTTTTGTTTAAGCTTGTCTAAACGATTATTCGTAAATATATTCTGTTTATCAGCATAAATATGAATATTCCCACGCATAAATATAGCGAAGGTTTAAATCGACAACGTTTTCTCATTAGGTAAACCGTATTTTGACATTTTATTTTGAAAATCTGGAAATAAAGAACCGGACGTCCGGACTCTTACTTTCACCAAAACATTTGGTTTGAGCTGTTAATGCAGAAGAGTTAGGGAGGTAACTGTTAACGAGACGAAGGGAAAGTTTGTTAAAATCGCAACCAGTTAATTTGACCGAGAACGTTACAATGACAGAAGATTTATCGAAGCATTCTGTGGACATTTGTTCGTTAATTCTCGCGCACGTTTAATAACTCAGTTTTTCCCTTCAGCAGCTTTAGATGTCAGTTTGACCCACGTTTGACCTGCTGGGGACATCAACCTGTTGGGACCAAAAGTGTATTAAGTGAAGGTAAAGTGTCTTCAAGGAATATTTTCTAACCACCTGCCGCTGGTGCAGATGCCTCGTCTGGAAAACTCAAGTGGCAAAGGGAAAAAAAGGTAAAATACAAGTGTTTCTGTTATTTCCCACAACAGTAGTATTATCTTTTCACGGACAAAGTGCTATACAAAAGTACAAAATGAAAAATGATAGCACTGTTGTATAAGCAGACTATGATTTTGACCGCTGACAGGTGAAGTGAATTCCATTGATTATCATTTTCAGTGGTATTTGTCAGTAGGTGGGTTCTCTTAGGCAGGAGATGGACGTTTTCTCCTCAAAGTTGATGGGATTGTAGCAGAAGAAAATGTGCAAGTGTAAGAATTTGATGGTCCTAGGAAGGAGAGATGGTAAGCTGGAGACAGGGCGATGACAATCAAACCTCGCTGATTCACTGTTGGATGTGAAGGCTGGCAAATGTGGGGTGCTCCAACAGAGCTCCCACTGCTGAAAAAGTGCATACTGGATCTGATACAAATATGTCAGATCACACAGTGCATCACTGTTTGTTGTGCATGGAGCTGTGTAGCTGCCTATTTAGAGTCTCCATTTTCTTCTTCTTTGCAGACCAAAGTTAGACTGGAAGTTTGTTCAGAGGTTATGCAGCATCCAGAAGGTCCTCTTCCCATCATGGGTCAGCCAAAGTGCTCTGATGTTTGGGACACTGCTTGCTGTCACTCTAACAGGTAACTACCGTTACTGCTGCTAAAGCTCTTTCTGTAAGAGGAGAAGTATTGAACAAAAAGGGGAAATAACATGTTTCAAAAAATGCTAACATGCTGTCGGGCTTTATAGGAAATGTAAATGTGTTTAAGTCTCTTGGATAGAGCTTCATCATGAGACAAAATACCCTTTGTGCTTGTAAAACAATCCCACTGATAAGAAAAGACTGCAGAGTTGTTGGTTGGTTGGTTTGTTTGTTTGTTTGTTTGTTTGTTGTTGTGCTGACCTTTAGCATTAAGCATGGCCTGATTTTCAAATGTTGCTTTTATGAGTCCCTTTTATCAGTTTCTCAACAATGTGCCAACAACCCCTTTTTTTTTCTTGCCAACAGAGCAGCTGATCATTTACCAGGTGGGTGTCATCCCAAGCTTCTTCTACAACGTGCTGGGGGACAAAGATTACACAGGCTTCAGGAATCTGGTCGGCAGGGCAGTGGTGCTCATTTTGGTCAACTCCACTGTAAGTCGACAGCAGACAGTTGTTGCAAAATTAGGAGGAAACAAAAAGTTAACTTAAGTGAATGCCACAAGCAAGTTCCCCCCTTGTGTGAGGTAATGCCGACTTGATAAAAGTGAAGCGTTATAAGCACATTTTTAATGAATATCAGTTTTATTTTTTTGACAGTTGTAGCTTTTTTTGTGGAAAATCTGCAATATCAGTCATCCTCTTCTTTTACCACTTTGACCTGAATGCCCTTGAATTATTGTTAAATGTAGCTTAGATAATAAACTGTCTCTATGTGACATTGAGTAATAGACCTAAGCAACTTTATGAGGTCAAGGCAACCTGACGTGCATAAATTTACAGCCTGCACACACCTGACCTTATATTGGCCCTGACCCTAAAACCTCCAGACCCTATATGTTAAGTTTTTAATGACTGTATCCACATCTTTTCCAAATGAAACATAAGAGCAGCCCCCTCAAGCTTTGAGAAATCATGTCATTTGTGATCATTTGTCTTTTAACTAACGCTGTATCGTCTCTCCCTGTGTTACATTTTTCTGTTTTCCTCTTTTTTCCCGCCCAGTTGAAAAGCGTAGACCAGTACATTTGTAACCAGATGTATCTAAGCTGGAGGAAGACACTAACTGAGAGCCTCCATAAGGCCTACTTTCAGGGCCGAGTTTATTATACACTTAATGTGCTCCGAGAGGACATAGACAACCCGTAAGTTTTTATTGTTTTGCTTTGTTGTTTTTCTGAAATGTGATTTGATTTCATATAAATGTTCTGGTGTAAACAAAATCTATAATCTGGAATGTTTTTAATTGTTGTGGTTTTTTTTCTGTCTACTTCACAGAGACCAGAGAATTAGTCAGGATGTAGAGAGGCTGTGCAAGCAGATGAGCTCCATGGCCAGTCGTCTGATCATTTCCCCTTTCACACTGACTTACTACACCTATCACTGCTTTTACAGGTAAGCTACAAGAGTACAATAGAAACAGGTGTTGCAATGGACTACAGCAGGGTTTATACTACATTGCAGTTCCACCTGAGTTAAACTTTAAAGAGTGGGTATTGTGCTGTCTTTAAAGCATTATATGTTCCTCTGGTACCCCTGTAGTAGCTTTACATGATTTACAGCTCAGAAGATTCCCAATTTTTCCCACATATAGCTGCTGTCCCTTTAAGGCTTCCCACTCCACAAACCCTCTTCCCTCTGATTGGCCAGCTCTCGGGAGGCCTCTCAGAGCAGAGCTTGGTGTTTGAGGGCCGCCCCTCCAACATGTTTGGAGATCTTTATGTTGGTGACCTCATCATTTCAGCAAGACCTCATGTGATCCTTTGGACAGACCGTTTTGAGCATTTTACTGACAGACTGAGGGATTTCTACAACATGTGTATGTAGCAGTTTGAAAATTTGAACATCCAGCATTGTTACTCTATGTCCATGTTTAAAAATGGGAAAGAATAATACCCCCTCTCTGCCTGGCCCAAAGTTGTGTTGTGGCGTTACATTATTATTGTCAAATTCAACATTTTGACTTCAGAGAGGCACATTTTGATGATATATTCATCTCTTTCACAGAACAACTATTATAAAAGGACCTTCATTTATACCTTTCAGCGCCTCTCATACAAAAGATGAAAAAGAATTATTTGCTTGTCATGTTTCTTTACAATTAAAATGTCTCAATTCAAGAAACTAAACAATTACATTTTTTCACCCCACCTGAAGCAATTCAGGTCTTATTTTTGTCTTTTAATATCTTTAAATAAAACATTTGTATGGATTTGTTAGGCGAACATGACTTGCATCAAGTCTGATCTGCTGTTAATTATGAGAAATAAGACATTAACACTTGTTTAGATTTTCATTTTTGTAGTCTATGCACTAGAAATTACTTTTTTGTTTGAAAAGAAGGATCCAAATAAAGATGTCTTTTTTTTCCAGCACCGGCTGGATTGGTCCTGTCAGCATCTTCAGCTACTTTGTGATTGGGACCATAGCCAATAAAATCCTGATGGGGCCGATTGTGTCCACTCTGTTTGAGCAAGAAAAGCTCGAGGGAGATTTCAGGTGAGTTCAGATATAATTCAGAGTTTATACATGTGTCAGAATATGTGCTCATGGACATGCAGAGCAGGACTAACTTGTGTGTCTTCATTAGAGGGGCTGCCTTGATTTGTTTATGGTCTTTAGTCTTTCAGAGATTAAAGATGAGGAAATCAGTCAGTTTGTGAAGAGGAAGTTTCTGTAGACTTTGACCCAGAGCCTCTAGCCTCTCAGGAAGTAACACCCGATATGTGTCAGCTAAAAAAGAGGATTAGTAATGTAATCAGACTGTCACAAGTGTTGTGGTAACAGTTTTATAAGGATGGAAGAATTTCAGAATAAAAAATTGTGTATGGTAACATTTTCTTTTTGCTTTAAAGTAAGAGAACAATAATCCAGGCTGCTGTTTTTGTATCTCAAGATTCAAGCACATGCAGATTCGTGTCAATGCAGAGTCTGCAGCTTTTTACAGGTGAGGCACAAAAACCTACACACCTTAAAAAAACACACCCCAAATTTGATGGTGTTGTTTCATTTGCACATAGGCTTGATGTCATTGCTAGAATGGAAACATAAACTTTTTCAGGAAGTCTAGACATTCATGGCTGTAAACTTGACAAAAACAGGACTTAGTGTACTTCTTCTGTCATTAAAATTACTTCCTATTATTCCGTCACTGTGTTGTAAGAGCGGGGAAAGTGGAGCACATGAGGACTAACCACAGACTGCAGGCCCTGCTGCAAACTCAAAGGAGTCTCATAAACAAAGAACTCTGGCTCTATAGTAAGAAAATCCGATACACCACGTGTTTTCAGTTTTTATTCTGTTGAACTCAAAGTCAACCTCTGACCTCTTCTCTCATAGTCGGGGTGAACACTTTTGACTACCTCGGAGGTTTTCTCAGCTACATAGTCATCGCTATTCCCATCTTTACCGGAGTCTATGATGATCTGACTCCTGGAGAGCTCAGTGCACTCGTCAGCAAGGTAGGAAAGGATATGTCTAAAATCTTTTTTTTTCCCAAATAAATTAGTTTTGTTTTGTTTTTTATTCATTCAGTCTTACAATTAATACAACCCCTTATATTTATTTTCCTCCTGTATATTCAGGTCAATACGGCAGCAAAATAAACAAACAAACAATAAATAAATAAATAATAAATTTAAAAAAAAAACAACAAAAAAAATGTATTTACAAAATGAAGAAATCACTCTTCAAGATAAAGAAAGTGTTCAGATTTGCCAGTATGGAGCTGCTTGCAGGTGTAAATGTGTTCCATATTCGACCACTAGGTGGCAGCAGATACCTTTCCTTATTTAAACCCTTTGTTTTTATGACGTTGAGCCTCAGTTTGAAAGAAAACTCTAAATGTCTAAAAAGTATGAAAAGGGTTTCCTGTGTTTTCTTTAATGCTGATGTCAAAGTTGACTCTTTGTTAATGTCTTTTAAAACACGTCTTGTGATCATTCTGTCTCTTCTGAACATGTCCCTCTCCTTGTTCACATCCAGAACGCCTTTGTCTGCATCTACTTGATCAATGGCTTCACACAGCTAATAGACCTGTCAACCACTCTGTCAGATGTAGCTGGATATACCCACAGGTATCATAGCATATACTTAAAGTCAGGTACCTGGAGGATAGATGGTGGCATTTGAGCTGAATCTGTGTGTGTTGTGTGTTATGAGCAGGATTGGGGAGCTGAGGGAGGTGATGGATGACATCCTACGTGAGCAGTGTGACTATGACCCCGCTTCAGGGGAAAGTTATGACTTTGACAGGTTTGCATGAACAAATTTACTTCCTCTTTTGTGGAAAAAAAATGACAGTGAAAGATATTTGACAGTGACAACAAAAGGCAAAGATAACAGATACTTAAAATACAGCCCCATGACCTCTACATGGTCTTTGTTTTCCTCCACGCAGTGACTTCAATGTCCACGCAGGCCCTGTGGACACTGCCTTCATCCTCGACCATCTTTCATACAAATCTCCGTACTCAGACCAGCTGCTGGTGGAGGATCTGAGTTTGAAAATCAGCCAGGGGACACATCTGCTGGTGGTGGGGAACACAGGCACTGGCAAGACATCACTGCTGAGGGTCCTCAACCGACTCTGGGAGGCACACAGCGGTGAGAGAGCGCCGCGACTGACAAACAAGTTAAACAAATTTGAATCAGTTTGTGAAATTTGTGACATGTCAGTAGCTTTTTCTTGATGTCTTGTCAGGTTTTGTTCAGATGACCACATGTTTTGGGCCCAGAGGAACCCTCTTCCTGCCTCAGAAACCGTATCTGACTGACGGCACGCTGCGGGAACAGGTGCTGCCGCTTGTCACATGGTGTAGAAAATCTGTCAAGACAAAATTCTTGGCTCAGATTTGATCGAACAAGGAATAAATGGAACTTTCTCTTCAACAGGTGATCTACCCACTGAAGGATATTTACCCTGCATCAGGTATCACATTTCACTCTGACTGGACTGGACTAAAATAAAACAAACAGAACAAACAAATCTGTGCATGAGTCAGAGACCAGGGAGTGATTTGTTCTGGGAAAAGATTCAAAAACTTAGATTCATATGAAGAAAAGGCACAATTTTAAGATCTTAAATGACGGTGTAATTGGAACCCGAACGCCTTTCATATGAAGATGGATTTATTTGTGCGTCTTTAATTTTCACATCGGTCTTAACTTTTCCTGTTTTCCTTGTGACTTTGAATTCTTCTGCTGTCACTGAAATTAGTCATCACATGATAAGAGTTCGCTTTTTTTTTCAGGGTCAGTGGATGACGACAGAATCATACAGTTCCTGGAACTAGCTGGTGTGGTGAGTTGACTTTGTTTTGCAGTATATTTCCCTGATTTATTTCCAATTTGCACTTCCTTTAACACTCTGTGAAACCTCATATCTGTGTTCCAGTCCAGCCTGCTGAAACGTACTGGTGGGCTGGATGAAAAGGTGGACTGGAACTGGTAAGATGACAAAACAAAACTAAAACGTGTGCTTTTATTTCTTGTGAGTGAAGAAGATACAGACTGAGACTTTGTTTTCTGCAGGTATGACGTTCTGTCCCCAGGTGAAATGCAGCGTCTCTGCTTCGCCAGACTTTTCTATCTGCAGCCTAAATACGCAGGTACTTCTAGTTGAACTTTTTGAAAGTGAAACATTCACCTTTCCATCTCACTCTCTGAGTTCAGTTTTCTGAGTTTGACTTTACTTGCTGTTAATTTTCCTGCAGTTCTGGATGAAGCAACCAGCGCTCTGACGGAGGAGGCCGAGGCACAGCTCTACCGAACCTGTAAACAGCTGGGCATGACTTTGATCAGTCTGGGACACCGAAGCAGCCTTGAGAAGGTACACCGGAGGATGACTGTGTCAGAGCAGCCTGTTTTTCTGGCTTTTATTGAAAAGGACAGGGCACGGGGTTGAACAGGAAACACTGAGTGGAGAGCAAAATGCTGGGAAAGGAATGAGTGGAAGCAAACAAGAACACTAATCTCATTGGGTGCGCAACCAAACTACAAATTTGCAAATAAAGCAATATGAGCAAAAGGAAGCTGTAAAAGAAAGTGATAAGAACATCTTCATTGAACTTTTGGATGTTACCTCTGGAGAAGGGCAATTTTATCCAGTTTTTCACTTCATGATTATTAAGTTTCAGTGGTTTGTTTTTCCTTCCCTTCTTTCATGTAGCAGTCAAATCTTAAAGAAAAAAAAATCATTAACTGTATCCCTCTCTTTTGCTCAGTATCATGATGTCCAGTTGAAACTCTGTGGAGGAGGCCGCTGGGAATTGACCAAGTTAAAAGGAAGCAGTGGGAACATACAACAGGAAGACATGTGACAGCAGAGACATGGCTCTGAAATCCTGCACGTTCAGGACTCATCAGGACAGATTAAGACTTGTTACTGAGGTAAATTTCAACCCAGAGACTGTGGAGCTGACCAACTACAAAGTATTCATCTCATCAAACATTTGCTCTTTTTTTTGCCTGGTTGACCATGAATGGGTGAGAGCGTCACATTATAACAGAGAAGATGACGGCACAAAGACTTTTCAAATCAGTGGTTTGGTTTACTTCATAATCATCTGAGTATCTCAACCTTTCTGAACAATGAATCACAAAAGACAAAGCCGTCTTCAGAAACATCTTTTTCTTCATCATTATACAGGATGACATTTGTTAACTGCATGTGTAAAAAATCATACAGAAAAACAACACCCCTCCTGTGAATTCTACATACTGTTAAAAACAAGTTTTTTACTTCATTTTATAAAAAAAACAATATGTACAATAAAATATACAATATTTGGCTGGTTAAATATATTTTTTGTACAATGGTAAAAGTCTTGTTATAAAATAGAGAGTAATGTGTAAGCTGATGTTTCTGATCAGATGAAAAGGTTTTCGTCATCACGGTTGTTTGCCACAGAGCTCACGGTGACCCTGAACGATCTCTTGAACAGCTGCTGGATCATCGAGCGTGCTGAGGTCGCCCAACTCGTTCAAGTTCCGCTCCACCACTTTACGCAGCACTCTGCGCATTATCTTACCCGAGCGTGTCTTTGGCAGACGCTGCACAAACTGTGAGAAAAACAAAAGTCCAATTGTTGTTTTTAAGTCGGCATTAAATTTCTATCCTTAAATCAGAGAGACAGAAGTACCTGGATGTAGTCGGGACAGGCGTACTTAGCGATCCTCTTGGACACCATGTCGTTCAGCTGTTTTGACAGGTCTGCCTCTTCAACATCTGCTGCCTTTTTTAACACCACGAAGGCGTAAACACCTGACAACACAAGGAGACATTTTTATCTACTGTAATTTTACCATCAAAAACAACTGAAAGGCACATTATAAGCTGAAATCTCACTGAAAGAGGCAACCATTGCTCACCTTCTCCTTTGATATCGTGTGAGTATCCGATGACGGCAGATTCAGCCACAGCAGAGCACTGATTCTGTAAAATCATCACAAACATGATCGAAAGCTTTGAAACGGAAAGCTCTGCTTGAAGAACTTTTTTTTTTTTTTAATTTATGATCGTACCACCACATCCTCTATCTCTGCTGTCCCAATCCTGTGACCGCTCACGTTGATGACATCATCCAGGCGGCCCGTGATCTGATAATACCCCTCTTTAGAGCGATAGGCACCATCACCAGTGAAAAAGTAACCTGTGTACACAGAGACAAAAACATGAAGAAAAGCATGAAGAAATCCGTTTTTATTTTCCAGAAATTGCCAGTTAAAAAAAAAACAATAAAAGAGAAACCATAAAAAAACTGTTTGTTCTTGAACGCATCATACGTTACCAGGATAAGGCTGGCAGTAGGTCTCAATGAATCTCTGGTGGTTGTTATGAATTGTTCGAGCCATGCCGGGCCAAGGCTGGGCGATACACAGAGCTCCAGATGTGTGATTGGATGTGAGCTCTTTACCCTGAAGGTAAATGAGGAAAAAAATGCCAAAATTTAGATAACAAGCTAAATTATTTAACAGTTTTTGAATCTCCAGTGCTTTTTTGGGACATGATACTTCTAGTAGTGATATTGAAATGATCAAATGAGAACAAAGACCAAAAACACTCTCAGGGCTTCAGAGTGCAACCGATTTGGTCCTAATGTGTCTGATAGATATTATAATTCAGTGTATGATTTTAGAACAAAAATGTATTATACATAAATGTGCTTCATCTAGTCTAATAATTTTAAAGTAGTTTTTAAGCCCGAATAAAAATATAAAACTTTAAATTACAACAGAAATAGGCAAGGCCCCCACCAGGCTGTTCATCAAATTTAAATCACAAATTATTTTTATGGAAGAAAAAAAAGATTAAATGGCAATTTAGTTTAGTGAAGCACTTTAAAGACACTATTTTTTTTTTTATATAATAGTGTTTCAAATAAAGAAAAGACCTTAATCTTGTTTAAAAATCATTCACGCTAAATGAAAGTCATGGAGAGTGATAAAGGTGACCTTAAGGCGTTAAAGGCGACGCAATAAAAAATTTGGGTGCACCTAAAAATGAAAGTAAGGCACACCAATGCAACCAAGCCCAGGCTCACACAATCCATTAACTTTCCTCTAAAAACTCCCAGTCACAGTCTTACTTTAAAACCGTTGCATATTTGTACATCACAGAGTTTAGTGTCTGTTTTTGTTGCGACAGAGGATGAGAGATCAGCTCGGACAGCCCCGCTCCAACTGTCGACACAATCTGTGCTCTCAAAAAGCAACAGCAGTAGCAGACAGCCCTGTGACAGATTTTTACTGCGGAGTTTGGCAGAGCGGGACTGAAGGGTGGGAGCGGGGTTGGTATCAAAAGTGACACAGCTGGTGACGTTTTGGTAATCCTAATCTGAACCTCTCTGTGGGCAGTTCCCAGCCATTCAAACACACACACACACACACACACACACCATACCTCAGTGTCCATGAGCACGGGCTTGATGCCAAAGAAAGGTCTCATAGCCATGCCTGGGACAATCTCTGCGTCTGGCTCTGATGGCTTTGGGGTGATACAGATGCCGCCTGTCTCTAAGAACACAAAGCATAACAAGCTAGATTTTAAGAAGAGATCTGTGTCTTTATTTAAATCACTGGCATTAAAGACAAAAAAAGAAAAAGGCTTGCAAAGTGACTGAAAAATAAAGAGAAGAATTTAAACATGACAGAGCCAAATATCTAAGCCTTTTTCATTGCTACAGATGTAGATTATGGAATTACAGCCATACTAAGTACATTAAATAAAATTAGGTTTGCCTGGACCTCAGAGACCCGCTAATCTGACTGCTGGTGTTGTCGCTGCTGCTGAGGGGACCCGTTCTAAAGTAGGACACAACAGATGATCCCACAAAAGAATTAGCAACTGGCATCCTGTTCAAGTCAACTAAACCGTGAGACCTCGGGACAATATTCTCCAAAACCGATTAAAAACGTTCGTATGAGCCTAATTGTGAAATTTTGAAACTGGTGAAACATTTTTGAAAACGGCTCATTCAGTCTTTAGCAGTAGGTTTAATGGGTTCATTGTTTTCACTTTCATACACAGGAAACCAGGTAGTGCAGCTCCTTGCTACATTTCTTTTCTTTATTAGATCAAACTCTGTCTTATTTTTCAAAGGATCACAAAAACATGAACCCTGAAAACAACAGCGACAACAGTAACATAGGACAGAGAGAGACAAAACTACTACTCCATATGTCCTGAGCACTATATCTTTAATAAACACTCAGACAGACAATTAAATGAAAATATCTATTTTTAAATATCTATTTTTCCCTCAGTGGCAAAAATAGAAGTTGTGCTATTAGCTGCAGAAGGCGCAGACCTGCCAGATTTGACGGAACATGAACTAAACGGAGCAACACAAAAATGTGAAGTGGAAGTCAACACGTTGAACAGAATCAATTCCGATCATCTCTGGTGCTGTGGCAGAGTAGGGATGTACCACAGATCTGATGGAATTAAGCGAAAGTTTGTGGAGACTTTGGCGCCCCCTGTGGTTAAAGTGGTCTCCCTCTACAGGTTTTGTTGACGACACATGGATGTAGTCTCCATGGCGTTACTCTTTTTCTTTCTCAATGCTGACAGCTGAAAGGGTGCCTGCTTGTCAGTTAAGTCAGCGATGCCCTTATATGGACAAAATTTTTGAGTTTAATAATTTGGAAATAATAATTTATCAAAAATGTCCCCATACAGTTTGTGCTGATAGATAATTAACTTTTCAGACTCCCAGTTTTTTGAACCAGACTGACTCTTGAAGAACTGCAGTTTTTCAGCATTTCCACACTGCTTCATATTTTTAAACTGGAGGTTGCTGCTTGGGTTTGCCCTGTTAATGTTTTTTTAAGTAGTGCTAAACAAAAAAAAAAATCCCATATTGCTTTATTTTAACACTAACATATCAATCATCATCATAAACATTTGCTATGGAAAACTGTTTAAAAAAATCAATTGGTAGTGTTCCGTTTATAATTTAAGATGACAGCTACTATAGGTTTTAGACATCACAAATAACTTAATCAAAATTACATTTTTTTTTTGTTTTGCAGAAAAAAAATAATTTCAGTCTGTTTTGTAACCAGCTAAAAAGTCCTCACAGCAACTTCTAATAAAAGCACGAAAGTTAACATTAAAACTGACATCTTTTCCTCCTTGCTTGCTGTTAAATGTGACAAAAACCTCCATCTCTTGTCCTTCTGCATCCTCTCACCTTTGTAGTCCTTTACGATCCAACACAGAGGCCACTGGCCAACAGCAGATCAGAATCTTATTTTCTCCCTAAACCAGCTACTCTACTCCAGATCCACCAAATGGCGTGTATGAATAATGCCACTTAGTCCTAATTAAAAACTCTGGTCCAGGGAAATAACATAATGATATAATCCTTTTTAGTGGAGTAGGGTATTTGGGTCATATCTGTGTCTGTAATTCTCGGGCTCATAATGCTGTGATGCTAAATTGTTATTATTTGCATGTTAATTAACACATCTTTGCTCCAGTTGGTCATTACTCAATCTAATTATGAAGCACAGAGGATGAACAACACAAATTCAGGCTTCCATCTACATGACACCAAATGCCATCATGAAATCATTTAGCAGAGTAGTGATGGATATTTTGCAGTGATATTAGCAGTTATTGAAGGCTGAGGGACTGTTTTACTCTACGTTTCTCATGTCACACACAGTAAAAGTACTATCATTGTACCGTGACTAATGTGTAATGACATATTTTCCATTGCCATCAAAGTGTACATCCAGAAGTTTCCATTTCACTCTGTTATCGCTGATGAAGAGATTATAAGAGAGGGCAGAGAATATCACTATAACCATGTGTTTAGTTTAACAAATCATATATTTTTAGAACAATATTATTTCACTTTCTCTGTGCTCTGAACGGAGACAGAATGAGTGCATGGTTTACACTTTTCAATGTGTTTTATAAGAGGTCATGTCAGGTTAAGAAGAGTATGAACACTTATCTTAGTACACACTGTAATCATTCCCTGACACTGCCTCTTTTTTGGCAGCTTCTGAAGCTTCTGACACACAGAAAGTAAAACCAAGATTACACTATTGCCTTCACTTTTCTGCATCATATGGTGCATGCACTGACTATTGGTAAGCTTTATTTTCAACTCTCTGTTTTCGTTTATGCCTGTGGTTGTTCTACTGCAAGAGAGAAAAAAACATCTGGTTCCATTATGGAGTCCAAAGTGGATACAGAAACCCCCCTTTGTTTAAAGCTAGTGTACACCACATCTACACACCAAAGCACTGACAGTATTATTGTCTGTGCACGTGGCCATGTTGTTACGCAACACTGCTAATGTTACAAGAAAAGACGGGGCAGACTGCTCTTTTGGAGTCTGCTGACATGGCTCAGGAGGAGTTGTGGAGGGACTTTTGCTAAAATGCTACGATAAGGCTAACGTCATGAGAGATAAAGTAACAGTTTATTGGGACACATCAGGAGAAATTTACACTCAGTGGCACATAAACTTTCAACTTAATGTGCAGCACAAGCAAAACTACATAATCGTAAACACATGCATGAGTATAAACAGCAGATGTGTGGGCTGAAACTGCTTCTAGCAGCTAGAGTAAAAACATGAAAAATGCAGTCTGTTAAAGGCAATAATAATGTAAGAGAAACAGTATAGCCGTTTGTTTGAAGCATTTGCTGATTTAAGGTTTGACTTGGTAACGATTTATCATTGTCAACCAATCAGCCAGTTATTCATGTAGTCCTTTAAGAAAAAAAAATGTTTTTCTAACATTTTAGAAAAAGTAATTTGGTTTGTAAAAATAACAAATGTCATGGTTGTTTGCATCACAGATTAAAGCAACTATGAGTAACTTTTAGTTTAGGTTGTTTTTGGTGCTCCCTGTGGACAAATTTATACCCCTTCACTGATTTTGTCTAACACATGCATAGCACGCTTTCTTTTCACCGGTGTACTCATCACGTATCAAAATATTCTCTGGAAAATGTTGAAGTAAGACTATTTTTTGCAGCGTGTACTTTGTCACTGTATCTGACATTAACTACACATTAGCAGTTTCAGGTGCAAAAACAGAAAAAAAATACATCTTGTGGATTCTGGTCTCATTTATTTTTGTAGATCATGAAAATCCACAGAACTAGTATTACTGATTCAGTGCTAAGTAAATGTTAGCACTGAATGCAAAAGCACAGCCTCACAAAGAAGCTAGCATGGCTGTTTAGCCGTTTAGTGCATTTACAGTTACCTGTTTGCCACCAGGTGTCCACCAGAGGGCAGCGTCCGTCCCCAACCACTCTGTGATACCATTCCCAGGCCTCAGTGTTGATGGGCTCACCCACTGTACATATAAGCACACACACACAAACACACATCGTAAACCATAGCACAGAATGAACTCACATAATGGTTTTGTTTTTTCTTAATGTTTGGCCGAATTTAAGGCTAAAAGATCAGACGACAGCATTCAAAGTAGAGTTATTGAAGAAGAGGATAATGGTTTTGATGTGAAGCTTTGTGTTTAATTTGAACGTATGCCTCGTGTCTCAGGGGAACAGGTGTGTGCCTGTGCAGTGTGAGTGTGTGTGTGATTCCCTGGCATGCTTGACTTTGTTGTGGACCATATAGATCCCCAGGGGTGTTTTAATACTTGCTGAGCTTGACTTTAGACACACTTAAAGTGAACTTGACGTGTTTGTCTGTGTGCGCTCAGAGGAAAAGAATTTTCTGGTAACAGTGTACAGTGTAGTGTGTACACTTCCAAGTCTTCAGATTGTACATGTGTGTGTTTGTGAATCTATTGTATTGAACACACAATATTTTCATGACAGGTTATTTTGGATCTTTTTCTTTGGATGCCATTATAAATAAAATATCTTTTAAAGAGCTGGATCAGATAGCCAATTCTAACTATCAGCTGAACTCTGGTTGTTGTGTGAAAAGTGTCGATGTCATTTCATGATGAGCTTGGGGGCACATTTGTAATTAAAGGGAATGTGGGTGTCGCATTTGGCATACCAGAGCCGAGAGTTTTAAGGGTGGAGCGGTCATATTTTTGCACCCACTCATCTCCGTACTTGAGCAGCAGGCGGATCGCTGTGGGAGCCCCGTAAAACTGGTTAATCTTCAGTCTCTGAACCATTTCCCAGTATCGTCCTGTGAGCAACAAAAAACATGACAGGATCAGCATCACAGTAAATATAGATTCATTTTCTCATACAGAAAAAAGATCAGACAACAGAGCTCAAGTGATGGGGTTAGCTAAGAGGTTTTAACCCATGCCAGTGTTTATCCCCGACAATAACAGGTGTGTGTGTGTGTGTGTGTGTTAGTGTGTGTGTTTTCTGTGTTTACTGGTGTTCTAAGTTTAGTAAGTATGACCAAGTTCAACAGTAAATGGTTATATATAGCCAAAGGCTAAAGCATGCAGAGGTCCTATCTGAAGGACAGAAATTCTTAGAAGGACCATTTAACACAAAACATTTAATGAAGGCAAACCAAACAAAGGCTTAATGATACAAATAAAAACCACACACTTCAAGTTTTTAGCTGTTTATGAAACAGACTGAAGTTGACAGTGATGCCCTCTTTAAGATCTACTGAAGCAAACGAAACCATCATCAAAGAGATAGACTATTTTTATGTCGTGATTTTCAGTTCCTGTTACCACATGGGGAGGTTCAGTACAACAATCAGCTGGAACCAAGAGACCTCCAAGGGTTTCATAACTTACCTGATAACCCAACCCCCTCGCTTTTAATTTGTGTTTCCATAAATATACAGGCAGTGTAACAGAGTTCAGGGAAGCCAAATGGTACAATCAACTTTTCCATTATTATCAGATGAATAAACTTTTACTGGCCTGTTCAATCGTATAGTACTGGAAGATCTCTGTGCTGATTTGTTATTGTAGCCCCAGCCATTTCTTAAAGATCAGAATCTTTCTCTCATGAATAAGCAAATGAAACAAGTAGAATGGTGAATGCATCGCATATTCCCTCCATATAAGGGACACCCAACACAAAGAAGAACATGTATCTACTCGGATCTTTACGTTGAGTTTATTTCTAATTCACTTGTGCAACTGATTTTATCCACATTTGGTGTCAACACAACACAACGCAACAAGTTTAACAGATAAGATAAGCAGAGAGACAAGAGGTATCACTTTTTCCACAGGGGAAACGAAATAGCGCTCCAAAATAAACAGAAAATCCTCACAAGTTTTAAAATAAAAATGCAAAATCAGTTTTTGTTTAACATTACAGCTAAAGGCATTTGAAAATAAAACAGTCTGGGTCCATGATAAACTTGCTGATATTAGTACCTGGGTTGGGGTAAACAGGAGTGCTTTCAAACAGGACAGTAGTTCCTCCGTTGGCCAGCGGTCCGTAAACACTGTAACTGTGTCCAGTTATCCAACCGATGTCTGCCACACAGCCGAACACATCACCATCGTGGTAGCTGAAGACATACTGGTGACAGTGGAGAGGATTAAATGTTGATTTTCAAACTATATTCAGACGATAAGATTTAACTTATTAATATTCTTTTAAAGAAAAGTGAACAGCTTCCTGGTGGTGCTTAATGTTTACCCGGTGTGTGAGTGCGGCGTACAGCAGGTATCCAGCCTGAGTGTGGACGAGTCCTTTGGGCTTTCCTGTGCTGCCTGATGTGTAGAGTAAAAACAAGACGTCCTCACTGTCCATGACAGCTGGCTCACAAACCACGTCCTCCTTCATCATTTCCTGTAAAACACGGTGAGTTAATTGATAAAACAGCTGCAAAGCAATGGAGCCACGATATAAAAAACAATTAGTTCTTTTCATTGTTTCTCGTTGAATAGCATGGATGTTCTAGAAGACCTACATGGTAAATAAGCATTAGTGCCTCAAAGATTAAGCTGACAAAAGGAGTTTGTGAAGTCTGTTCAGTAGCTGTTTAAAGCTTTCATTCCTCAGCTGATGAAGTTTGCCAAGTTGGCAAAGAGGAGCATATTTTCTTTCCTGCAAAGGAACACTGTAACAAGCTGTAAAAACACAGTCATGAGACCACTTCACTGACCACCGAGTCCACTGTAATGAACACAGCTCCGCCTAAAAGATGAGTTCATCACTTAGTTTGTCATTCAACACAAGATAAACCAACAGAACTAAATTTTGTTGTTAGCATCAAACGTTGGTCACTTTGCTGTTTTCTGTTCTCACTCACCTCCTCCATGTTGACATCTCTGTCTGTCGTTGTGACTGGATTCTCTGTTCGCATAGCAACAAACACCTGTTTCACTGTCGGGCAGTTCTCAACAGCTGTATCCACCGTCCTCTTCAGCTCGATAATCTTTCCCCCTCTGACGCCCTGGTTGACTGTGATGACAGTGCTTGACTTGGCTGAAAATGTTTGCAAAAATCAGATATCAGGGGTGAGTTTTTGATGATTTTGCCACTTTCGCTTCCTTCCCAAATTTTATATCAAACTTTAAAATTAAAAGTAAGATAATACAATGTAATCCTTGTTGAGATACTAAGCTCTAATGTCTGATGGACACTGAAACATTGATGTTAGCCTCTGCTTCCAGCTGCTCTGGTCACTAACTGTGTTATAAATAACACACAAACTGGCTGAGTACAATTTGAACTGGGCCCCTTCAAAAAGAGATTCACCAAAAGAAAATGACTGAACATCCAGTTTACAATGCTAAGAGAGGTATTTCAACACATATGTTGATTTTGAATAAAGGTTCAGATGTAATGCTGCTCTTTGTTTATCAGCTAGTTGCTTACATAGTAGTTTGATGTCAACAGGCTGGTGTTTGTGCTGGTTACTTTTGCTGCTGTAAAAACTGCTTTAAAAAATGAGTTGGGGACAGAGGAACTAAAACACTGAGCTGAGAAAAGGGCTGAAATGAGATGAGATGAGAGGAGTAAAGTCTGAAGATAATAGTCTGTGGTCTGTACACCACGATCACCATCATCATAGTACAGGTTGTGATTTAATCCATTAGAAATGAAATATATATAAAAGTAGTTTTGTTTTCACTAAAATACTTCTCACCATCTCTGATTCGCTCTGCGAGGGCCTCTGCGCTGAACCCTGCAAACACAACATTATGAGCAGCACCAATACGGGCACAGGCCAACATGGACGCCACAGCCAGCGGACAGGGAGGCATGTAGATGGTGACACAGTCGCCCTTCTTCACACCGTACCGTCTCAGCAGGTTTCCCGCTCGACATGTCATCTCCAGCAGTTGACTGTAAAAGGGGACATCAGTGAGTTTATTTCACAAAGACAGAGGATGATTACAATGCTTAAACCCACTGACCTGTAGGTGATCTTGACCTCTGAACCAGGTTCATCTCTCTCCCAAATAAGAGCCACTCTCTCAGGACAGGTGTGCATGTGACGGTCCAGGCAGTTCACTTAATGTGAAAACAGAAAATTAGACACTAATCCAACGTTGAATCATAGATTGATGATTTTCCATTAGTAACAAGATGCCTTTTTCCCTTTAAATCACACTGATCTGTAATAGTGTGCGAAAAGGAATGTTTATATTTAATGCATTCTTTTCTTTTTACAATAATTTTAAGTAAGTAATTATTGATTTCCATTGTTTTGTAGGGCTATAGTTTATTAACTGTGTTTATATTTAGCTGTTACAATATTTGTTGTGAAATCTGCAGCTGTAACAGCAGAGTTTCCCAGCTTGGGGTCATCAAGGGCAACAACTTCTCTGCGTTCAAGTTCAAGATCCACTTCGGGCAAAGTCTGACTTTGCATGAAGATGCCTTAGCTGTGTGTGAGTTCCTCAAAAGACAGCGTAAAACTGTGAACTTCCTTTGTTTATGACTTGAGCATACAGTCAAACAACCAAATGCAAATCTTTAAACAGGATTACTCTCGTGTTATCTTACCAGACACATTTAGCTTTCCTCCCTCAAACCACTTGATCCTTCCTTGGCTCAGGTCACAGTTCTGCACCGTGTTGAAAGGTTTGATCCAGCTCAGCCTCTGGCGTCCCACAGCGGCCCAGAAGCTGTCACTTTCGGAGACCGAGAACTCCTGCAGAGCTGTGCGGTCTGACACGCCTTCAAAGCCCGCAGACTCCGGCATAAACGCCGCTACGTTACATCGCCCCCGACCCCAAACATGGAGATAAGACCGGAAGACCCGGCGGCTGAAGAAAGTCACGACGTATTTCGAGGTGCATCCGCCAGGCAGCCACATCATGATAGTGACAGCGAACAGCTTCAACGGAGATTATATTTGCAAAGCATTTTCACTGGAGAAAATACTAGGATTATGCAATTTCAAAGTTACCCCGTTCGACTTTACCGAAGAGGAGAAGTTGGAAACTCCAGAGAGGCAGGGCTGGAGGGGTGAGTCGTCACAGGGCGGTGCAAAACATTACTCATATCATGGCAAGGCTGCATCTGGAGTTAAATGACATTTCCCGAAGGAGAAAAAGCGCCTGTTTGTTCCTCGACCACAGCCTCTTTGTTTAAGGATCTCTCCTGGACCATTTGAGGAGATAAAATAACGAGGGGCTATAAACTTTCACTTTTCATTGCTTGAAGTTTCAGGTTTCCCTCTTTAGCGACGCCAGTGTTGATATACGGCATAGGACTGGAGGGAAGAAAAAAACAAACTTCGTTTGAATTTAACCGTTATTTTACCAACAGTCTCAGTTTTCCTCTGGTTTCTTCACATTATCACCCAGTTCGTATTTTCAACACCAAAATAATTGCAAACATAAGGACAACAGTCTGTAGACCAACAATTATACGAAGAAATTCAGACATTTTCCTGACTAAAAATCCACGTATGGTTTCATAAACTAGCTATGAAGCAAGTATAGCTCAATCTTTCTATGGTCGAGGTCTGGTTGAGGTATTCAAACTCAGCTTTGAAGTGACTGGGAAAGAAGCGTTTAACATGGTACACTGTAAAAACCTTGCTGCTAATTTTACAATGAATCACAGACAGAAAGGTGCCAGTGATTTACTGTTAAAATATGTCATGACTGTATCTTCATCGTCAGTCAAAGATGTTTGAAACCTCCATAAGCATAGTTTAAATATCAGTCACTTTTAATGAGGCTACAGTTACATTTATACAGACATATAGTTAATATTTACTGTACATGATAATACAGTGTCAACTCATGGACTTTTCTCAGTATGTACATCACAAAAGCTGTGGCAGCTGGGAAAGAAAAACAAAGCTTCAGGCTGGAAAGTATTTTCACAAGGCTTTTCAGATACAGGGTAAAAGGTCAGTGTTGTTTCTGGGAGCAAGTAGGAAGGAGTCACTTCAGGACACGAGGCCAGAACTGTGGAAGTGAACCTAATTTAAAGATTTGAACAAAGAATTTAAATGCACCTTCATATCTTCATATGCTTCTGTAATTTATTTAAGGGTATCATATCAAGCCTTCATCAGTCTCCTACAGAGGCTGAAATAAGAATGATCGTCTAAATCACCCTGTTATGTCCCTTTTTTAAAAAAATTTTTCACAATAGAGGCTTCTATGATTTTTCACCCATTTTAAATCTAAATTGATTCATAACCAGCCTGTTCATTTTGCTGCCCCTTCAAAGCAATTTGTAACTATTTGAGAAGTGCTCCATAAGTAAAGGTTGTGTTTTTGTTTACAGTAAGCTGCCGTCAAAACAGGAAAAAATTTAAGTTAGGTGTAATTTTTTGAGCATAAAACTTTTTTTTAGTTCCCTGATAGATACTCTCACATCAAAAACAATTTATTCCATATTTATTCCTCTGTAATCACAATATTTGATAAGGTTCATTAAACTGACTCCACGTGCCAAAAGTCAACTCAACAACCCAAACAGGACGTCTTCCTGTGTGAAGCTTCTCTCTGCAGGTAATCTCTCAGTCCGTATTATGCAGCACTCTCTTTCAGTCCCTCTTCTTCACCTCTGCTGTGTCTCTTTCCGTCCCCTTTTCTGCAGCCTCCTCTGTGTTGTGTTCTCCCTGACTCTTCGTCCTGTCAGTAACCGTGCTGAGCATCTTTGCGCTGTGCTCCTGCGCCTTTGCTCGGAGCACGGCGATACTGTTCTCCCTCAGCTCCTCTTTAGAGAACTGTGAGTTAGAGTCTTTCATCTGTTCCTCTTTTTCTTCCTCCATCACTTTGTCCTCTGGTTTGTCCTGTGCTGCTGCTGCTGCTGCTGTTGTTGGAGCAGGAGAAGAGGGTGTGAGGTTGCTGGGTTTTCCAGGAGAAGTTTCCACTGACTTCTTGTGCATACCTGACGAGAGAGGAAAAAATACCAGTAAAAATCTGTTTTATTAATGTCTATGTTTTGGTGTTTTGTTGTGATATTTGTTAAAATCCGAGAAAAGTACCACTTTCTCTCAGAAATAAAGTGTGTAAGAGGATGAAGATTAAAGCGATAAATGGATGGATAGGATCTCTTATTCAGTTAGTCGCCTAATTGATTTAAACCAATCAATTGACATGAGGCTAGAGGGAGATTTGGTCTAATCTGTCCTGATTAAGTAGGATTATCACTGTATTGACTGCTCCCTCTTCATTGACATGCTGACACTTTTATTGGCTCCAAACATCCACTGGGTTCAGTCCCATCTCTTGATGTCAGAAAGCACATGAAACCCATTTTAACTTATGGTATAAGATTAATTGTTGGTTTCCAGCGTGTCACATTAGCATGACAATGAACAGAAACCAGGAAGCAGCTAAACAGAAAATAGCCATTATAAATCTGGAAAGCCCACCCACTAAATATGGATCAAAACCGTCCCAGGAGACATGCAAAATGTAAATATTGCATAAAAAGTAAGGAAATTAGTGTTTGATATGTTATTTCTTTGTTGTAACACTGCTTCTTGGCAATAAATCTTATACCTTCTGTTTATTTCTGATTATTTTAAATGGAGCCACATTTGTGAGGAACATGCATTTGTAGAATGAGCAGCAGAGCTGAGAAATTTGCCAAAACTTCTCTACCAATGCCAGATAGCTTAGCATTGTGACAACAAAGAAGTTATCTACAAAACACAAATTCCCTTACGAGTTTATTTTTCTTAAATCAACTGTTTACCTAGTAACCACGGGGCGTAGGATTCAGTGACGCCTTCCTTGGCTGACTTGAGGATGGATTCTGGCAGTGGGATGGAGTGGCGTACCATCGCTCCGTACAGGCCGTACTCTGCCATGACGCTGCTGCGACCCCAACACTTCTCCCTCTTCCTCCACTTTGCTCTACGGTTCTGAAACCACACCTGAAAACATGAAGGTCAGATGACAGTTAGAATTACCTCTAGCTTTGCATGACATGCAGTTCTTAACAAATTTATTGGACCACCACCCAGTGTAAGGTGTTTGCCTCTGCTGCCCTAAATCAACAGTATATCACTTATTACCCAAATATATAGATTTTTTTTTTTCTTTCTGGAATGGCTAATCCAGCAGTATGTGCAAGCTCTTTAATGGTAATGATATCTTCAATGCTAAAATATAATTATTTTAGGAATTCATCAATTTTCAAACATACTGTTTTGTTTTTCATTTTTAAAAAAAGTAGAAAAAATATTTATTTTTTTGATTGTCAAATTACAGTTTTTTACTTACATGCCTGAACAGAAAAAAAATTTAAGTGTCTAAGATGTGTTGGGAAGGTATCTTCTAATACATTTAAGCCTTATTTTAGTTTTGTATTTAGTAAAACTCCCTTAACTCTTTAAAATGTTTTTGATTATGCAAGGGATTTATACCAGTGAAACAATGACATCTGCTGGAGGCTTCAATAAACATAAAATGGTGATGATTTGAATTGTTTTAAAGGTCCTGTTTTATTTTTTCATGCAAATACAGTAAAGGTGGATTAGAGACATAATTAATGCAAAATAGATTCTTTTTTAACACAACAAGTGTGTTTCATCACTCATTCCTTCAGTTATAGAACATGTTGTCTCCTGTGTGTGGGTGTGCATGTGTGTGTGTGTGTGTGTGAGTGGGTGTGTGTGCATTTGCATTATTCTCCTTCTGGCTCCTTGACTGCCTAAATTGATTTCCAACAGGCCTGAAACTGTAATAGCCTCAGCCATCTCATGAATATGGATGAGGAGCAACACAGGGAAAAAATGAGCATCCTAAAATGTCCAAGGCAGAATTAGATTGTGTGTGTGTGAGTGTGTATGTGTGTTTTTGTGTGTGTGTTCCCCTGATCTGGAATTAAAAACGATCAAAAGTCGAGCCTGGAAAGCTATTCAGGTAGATCTGATGATAACCTCCCTCTCATAAAAAGATGAGTCTCAGATAAGCAATCATGCTTTCTGACAGCAACAGTGTGAATGTGCATGGCTGTGTGTGTCTTCATTTTTTTGTGTGTGTGTGCTTGTGTGTGAAGTGCTCCCCGGGAGAGGTGACCCCTGGGGCGAGGAGGCTGATTGAAAAATAAGTTAATTTCAGGGACCGATCAATGGGAGACAGGCGCTCAAATATCACGGGAAATTAAAAGGCTCAGAGCAGCAGGCAGAGCTCTGTGCTCGGCCGCTGACCTGCGCTCATTAATTTCTGTGTAGTTATCGTTTCATTTCAGGGCTGCAGAGCGACTCCATTGCAGGGAAAGAGGTGAGAAGTTCTCCTCAATTAACTAATTACTCTGAGAGGGTGAATTGGCTGCTAATGTGAGGGCAGAGAGAGGATGATGAAGGAGCGCCTGACTGTCTGAATACTTTGTTTTTATGGCATACGTCATTATCTTATATGAATTTACTTTCTAACATGTGCCATGATGTGCAAAATATTTAAATCTTCAAACCATGTAACTAGAAATGTTGCAGAGAATGTCTGAATTAGCTTTTTTATATGAGTTTTCTCCCCCTCTCATAAAGCATCCTGAAAATCATAAACACACACAACCATACTCTTACACACCTGTATCCTGTCCTCTGGTAGCTCAGTTTTCATGGAGAGCATCTCTCGGGCATACACGTCTGGATAGTGAGCTTCGTTGAAAGCTTTCTCGAGTTCCTCCAGCTGATAGGAGGTAAAAATGGTTCTGCAGACAAAACAAAAAGTGTGTCAAAAACAAAACAAACAAACAAAACAAAACTAAAAACAGCTTATCTGAACAAAAAACACCCATAGTTACAAATTTTTTCAATTTTGAATTTATCCATAAAACTAAATGAAGTAATGTGGAAAAAAAAATCATACACCACACCAATGTAATATTTTCTGTTTTTATAAATAGTATGAAGTAAAAATGCAAAAAAGATCCTTCATATTATTTATTTTAGTTTAATAAGGGTACAAATTTAAAAAAGTTGTTGATATGATTTTATTCCATTAGATTTTAAGAACATCATTTTTAAGCAATAAATAAATACATACATAAATAAAGACTTTCAGTGGTCAGTACAAAAATACAGTGAGAGAATAAAATATTATCAATATTAATACTGTTAAACATAATTTCATATTATGACCCTATAACAGGAAGTTAATTGTATTTTATTTTCATCCAAGGACAAGATTTACCTCCTTACCACAGGCCAAGCTGACATGAGATACCAGAACGTTTCTAGTGTGTAAAAATAAAAGAAAAAATAATTTCAAAAAGGGGGTGGTAAAATGTAATTTTTTTTTACCTGTGTCTCCTCTTCTTTCTCTTCTTGCTCTGACTCAGGGAGGATTTGGAGAACTTCTGATCACAGGAGGACGGACTCATGTCGTCTGAATCTGACACATACACAGCAAGGACGAGGACGAGGACGAGTCAGGTACAAATATATATCTTTGGGGAAATAAGAATCTTTTTAAAAAATATAATTTGCTTAAAATGGTTAAAGAATGAAGGAAAAGCATACCGTGCTATAAAACTGTATCATAGGGTGATGGCTTTTCATTACCAGTTTTATTCCAATAAGCGAAGCCCTTTCTAACAAATGTAAGTAAAAATATAGACATTAAAAAAAAAAAAAATAAAGGTCCCTATAATGTCTCTGATAAAGTCTTACTGCTTATAAAGACGTAATTAATAAATGCGTAAAATGACGTTTAGTTTTTCCTCATCTTTTTTAAAAATGTTATCAAGATTTTAAAGGTTTTAAAACATGTTTTTCTTACAGGCCGCTAGCACGCTTGCACTATTTTTTTCTGCAGCGTCAGTTTTGTACAAAACAAGATGCTTTCCCTTTTATTCAAATCTTTAGCAAAAGCCCAGTTTGTGCTAACTGTTGCATAAATATAAAAACTGAACCCTCAAGTGGACAGATCTGCATTGTGTGATGCAAGTCACACTCACCGGAGCTGTTGGACTGCTGCGTCTCCATCTGTACGTCCATGTGTGCCGTCCTGTGCAGCGGTTGCAGGTGTACATTTTGCGCCTCTGACAGCACCTCCAGAAACGCAGGCTGGCTGTAAAACGAGTGTATTCCCTCCGGTCCAAGCAAACCCATCCCGACTCCAATCCCCCCGTGTCCGAGGGACGACCTGGCAGCAAGCATGTGCGCCCTGTGAGGCAGAGCCTCCAGCGGTCGTCTCGGGGCCGCCGGCGGCTCCTTGTTGAGGCCAAGCAGCTCCTGGATTCCGAAGCCGGTCCTTCGGTGCACCGCGGGGGCCATCTTCCAACCCGGTACCGGCTGCTGGGATCCCGTGTGGTTAACACCGGTTTGTGAAGCTGTTTTCTGTTTGTTTTCAGAGTCTGAAAACACAATTCCCTCTTTTCCCGTCATGGCGGTAAGTGTCCACTTTTTCTTTTCCACTCCCTCCAAAAATATAAACCAGAGTCCCGGGAGGAATACGCCTTGAGGTGATCCTTCTTTCTCTCACTACCCGCCTCTCTGCGCCGCTTTTATCCGAGAGGCAACAGGCAGCAGCCAATCAGAGGAGGGCACAGGCCCCACACTCAGGTTTTCATCAGCCCTAACTGCTTCATTAGAGCACACAACACAGCTGTAACGTGACAAAAAAGATGGATAGCCTTTTGACTTAAATTACTTTGTTTACTTTTTTTTTATTATTTCAAAGTTATATCATTTTCTTGTTTAGAATATTAGTTCCTGTCCGTTTAAACCGTTTCAGCTATATATTGATTAAGATTGCATTTTTTTTTTATTTATTTTTTTTTTTTTTATGTATGTGTGTTTTTCAGATTTGGATCACAACATAAAAACGTGTTCAAAAACAAAACCGTTAAAATCTTTTATTTTACTGCTTTTCTTCCAGTTTTCAATAATCTGACCCGGGATTTACACGAATGAACTCAGCCTGACAAACACCTTGTGCCACTTTTAAAAAAGCATATTTACGTTTGTTCTCTCTCGAACTACATTATTTACGCAATTTCCGTGAGGAGCAAGCTGATGATAAGTTTGATCGAATATGACGGTTTGCTGCTTTTTTTCATACGTCTATAAATCTGTTTAGTTAATGCTACTTATAATCATTTTTAAAGGACAAAAAAGTAAATAGCTAGCTATTAAGTAATTTTTTTCTTTGTTAATGACCAAGGCTCATTTTCTTCTTTTTAAGACAATGTTTCAGAGCATAAAAGGTTAATTTGTTTACTAGACTATCATAAACTTAGCTTTTAGTTATTTAGGCCTACCTGTGAATCTTATGTTAAAAAAAATGAAATCCAATTTTCTTTCAGGTTACTGAAGAAAAAAAATAATCATAACGGACTTTCTCTATTTTAACTCTTTCTGCAACCACCGGATTTTAATAATGCCAAGAAAATAGGCCTACAAATAATAGAGAAACTCACCAACTCTCATAAACGAGTTTGTCTCTCATGAATCATTCGCAAAACAAATTGATTGATCTGTCACTCCAGTTCCATTAAACTGTGATTTACATATTCAAATTAAGTCTTAACATGTGGTTTTAATGCCAATGTGAGCATCTGTTGATTGGTTATTAAGCGGGTTTTTATTCTCTAATGGGTCACGTGATATGCTCGGGGATAGAGATGGAGACAGAGACAGCTTCTCTAGGGCACAATAGGGTCGCTATTAAAATATGATATAAGCCCCGGAGAAAAGGCCAAAGCGTTATTCAAGGTACGATTTATTCACCTCTGGGTATGTTTTCTTTTTTCCTTTTTTTCCCCTTTTATTGATGTTATTGTTGTTGTTGTCTGATCTGTTCGTAGAACCGTGAAACGTTTGTTCTCGCGCATTAATTTGATATAAAAAGTAAAATCACAAAAATTAAGGACGTCAAGGGAAATCAACTCTTTCACACTCAGTTATCTCAAACCTCAAATTCAAAACCACTCAGGTGTGAAAATACTCCCATTTCCCCCCTCGGTTTGCACAAACCCAGTCCTCTCTAATCAGCTATTATTCAATTATTGCGCGGTTTCACTCGATCGGGGATAATTTGCGGCACACTTTGGACATCTGGACGGATAATTGCGCGGAGGAAAGTGTATGGAGATGAGCGGACGCACGCGGTGGATGCGGAGAGATAGGATCTCCTTCATCTGTAGGACATGGGGGGATGAATAAATAAGGTAAAGATGTTCCGGTGGGACTACTTGGCAGCCAAGCGTCATGCTGTCAGTGACGGTCAAACCCTCAACAGATTTAATGTTTGTTATCTGGGATGTGATCAGGAGATGCGTTTCACCCGAGTCCAGTCAATTATTATCGGCTGGATGTTCCTTTGTGTATCACTGTTACAGAAGAGAGAAACTAGATACCTCAGTATTGTAATCAGGGTGTCCTTAATGCCGAAAAAGTGAGTTGTTTTTATTATTATTATTATTATTATTATTATTATTATTATTATTATTATTATTATTATTATTATTATTTTATTGTTGTTGTTATTTTATTGTTGATGTTGGTGATGATTTTGTTTTGCATATCCTGCTTGAAACGTTTAAATGCTGGGCTAAATAGTATGAGAAATAGGCCTTCTCTAAACAACTTAAATGAAATTATCATAAATAAAACCCTGGGATGAAATAAATAAAAGGAAATACACATTTGGCCCAGGTGAAAGTGAATAAACGCAGAGAGAGGCAGCTAAATAACCTTGAGCATCTCAAGAGAAGCTATCACAGAGGCAGTTCAGTAGAGAATTATAGATCAGTGCCTCACAACAGCTCTGCTGATGAGGTTTCATGAGGAACAGCACATGTGCCAAAGACATCTATGAATCTCATCCTTCCTCTCAGATGAGGATGCAGCAAGAAAACACACTCATGTGCATCATGTCTCAGTGGTCTGAACACAACTAGAAAATAAATTAGCCTTTTCTAAGTAGGCCTAGGTGTTTCAACAAGGGGCGAATTGTTATGAACTCTTCATTCATTTTTACATTTTAGGCATAAGAGTTAAAAAAGTATTAATTAATATAAATATGAAAATTTTCATTCTACAAAGTACAGTTCTAAAAAGTTGGGACTCTGCCTATTTGCACCTTTAAGAGACTCAGCTTCTCAAGGATACTGTTTTAATAATTTTTATAATTAACTCAGGTAAATTGGCAACAGGTCAGATAGATGACTAATTAGTTGCAAAATGCTCCACCAGCTGTTTCTCACGACAGCCACTTACTTTTTCAGCTTACTTTTTTTGAGACGTGTTGTTGCCATCAAATTCAAAATGGGCTAATATTGTGTGGGGCTCCTGGACTCACATTAGTTTGAACTATTGGCAATGAAATAAAAAAAGAATTAATACTTTGCAAGGAATTGGTAAAACGTCAGTCTTTAAAGATCTGATCTGTTTTCTAAGTTCCATTGTGAATCATTGTACTCTGTTTATATTTATATTTTGCAAAACGTCCTAACATTTTTGGAACTGGGGTTGTCTTTTGTTTAACCAAGAAATAATTAATTGAGATTGAAAATAATTTTTTCTTTTCACCTTAAGTCACAAAATACTTCAGATGCATCTGCCACCAAACCATTAAACATCACCTCAAACCCACTTAGTGAGACCTCTTCTTTTAGCTAAGCTCTTTCTGTAATTTGTTCCAAGTAAAGGATTAGCACATCTTAACACCTTTTCAGTTCTGACCATAGGTTCAGACAGTAAGACAAGTGGGGCTCTTGAATATAATTTGACTTTAAAATGACGTCATTAGTCCACATGAAGCCATGCAGACCTTGCGGACCTCACAGATGCTTCGAGCTTAAGTCAGGCTTTAGTTATATCATCTCTTCAAGCTTCAAGCTTAAGTCAGGCTTTAGTTATACCATCTCTTCAAGCTTCAAGCTTAAGTCAGGCTTTAGTTATATCATCTCTTCTAGCTTCAAGCTTAAGTCAGGCTTTAGTTATATCATCTCTTCAAGCTTCAAGCTTAAGTCAGGCTTTAGTTATATCATCTCTTCAAGCTTCAAGCTTAAGTCAGGCTTTAGTTATATCATCTCATTAATGATGATTAACATTAAAAAATGTATATACTTTTGTCAAATGGCTTCACTCAGATTTTCTCAGAGTCCCTCATAGTCCCTCATAGTCTACTGCACAGACTCTGGCTGCACAATGGCGGCGCCCATGACAGGGTTTTTTTTTTTTTTTTTTTTTTGTGGCTTCAAAACCATGCAGTGGTAAAAGGCGATGCCGCGCTGTCCATTCTATATACAGTCTATGGTTCTGATCTTCACTTACAACTTACTTCAGCCCTGTGCACAGCAGAGCCTTCAGCACTGGATCTGGGCTGTAGCACTGCACCAGAGCCAAGGTGGCCTTCTCCTGGAGGAAGGAGTTCACACTAGCCTGTGCAATCTTTAGCAGTAGAGCTATGCCTGTCTTCTCCGCCTGAACATCCATGGCTGTCTGCAAGTATGTGTAGAGGTACACCATGGTGTCTATTGCCATGGTAGCCACTGATGAATGCAGATTTTTAATCTGGTGAGAAAGAAGCAAACATCAGCAGTTAGTAATCTTACTTCACAGATTTACAGGATTATGATAACTAAATGACACAAAGCATAGAATGTATAAAGAGATGATCAACATGATCCTTACCTCTTCTGTCACTGCGTATGACTCTTCATGTAGTTTGACAGCAGCAGTTTGCAACATCAGTGTGTCTGGATGGTGCTGCACCAGCGCTTGCATCTTTAATCCTTCAGTCTTCTTCTTCTTCCTGTGTTTGGTAGATGATAAAGTTAGAGGCCTGTGCGTTCACATTTATTGTTAACAACACCTATCTCAGCTATTTACATAATCACTAAAGTTTAGTCTCGTGCTGAGCTGTTCAAAGCAGAAGTCTGCAGGGAAGCAAAATCAAAAACAAATCCCCAAACCCAAAAAGACGTAGCTACTTATATTAGACCTGATTACAAAGCTGAAGGTTTGATTAAGTCAAAAAATTGAAATTGAAATTGTAATTTTTTTTTTTTCCTGTAAACATGTTGAATCTTCCCAATCCTCATTGCTCATCAGCTTGAATAATTGAGATAGACACTCTGCAGCGGCTTCATCTCCTGCAGGTTGCTGTAGTCCACCTGACACTTGCTGGTCGTCTTTCCCACAGCAACAACTGGGTGAGGGCGAGGGGACCATTTAAAGGCTGCCACTGCTGCAGTACCTGTATTTTTTTGGTGGGGCAGGAGAAGGTTGAGGTTGCGCCACTCTCCTCTTGATAGTGTTTGACAGAGCAGGTGTTGGAGGAGGGACTGGACGGTTAGGTGGCAGCAGGCTGTTTCTTTTTTGGAGCTGCTGGGGGCTGAGGCAAGGTGGCACTCTGCAGGTTCGCCAATCCTCTCCACTTTATCCACCTGTCCTTCAGCTGTCTGGAGTCTTTATCCACCAGAAACTACTTTTTCTGTTCAACAAAAGATTTAAATGTTTAAATATCTGTACTCTGAATTAGTCAACGATCATTGGTCAAAAGTTTAAGGTAAAAGATTTCTTCTGTTGACAAAAAAAGAAAAAGAAAAAAGACAAATAACTTGGTGTACAATAACTTACCAACTCCACTAGAATTAGTTTGCATCACTGGGAGATGGGACACTCTCCTCCTGGGACGTGGATTAAGTAGAGGAAGTGCAGAGGGTCTACAAGGGGCAAACACCTGAGCTTGATTATCTGGACTTGTGATGAGAACTGCTACTGCTAGAGCTCAGGATGTAATCAGAGCAGACAGTAGGGCTTCTGACCAAGTTGCCTTTAAAATATGACCCCTCTTCCTCCTTCTAATAGGTAGATCTGACTTCCCAGTCTTTGATGGATGAGTCAGGCTGCGATAAACTTGTGGATCCAATTGGAAGCTGCTGTCCAAGTCTCCCTAAAACAGCGTTGTTACTAGCCTCGCCTGCAGCACACAGCGTGTCTATCTGGTGGAGTAGAGCCTCACTCTTAGTCTGCTGCAGATCCACAGCCCTGGACGAAGTTGTGAATGCACTGGGATTGTTGTGTCTTGGTTGGCTCTTCTCACTCTGCAATGAAAGAAAAATATAAAAGGTTAGTTGGAAATGTGAAACATGGCATGTTTATTTCTCAAACAGCTTCTACCCTATTTTACACCAAGGTTGAATTCATATCTGTATACCTGGAAAACATCCTATCCTACATCCAATGCACACGTCCATTATTAGCCAGTATGCTAATATCTGAATCATGCAATGACAATGTTAAAATAAACCGAAATCTCTTACTTTTATCTTATTTTCCAACACCACTGACAGAAAGAGAACCTTAATAGGGTGACTCAAAATCTGCGTCAACAACAAGAAGTATGTCGGGACCTGTGCATCACTTTTAAGTGTCCTCTGGAAACACTTCCATTGTGTTGCAGTCTATTTGCAGCGTGTTTTCTAAATGCTGCGCATGTGTTGTCAAATAAATAAAGATGTTTTAAATGTCTGAATGTGTGATAAATCTTGTAACAGAAGATTCTCAAACACACATTTTTACAATCACAGACTGAGTAACTACAACACAACAGACAAACTGCTGTCATGAATATGGTAAATTAAAACCTGTGACCAAACTGACCAAAACTCTGTACCTACTCATCCCACTCTTCACATCTTTCCAAGAAATACTTCTCTCTTGTCTATATCTGATGACATTTATCCATGCTCTTTGTCTGAAAGCCATCACTTTAGGTATTTATCTCATAATTTTGAGATGACAAACTTATAAACAATGCTGACCAGAACAGTATTCAAGTTTGAAGCAGTCTGGATCACTGACAAGTTTGTGAACCAGCGCTTTCTGTTTGATCCATCGTTTTCCTGGTCTTTGTTCGGGGCTCCAGAAACGTTTCTTCTAATCTAGCTAATTGCGGTTTCCCAGAGCTTGGCATTTTAGAAGAAGAGCTGGGTCACCAAACAGCCGTTGATCAAAACATCCTATTAAGGTGTGGAAACAAAAGGCTCTCACAATCCGAACAATGTGCTGCTGGTGATTCAACAGTTTGCTCTGTGGGCACAAAGCATTAATTAGGGCAATAACTTCATGCTACTGCCGTTCTATAGTCTCCATTTCTGTATGAGTGCATCTTTTTATGCTCTGAAGTTGGTCGGGGGATTCTGACTTGCCGAGTGTGCCACATTCCCGTGATCCATGTGCAGATGAGGAAAACACTCGGGCAAACGTGGGAGAGTGGCCCCCAAACACCAAAACTTTCTTCACAGAATAATATGCCTCATTGTGGTTGCTCATAACGAGAACTGACATAATTACTCGGGCCCATTTCTTGTCTAATTAGCACACTGCCACAGCGGACAGGGACTAACAGTTTGGCAGGAGAAGGGAATCGGACAGGCATGGCAGAAGCACACAAAAAGGGCCTCTGGTTTCAACGTAATTAGGTGAGACAATGCCACTGACTGTTTTGAGCTATGGCAACGACTCAGAGCTGGGGGCGAGCGGACTCCCCAAGACCCTAATAAGCCCCTAATTGTCTTTTTTGTTTCACATGGTAGCACCAGCAGACATGAAGACTGCCTATTCTTGGTCTCCTGCAGAGAGCGTGGTCCTCATCCTGCAGAAAGGGAGGAAATCTGACTTGACTCTCTCAGGTCATTCACTGTTGGGCTGTCAAACTCCAGACAACTTGTTTTAACCTCCTGTGACAGCATCCCAAACCTGGAGACACGCCAACATATTGAAAAGAGAGACACAGAAGAAACTAGGTCCAAAGATCTTGGATTTACTTTTTCTACCTGTTCACTATGAATTTTAATAAATAATCAAGTGAGAAATACTTCAGCAATTTTATTTCATGTTTTTACTTCTTGGTGATTTATACAGTATTAAACCCATGTTCCTCTTTATATAAACAGTTTGTTTGGGTACTGATGTAAACATAATCCAAAGTCATTTTTAACTTAAGATAATTCATTTTGAAGCCCCATTGCTGATTTTTTCACTGATATTGAAACATGGGGAATTAATACTGTTACCTCTTTATAACATGTGAAGGCAAATGGGATCATCAGCATTAAGACTTTGTGTTTGTAGCATTATGTTTGAAGCCTGAAGCTGGTGACATGAGTAAGGTGTCACCCAAAATGAGTTACATGCACACAGTAAAATCAGCATTTAGATTTTTCATAGTTAAAATTTTCATGGCTGTCAAAACACAGTAGAAAAGGTCTCGCATGCCCTTTTTCCATCAAAATAACCAGGTGCTTATTCGGTGTTCATGCTAGTTGGTTCTAATCACATTCTTCCAAAGAACAAGTTTGGTTTTTCCATCGGCAAGGAGCCAAGTTGAAGCCATGTCATTGCGTCACCGTAAAACATCCACACGTCACTGCATATGTAGCCATTCACCCAAGGATGCTTGCACCATATGGAAGCCCACAAAATAACAATGGAGGAGCTCATCGTATGGATGCACTGCTGCTTCAGTTTCACCTCTATTTCAAGTTTGAATAAGAAACTCCAACAAGATAACAGGCGACACGCTCAGCAGCTTTTCCTTTTAAAAATGGCCACTGCTGATTGTGGTCACAGTAACCCATGAACACCCCACCCCTGACGTAGTCTGTACTCAGCGAAGAGTTTGTGCTTGTTAAGCAACATTTCTTAGCTCCTGGAGCCGGTGCTTTTGGACACTTTTATCACTTTTCCACGCAGTTGGCGCTCGTGCTGGTTGAGGTGCCTGTGCTAGTGCTCAGCTTGTTCTGATCCCCTTCTTTTAAAAAAACAGTTTGGTTTTCTGTAGGTAAGAAGCTGAGTTGGAGCCAGGCTCAGAGGGGCGGGCGACGACCGTGGATGTTGGGATCGGCAACACAGACGGTGCACTTAAAAAAGGCAGAGATTTTTTGTATTTTGTGGTAGTTGTGATATTGTTTATTTTTCTGCTACATGGAGTGTGCTACACACACTCTCTCACTCTCGTTCTCTCTCTCTCCCTGTGTAAGGGTGTTTGTGCATGTGTATGTGCACGCACTTGGCAGAACTCTGCTGTGTGTTATGGAGCAGAGGAAGAATGTGAAGGGACAACTATGAGGTAGAAATTACATCCCGTCATTTAAATACAATAAAAAACATGAAGCTAATCAGTCTCTTAAATAAAATAAGGAATAAACCTGATCTATAAAACAGGTAATACATTGCTGCTTCAATTTCGCCTCTGTTTTAAGTTTTGAATGAGAAAAAGCCAACAAAACAACAGAAGACTCACTCGACAACTTTTCTGTTTAAGAATGAGAAATAACATATAGTTGTTTAGTCTGTAAAATAAAATGAAGTGGACCCGATTAATAAGGGAGGATAATTCATTATTGCTTTAGTTTTGCCTCCATTTCAAGTTTTTAATGAAGAAACACAACAGACAACTTGCTTGGCAGCTTTTCTTTTTATGAATGGCTGTCTTCCGCGCTGATTGTTGGTCACAGTAACCCCGCCCCCTCCCCTTGGCGCTGTCGTTGCTTTACTCTGGCCCAGCAAAGAAGTGGGGCTGGCTTAGCACCAGTTTTTCACACCTGCTTTGTTGGTGGAAGCATAAGAAACTGGTGCTAATTCAGGCACTGGCCTGTAACTCGCACTGAACCAGCACTGGTGGAAAAGGGGTAACAAAGAACCGTTTTTAAGTCAGGCACTAGCCTTGAACTAGCACTAGTACCATTTCTGTCAAAAGGGGTATTAATTATCTATGAGTTTATGACGATGACTAAGCTCTTTAATTTTGTTTAAATTCTTGAATGAAGAATGAAGCTTGAGGTGTTTGCCATCTAGTGAAACGTTCAATTCCTCTGTGATTTATTTCAGATCATTCAATGTCTTTATAGTTAAATGATCAAATCATTATTTTTTTGATGCACTATAATATTATTAACTCTGTTTAACTTTCTTTTTCTTGCAGTTAAAAATGTTGAACCCTGGCAGCTGGTCTGTTTGTCAGTACTGTGGGATGAGCCTTTTAACCAAACACAAACACAGAAACTGGTGCATATGTTTGAGGCCACTTCTAATGGCAGGTGGTACTCTTTAGGCCCAATATTTCATAATTCCTTCTATCCAGCCTCCCCTGCAGTAAAGGCCTCCCTGCTCAAAGGAACGTCAATTCGATGTGCCCTCACTCCTTTAATTAGCTGTCAATTAGTGCAAATGAATCAACTCTTCGCCTAATTAAGCAATGCCACCAGGCAGCTCCCATATACAGGCCATTGTGTGAGCAGCATGAGAAAACCACAGCTAGCAAACTCACTTTGGATCACGAGTGCAATTTAACGATCACACTGACACACTGTGCTCATGGAGCCGAGTGTGTGCGTGTCTGTCTGTTTAAGTGAATTCACACACTTTATGCTACAGCAATCAAGCAATGCAAGCTGATTGCTATTTGAGGTTTTTTTTATGCACCATGAGCCAAGTGGATGTTTTTGTTTTGTGCAAAACAAGTAAACATGCAAATCATTACTCCATAACCTCATTAAACATGCTTTCATTGAGTTTTTTATTTTTTAGTTTTTATATTTCTCCTCTATATTTTCCTGTTTGTCATAACACAAGACGCTTTAGATCCCCTGATTTTATCATAATTATTGTCATTATTGTGATGCAGTCCACATTTGAGCTATAGTCTGGAATTTGTAGAGTGGAAATGTAATCTAAGCAAACATCTGTTCACTTCTGACTTCATGACAAAGCCTTTTCTCTCCGAAAAACTTTTTTTAGACTCATTTTAGAGTTTACTGAATGTAGTATTTTTGTTTCATTAGCTTTAAAGGATTTCAGGTAATCATCCACACACTGATAATTTACTATTTATTTGCAAATTTCTGCCTCATTACTGACATGGCTGCCACTCATCTATGATCACCATAATACCCACTACTGTTTGTGTTAAAAGGCATTAAATTGACCAACATCAGGTTTTGACTTTAAACACCATGTTTTGACTTTAAACCACTGCCAGGTTATGATGTCAAACCAAGATTTTGTTCTGAAACTCAACTGATTTCAGTTTACCATGACACCCCAATTTTGGTTTGGAAGTCTAACCATCATCACGTTATGACATCAAACCAACTTTGGGTTATAATGTTAAACTAATTTCTGGTAGCAGTGCCAAATCAACATCAAGTTTTAACTTCACCCAAATGAAGTTTTTTTTTTTTTTTCCTCAACCTAATGTCAAATTTGACGTCACCTGAATAGGTGGTTTTCACATTAAATCCACCTTGGGTCATGATGTCAAACTAATTTCAGGTTTTGAAGTCAAATCAACGTCAAGTTTTGACTTCATCCAAAAGTCCAATGTTGACGTCGATCCAGTGTCAGCTGGGACGTTATCCTTACTCAGGCTTTTAAGCCACCTTAGAAGCAGTTTGGACACCAAAACAAGTTCAGGTCATGACGTCACAGGAAAGTCAGTTCTGATTTCTACCCAGTGTGAAGTATGAAGCACAAGTATAGACTGTATAAAATATGGATGTAGTCTCTGTGATGTCAACCGTCTGTTCCTGATACAGTCAAATGAAGCCAATCATTATAGGGGGCCATATTGGATGTGATGTCGACTTTGAGCTTCCTTTTTAACAGCTATAGGGTGCCCGTCAGTCATATGAGCTGAGCTGAACCTCTGATTGGACAAACTCGTAATCCTAATATCTTCTAAACCACTGAATTAGAAAAAAAAAAAATCACTCTCCGTATAGTGTGTGCCAATAATAAAATTAGTTTTTTAGACCCAAGCCATTTTTTTTAACCAGGCTGTAAATATGTATTTAATGCTGTAAAAGTCGTTTCTTTCTTCTTCTTTTTTTTTGGCTTGGTGTGTACGTAACTTCCAGTCTTTCTGCAGTCAGCCTCCAGCGGATTCTCGATGAACAGCAACTTTTAGCACTTCCGCGTAGGCTTCATTTTTCTCAACCGGATGTTGCCTCTTGAGCACAAGCTCTTGTGTAAATGAATTGAAAATGATGCCAATGGAGTTTAGCAGCCCCTTTACACATAGACATGCTTATTAATCTGTGAAATTCTACTCATACTCTTATCATTTTTAAGACTAATATATTTTCATAATTCTTACTTACAGGTAGTTGAATTTGACATGTTTTTTTTTTTTTTTAGGAAGCTTAAGGTCTGCAGCAGCTCAACCTCCCAGTCTATTTATAGAGTTCTCAAATGTAAGCTGCAGGAAACATAATATAACAACTGCCGTTGTTGGGCTTCAGAACATCGCCACAAAAACAATGGGTAACTTTTGAGAGACCATATGTCCATGTTTTAAAGTCTGTGCTCAAAGCACACAGCATTCAGTTTTGAAGTAAAAAGCAAAATGAAATGTCTGATCATGGTCTTTAAAGGTCCTTATTTCCCCACTCAAAATAAATCTGCATTGGCAAACTTCATTGAAATGTGCTGCCTCTGGCTGTGAATTTTTTGTCCCAACCTGGAGATCATCCATGTTGGCATGTGGAGTTTAAAAAGCCTCAGATGAAAAATGATCACATGTGTATATTTTATACTGTGGATGCTGCTAAATTCCCCACAGATTGTTTTAATTCCCAAACACTTGGCTCCATTAGAGTATGTGAATGCTGATGTACAGTTTAATACAAACAAGGTGATGTTCAGAGGCTTTGTGCTCATGAAGAGGCAAACTCATTTCCAGAAACGTGAGCTGTTCAGCCATCTTACCTCCCTCCACCCAGCAGCCACTCAGGCCATTACAGGCTGTAATTGTTATTTAATAGATTAAACATTCATCCTTCCTGTGAAAACCCCTCAGGGCCTGATGACAGCCTCACCATGTTCACACTGCTAAACACCCCCAACACACACTCCCACAGACGCTCGTCTGACAGCAGTGTTTGTGCTTAAAATTCAATTACCCACTTATTGATAGCTCTCTGGGGTGCTAAAGGAGTTGACACGGTGCCGGTGGAGGTGTGGATGATTTCCCAGGAGGCCGCGGTCTCCTCTGCACATCTCCAGCTGGATCTATTTCATGGCTTTACTCATCATCATCATCAGCAGCAGCAGCAGCAGCAGCAGACGCAGATGGAGCAGAAGCAGCCGTCATACACCTGCACACACCAGTGCATGCAGACACAGACATCACACACACACACACACACACACACACACACAAATATGCACCACATACACACACATACAGAAGAAGCTATCTATTATTGTACATGCTAGAAAAAAAGCAACATTTCTAATTTTCAACGTTGGAATTTCTTATAGTAAAGCTTTGTCTGATACCAGTGTATTAGTTATGATTTAATCCACTGAATATCAACATATACTGAAAAATTGTACTTTAAAAATGTAAAGTAGCTGCGCATACAGCAGTGACTCCCAACCTTTATTGAGCCACAGCACATATTTCCCATTAGAAAAATCATACAGCACACCACCAAACAAACACATCACAAAACTTATAAATAATGAAATAAAATGAAAATGCAGTCTCAGTTTACTGACTCAGTGTGAAATCTGGGCCCGTTTAGTCGAACACAAAGCTGATATTCCTACAGGAACTGAGGAGAGACACACATGAAGATCTTCTTCAACTTCTCTGAGTCTCGCTCTTTTTTTGGCCTTTATCCACCAGTTATCACTGTCTCTGTCTAACTCTAAGCATCACAATTATTTTGCTGTTTGAATGACAGCAGCAGCAGGTAGATACACAGGTTAATTCACTACCCGTTGCCATCTAGTGGAAGAGCATTTGATTGTTCTGCCTGTCACCACATGCTGCTCACATAGACGAATGAAGACACATTACTCGCGTTAAATAAATAATTATTTTTGGACCAATCAGGTAAAATTGGATATTCTTCCACAGCACACCTGATGATCTCATACGGCACCCTAATGTGCCACAGCACAGTGGTTGGGAAACACTGGCATACAGTACCTTACCTCTGCTTGTTGACACTGTGGCAAAAACATTTGCTTGCATTTGGGTTCTTACCTGCTAAGCAATGTAGCAAACATTTTGGTGTGTGTCTGAGGCTGGTCTTGAGATTTGTGAAATATCGACTGTTACCAGGCAGAAATAACAGCCTGTGGAGCGCCTGGGACTGACCATCTCTAGTAAGGAAAAAAAGGGATTTGCTGATCCCTATGAATAACATACAACATAAGCAGTATTTACAACAGCAATAGTGTTCAAAGTTGTGACATTTTACTTCATTTTGGAAATAAAGGTGTGTTAACCACACAGCTCAGAGAAGAAGATCTGAATGAGGAGTTAAATTAAACGTTTCTGACATCAAACTGATCAACTTGTCTGACATACTTTCAATAAAAATGTTTGGTTTATATCAGATCCTGCTCATCCTGTCAGGTTTTTAATTTGCATAATGAGCTGTTCCTGATACATAAATCCTTTTTTATAATCTGGACATAAATTATAAAAAAAAACAATTTCAGGTTTTTGCTTTCTAAGCATTTTTTCTGAGTGTAAAGTTCAAGAGCAAAGCTGACAGGGCCACCTTGGTGCTGTCTTTAAGACATGTTTGTTTTAACTGTTTTAAACAAGCTCTTGTTATCTGTCATCCTTTCACTATACACTGACAGCCACAGGTAGCGGCCCCACAGGTTGGCCACGCGTCTCAGAGTCCCCCAAGGCCTTGTGGGGCCCCGTGGGAACACTTGGCTTGCTGCTGGCCTCATTCCTCGCTAATTACAGCACTCATCTCTGCTTTCCCATGAGACACCGCTGCTCTGATGGCAACACGCTGCACAGCTTGGAGTGCTGCATCACCAAGCAACAGCTGGGGCTGCCGGCTGCACGTCAATACTCTGGGGGAGATGAAAGGAATAATGATGCCTATGTTGGGGGAGGTGACATCAAGATATACTCACATCATGGAGGGAAACTTTTGCTGTGATTTGCAGATGACTCCCAAACTCTGCTGTATTCATTTATTCTGTAATGATGAATCTGTTGAATAGGATTTCAACTTGAACTGCATATCAACAGTTGTTCAACACATGGAAATATTCAGATAAAAGTCCTAAATTACTTTGTAAATAGTTCCAGAGCTGTTAATTATGTGGAGCAAAATGAATGAAAAAACAAGCACCATGCTGATTTATTAAATACATTTTTTCAATGATTTTTTTTCCTTCAAGTAATGGGGTATAATTGACAGTTATGTTGACAAAGGTGGCTCCTGCACACTAGATTACCAGGGCAGAGGAGAAAAAAAGAGAGGAAATATAATGTGGATTTACAAAAGAATAAGCAAACTTTTCTTCACCATAAGTGTCTACTTCAAAGGGAAGCAAAAGCTGTTACTCTGCAGACTTGAAGAATCTGTCTGTTTTAATAGACTACTTCAGTAAATGGGAGAGGTTTGACATTGCTGCTACTCCAACCAATCTTCTCCACAGACTCAGGCTCTGGGTGCGCAATATGTCAGCATCCATTGTCTGGGGTATTTTGGTTTCACTTTTGTGCAAGTGGAGACATTTGTCCATGTTTGTGCTTCTAGCTTATGACTAAACCACAGCCATGATGATTTTCAGAACTGCAACACTCTCATTTGGTGCTGTTTAATCATATCAATCATACTGTGCTTTGATTAGGAAGTAGAAATAAATCTTATTGTCCTTAATGTGACAGGGTCAGACTAAAGCTTATGTGCTTTGGGTGACACAGGATCAATGAGTCTTTCATACACTACACTCCGCTCACTGTGATTGCACCAACTGTTCGTTAGCAGTGCTCTGGCCTTTAATGGCCTACATGCTTCTGTCGTCTGTAAATCTCTGGACTCCGCCCAGGTATGCTCCCCTGTCTCATGAAAGAGCTGTGAAGAATGAAGATGGTGTGATGAAAAAGAGGGTAAGATTTATTTGTACCTCATTTTCCTCTTTTTCTGTGTACTAAGACAAGCTTGTGTTCACACAAAAAAAAAAAAAAAAAAAAAAAGACAAGTGAGTTCTTGCCTGGACACACCCATGACTGTGATTACACCACTAAATGTGTGTGAGATGCTAATGAGTGTGCCAGCAAAAGGCAGTGACAAAGAAAAGAAGCTGTAAAAGAGATGATTGCCAGGAGCAAGTTAAAAGGATGTTATTTAAAACTAAATGACCAGAAGAAAATTAAAGTGGGCATATTGAAAAATAAACTCAGATTAATGACATGATGCTCATGTAAGTGAAAAAAAGTAAGACATTTGTGTTCGGTAGATTATTTCTTTGTTGTTACAATGCCTCTTGACAATAAATAAATATATTGTTGGGAAGCCTGTTTTGTTCCCTTTAAACAGTGCCACATTTGTAAGGAACATGCATTTGTAGAATGAACAGCAGAGCTGAGTATGAGTATGAGTTGCATCCATGAAAAATTTGCCAAATCATCTCATTGGCAATGCCAAACAGCTTATTCTGCCATTGGCTTTTGTTTGGTGCTATGTAGTCCATTAGACGACTGAAGTCTGAAGAAGCAATACATATGGGCAATTTAACAATTTTAATACATAATAGTAAACACTGATGTGTTATGAGTTATTCCATCCATCCATCCATCCACCCCCATCACATTTAAGTGACCAATCAACTTAAATAATCCTGTTTTGGACTGTGGGAGGAAGCCAGAGTACCCACACATGCATACATGCAAGCTCCACATGCGCCCAACAAGGGAATGGCTCCAGGATCCTTATTGATAGTTTGTTTTATGAAGACATTATTCTAGTTTCTAGAAACTTGACAAGCAAATTTTTCGTATCCCATCTGTTTTCTTTTTATCCTTTACAAGCAAATCAGGCATCTCTTTGTCTTTTAACCTTTTATTGCTTAACGTATAATATTTGATACATGAGTTTCAAAGACCTCTATCTCATCAATGTGATAAATATTTTCATTAAAACCCTGTTTAAAAATTAAAAATGTTTTCTACCCCTTTGAGGGTTATCATATCACTGCAGGAAGCAAAAGTTGTATTTTGGCCCTTTTCAAAATTGCTGCTCTCCAGGAAATTATCCACACTTTTAATTTTTCAGGAAAATCATTGCTAATTTTCAAGAAGTTGTGGTGTGAATAACATCAAAATTGTTACTCATTTTAAAAAGTAAGTATTTTCTGCATTGAATGAATGCATATTTAATCACAAAATTTACTTAAAAATGCCCAAACTGCCCAGTTTATCAAATATGACAAAAAAAGAGATTATAAACGATTTAGCAATATTTTTTGTTGGTTTTGTTAAAGAGATCAATTAACATCTGAGTTCCAAAAATTGTAAAAAAAAATGTTTAATTATTTTAATGGGTCAGATGTTTAATATCTAAACATGCAATATTTTTCTATACTTGTCAGATAGATAACTATGAATGAGATAGATTTCTGCTTTTGCAGTGTGAAGACTCAACAACTTTCAGGAACTGGATCAGCAACTCTACTAACCACTCTGCATGAATCAAAACTCTTAAAGAAATATTTTCTGGATCCATCCAACATTCTATTGAAACATCTTGAAAAACTCCTCCATGTCAAGTTACCTTGGCACAAGGTCAGATTACAAAATTCCTCTCATTTTTGATGTTTTTAATGGCCTACAAATAGCTCTCATGAAACAGATGACAGTCAGATAAATTGTTCTGATTTTTTACAGACAAACCTGAAAGCAGACATGTTCCATAGCTAGTCATATAGTAACAGAGTTATTATCTGCTAACTGCTAACCTAAGTTTTAGTCTTGCCCATTCAACTCTCTTCAGAAGAGGCTAATTGTCAGAAAATGCTGTTTGACAGTTGGATGATGTCATGGTCTGGTCAGCAAGTGTTGGGCAGTGGAGAGTGAAGACATGTTGCAGCGTCCCATTCATTATCATCTTTTTTTTTTTTTTCAGCAGTTCCAGGTCAAGAAATTTGGGTCAGAGAACAATGCACTCTCTCTGTCAGACCGTAGCAGGGTGCCCAAACCCTTCTCATGCTCCCCGCTGACCCTGATCCCAAGCCTTCACATCAACCCAACCAACACAACTCCACCCTGCCACAACAGCTAAGCTCTGCGTGGATATGAGGTAGGAAAAAAGTTTAAATTTTCAGTTCGATAAAGCAGTGGGGAGTCACCATGACGTTAGACATTAAAATATCTCTCTCTCTCTCTCTCTCTCTCTCTCTCTCTATCTATCTATCTATCTATCTATCTATCTATCTATCTATCTATCTATCTCTAGATATCTTACTACCTAACAAGCTTACCAACCAACTCACTATTGTGGTGTCATATTTTTGTCTCTGTGTTAATCATTTGAACTTATTATAAATATATAAAAAGGGAGTTGCTTCTTTTTAGCTAATCCATAAGTGTTTGAGTTTGGGTTTTTAAAAATATTCTCCATATATGGAGAATATGTTTTGTGTATTTATATGTATATTTGTATATACACAAATATAAAGTACATGACTTCATTTTAAGTTTTAAGTGGCCAACTTCCAAAAAAAGAATATTTTTATTGTGACGTTTTGGTCATAAACCTTATTTAAGTAAAATGTCAAAGCAAAAGCTAAAAAACTTAAATCTAAATTTTAAGCCTTTGTTTTTTCACTTTTTTAAAAACTTTTTTTAAACATAGAGCTGTAAATAGCTGTAAATGCTGAAAACATTTTTTTTAATTTTAAATTTTAAAAAAAATGTTTTCAATGTCCATTTCACTCAAACACAACCCTATAAAAAGAAATATCAGAGAATAGGGGGAAAATTTGTATTAGTCTCTCAATTTAATACGGATGGATAAACATACTAAAATGGCCCAGGTGAATGACGTCACTCTAATGGAGTCAAAAGCCCTGCGATTGTCGTCGCTTCTCGCTGGGTGCGGTGGCGCGCGCCTGTAATCCAAGCTACTGGGAGGCTGAGGCTGGCGGATCGTTTGAGCTCAGGAGCTCTGAGCTGCAGTGGACTATGTCGATCGGGTGTCCGCACTAAGTTCGGTATCGATATGGTGCTCTTGGGGGAGCCCGGGACCACCAGGTCGTCTAAGGAGGGGTGCACCGGCCCAGGTCGGAAACGGAGCAGGTCAAAGCCCCCGTGCCGCTCAGTAGTGGGATCGCGCCTGTGAATAGACGCTGTAGTGCAGCCTGAGCAATACAGCGAGACCCAGTCTTTTTATGCACACAGCATCTAAACCTAATCCCTACACACACTTTACGTTTTACACAAATATCACACTCAAGCATTGACGCTGCTTCTACATCTTCTTTTCACCGCTGGACATCACAACAGACCTGTTGTTCTGCTCTCGCACACTGCCTCCTCCTGGACGAAACCTGCTACTACAAAAACCACACAAACGCTTCTCGTTGCGTCTGCAGGCTGAGGTTTTGAGGTGATAGTTTAATGTCACTTAATAAAACATGTGCAGATATTTGTTTATAGAGAGGAATAAATTTTCAACCCTGGAACAACAGTAAGGAACAACTCTGATCATGTCTCAGTTTTATTTCTACAATAAAATCATAAACTCTTGTTAGTATAGGTCAAATTCACCTCTGAGGTGGAGGACAAGGTTTGTTTCTCTGGTGTTTCTGTCAGTAGGGTGATGTAATTGATCAGTCTGTACTAACACAAACCCAGACACAGTCAGTAATAAAGTTTGGACATTCAGGCTTTTATAAACTGTGTTCAGTCTGAAGAAGCCTTCCTTACACATGACATGTTCTATAAATAATGCTAACGGTGAAGCTGAGGACATCCCTGGGGTTAAAGGTCAAACTGTTTTCATTTAGAGGCCAGTCAACCCCTATTTTTTTATTAAATTGTTTTTGTTTTCACCATTTAAATTAAAGACGTTAACATTTCTCGGAAGAAGTCTTTGTTCATCTGTTTGAAGCCAAAACACAAACTGATTTTCTTGATAATGTCTCTTCAGTTTGCTGAATTAACAACATGATGCAGATTAGTCAAAAGTCAAGCTTTGTCACGTCTGTCCTCTAGAGGAGAAGAAAATTATTTTAGCTTAGGTCTAGCCTTGTTTGGAGCAAACTGCATGATGATGCCATGCTGCTAGCTATTCTCACCATTTGTCCAAATTGCTGAAATTCTATTGTTAAGAGAATGTCTACATATTTCAGGTTACAACTTTGAGTCGCAATTACAATCCTAATTCCACTGAAGTTGGGATGTTGTTTAAAACATGAAAAAAGAAAAGAAAAAAGAAAAAAAAGAACACAATGACAGAACACTTTTCTACTTTGTTTCAGTTCATCTCAGATGGGTACCGGCCCAGAGAAGCCGACAGCGTTTCTGGGTGTTGTAGGTATATGGCTTTGGCTTTGCATGGTAAAGATTTAACTTGCCCTTGTAGATGTAGTGATGAACTGTGTTAACTGACAATGGTTTTCTGAAGTGTTCCTGAGCCCATGTGGTGATATCCTTTACACAATGATATCAGTTTTTAATGCGGTGCCACCTGAGGGATTGAGAATCAAAGGCATTCAATATTGGTTTTCAGCTTTGCTGCTTACGTGCAGAGATTTCTCCAGATTCTCTGAATCTTTTGATATTTTGGACTGTAGATGACGAAATCCATCAATTCCTTGCAATTGTATGTTGAGAAACATTGTCCTTGATCTGTTGAACTATTTGCTCATGCAGTTGTTCACAAAGTAGCGAACCTCACCCCATCCTTGCTTGTGACTGACTGAGTCTTTCAGGGATGCTTCTTTTATATCCACTCACAACAATCACCTGTTTCAAATTTACCTGTGTACCTGTGGAATGTTTTGAACGGTTTTTTTTGTTTTGTTTTGTTTTGTTTTGTTGTTGTTGTTGAGCATTCCTAACTTTTCCAGTCTTTTATTGTCCCTGTCCCAGCCTTTCTGGAATGTATTGTAGGCATCAAATTTGAAATAAAGGATTATTTGCATTAATAATAATCTTTTTCAATTTGAACATTAAATATCTTGTCTTTGTAGTGTATTCAATTAAATATAGGTTAAACAGGATTTGCAAATCATTGTCTTCTGTTTGTCTTTATGTTTTACACAATGTCCCAACTTCATTGGAATTAAGGGTTGTACTATTATGTCAGCTGAATGAAATACAAAACACAAAGTTGCATTATTTATAAGAGAGTGTGTATTAACAAAACCATGCAAATAAGTAGATTTAAAACATAAAAGATAAAACAAGCAGCTGATGAAATTATGGTTTATGTATATCCACTCAGGCTCTTGAGGCTGATTTACAGTCTTTGGTTGTACACGTTTAGCAACGTAACGAAGCAAAATAACCAGAATCACATAAAAGAAGAAACTAAATGCAAATGGCTCGTTCGTTGTAAGGATCAAATATGAAAACAATTGTGGTTCTGAAAGGTTTTGATCCTGTGCTGCACTTTGATTTTCTACCACTAGAAGCCGCTGCCGCATACGCTCTTCTTCATGACGTCACTTTAGTCAAAGTCAAAAGCCCTGTGAATATGGCCGTTTCTCGCCGGGTGCGGTGGCGCGCGCCTGTAATCCAAGCTACTGGGAGGCTGAGGCTGGCGGATCGTTTGAGCTCAGGAGCTCTGAGCTGCAGTGGACTATGTCGATCGGGTGTCCGCACTAAGTTCGGTATCGATATGGTGCTCCTGGGGGAGCCCGGGACCACCAGGTCGTCTAAGGAGGGGTGCACCGGCCCAGGTCGGAAACGGAGCAGGTCAAAGCCCCCGTGCCGCTCAGTAGTGGGATCGCGCCTGTGAATAGACGCTGTAGTGCAGCCTGAGCAATACAGCGAGACCCAGTCTTTTTATGCACACAGCACCTAAACCTAATCCCTACACACACTTTGTGTTTTATACAAACATCACACACAAGCTTTGACGTTGCTTCAACGTCGTCTTTTCACCGCTGCAAATCACAACAGACCTGTTGTTCTGCCCTCACACACTGCCTCCACCTGGACGAAACCTGCTACTACTTATCACCACGTTCTGCAGGCGAAGACAGAAAGTTAACTGATAGGTATGCTTCTCGTATCGTGTCAGTGTCTCTTTGGATTTTATGGTGATGGTTTCATGTCAGTGAAAGAACAGAAATTGATTGAAATTAAATAAAATTCATCACAGAAACAGGCTGAGGATTGTTGCCAGTATTTCAGACGTCACATGTTTTTTTATACCCATGTAAGAATTAAGCTCTGTTTTCTTAGTTGTGCAACTAATTATCAACACTATTCAAAAGACAACGTTTAAACCCCTTGTGAGCTCAGAAATAAATTCAAGATTAGTTTGACAAAATGCTGGTAATACAGAGTTGGAACTAGAGTGACAAATAGTTCTCCTTGTTTTGCCTACATGGTCAATGCTTATCTGTATATGAACACAAATAAAAAGTATGTTTTCAAGTGAAATCAATGCAAGTTTTCGCACCTATTCCCCCCTGATAAAAGACTAGAAGCCGCTGCCGCTAATTCTCTCCCTCATGACGTCACTCTAGTGGAGTCAAAAGCAGTGTGAAACTCGTCGTTTCTCGCCGGGTGCGGTGGCGCGTGCCTGTAATCCAAGTTACTGGGAGGCTGAGGCTGGCGGATCGTTTGAGCTCAGGAGCTCTGAGCTGCAGTGGACTATGTCGATCGGGTGTCCGCACTAAGTTCGGTATCGATATGGTGCTCCTGGGGGAGCCTGGGACCACCAGGTCGTCTAAGGAGGGGTGCACCGGCCCAGGTCGGAAACGGAGCAGGTCAAAGCCCCCGTGCCGCTCAGTAGTGGGATCGCGCCTGTGAATAGACGCTGTAGTGCAGCCTGAGCAATACAGCGAGACCCAGTCTTTTTATGCACACAACACCTAAACCTAATACCTACACACACTTTACGTTTTTTACAAACATCACACACAAGCTTTATCGCTGCATCTAAGTCTTCTTTTCGAAGCTGAACATCACAACAGACCTGTTGTTCTGCCCTCACACACTGCCTCCACCTGGACGAAACCTGCTACTACTTTTCACCACGTTCTGCAGGCGAGGACAGACAAAAAAAAATAAAATAAAATAAAAAAATAAAAAAATAAAAAAAACTGATTAGATATGCTTCTTATCGTGTCAGTGTTTTTTTTGGGTTCTGTGGTGATGAAATAAAATAAAATTCATCACAGAAACAGGCTGAGGATTAAGGACGTGGTTTTTTGAACCCTTTCCTATGTAGCTATACATACAGCTGTAAGACATTTAAGAGACCTCTACCACGCCTCTCACCCTAAGACAACTGGGATAGGCTCCAGCCATCCCTGACCCTTATCAGAATAAATGTTATATAAGAAATCAATAAATGAATGTTTACTGAAATCAGCATCTCTGCATGCATGACATCAATTTCAAGTAGGTGCATTCTGGATATCAACACATTTACATTTCATTCTTCTTAATGAGGTATGATTAGGTGTTCAAAATCTAATTTAAGGAGGAAAATAAAATACTTTGTGGTCATCACAATCCTCTTGCAATAGGACCAGATTGATGTCAAAAACAGAATTTACAGTACATCGTGAGTAATTCCAATAAAAATGAATCAGCATTTCAAAATTAAAAAACAACCACTGACCACAGCAAAATCATTGAGAAAAAAAAGTTCTGAGTAAGGAAAAAGAAGGGTTGGAATCTGGCTTTACCGGCAATGGGATATAGAGTGTCAGGTTGCTTCCATCCTTGAAACCTTTAAGACAGTGGATTATAAGAACAAGCTCAAGAAGCAAACACTGGGGACAACAAAGCTATAGACCAGCAGAAGTCGAAAACAACTCCTCTGAGCGGGATGAACGTCATCTCATTCAAAAGACAATCAGCAACCAAAGTGATCTACATAAATGATTGTACATGGCAGCGAGAGTGAAGTGAAGTGAATTTTTTTTTACCATTTGTCAATATATGTATAAAAATGCTCTAAAATATTTTTGACATTAGAAAGAAATGTTGTCAGTGGTTTGTCAATGTCCATTTCACTTAAACACGACCCGATAAAAAGTTATATCAGAGAATGGGGGGTGCATTAATTTTATAAAGAGGGGTACACAGACTGAAATGGCCTAGGTAGATGACGTCACTCTAGTGGTGTCAAAATCAGTGTGAAACTCGTCGTTTCTCGCCGGGTGCGGTGGCGCGCGCCTGTAATCCAAGTTACTGGGAGGCTGAGACTGGCGGATCGCTTGAGCTCAGGAGCTCTGAGCTGCAGTGGACTATGTCGATCGGGTGTCCGCACTAAGTTCGGTATCGATATGGTGCTCCTGGGGGAGCCCGGGACCTCCAGGTCGTCTAAGGAGGGGTGCACCGGCCGAGGTCGGCAACGGAGCAGGTCAAAGCCCCCGTGCCGCTCAGTAGTGGGATCGCGCCTGTGAATAGACGCTGTAGTGCAGCCTGAGCAATACAGCGAGACCCAGTCTTTTTATGCACACAGCACCTAAACCGAATCCCTACACACACTTTGCGTTTTATACAAACATCACACACAAGCTTTGACGCTGCTTCAACGTCGTCTTTTCACCGCTGCAAATCACAACAGACCTGTTGTTCTGCCCTCACACACTGCCTCCACCTGGACGAAACCTGCTACTACTTATCACCACGTTCTGCAGGCGAAGTCAAAAAGATAACTGATAGGTATGCTTCGCGTATCGTGTCAGTGTCTCTTTGGATTTTGTGGTGATGGTTTCATGTCAGTAAAAGAACAGAAATTGATTGAAATTAAATAAAACAGCACAGAAACAGGCTGAGGATTGTTGTCCAGTATTTCAGACGTCACATGTTTTTTTTATACCCATGTAAGAATTAAGCTCTGTTTTCTTAGTTATGCAACTAATTATCAACACTATTCAAAAGACAACGTTTATACCCCTTGTGAGCTCAGAAATAAATTCAAGATTAGTTTGACAAAATGCTGGTGATACAGAGTTGGAACTAGAGTGACAAATAGTTCTCCTTGTTTTGCCTACATGGTCAATGCTTATCTGTACATGAACACAAATAAAAAGTATGTTTTCAAGTGAAATCAATGCAAGTTTTCGCACCTATTCCCCCCTGATAGAAGACTAGAAGCAACTGCCGTAAATTCTCTCCGTCATGACGTCACTCTAGTGGTGTCAAAAGCAGTGTGAAACTCGTCGTTTCTCGCCGGGTGCGGTGGCGCGTGCCTGTAATCCAAGCTACTGGGAGGCTGAGGCTGGCGGATCGTTTGAGCTCAGGAGCTCTGAGCTGCAGTGGACTATGTCGATCGGGTGTCCGCACTAAGTTCGGTATCGATATGGTGCTCCTGGGGGAGCCCGGGACCACCAGGTCGTCTAAGGAGGGGTGCACCGGCCCAGGTCGGAAACGGAGCAGGTCAAAGCCCCCGTGCCGCTCAGTAGTGGGATCGCGCCTGTGAATAGACGCTGTAGTGCAGCCTGAGCAATACAGCGAGACCCAGTCTTTTTATGCACACAGCACCTAACCTAATCCCTACACACACTTTACGTTTTAATCAAACATCACACACAAGCTTTGACGCTGCTTCTTATGGAAAGCCGTTTGAGCATAAAATTGATATCAGTGATATCAACCATAGTTCAGCTCTACTAGTACTCAATTTTAGAGTACATGTACTCAATTTTGCTTTACTAGTGCACATATACACTTTACTAGTAAAGAAAAAATGTCACTAGTAGTACTAGTGAAGCAAAAAGTGTCACTAGTACTACTAGTAGACCAAGAAATGTTCACTAGTACTACTAGTAGACTGTTTTAGGTCTACTAGTACTACTAGTAGACTTTAAAAATTTCACTAGTACCACTAGTAAGCCTTATATGCTAATAGGGGGTGGGGAAAGAGCCAAATCAGGCATCCCATAGGCTTTTGAAAATATAACCACCAATCAGGGTGCTGGATTTGTTTGTAATCCCTCCTACTTCATTTGCATTAGGTCTACTAGTACTACTAGTGCCTGTTTTTGCTTTTCTAGTACTACTAGTAGACAACTATGGAAAGCCGTTTGAGCATAAAATTGATATCAGTGATATCAACCATAGTTCAGCTCTACTAGTACTCAATTTTAGAGTACATGTACTCAATTTTGCTTTACTAGTGCACATATACACTTTACTAGTAAAGAAAAAATGTCACTAGTAGTACTAGTGAAGCAAAAAGTGTCACTAGTACTACTAGTAGACCAAAAAATGTTCACTAGTACTACTAGTAGACTGTTTTAAGTCTACTAGTACTACTAGTAGACTTTAAAAATTTCACTAGTACCACTAGTAAGCCTTATATGCTAATAGGGGGTGGGGAAAGAGCCAAATCAGGCATCCCATAGGCTTGTGAAAATATAACCACCAATCAGGGTGCTGGATTTGTTTATAATCCCTCCTACTTCATTTGCATTAGGTCTACTAGTACTACTAGTGACTGTTTTTGCTTTTCTAGTACTACTAGTAGACAACAAACAGTCTACTGGTACTACTAGTGAGATATTTTGAGTTTACTAGTAGTACTAGTAAACCAAAATTTTGTTTAACTAGTAAAGGTTCTTGGTGCACAAGTGCGCGAGCAGACCTTACTAGTAAAGCAAAGTCATCCACTAGTAGACTATTTTGTGTTACTAGTAGTACTAGTAGACTTAGAAAATGTAACTAGTAAAAACTCAAAGCTGTACTAGTACTACTAGTCACACAAAATAGTCTACTAGTGGATGACTTTGCTTTACTAGTAAGGTCTACTCGTGCACTAGTGCGCAAAAAACCTTTACTAGTGAAACAAAATTTTGGTTTACTAGTACTACTAGTAAACTCAAAATATCTTACTAGTAGAACTAGTATTCATTTTTGCACTTTTTAGCTTTACTAGTACTACTAGTAAACCATAAACAGTCGACTAGTAGAACTAGTGATTTTTTTATTTTTTCATTTATTCATTTTTTGCCTACTAGTAGTACTAGTAGACATAAAAATATCTATGGAAAGCCGTTTGAGCATAAAATTGATATCAGTGATATCAACCATAGTTCAGCTCTACTAGTACTCAATTTTAGAGTACATGTACTCAATTTTGCTTTACTAGTGCACATATACACTTTACTAGTAAAGAAAAAATGTCACTAGTAGTACTAGTGAAGGAAAAAGTGTCACTAGTACTACTAGTAGACCAAAAAATGTTCACTAGTACTACTAGTAGACTGTTTTAAGTCTACTAGTAGTACTAGTAGACTTTAAAAATTTCACTAGTACCACTAGTAAGCCTTATATGCTAATAGGGGGTGGGGAAAGAGCCAAATCAGGCATCCCATAGGCTTGTGAAAATATAACCACCAATCAGGGTGCTGGATTTGTTTATAATCCCTCCTACTTCATTTGCATTAGGTCTACTAGTACTACTAGTGACTGTTTTTGCTTTTCTAGTACTACTAGTAGACAACAAACAGTCTACTGGTACTACTAGTGAGATATTTTGAGTTTACTAGTAGTACTAGTAAACCAAAATTTTGTTTAACTAGTAAAGGTTCTTGGTGCACAAGTGCGCGAGTAGACCTTACTAGTAAAGCAAAGTCATCCACTAGTAGACTATTTTGTGTTACTAGTAGTACTAGTAGACTTAGAAAATGTAACTAGTAAAAACTCAAAGCTGTACTAGTACTACTAGTCACACAAAATAGTCTACTAGTGGATGACTTTGCTTTACTAGTAAGGTCTACTCGTGCACTAGTGCGCAAAAAACCTTTACTAGTGAAACAAAATTTTGGTTTACTAGTACTACTAGTAAACTCAAAATATCTTACTAGTAGAACTAGTATTCATTTTTGCACTTTTTAGCTTTACTAGTACTACTAGTAAACCATAAACAGTCGACTAGTAGTACTAGTGATTTTTTATTTTTTTATTTATTCATTTTTTGCCTACTAGTAGTACTAGTAGACATAAAAATGTCCACTAGTACCACTAGTAGACAGCATGCAAATGAAGAATGCGGGACAAGGATATTGATTGGTCAGTGTTTAATTTATGCTGGAGAGCCTTAAAGGACCAGCTCAGAATTGTAGTGTCATCTCAACATTATTATTATTATTTTTTTTTGTATTGTTCCACCTTAGTTAACTGGAGGTAATTCACTTTTACTGGAATCAATCCATAATACACCATTTAAATCAAAACATGCTTTTGATTGAAAATATTTCTGGAAAATGTGTAACTTCATGTATATGTATTCATATATTTATCTAAATTCTATTTATGATAATGAGGGTCTTTTAATGACTGTATGGGTATATTACTCAGATAGACTCTTAGTTTTGTATTTCACTTTGGTTTGTCTGATAGCGGTTTACATTTCAGAGCTCTGCGAATTTTGAACATGTCCAAATGAAACAGAAGGTGGCAGCAAATATCAAGTCAAGACCTGATCAAGGCATAAATAGCCATTTGTGTCAGCATTATGAGCCGCACTTCACCGGAGACGGAAAATGAGTTTAATTACGTAATAAATCGCGTTTGGAGCGCGCTTGATGCTGCGAGGCGAGAAATGTCCACGCAGCGGACTGACAACAATATGCCGAGAGCCACAAGAGCCACGTTCCGGGGACGAAGAAGAGGAGCCGGCAGAAGAGGTAGGCTAACTGTCTCCTGGCGCTCTTTCAGCATTAGCATTTAAAGCTAAGTTTGATCGATATCACTGTCACTTTTGACTTACAAGAGGCTTTTTAAGTTATCATGTGTTGAATTTTCACTTTTCTTTTTTAACAGTAGCAGTTTCCTAGTGGTTCTCCAGTTCTGAAGCCCACAAAATAGAATAGAAGAAAATCCAGATTCATAAAGTTTTAAAACTATTACGAGAGACCATAAGAAATTATGATGAAGATATGTAAACCATAATGGTTGCGATCACAATCACTGTGTGATATAAGGAAGTTGGTCCTGTTAGAACAAAATTCGCTCCATTGACCAGGTCAGTCTGGGGCTGCTGTGACAGTCTGATTATGGTGTGAAGCATACACAGAACACAGAAACCAGAGGTCCTGTACAGGTTAGTCCCTGTCTTTCTTTAAGGGACTCTGGAACAGCTAGTTTGTAGTGGGACAGCGAATGATCCCAACAATGAGACAATAATAAGTAGAAAAGCATTTTCTGAAGAAATTGCGCTGTGAATGCAGAAAGCTCAAGCACCTTGCCCTGAACTGCTGAATGCAGGAAGCTGAATGATCCTGTCATGTGCCTCATTTTTAACATTGTCCAAATTGTAATATTCTGTTGTTTTCCAGAGATACAGTCTGGTATTTGGAAAGTAAAGCTGTTTCTGCTGCCAAATGCTGATGCAGTTGTCCTTCCACCTCATAAAGTATGCCGTAAACTCACCAGAGTGGGCTTAGGTAAGACACATTTATGTTTATGAATGTGTGCATGTTCTTTGTTTTCATCTGTTCATTTTAAATTCTTAGAAAATGTACATCCATCAACGCTACTTTTAATTTGAAAGTGTCAAATATGCAATCGATTTCTTTCTGAATGGCATAAGTGCAGTGTTGAAAACAATAAAAGACAATTATTTGTGCTCCTTTGTTGTCAGATATAAAGGTGGCACATAAATAAACTTTTGCAGTATATAATAAATTTGACTTTGTCTAACATCAGCCTAAATGAATTAAATATTATTAATTGTAGTTCTTTAAATTCAATTTATTTGGTAAGTCTGATTACTATTTACGATTTATGTCTCAATTTAAATATACCACAAACTCCCCGGATTTCAATGAAACAGTCCTGTACCAACTGTGAGCTGCACTTGCCCTGATTCATGTGGTACTGCAAATGCTTAAAAAAATAACCTTTCTGCATACAACACAAGTACTGACAAATGAGCAAAAAACATTACAAAATCAATATGATGTGTTGTTCCTTCTCTCTTTAGACACAATACAACTTTGTATCAAAGTCAATAGCTGGTTAAAATAGATTATTGAGTTCATGTATTGATGACATTTTAAAACTTTTTCAATCATTACTTTTCCTCCAGGGATCCCGCAGCGTGATTTGGCAGCGGGGGAGTCACAAGGAAGTTATATACATCTTTCCTGGACCCTCCAAGAGTTTAATAATTACATCTGCCAATGCTTTCCCTCGGTCAGCCTTAATGTCATAGGATTTCATCTGGCAAGAGCTGATAAATCAAAGATCCTGAAGAAAATTGAGGCCAACACACTGTCTGAATTAAAGGCTGCAGTTGGTAGAAGCAGGGTTTATATTATTCCCCATGCCAATATTCCGATGCCGCTCGAGGTGAATTTTTGTTCCCCTTTCAGCTAACAATTTTTCTGAATAATATCACATCTATAACAGTTACTTATCAGGTGCTTTGTTTCACCATCCAGGTCTCAGAGAGAGTTTTACTGACTCCTGCATCATCATCAACTCTGCAGGGGGCCACAACCACTGCTTCATCGATAACCATCAGCCCTTCAGCCTCAACTGTTGCCCCCTCAGCCATGTATGTAGGTCCATCCCAAACACCTGACCCATCAGCCATCAGTCCTCCAGCCTCAACTGTTGCCCCCTCAGCCATGTATGTAGGTCCATCCCAAACACCTGACCCATCAGCCGTCAGTCCTCCAGCCTCAACTGTTGCCCCCTCAGCCATGTATGTAGGTCCATCCCAAACACCTGACCCATCGGCTGCCACCCTGCTTGCTCCCGTAGTACCTGTTTGCATGCCATGGGCCACAACTATCACTCATTCCAATGAAAGTCCCTTGCTCCCTTCCCTTGGCTCCATGGCTCCAGCAACAGACATGGATAGGAGCTCATCAAGGACAGTTTTGAACCATTCACTTGTAAGTTATTGTGACGCAATGGTACATGTTGTTCATATGTGTAACAAAGAAGTAAACTGTGATCCTGTGTAATATTGTCCTGTTTAAAAATACATCTGTCCCATTTTTGAAGCTAGCAAAGTGAAAGACATAATAATAAATCTGTTGTTAATCACCAGGAGGCAAGTTTGGACCCTGAGCTGTGGTTAAATGCTGGGACTCCGGAGGTAATTTTTATAATGAAAACAGATCAGTCTTTTATGAATATTTGAAAATTATTTTCTCTTTTTAAAACTTAATTAATTAATTAAACAATATCATTTAATTAAACTTTGGTACTTTGTAGGTCTTTTACAGAAGGGCACACGTGGAGCCAGTTAACAGGTATTTCATGGGATTCCAAACAGGAACCTACTGTGACACATCTTACACTTATGGCCAGTCCCCTGTTAAACAGAGCATAATTTATTTAATATTGAGAATTTAATATTGACTCTTGGAAGGGAATAAATCTGAATTTTTAGGACTTCTGTCAGTGAATACATCATTGATACTGAGGATGAGGATTCTGAGGATGAGGAAGACACTGGCTTTATGGGAGTGCCTACAGAAGGTGCAAGTCCGCAATCGGTAGGTTGTATTTTATTTTCTAATGAATACCAGCACACTATTGCGTTAATTTCTTTAATTCACATCTTATAAAAGGTCACCAGTTTTCAAGAAATTCTCAGCATAACCAGTCCAAGTTAGCAACCATTTTAACAGTAATTTCTGATGTACTTTATACCTTTTATATACTTTAGGAAGAGGTCGACCTTGCGGTCCTTTTGAGCACTTTTCAGAGGGATCACATTTCTGGTGAAGAGGTGTCCAACATCTGTGTCAGGAGGAAAAAACTTCTGGAGAGTGCAATTAAAGCAATCTCCAGACCCACTTTCTCTTGGAAACATAAGCCATATGTTGATTTTGTAGGAGAAGATGCCGATGATATGGGGGGACCACAGAGAGAGTTTTTCAGGTTAGAATACTACAGGACTTAAATATGTTCTTAAATATGTTCTTATAATTGTGTATGTTTTCAGGTGAAGTTCATTGTGATACAAATTGTTGCAAATTGTTTCCCCTTTATGACGTTTTTTTTCAGGCTCTTGATGATAGAAGTGCAGACCTCTCTTGGAATTTTTGAGGGAAAGGCTGGCCAGCTCTTCTTTAGCTATGACCAAGCAGCATTAGACCAGGGCAAATATTTCAAAGGGGGAAACCTTATTGCGTGGTCAGTTGCACATGGAGGTCCATGCATCAAGGCCCTAGATCCCAGTCTTTTCCAGCTTATGTGTGGCCAGGTTCCCCTTCTGGAGCAGTTTAACTGCAGTGTGCTGCCTGATGCAGATGTGCAAAGTAAAGTTGAAAAGGTGCTCCTTTTTCTTTCTGTCAATATTTACTCATTTATTTGTTCAGAGTTGGAACAAACATGTTTTTCCTCCTGGTCATATTTAAAAAAAATATTTAAAATCATTAAATTTCAACAAAATCTGACCACAATAAAAACTGTTCAATCTGGGAGCTACATTGATCTCACTGATTTCTGTCTCAAGATCCAACAGTGCAAGACTGCTGAAGACCTGACTGCACTCCAGCAAGACCTGGGGGACTGGATTGCAGACTGTGGGGTCCCAAGCATATTCAGTGCTACAGTGGAAGACGTACCAAAAACCTATGCTTATGTGGTGAAGCACTACATCTTTCTCAGGTAAACGCATACATGAATAACATAAGCTTTAGAGTTGTTTTTATCAAGGCTGGTAAAATGCAAAAGTTTGGAATCACTGAGAAGAAATTTAACAGAGGTTTATATATCCTTCTTCCTAATGTAGCATCAATTTGATACAATAGTGTAAATTTGAAAATTGCTTGTAAAAAAAGAAAGGGGGCCAGCTGAGGATCAGTATTTTATGTTGTTAAAAAGAGATGGATGTGTTTGTGCTCTCGTGTGCTTTCTTTGCTGGGTTGTTCTCACATGCATGTCATTGAGAAGCTGATTTCATGCAGCAGGATATTTGTAACATTATCAATCTAGTTTATGTTCTAAATGTTCTATTTTTAATTTGAAAGAACCCAACAAACATTTCAAATTATCAGGGATTCAAGCTCCTGCTCAGTAATGCACTTCTTTTAATCTCTGTTGGTTTGCAGAATGCTCAAGATGATAAACCAGTTCACAGATGGGATCAATGCATTTGGGGAGATGTGGAACCTGGTCAAGAAGAACTGGGTTGCATTCCTGCCTATGTTCACCAACATGCAGGAACCTCTGTCAAAAGCTGCGTTTAAGGCCATCTTTAGTTTCAACTACAGCAGGAGAGGAAGCAACCGTCGAGAGGCAGAGGAGGACACCATCTTCAGCTGGGAGATGGTTCTTAACATGATCGAAGGTACATTTTATTCCTTTGTAAAAAGTTCTGCAGTAAAAATTCTAAAAATTAGAACCATCAGTTCCAAGCTAAGCAAAGATAAGTCACTTAAAATGTAATGTGACTAAAGGTAGCAATGCAGGCTGTTTTAAGCAATTTATGAAAATGCAAATTATTATGATGGACTTTTTTCCTTACAGACAAATTGACTGAACTAAGGTTTGAAGATATTCTGGTTTTTGTAACTGGAGCAGATGAAGTCCCTGCCTTGGGGTTTCCAAGCAAGCCCAGCATTGACTTCTACGAGCAGGAATCAGGCCAGCGTCGTTTGCCTTATGCATCCACCTGCATGATGTGCCTGTACCTGCCAAGAGGCGTCACACAGGAGGATGAACTCCATCAGCTGCTGTCCCAGGCCATAAGAGACTCTCTAGGGTTTGGAAAGGTGTAGTTTCTGCATTCTCACAGTAGGATAAAGGTAGACACACTTGGTTTCTACTGTTAAATAAGTTGTGAATGAAGTTTCCATTCTAGGCTGCTCTTTCTGTGCAATGCACTCTGGGTAATGGGGTCATCAGGCTGCATATCTCTTCTTTCTATGCCTATTTTTGAATATACTTGCTTTAATTTAAACAACAGTTTCTTCTTCTTCTTCAGTGCCCCCTTTGCTAAAACTGCACTTACTGTTTTTTCAATTTTAAAGTGTTAAAAAACAAATCCAAACAGAAGGGCAATGATTCTGTGTGGCCTTATTGCTCTTTCTATGGAGTTTTATCCTTAAAACCATTGATGATGATTTTTTTAGCAGGGTACATTAAGGAAGAAGTAACTGTAATGTTGACTGAAACTATTAGATCAACGATTTGCAGACCAATGCAGCCTGAACACATTACTTTCCAGTATGCATTGCATAAACATGATAGCCCACAGTTGATTATAATTATCATTTGTAATGTAGATACCTAGTGGACTTCTTTATACTACATTAAGGAGAAAGTAGTTTGTATTTGCGAAGGTTAACATTTTTTTCAAGCTCCTTTCAAATTCCACTGTTACCAGCACAAGTGAGCATTGCAATAAAACATTCAGACCAAAGCGTTGCTAATTTTCCTTTATTCATACACTGTATGTTCAAACAGACAACTTTTTGCAGCTGTATTTGTACCTCAAATTGATTAAGATGTTCGAAGAATGTTTTGAATCTCTCTGGCGCACACAATGTATCTCTCCTTCAAGTCTGTTATTCCATCCATTGCATTTTGAAGATGCAGCTGTTGTTCAGAGCTCAGGTTATCAATAAGTTGTGGCACAATCACTGCTTGTTCAAGATCTTCACCGTTTGCTTGTAACTGTGAGAGCTGAACACCATGTCTTGCCAAGGAAGCCTCCAGGTTTTCTTGGATGTAAGGGTCATCTCCAAAGACACTGTCCAGAGCTGCTGACTCCTGCTCACTGTTGGTGAGCATTCCCTCCATCCAGATTTGTGTTGGTGTACGGTTGTTTGCTGATCTGACCTTATGGTTGTTCCACGCATGTCTGAATAAATCAAGCCGTCTTTGGATTTCAGGCTTGTAAACCACTTGTAGTGCCATTTTCTGAGCAACATCTTCAGGGTTCAGTATGTATTCATCTTCCAGTGAATAGAAGAGCATGTAAAAGTAGTGCACAACCTGCTGGAATACATCTCTCCAGAGACGTTCAATGCGTTGGTTGTGCACAGACTGGCCTGTTATGTGCCTTACATGGTCATGCCCCTGTAGAAGGTTCATTAGAAGAGCGACCAGAGTGTTCTCCCCTCCACGGTCCGATCTGACTCTAGCGGGTAGCCCATACCGACAGGTGGCTCGGACAAAGCAGGTCAGCACTGTTAAAGCAGTGTTGTCTGTGCTGCAGTTTATGTATGTTATTAGCCTGGAGTTTCCATCAATACCAGCATGTGTCACAAAGCCCCATCTGTAAGAAATTTTAAACAGAGGGACTGATTACTCTAGATGGTTAATGCTTTTTAGATAATTTTATTACATTAGAACCTAAAGTAGGGGTGGGAAACTGGCAGCCCTAGGAAAAAAGGGACAAACTATGCCATTAAAACAAAAAGACAAGGATTTCTCATATTGCCCCTAAATACTGGTATTTGGTAAATTCTTTGATTCTGTTTATGATGTTATTAAAAATCCGAAACTTAGAAAAGTAGAGTTGACCCCTCTTACCGAACGAGACGCATATGGCCGTCTATGTGCCACAAGCTGTTAGGAAATGGCACATAGTATGTCCTTCTAGCCACAGTCTGGCTCCACCTCTGTGCTGCAGCTGCTGGATCAATGCGGTTAAGAGTCTCTCTAACTCTTCTTCTTGTCACTACAATCCCGTCAGCATGCAGGTATGCTCTCATCATCTGAAAGGAGTACATAATCCAAACCAAAGTGAGATAATGTACAGTTTGTATCAAAATTACAAAACCCACATGTATTTATTTTATGTGTGTATTCTTACTTTGGAGCCTGATCTTGGGAACTGGCTGTGGAGCCTCCTGACATGTCCCTCAAGGTCAGCATCAGTAATGGGAGTAAATCTGCTTCTTGCAGAAAGATGAAGAGACCTCATTCTTTTATGCAAGTATGAAGAGGAACACCCCAACATCCTTGCCATGGCTCTCACTGTGAAGCCTTGAGTGAGAAGGAGTTCAATTTGCCCTCTTGTAATGTCCAAAGCAGGTCTCCCTCGTCCACCTAAAATAAGGAAACAAAAAAGGGAATGAACAATAGAAACCATAGGTTAACTTAATTATGCATTTCAATTCTAGATATAAAAAAATAGTTGGATGCCATACCACCTTCCTATACCACATATATGTTCATTCTAGATTATTAACAGTAGGTCTAAAACTAATCAGGGTTGAACAGGCTACTGACTGAAATCAGAGCAGCCACATGAATTTACTATACCTTGTGGTGTAATTGGATGATGGAGAAAAGATTTTCATTTTAAAAACTCCCATTGTTTGTCTTTACATTCTTATCATACTCAGATCTTCTTACAGTAGAGAGTAATGAACTCATCATTTATATTTTACAAGTAATAATACTGCTTCAAATAGCTCAATAAAATCATATAAAGATCTATAACCAATACGCTCTACAAATATAGTCAACACGAGAAAACATAAGCAAAAACGGAGATTTTGATTTGCATAATGCCAAACTAAGTGCACATGAAATTTAATGACCATATGTAGATTTTACAAATAGACAGATTACAATGGGGAATTCACAAAGAAAAAAGAGAACGATGACACAAAAGAAAGGCTGAAGAAAACAATAAAAGTAGCTAAAATATTGTTATTGCACAACTTACCTGAGAGTAAACGTGCTGCACAGAAACCTTCGCGGGAGGCATCCGCTGGAGGTGCAGTGATGGCAGATCTCAGATCTGTAAGACTCTGAACAATGTTCTGCAGAACTTCAGCACTGAAAGTGTCTGCAACTCTTCTCAAATTTGTAATAGAGGTGTTAATAGCATCTACTTCTCTACGACCAGCAGTTCCTTGATGATAAGCTCTTTCTATTGCAGTGCAACGTCTTGTAATTCGTATAAGAACAGCGTCCGCCATGCTTGCGCCAGGAACTGATTGACTCTTGACCTTAATCTATAAGCCAATCAGAGGCAGGTTAGTCAAAATTCAGCCAATTATTTTACGACACAGCTCTCTTGAGAGCACCCCCTGTCGCACCTCCAAAATAATAAATGATGCAATGCGCATCTACACTACTAGTGCTACTAGTGCCACTAGTGCCACTAGTGCTACTAGTGGCACTAGTGGCACCAGTGGCACTAGTGCTACTAGTGGCACTAGTGGCACCAGTGGCACTAGTGCTACTAGTGGCACTAGTAGTACTAGTGGTACTAGTGGTACTAGTGGCACTAGTAGTACTAGTGGTACTAGTGGCACTAGTAGTACTAGTGGTACTAGTGGCACTAGTACCACTAGTACTACTAATGCAACTAGTAGCACTAGTACTAGAAAGAGCACATTTGCAGTATAAAATATTTAAGAGGTACAACAGAGGGCGCATTACTGACTATAACCATTACAGTATTAAATAGCTTTCTTGATAGATTTTCTTGTAGCAAAACATAAAATACATCTTTCTTTGAAACCTCAGAAATAATATTCTCAATGGATTTATTAACAACAACAAAAAAAAGGGAAAAATACATAAATTAATTTATAAATTAATTATTAAGGCGAGATAAACTTAGAGCTCTAATATTACAGCCCCAAAAAGGGCTGTTTGGCTTATTACCATGACAAACATTTTATGTTGAAGGATGCTACCTCTTCACTGCAAAAGCAAGAAAATCGTAACAACACAACTATCCATTGACATTGATTCATGAATCAAAATGATTTTGTACTGGAATAACAGAAATCCTCAACCACCTCTGCAATTGCTTCTTGTGACAACATTTCATAGCATATGTGACGTTTTCAGCTTAACAGCCCCTTTCCATGCTGTGGAAGCATCTACTTTGAATGTAAATAATAAATATCGTTTTACCTGTTCACTGTCATTTTCTGTCATTGTATGAGCACACAATAAGGTTCATTGATCTTAAATCTATTAATTTCTCATAGACATTTATTTTCCTGTTTTTCACATGCAGTTGCATAAAGCTCCTCAAAGATAGTTAGATCTTGTAAATGATAATTTATTTCAAAGAAAAATCAAGGGGCTCAGACTGACTGACCTCCACAAAAACAGACCCAGAGAGTTCCCCAGAGCAGGACAGTCACAAAAAGATAATTTTAGAGCCATATATTTTCCTCTTTACAAATAAAATTATCATTTAGAAACTGCATTTGGTGTTCATTTGTGTTTTCTTTGTTAGATATTAAAATAGGTTTGATAATTCAAAACATTTAAATGTGATAAATATGAGGGGAAAAAATATAGTAATTAGATACTCTTTCATGGCACCTAACCCTAGCTACTGCCACCACATCCAGTAGCACAGTATATTAACTATACTTTTTTTTATCCTATAATATCTAATTTTATTTTACTTTTTTTTTTTTAGTTTATTTTATTGTTTTGCTTGCTTTTAAATTGTTTTCCTTTGTGTTTTTGCCGACCTTTAATTTATTGTCTATGTGAAGCACTTTGAATTCCATTGTTTTGGAAATGTGCTATATAAATAAACTCCCCTTGCCTCCTCTTGCCTACATGGACATTTATCAACACATTTTATATTTAAAGCAAGTTTTTACCAAAACCACTTTTATTTTGAAATAGAGAAAGTTCTTTCAGTCACGGTATTTCGTCTGGTAAAACAGCCATATAAACATTTTGAAAGGAAGAAAGAAAAGCAAAATTGATTGAGCAAAAGTGATTTAGAGATACCACTGTATGCCTGCACAACTAAGTGTATTATTCTGTTAGTGTATGTGATCGTTTTTTATTTCCTCAATTCTTTTAAAAGGTATTGTCATAACTGTAAATATCTAAAAGAAAAAAAACTAACCTCTCTAAGTTGTATTTTCCTTATAGTGTTTGAAAACTCTGTAATGTGTTCTCAAATATTTTACAGTAAGCAGAGGCCTCTAAGCCTCTAAAACTTAGCATCCTTTAAGGGGTTAAATTTTGGCTGGGTGGAGTTCTCTTAGGCGCACCAATAGGATACATCCTTGTCCCACCTCCTCATTTGCATTTAGGGCCACTAGTAGTACTGGTAAACGTTTTGGTTTTACTGGTAGTACTAGTAGACTTTTTAGATTCACTAGTAGTACTAGTACACAATTTTTTTTCTACTAGTGGTACTAGTGAACATTTTAAGTCTACTAGTAGTACTAGTAGACTTAAAACAGTCTACTAGTAGTACTAGTGAACATTTTTTGGTCTACTAGTAGTACTAGTGACACTTTTTGCTTCACTAGTACTACTAGTGACATTTTTTCTTTACTAGTAAAGTGTATATGTGCACTAGTAAAGCAAAATTGATTACATGTACTCTAAAATTGAGTACTAGTAGAGCTGAACTATGGTTGATATCACTGATATCAATTTTATGCTCAAACGGCTTTCCATACAAACGGCTTTCCATAGACAACAAACAGTCTACTGGTACTACTAGTGAGATATTTTGAGTTTACTAGTAGTACTAGTAAACCAAAATTTTGTTTTACTAGTAAAGGTTCTTGGTGCACAAGTGCGCGAGTAGACCTTACTAGTAAAGCAAAGTCATCCACTAGTAGACTATTTTGTGTTACTAGTAGTACTAGTAGACTTAGAAAATGTAACTAGTAAAAACTCAAAGCTGTACTAGTACTACTAGTCACACAAAATAGTCTACTAGTGGATGACTTTGCTTTACTAGTAAGGTCTACTCATGCACTAGTGCGCAAAAAACCTTTACTGGTGAAACAAAATTTTGGTTTACTAGTACTACTAGTAAACTCAAAATATCTCACTAGTAGTACCAGTAGACTGTTTGTTGTCTACTAGTAGTACTAGAAAAGCAAAAACAGTCACTAGTAGTACTAGTAGGCATAATGCAAATGAAGTAGGAGGGATTACAAACAAATCCAGCACAGTGATTGGTGGTTATATTTTCAAAAGCCTATGGGATGCCTGATTTGGCTCTTTCCCCACCCCCTATTAGCATATAAGGCTTACTAGTGGTACTAGTGACATTTTTAAAGTATACTAGTACTATTAGTAGACTTAAAACAGTCTACTAGTAGTACTAGTGAACATTTCTTGGTCTACTAGTAGTACTAGTGACACTTTTTGCTTCACTAGTACTACTAGTGACATTTTTTCTTTACTAGTAAAGTGTATATGTGCACTAGTAAAGCAAAATTGAGTACATGTACTCTAAAATTGAGTACTAGTAGAGCTGAACTATGGTTGATATCACTGATATCAATTTTATGCTCAAACGGCTTTCCATAGCTTCTACATCTTCTTTTCACCGATGAACATCACAACAGACCTGTTGTTCTGCTGTCACACACTGCCTCCACCTGGACGAAACCTGCTACTACTACTGTCTGGTACGACAACACTTAATACATGGTCTCCTGTTTGTTTGACCTGAACTGATGAAATGTTTCATATTGAGTATTTCATTCGTCAGATAAGTTTTTGTAATTACACTTTGGCTGAACAAGTTGTTTCCTTTTTAGATGAAAACAACGCTTTGAAGAAATTCAGTCTGGGTTTAGGGCTCAGCATTGCACAGAGACGGCCCTCCTTAAAGTGTTTGATTGCTGATACTGCTGATTGCTGCTGATGCTGGAAAATCTCCTGCTCTAGTCTATGGTTTTAGTTCTTTTAGAGCTAAGTGCTGGGACATATCATTTGCAGCCATAACGTGAGTTTCTATCTTTATTGGGATGATAGGCTACCCAACTGTGTGTCTTTAATTGAAATGATTTTAACCATTTAAACACACTGAATACTTACATCAAAGACATAATGTGCTGGATGTAACAGAATTTCTTGCAGTTAAATGTTAAAACTGGGGTAATGATTGACAGCTCTGGCTCAGTGGGACTAATGACACATCTAGGTTCACTATCGAAGAATATTGCTGCTAGTTGTAAAAATTCAGGTGTCATCTTTGATGAGATCCTCAGTTTAAACCAGCATGTCAGACAATCCTTTTTTATGCACCTGAGAAACAGCAATACAAGGTCTTTTTTATCTAGAAAAAATCTTGAGGTTGTCATTCCTGCTTTATTTCCTCTCACTTGGACTACTTTAACTCTGTACATGTGTTTAAACCAACAGTTTGCAGAGATTACAGCTAGCCCAAAACACAGCAGCACAACTCCTCACAGGAACAAAAAAGAGAAACCACATCACTCCTGTTTTACCTTCCCTTCAATGGCTCCCCAAAAATATTAGAATTGATTTTTTGTTGACCTTTAAGGCACGCTCTGGTCTTACTCCAAAGTTCATTTCTGATCACCTCAGTCAGTGCCTGGTCATAACCTGAGGTCCTCAGCCAAGGGTCTGCTCGCTGTCCTAAAGTCAAGGCTGAGGACCAAAGGTGACCAGGCCTTCTCTGCCAGACCTCTGGAAAAACCTGCCCGAGGAGATCAGAATGACAGACTTTCTGTCCTCTTTTAATAACACCTTTTTATTGAATTGCTTGTATTCATCATCAAAATGCTGTTTTTATTTTACTTCACTTGATTTTTTTTCTTTGGCAGTGATCTTAAATCCTCAAAATGCTAATTTTTAGTCTGTAAAACACTTTTTCACATTGTTTTGAAAAGTTCTGTATAAATAAATATTATATTATTATTGTTTTTGATTTGTTTACCTCTGCTCCAACCATTTGACACTCAGTGGAAATGTGTCCAAAAAAACCCTCAGCTCATTTGACCTTATCATTTGGAACTCTTACTTCAAGTATGAATTAAAAGTAAGGACATGGATTAGCGGATTAGATTATTTAGCAGACGCTTTTGTCCAGAGCGATGTACATGCTGTTCAATGTCTGACAAATCAGGCACCACTGCTCATAATGTATCCATTTCCACTGCTTTTCTTAACCTGTTGTTGTTTAACATAGAACCAAAGCAATGTTGGCAAAAGCATTAGAAAAGTGTTAATTCTTCATCTATCATACTACTTTGATGTTTTATCTTCCGACAGATTGTTTTATGGTCACATTTTAAAGCCAATTAAAAGAGACAGAGAAAGTGCATCAATTTTAATTTAATTTAATTTATTGATTAATTAGAAGCATTAAAGCTCGTGGTCTTCTGGGTGGTAAAGTTCACTCATCAGTCGGTAGATGTATGACGGTGCGTGTCCTCCAATGTTAGAGATGAACAGAGTGATGAGCTCAGGTGGTACGTAGTCAAACACAGGACAGTGAACGTTCACCTTTGAAAGGATTTCACCTAAAATACAAAAAGAAAAACTTGAATTTGAAGGCTTAAAGCTTTGTTTTTTTTTAAATCAACATGTGTTTTAATGTGGGTGTTACCTTCAGTGAAGGGAAGCACCTCATGTGGGGACACAAACTTATGAAAGGTATCCTCCTCATTTGGGAACTGAGGACACAAAACAGTGTTATGATGATCCGTGCCATTAGGATTGTCAGGATTCTGGCAGATTGGGGGTGGGGGGGGGGGGGTCCTCTTACCTGAGGGGAGAGCTTGAACATGGGAGCACAAACAATCAGAGGAGTTGAGTGGTGTTTGGCTGCAAGCGCCAAAGTGTGTGTCCCATTGACGGCTCTGAGGCCTCCATTAGCGAGGACAGTCTGCGTACCAATGATGACCTGAAAAGAAATCCCTGCACAGTCAACTCAGCTGCTCGGACATGATAGATCCAAATTTGTCTGCAGTGTTTTTACCTTATTAACACGGGACATGACTGCAAATATGGCAGCATCTGCAATCACGGTTGTTTCGATTCCAGCTTTTGAGAGGCTGGTTGCCATCTCATGTCCCTAGAAGACAAATACAATAAAAACATGAACAACATGACATATCTCAGTGAAACCAATACTATCATTTGTTTTTAACAGATTATTTTGTCTTGAGGTGTTGGACGTACCTGGCAGAAAGGTGCACACTCTGCCACAATAACGTGAAACTTGCGTTTTCGTGCAGCATCTTCCAGGAAGGCCTCCACTGTGCGGGAGCGGCCGATGGTCATGATGACCTCATTGGAGTGAATGTGCTCCAGGGCCTGCATCGCAATGTTGTCTGTTGTTCCCTCTGAATAATTCATGTTGACATGGAGGGGAAAAAATGAGCCTCAAAGAATACACAGACTTTGATGAATATTCACATACCAGCAAAGATGTACCTAGCTCAGTCAGCAATTCATTTATGGCCTCAATAACATTTGCTTTGAGGGGAGCAAAATGCTGCCTGAAGTTCTCCTCACTGAGTCCTCCAGAAGTCAAAAGCTTGTGGAGAGATTCCTGCTGGTCTGCTTCTTCGCTGCTACCCCGAGATCTGCAGAAATCAACAGCACAAACAAGAGCTTTGTCTGGTTTTTGAAGACAAGCAGCATTCTTTTTCTTACTCATTCAAAAACATGCTTGATAACAATTTGACTTCTTGATTTGGCGCAAAGAACATTTATGGGAAATGTATCAGCTATTCAATTTTATTATTAGTTATCCTGTGATTTCCTCCCCTAATAACTTGTATATGTATGTATAACCATGTGCAGTGGTAGGTCAAATAGAATGGTGGCTGTTTTCTTACCTGGCATATTCCTCTCGGATGATCTTTAGCACTCTTCTGATCATGTTTCCAACAGTGGTCTCTGATGGCTGGGCTGCAGTCATTCTCCTGCCCTCTTTCCGGATTATTTCCATCAGATCACCTGAAACGGTTTAGTCAAAAAGAAGCTCTGGAAACCCAAAATGGAAACGTGAAAAATGTCGACAAATATATGTATATCCTTTGCTGTAGATTTATCATTAGCTGTGGGAATAGATCTTTATTTTATTTTAATGACGACCTGTATTTTGTACAAAAAAAAAAAAAAAACAGACTAAGTTTAACAGCTCATCTAATTGTCTGTCGAGTTAAGTTGTCGGGCAGTTACACGGTTTAACAGAAGTAAATACTCGTACATTACAAACTAATCTTACCGTCTTCTAGTTTTCTGTAATGTCTGAGATAAGATGTAGTTAAAGAAAAAGAGAAGAGAAGTATAACGGACCTGCACTGCTCCATCGAGCCTGTGCAGTGATCCTGCGGAGTAAGGCGGTCGTTTCTCGGGCTGTCTCCGCAGAGCCCCTCAGCGGACCAGTTCCGCTCCCTCCACGCTTCAGATCGGACAGAAACGCCTCAACCCTCTCCGTCAAGTCTGTTTCTCTGTCTGGGCCCGGCATATTTGTTGTGAAACTACTTAGTGACAAAAGAAAAGAGCATTCATGTGTTTCCAAGTGGCAGTATCACGCAATGTTTGGAAAGGGGAAAGTTTCAGGAGTACATCCGGGTTTTCTTCTTCTTCTTCTTTGAATTTCCGGCACACTAGACGCAGCCAAGGGGTGTTGCTGCCCTCTACGGGTCTTTACGGTGTTCTACTTGTCAATCTCGGATTTCTTCTTCACGAATGATCTTTAAATAGTCTCACTTTGATATAATTACTTGTCCACAATCTAATGATAATAATTTTAATTATAATCTTAATAACCTTAATTGTAGGTATTTGCTAAAAAAGTACCATTGCATCGTAACTGCATATGGAGCATGGTTTTATACAGGGATGGAGCCAAGATTTCAGTTTTGGGTGGACCAAACAAATTTTGGCTTGGCCTTAAATAAAAGTTAAAAAATCACTATTAGAATTATTTCGAATGACTGGCTACATAGGGCTACATGGTGGTGCAGCTGTTAGCGCTGCTGCCTTCCCGCAAGAAGGAACATGCTGCAGAATCAGAAATACTTTTTTAATCACAGGGGAAAATTTGGCATTACTGTTGCTCTATACATAGTACAGCAGTTGGAAGTAAGAAGAAATAGTAATAAGTGATAAGTGATAAGGTAAGCAATAAACTAAGTACCAGAAGCAGCAATAACTACTAAAACAAGATAAGAAGAAACTCTTTACATTGTTAGTAGGACAAGAATCACTAGGTTAATTTGTAATTCTAAACTAACGGTTGGTGTGAGTGTGTGGGTGAAAGGTCTGCTTTGTTCTCCTTTAATATTTAATTGCATTTTATAACTTTTTGTGCTTTAGACGGATCTACCTGTAATCACTGCCTCAGAAGGCAGGAGTCAAAATGATGAGGAACTGCCTGACCTGTATTAATGGCATTTTGTGACGTAAGTTTTATTCCAAAATGAAATAAAATTCTACGTATAATAGCCCATAATGACGATGTGAATTTTTTTTTGTTACTTTTTTGCAGATCCATTTAAAAATAAAACCAACTAGGACACATCTAACAATAAAAGTGAAGTGACAAAATTCCACAATGTTTTTTCTCAAGCCAATTATAATAAATAAATAAATATTTATTTCAACAAAAAGTTTGTGGGCTTGGGATCATCCACCCATAGCACCGTCCCTGGTTTGATACCAATTCACAAAATATTTGATGCCAGGACCGTGAGTACTACATTGTGTAAGAGCCTGAAAGGAGAAAATGAATAGAATATGAGAATTGTTGTAAAGCCAGTTTATTTAACACTTAGACTAAAAGTTTACATTAGTATAGTTTCCATCCTTACTGCTAAACATCTTTTTTTTAAATTTAAATAACTACTATTTTGCATGATTCAGACGGCCATATACCACGCTGAACTAAATTTCTATATAACCAAGGGTTATTTTCCTATTAAATTGGGTGAGATGCTGTCAAACTATATATTTTTTTTACCAGGGGAACCCATTTCATCTCCACTTACCTTCTGGATAGGGAAGAAGTCAACACCCACCTTCCAGTTCAAACAAATGAGGTAAACACATTTAGGACAGCATTATTACTAATGTAAATCCATCCAATATTTTATTGAATAAAAGCCCAACACAAATTTACAAAATTCATCAGTCAACATAAAAATTATTGATTACGCACAATGTGCATGTCCATTGTTAAAAATGTATCCATGACAGATGCCGCAATTAACCCCTGTCAAAAACAAACACATGCTCTCATGTTACCCAAACCTCTTATAGATTTCTGAAGAAAAAACAAGCTGGATGGATCTGCAAGTACTGTAAATGTGATGTGGCATTTAGAAAATCACAAACAAATAACTAAATTTACCAGTGTGTAAAGGTAAAGGGGTGAATGTCTCAAAGGAAATTTTTGAAAAAGATTTCAGGATATTTCACGTTTCCTGTAAAAACCACCATCCATCGCATTCCAAGAAGAGCAACTTGCGCAAGCCCAAAGACAAAGATTTTGGTTCCTGGCTAATTTGATTAACGAGAAATGATAAATTAATGTTCAGGTGTTTCGTAAACAAGAGAAGAATGTGCAAGAGCTCATAGTAGTGACCTTTTTATAACTAAGAATATTACTTTGAAAGCTAACAACCCCTGCCATGAAAATAAACCAATTAAAGCAACTAAGTAGCATTTACAATATGAAAACAAACTAAAGACACAGATAAATTTAGCTACCAAACGTGTCTGCAAATTAAGTGACAAAACACAGAAGTTCAGTGGTCGCCAATTTTCTCATCAAAGTAACAACAAACCACTTTATTCAAATAACCTTCACTTGATAAAAAGGGCGCCAAGGACCTAGTTTGCTTGGCGTGGCAAAGAATGTGTACATTAACAGAAGGGCAAAAGACGTTCGCTCATGGCACATTCAAGCTCAAAATCAAACATCGCTGTTCAACTGATTGAAGGAATAAGATCTTATTCAGTAAGCCGCAACATTCAAAACGGTGCAGATAGAAATGAGAGGTAGCATGGAGAGAGACAAACACGTCTCCTCTGCCTCACAGTGCATTTCTCCCTACAGCGCTTTTCATGTTTCGAACCACTTCAATAAGCAGGTGGATCGTTATTTTTTTTTTATTATTTGCAGAGGACAACCCCGGTGCTCTTTCCCTTACAGCCATGAAAACTAGAATCTGAGCCCCTCAACCCCACTTGCTGTTGTTTGCTGAAGCTAGTCCAAGGAGGGTGGATGTTGGGATGTGTTGGCTGGCTGGCAGGCAGCGTTCCCCGAGGTAAAGGAGCTACGGGTGGACTCTACTCGATCAGCTTCTTTGCCTTGAAGAAGCGCCTCAGGTAGAAGACCTGCCATGTGGCCAGGCCGATCAGACAGCACATGGAGAATATGCTGAAGTACAGCACACGTGTGTTGGTGGACTCTGGAGAAGGAGGAAAAGGTTGGTCAGCGAAATCTTTCTTGTGAAATAATTTAACAAACAGAAAACTTTACTCCTTTTGCTGGTGGGTCTGTGGGATTGATATCGCACAACTCTCACAAATCATGATGCACATCCACATCAAAGACGCTCACTATTTTGAAAATTTCAGTGACTCTTAAACCGATGCTTGACTATGAAGGTGGCTTTTGTCTAAAATATTCTCCAAGAGGTAGAAAAAATCTCAACCTGAAATGGAAATGACTTTTAATCCGAGCACGATTGGTGGTAGATTTGAAACCAGATAAGACAGATCGATCATTCTTTTTCATATAGAATCTGGGGAGTTATATTTTCATATTACTTTCAACATGTCCCAGAGCTCTGTTTCCTTCGACTAATGTGTTTGCATTAATCTAGTATAAAGTGTAAACAAAAACATTATGATCCAGACTGCTGTTGTTCACAACGCTTCCTATATTGGATCCACATCTTCACATTTTTTACTTTAACATTTTTGAGGAATACAGCCATGACATTTATCTATTTAGAAAATTTGAAAGTTCTCATTAATTGCATTTTTTAGCAATTTATTTTGTAAGTCAGGACATAAATCACTACACTTTTTTAAAGTCTGAGATTAAGGGTTTTACTGATAATTGGCAAAATTGTATGTAAAAAGAAAAATGAAACTACAGCATGTAAAAATGTAAAGATAGGCTCTGGCAGACCTGGTATGGCAGCTCATAAAGGGTTAAATAAGGTAATTCACTGGATTCTGCCTGGGTTAAGGCATCAATACAGCAAGCACAAAAAAGAAGAGTTTCCACACATGGTCTCTCTCCTCTAGTGCTGCTTAAGTAAACTAACTAAATGCTTCGTTTTCTTACCATTAGTATCCCTCATCTCCTCCTCTCTCTTCTTCATGTACGCAAAGTCGTTCACGATGGACTCCGACAGGTCCTCCAGCCGCCTCAGCTCTACCTCCAGGGGCTTCAGCTTCTCCACCTTAGCAATCTACAAGAAACAAATTGGAGCTGTTAAAAAAGTGACTTCTGGAGAGCTTCTCTTTAAACGCTGTCATCATAAAATCTGTCCAGTAGGTGTCGCACTTTGGCTGTGAACGGCTGCATCCTCCTACTCTGTTCACCTTTTTACTAAAGGCTGATGAGAAAGCTTCTGTGTGAACTGAACAGCTGCACTACATGATGGTGTGTCATATTCCTTAACGAAACCATGGGCAGTTTGTATGTGGGGTAAATAGAAATGTGATTTTTGTGAAGGAAACTACATTTCATAAGGTAGTCTGGGTGAAGTCTCAAATAGTAATTCGAACACAAACTATTTATGTGCGGGTCTACCAAGGTTGCACAAAAGCTTAGAGTCAGCTCCTAATGACTTTTGTACAACAGGTCAAAGTGGCTGAAAAATGCAAAGAGAAATACGCAGCAAATACATTTAATTATGATCATTTCTACTTCCATGAGAGTGCATTAGTTTTCTAATTTAAACATGCTTGGATGATTTTATCGTCAATAAAACAATGTAAAGTGTCTTCTTGTGTGTTTTAGTGCCATTTTCGAAATATCTGACGAATATTCTGGGTCTCAGGTTTTGAATTGCAGGCATGTTGGCCCACATAACTTGGGGAAAAAAAACGATGAATGTGCAGCATTGTCCTCAGAAAGCATTCAAGTTCAATCTGACAGGAACGCAAATACAATTAAATAAACACAGGACCAAAACAAACATCTGCCAAGTACACTATTAAAACACAGAGTGACTTCTCCCAGCAAATCAAACAAACAAACAAACATCATTGGTGCCCACAGTAACACACCTATACACGCAGGTCAAGAAATGCGTACACAAAGCTCCCCCCACCTGCGCACAGACAGGCATGCCCATTCGAGCTCTCCCTAAACATCCTCCTCCACACTCTGCAGAACAGGACGTCGTGTTCGTGCAGCGTGTAGGAGGGGGATTCTCAGCTCACAGAGCTTTATCACTTCTTGTTTTCAAGGGTTGCCCAAAGCACCCACAGCACCAAGTGTTATCCTTTCCCAGACAAATCTAGAGTACGTGATGATGCACAAGGATGCATACCTTTTAAGGAGTGATATGGAGACAAAGGATCCCCCTCCCTCCCCCATTTCTTTTAGGAAAATACTGCAACAACTTGAGCCCACTAGTAAGATTTTAGAAATGCTACTTCAAATGCAAACTAAATGTGCAGTGAAAGGTTTGAAAGGAATCCAACATCTCTCAACTAAAGTGTTTACTGATTGAAGCTGCAGATTTCTAAGGCCGTCTCTCTACACTCTTAATCTGATCTCATCAGGATTAATTACCCAAGCCTTTCTCATTAGATGTTTAAAAACATTTTAACCCACTAATTTCCTTCAATCCAACTCCCAAAACGAACATTTTGGAGCATAAAACCCTCACAACCCTCCTGTTGTCCTTGGGTCAAAAATCCCCTAAACAATATTTTTTCAACTTGAAATTTGATGACTTTTCCTAAATTGACCCCAACATTTGAAAAGGTGAATTGTTGCCTTTATTCACATTTCCATGTAAGCTGTACAAAAAAAGGTACAAAGATCATCTTTGGGTCAAAATGACCTGACAGTCAAATCTAGTTGAAATCACAGTCACAGAGTTAAGTACACACCATGGGATGTGAGAATGCTTTAGTTCGGTCTCAGATCAATCAGTAGCAGACGTAAACAAGACGAGACAGGTGGTTTTCTCACCTTCGGTGGGACTCAAATGTAACAATATTGCCCCCTTTGTCTGTGGATTCCCAGAGGCTATAAAGGTGCTGCAGATGACAGTACCCTGAATTATCTCTGTGCTGAAGCCATGTGTGCGCGTCTTTGCATCGAACAGGCTCTAGAGCTGATTTTTTTTTCAGCAAGACAACTCTGATTCAGAAGAGGAAGCGGAGGATGTATCAGAAGAAGAAGACTGGGAGGAATACAACCCAGAGCATTATAAATCATCTTCAGAAGAAGAAATCCCTCAAGCTGAAAGACAGACTTTCAGTCAGTTCTGTCTGCCAAAGACGGACAGTAAAACACACACTGTGTGCCACAGGTGTAAGAAATGAAGTAAGAAGGTGGTTCATTTTGACCAGGAGGACACGGGGTGTATACAGAATATGAGGACAACAGGAGGGTTAAATAAATCTGTCATTTTTTCAAACCAGATAAATATGTACAACTTTTGTGAAACCCCAATTTTTAGATCACCCATCCACATGAACTAATCGTGAATTTGTACTGCAGATGGATATCTTCTATTTCCAGTATCTGCTTCATAAAACACAAACATGGTTCAAACCCTTTATACCTCTTCATAGTTTTTAGCCTCCACACCATGTTTCATATCCAGATTGACCAGCTGGTCAGGCACTCTTCCAGTCCCTGGTCAAAAAGAGCAGAGATTTTAGCATCATATACAATCAAATAAATTAATGTTACTATTCATTGTGCTATGTAAACCCAGACAAAAGACAAAAAAGCCAACTATAAAATTCTTACAGTTCTGCAATTATTCAAAAATTAAGTTCAGTTTCCTCATATCTTAGTGGGAAAATTTACAGAATTCCTTTAATTTCCTCATAACAATAGAAATGTCCCACAAAATTTTACATCATTTGCAAATTTTCTTTCTGTAACAAAATATTCATCACAAATTCTGAAACCCTTCATATTAATGATAAACAATCAGAGAGCCCCTAAATAAAGCATATAAATGTTGTGTCCATGTTGCCTGATTGTGCTACGTACCCATGGGTGATTTGCTCTCAAAGCACACCTCAAACATGTCATAGTCCTCTGTGGTGAATGCAAATTTTCCTTTTGTTGCATCTTCCTTGGAGTAAAGAGTGTGGCTTGAGGAATCTGTGATCTACAAAGTGAAACAAAATTTAATGAATCAAGTGAAACAAGATACCACAACAAAATAACAAAAGAGAAATGATGTCTCTTACTTTTGTTGATTTGGTGTATAACAACTTTCTAAACTAGTTGCCTAAAACCAGAGCAGCAGATTTACAGCCACAGACAACTATATTACATTTTTGGTTGTAGAAATATAGCAGTAGTGGATCTGCAGTAGCTTTTTGACATGAAAAAATAATGTTAATTTGAAGCACCAATTAACTATATTAAATTAAGTGCAAGCACCAATCAAGACATTTAAATGTATGTGTAATAATGGCAAACCATTCGTGCTGTCATGTACTTAGCAGCTGTTAAGACGTAGTGACAGTTTAACCACGTCTTCTTTGCATTCATTACATTTAGGGTGCCGTCGGTCACTGACAATGATAGGGTGTGCGTCTGTTTGTAATCCATGATCAAAATCCACTGATCCCTTCGTGAAATGACATTTAGCAGTTTGACGTGTAGGCTAATTGGCTAATGTGCTAATGTTGCTAGCTTGTCCCTGCCATTTGAATGGGAGGTAAGACTGACGTGTAACAGTAGCAGAGCACAGCCGCTGACACACATGGGATTATTTCATCCGGTATAACATAAAACAAGCGTGTAATACGTCTCCGAAGTTCTTGTTATAACTATTACTCATTAGTACTGGAATATTAGACCGTTTGTCAAAGTATGGAAGAGACGATGGCAGTAGAAACTGACGTTAGCTGGCTGATTAGCTCCTGAAACCAGGAAGACGAGTTTCCGAGGCCTAGGCTAGCTGCAATGCTAACAACAGTTAGCACAAAATTCAGACGCACACCTCAAACACCAGAGACTTCTTTACATTTATGGGTCTAAATTGGTGCAATGAATGTAACTAAACAGATTGGACTGCTTAGTGAAGCCATTTTGGCCTGAATACAGTCTGTTAGCTCACCTTCAGATTAGTTTTCGTGTTCGCCTGTTCGCTTATTTCGTACTCCCCCGTGACCAGGACGTCTTTGTGAATCTCCTCTCGTAAACACTTTCTTGTGTTGACAGGCAAAAAGAAAGAAATAGAGGATACAGATTCAATAAGAACCGGTAACAGCAGTAGCACAGCGAACCGAGCCATGACTACCCCTCAACAAACCAACAAACCGACCAACCAGCCCGTGCCAGAACAACCACCTTAACATCGACTTCCAACCTCCAACTCACACAACCGGTTTTGACGGCACTCTCTAGCGCCCGCGACGGCTTGGAGGGAGAACTACACACCAGCTGTAGCCCTCCCTGGATTCGTAGTGAGGTCAACCTGTGAGCGTACGCCCCCTAAAAGAGAATAGGCACAAGCTTTTTGGTTATGTTTATGATATTATAAACAAATATGATGAAGTCTGCTGTAAAATAATTCCGCCTTTCTAGCTTTATCCATAAAAACTGAAAGCTAAAACTTCACCTCAAATTTATTGTTTTTCTGGATGAATTTCAGAGTACCTTCAAATCACTGAATGTAATGAAAGGACTGCAATCACACACAAAACATACAATCAGTCAAAATAACTAATCAAATATTATAACCATTCTATTCCCTGGTTTAATTTTATTTATTTTTAATTTAATTTATGGGTTTTTTTGTATTGTTCCCATATCTTCACTATTGATAGTTTTATATAAAAAGCTCCATCTGGAAATCTCTACATTAGTAACTGAAATGTCAAGCCGTACTCAGTGTTTGTTTTGTACATTTATTATAAAACTTATTATAAAAGAAAGAAAGAAAGAAAGAAAGAAAGAAAGAAAGAAAAAGAAAGAAAGAGACAAGTTGTTGTTGCTGAGAAATAGAAAATGGTGTTGAATTAATGCCACCATGAAGACTAAAATCCTGGGTTGAAAAAAAAAAAAAAAAAAAAAAAAGCTACAGACTCTGGATAAGGTCAGATCCGGAAATCTCAAGTTGATTTTTGTTCTAATAAAACCAGAGGAATGAGTATCTTCAAAACTTTAAGGATGGCATAATTATTCTCAAGGATCAGCAGAGGGACAGACTCAGAGTGATTTACAAGAACAAACCTGTCTTACCAATAGTACAGATAATTAGGACATTTTTCAATATATATTTTGCACTTGGATGCTGTATTGCTACCATGATGTGGGATATATTTCATAGCCTTGTGGTAATATGAAGGAAGGAAACATTTAGCAGTAACAGGAACCCCCTTTACTAACAAACTAACCACTCCTGTAAAATTCCCGATAAAGGAACCAGGATAGTTGTGTGAACAGGTTTATGTAATGCAATGGAGATAAGGCTTTTGTTAAAAAGTTGGCTGTGATTTTAGATTACTGTAATAATCTATAATGACGTCTTTTAAAGAAAAGCACAACAGGAATTGTACCATTTGTGTTCAGTTGTGTCAAGCAGGAAGCTCTGATGCAGATAAAGTGAAGCTAATGAAGAAGTAACTTTGGAGTCTATTTGAGACTGGCTCTGAAATCCAAAAATTAGAAACCCACCATTGCACAAAAAGTCATTGATACTTGTTAAATAGTGTGCTAATAAGGGACCCATTATTCTGTGCTGTCTGAATCAGTGACAATTATCAATCACTTGAAGGCTTAATGTATTCCACAATGCATTATGAAAGAGATTTTTTTAATTAAAAATACAATTTATTCCATTCATCACTTTTACCTTAGTTTATTCATATCATTTGTTTACAGTTTGTAAAAACATGATGTAGTTAGCAGTGAGAATCATAATATTTTTTATTTCAATGACCTCTGCCTGACATCAAAATTCAAAGTGTGGGACATCAGTGACATCATTATCTACACATGGTGAGACAGTGAGGAATGTCCTCATTGTCTTTTTGCTGCACCTATGAGCTCACTCTAAATCCTCCACAGGAAGTTCTTGATTGGGTGTGAGGAAAAGTTAATGAGTAAGTGATTTCACATACAGTCTTTCTTAAAATTTCTGTTGTTACAGAGGAATTAAACATGTTAAAAGCTCAGTAGAAAAAATGATTTTGGTCTCATCTCTAGCTATATTTATTTGGAAAAAGGACTGAAATCCTGGTTTCTTTTGTTACAACATATTTTGAAATGAAGGGACCAGGTTCTTTATGAATGATTATGTGTGTTAATTTCGATGTTTTGGGTGTTTTAACAGCATTGGACCATACAGGAGAAGCTAGTCTCTAGATGAGAATGAATGTATGATCCTGTCTTATTAGAGCTCTCTTTTCTCTCTAGAGCTTTGGCTGATAAAGCATTTAACACATCTTAAACCAGTACCCAACAGAAAGATTCTGATGTGCATTTTAATATATAAAACCAATCTCTTTTTACCTTTCCTCTATGCCATCTAAATGTTTACATTTGATATCTATGGATTTTGACTCAAATGTGTCTTTAATGTTACCGTTATTACACAATAATCTGTTCAGAAGTGATGGTAAATACTGGTTACATAACAGAAATATCACACTCGGTGTTGGCTGGGGTATTTTGAAGATCCCAAAAGCTATTATTTTTCTGTCAGCAGCTCAGAGATTACCCAATTACATATGATAGAGCTGTCCAGTTTCCAGGGAAACATCCTTGTTACTGATCCCGAGAGACCAGACGAGGACACGGTGCTGTGTGGGGAGTCTGGTGCTAAGTGAACAGTAATTATTGGACAGAGAAATCCCTTCAGTATTGTAGCTTAGTGCGTCAAAAAAACCTCTAAGAATAGCTTGTTACATACACACCTCCATGCTGCAGAGATTCAGTGATTTCTTTCAACGCTGTATCCCTGTACCTTTAACTACATTTTAACACATTTAATCACTGCAGTGTGAACGCTGAATGATTTTTAACAATCTAATTGTTGACCAAATCCTTCTAAGTGTGAAATGCAGTCTGCAGAGCACCTGGAAAATGACACCAACAATCACATTATTGATTGACTAATATTTTATAATCCATGGGCACTGGTTCAGCAGGTCATTAAAACCGTAGAGTAGGATCCTTTTGGAAATTAGCCTGAATGCTTACGCAAGTGTCTACACACCCTGTTCTGACTGCTGTCCTACCTTCATCTGTGCTTTTTTATCACGTTTGGACACTGACTATAGACATAAAAGCCAGAAATACAGACCAATGAGAGCGCAGAACACATTTAGAGTAGTTTTGTCAAACCGTGGCTGAAGACTACTCAGAAGGGTAAACAGCGTGTGATATCATGGAACCCATTCTCATCATTGTAAAAATTTCTTGACAATAAATCCACAACTGATATATCTGCATCTATTTGTCACTCAGAAAAAGACAGGAGGAGGACTGTGAAGTAATCCTGGATTCTTCACAAAAGAAATGTTTCAAGGGACAAGTTTCACAGTGACACAGAAACAAACTCAACTGTTTCATCATCACTGTGTTCACAATTACACCAAGCCAGGGATCTCTGTCTGCCATCCTCCCACCCCCTACCCTCGCTCTTACTTTCCTCCTCTCTTTCTGTCAGGCGTACGCTGCTTGCTTCCTCCCCTGGGTTGCTGCACCGACGCAGGTTGGCGTCATAGTGGTCTAATTTTACTGCTGTTGATGCTGATGTTAAAAGAAGCAATAGGCACCTGCTATTTCTGCTGCTTCCCCATCTCCCCAGGGCTGGCAAAGTGGGTATTAATAGATGGAATTGTTTGGTGCTGCATGGTTGCACATAGAGCAAAAATAAAGGAGTAAGTGGCTCTGCTTAAGTGCAAAAGAAAACAGGTACAGCAGTTACACAACAGCATAGCGCCAACAAATGAAGCCCTGAGGAAAAACACTTCCATTCTTGGCATGTTTGAGTTTCTGCAAGAAAGAAGCACGGTACTTCTGCAAATTCAAACTACATCAAATGCTTGAATGATTTAGTGTTTTAGGATTTGGCCAACAGGAAGCAGACATACTGCAGATATCTGAACCTGTATTGCACAAAAAGGGAGTGTCCACACTGAAAGGGTACAAGCGTCAGGGCAAGTTAGTTATTGTGTGATGGAAGTCTTCCACTTGGCCAGTCTGTCGTGCACATGCACACATTTCCTGTGTAAAGCTATTAAGCAACCTGCCTCGCCTTTGGATATTTTACATAATATTGATAAAGGCTGACATGAGCAAATGAGGTTACAGAATGTGAAGTAAATGGGTGGGGAAGGAGAGGTCCGTGACAATGTAATGTCATTGACACCACTTAGTTTTGTTTAATATTTAAGTCATCACTGACAATTGTGCAAGTGATGAATTGACTCTTTCCTTCTGGATTGATTTGGCTTTGAAGCGATTATCCTCTGTTGGAAAATGGTAGAAAAGTCAGCATTGTATGTTAAAAAAAATTAAACAAAAAACTGTAAGTTAAAATAAAAAAGGTGGACAAAACTTAACAAATAAAGTTCAAAGGTCATTTTTTTAAAATCACTATGTTCAATCTTTTTTGAGTTAGCTGTAGGTTTCCTACACCTATAAGTTACTGCAGTTGAGTGTGTGACATTACCTGTTAACTAGTAACAAGATGTCAGACTTTTTGAAAGTCTAGTTCACCACATATGAACGTTAATCGTTATTTTTTGACTCTATCATTAGAGACTTTGATTTTAAGTGTAAAAAGCTGCCTTGATGTGCCGTCCATTAGGTGTTGATTTCGTGCGTTTGTGACTGAAGGGAGGTTCTGCAGACTCTCCACTTCCCCTTCAACTGTCCGCACTGGCTCAGCCATTTCACCTACAATCTACACTGCTATCTGAGCTTTAATAATGATTCTTGCAGACTCATTTCTTGCATCGTGCTGTCCTAACTCACGTCTTTCACTGTTGGAGGTGATATTTGGACAGATTCACGCCTTTGAGTGCACAGAATAATCAAACCAACGTAAATCGCCGCTGAAAGGTTGCATTAGGATCCACAAGCGATTTTTGTTGTATAACCAGGAGCGTTCACCGGTGCATTTCGTCTTGATTGGGGAAGCAAAGAAAAACGACACAGACATACATTCGGAAAAAAACACTCAAAAACAAACATGGATACATATTTAAGCGAAGTAAAGTCCTCTAACCGAGCTTTGCGTCTGCTTCCAGCGACAAACTGTGCTACGGTTCTAAATTTGGGCACGGAAGTAAAACGTCACCGCGCTATGTCTGCAAATTTAAAAAAATGGAAAGAACGCACTGACGTCAGAGCCCTGACGTATAGTTAACCTTGGCAACAGACGGAACAATAAATAGAGCCATGTAGTGGAGGTGCAGGGAAAAAAAAACAGCAATTCCTTAAAGAGGCTAATTTTAGACATTTAAATTGCGCCTTGAATCCCATAAAAGATGTTTCTCTCACTGTCTCTCATTCTTAATAAAGCATATTTAAAAACAACTTAAGTTAAATGAGTGCTTACAATAGGCGAAAAATAAGTCAACCATACAAAGATGTCAATTGAAATATCACTATATTTTATTTACATATATTACAAACAGCAATCATAGGTACTCTTTTGTAAAAAAATAAATTTCATAAATTAAAACCACTAATGTTTTCACAGAAAACTTCATACTAAAAGACAGACCACTCAGACCATGGTTAAGACGAAGCACGTCAGTTTTAAGTTTTACAAAAAGTTCACAATTACTCTCACATTCCATCAACCAGAAAAACAAACTGGATCAATATTAAATATTGCTCTGAAAACACATCAACACTACAACATTTTTTTAATCTAGCACCAAAAATCATATATGAACTCATAAACTACAGGGTGGTATTACTGAAAACATGCTTTTTAACTTGCTACATTGGTGTCATATGCAAGTATAGATAGGCGAATAAAATAATTGATTTAAATACTTTCCATAGCCCTGTGATCTGCACATTATCTAATACATGAAAAAAAAAATGTGCTTTATAGAAAGAGTCAATGTTTCTGGAAGAGTCTTTAAAGGGCCAGCAGGGTTGGTGAGCTGAGGGAGTCAGAGGACTGGTCATTGCTGTTACTGCCTCTCCTGTGGGCAATGCCACAGGTGGGGAAGGTCTCGGCCTCCGGGAAGGTAAACACAAAAGAGGAAGTGAAGGTAGTGCAGGCAGGAGTGCAGGTCACCACCGGCGTGCACAGGGGCTCAAACTCGTTGTTGGTTGTGCCGTGAAGGGGCTCCCAGTCCTGAGTTGTGTAGAGGGAGTTTGACAGGTCGACCTCTGGAACTGAGCGTGCCGTTTCCATCTCTGTCTTTGCCAGCAGATCCAGAGACTCCTCCAAGACTGAGGACTCCAGGTCTGACATCTTGACCGAGCTGGTTGAGACCGTAGTGGTGGAAAGGATGGAGCTGCAGCTGGAGAAGATCGAGTTGGAGGGTGAGGTGAAGGTAGGCTGGCTGGAGTGGATAGTAGACACAACTGGGACGGTGGTCTGAGGCTGGGGGGACATCTTGGTAGTGAGGATGGAGTGGGCAGGAGAAATGGCTGTGAGGGAGAACTCTGTGTCCAGCTCTGAGGGGATTTTGCAGATGGGCTGATGTGCTGCCAGAATGAACTCAAGCCTTTCCTTCTCCTTCAGGAGATTGGCAATATCATTCTGCAAGCTGGACTTCTCATCCTCTAGCTGATCAGTTTCCTGTGAGGGGGAGAGAAAAGAGGAAGTGGCATTAGCTTGGCTGTTGGATAATGGTGCTAGCTGCGGCAATAATACATTTTAATGAGAGCTGGTAAATTTGTGGCACACTTACAGCTTGCAGAGTGTCTGTAAGCTCCCGCCTCCTGTTGCGGCATTTTGCTGCTGCCTGCTTGTTTCTCTCTCTGCGAACTCTCTTCTTTTCTTCCTCCTCAGGTGATGTCTGCAAATAAGGGTAGAGGATGTTAAGCCTCCAGCTCAATCATGATGGGTACTTCAGTTTTTAAGTTCATGCTTATTATATAACACTTAAAGTGCATGAGGAGATAATAATTACCTGCTCCATTCTGCCCCTCTTCAGAGAGTTGTGAGCCTTGGAGGCTGTAGACCTCATGGCTGGTCTGGAGTAGGCGGGACTTGGGCTGGAGGTGTAGGGGTGAGCTCTGTGAGAGGGGGCCACTGAGGAGATCAAAGGCTGCACCATCCACTGCAAGTCTGGGCTTGTTGAAATGGCTGTGACAGTGGGTATGAAGGAGGCACTTGATGCTGTCAGGTCAGTGTAATCCTGTGAGGGAAATGAAGCAAGAGAATCATCAGTACATGTTGTATGCTCTCAGGAGGAGGGGGTACAGCATTGCAGGGTGTCTATGAATGAAGAAGGGAACCTATAAAAAGCTAGGGTGGTTAAAAATATCCTTATGATGTCAGCCATGACGTTACACTCTCTCAGAGGAGTTTCCAGGTGGATGAATGAAGCTTGCCTTGCACTTTGAAGTGCAGGTCAGTAGACTATTTGAGGCAAATTCTAGCAAAGCGTATCTAATATTTAATAGGTTTTCAATATTCACTAGTCAGCCGCTGGGCTTATTTTTAAACTTCAAGCTTTATGAAAGTTAATAGGTGAATGCTAACTTAGCTGTATCTTGCAAGCTCTTCTTTGCACTGCACATTTATTCAATTACATACGGCTTTCATAAGATTAAAAGCTGAAAAATATTCGACAGCACATACCTGAGAGTGGGGAGACCCCATGCTGGAGTAAGATCCCGCTGGTGATGGATATGCCAGGTTGTCACCGGACGGCGAAGCGGTGCTGCAGCGGGAGGAGGAATCGCACTCCGTGTTGAAAGCGGTAAACATCATCTTTCCCCAGCAAACAAGTAGGAAGATCCGAATGAAGGAAAATATGAACCCTTGAGTGAGGAAATTCCTTGTAAAGGTCTGCGAGGAACTCTCAAAGTCAGCTCCCGTTCTCTCTTAGTCCTGTTGTCGCTGTGCTACTCAAAGTTTCAATGCCACTTCTGGCTGCCTGGAGCCCTTTTATAGCCTGTGAAGTGACGTAGAAGTGGGCGGGCTCTCAAAACCTGACACCACGGGAGACAACACCACAATATACTCGTACATCTCAGCGAAAACGCAGAATATAGACTGTTTACAGAGTTATAATGCAGTAAAATGTTCATCCTAAATCTAAATTTTTGCTATTAAAGACGAAATGAAAAAATCTAGCGAGAAAGTTTTAATCTTGCCTTCAAGAAGAATGGAATATTCCAGAGCGGTATCCCCAAGACGTCATTTTCCAAATATGGTGCATCCTGTAAAAAGGGGCCGACCTTGCTGGGAAATGCACCATCCGAGTGGCCGACAGCGACATGACGTTATGTAAGACAACAAACACAGAGGCTGTTGTGAAAACTGAAGAAGTGGGATAATGGTCAGCAAAAGTACATCCTACACTCTAAAGTAACGCAAGTGAAGTTTAACATGCAGATTTGTTTATTATAAAATAAGACACTGAAAGTTAACCAAAAGTTTGGAGAACGGTGTTTCTTTTATGTCTCACTGGGGCAGCTTGTAACTTGCTTTGGTCGTATTTTCCAGCGCTTTCACACTAATTGAATTGTTGTTGCCTTCTTGAAGTTACATGTAACAGGTTATAAGTAATATTTGAATTTTATTGATATCAAGATTACAGTCCGAACAGAGTAAATTTATGTCCTTTTAAATCTGTGTACACCAGCAATGAAAGTGTCTCCCATATTGACTGATTCACTGACACACTTAACCTGTGAGTGTTTGACACAGATAGAGCTCCACCTCTGATTTACATATCCTCAACCAATCACCCTGACTCCCCTTGCTCTTATGATGGAAGCCGACACACAGCAACTGATATCTACTCCAATAACAGCCTGGCACTTTGTTTCATAACAGAAAAACAACAACAACAAACTTATCTCACCATGTGGCCAGTGTCCTCTCATCAAGTCTTACACAAATGTCCCCTCAGATTATTTTATTTAAGTAAAAATCATGATCACGTGATAATGACCACTTTTGTGAACCAGGTTAAAGCTACTGTGAGGAACTTTCTTGTCTACCCCCCCCAACCCACCCACCTTCCCTGTTGAAAAAATGATGACCTTATATCTTTGCTAATCTTGTCTTGTGCAAATTATGCTTGTAAAAAACAAAGGAAATAAATCAAAATAAGAGCAAAGTTGGGAATAAATTTGGATCAATTTTAAAGATAAAAAAAAGTTTGTAACCATTGTCACAGGACCAGTTTTTTCTCTTATTGTAAAATTGAAAAAAAAAAAAAGTACCTAATTTGCTTACAATCTAAACATCTCAACAACATCAAACAGCCTACTTGATGAATTTATGTCAGAGCAGACGCACGTTCATATGTACACAGTCCCCAGGCGTGTTTTGTACCTTAGGACTGCCATACAAGTCAGGGCGTGTTTGGTTGTGCAGCAAACTGATAACCGGTTTGTCAAGTGAACTTTTCCACAATGGCTTTTCTCAAGGATGTTCAGACTTGATCTTAAAGGTCTTTCCCTACTTATGTGATGAGAGGGAATCCTCATGACTCTTCCTGTGAAATGTACACAGTAAGATAATCAACAACGAGCCAGCAATCAACATTTGTGTGCTCTTTATAAGAAGTAAAAGCATAACTGCTTCTGCCTAATTTTCCACACCATTTTTTCCTAATTGCACCTTTGTTTAATAATATGAAAAAACAGCCTTTTTCTGTTTGAAGTCTTTCAAAAAAGTATGCATACTTAAAGGCATTAATCCAATATCAGTAATGGTTTTTTTTCCTTTTTTCTTTTTTTGACAGAATTTATTTATTTTATAGAAATTAAAAAGCTCTAATCCAATATCAGTAATATTTTTCCTTTTTTATTTTGTTGACATATAATTAATTTATTTTATAGCAATAAAAAAGCTTTATAAAAAGATCTGAAGGGGAAAAAATCTTTCATCACAACAGACATTCATACTTTCACTATATACTAGAAGCCATTATTAATTATATAGATCATTCACTTCAAAACATTTTTGTGGATCAGAGAAACAGCGGCAGTGAATGGCTCCATACATTACTGGCTTCCTATAGTTTCCCTATGCCCTTCATAAGCCAATGAAGGTGTTCTGACAGCACTGTAAATACTTTGAAAAGCCAGTAGTAGCTAAAAATAAATTCATTTAAAAGTCTATAGCTATATGTATGACGGTGTAAAGTAATAATGACAATGTTACTATGCCAATTTTTCATCAATCTAGGTGCTCTGGTTCCCGCGCTCCTGTTTTGTTAAACATTCTTGGTTGCCCTAGCAACACTCCACCCCTTCGCGTCAGTGACGTCCAAATTTTGCATAGCAACAACAATCGTCTATGTTGTGAAGACTGCTCACACAGTACCAGAAAATAAAAACCGTCTCTTCAGTGTCCGCTGTGAAGTAACCCCGTACGTCTTGTCTTGACGTAGGCGCCATGCCTGGAATTCCTGGTTCTGTGATTCAGTATCGGAGTGAGCGCTCTTTTTTTGTGCCTCTCAGACTGCACTCCCCTCCCGTGTTTGCAAAATGAAACAGGACACCAAACAGCCCGTGAACTTGCGGACTATTTGAACACTTTGTTTTACTGGTTGGCAAGAACATCTGTTTACAGTCAAACAGTGCTGATCCTGGCTGTTTGTTCAAGGCAATGTTTTCAGTTTAAAAAGCAAGGTGACACCAAAGCAACTTGAGAGGTGGGTGTAGGATAATAATTAAGGCTGTTTTGCTGTCATTAAACTGAAATAAAAAGAGGAGGGTTAATCTGTAAATAACATTATTATTTCATAGCTTGAATTTTGGGTAACCTCTGCATTAAAGCATTTAACAGAGATAATTCCATTTCCAGGCCTTGTCAATGAAGCATTGGAGTATCATGTCAAAGCAGCAGGAGCACAATGGCCTGAAATGGTTTTCTTGCCTCATTTACATGAACTTTGAACGCTGATGTCATTGACGCTAAAAATAAACTACACTGTTCACGCTCAGGTTGCCTTGCTGAAAACAAGCCTTTGTGCTGTTGTGAGGGATGTCTGCTGTTATGTCCGACCTTTGAACCCTACCGCACACTGAATGGGCTAATGTGGACGACCTAATGATATGCCAGTAAATGTGGCCGGAGGGGGCTGTGACTGCTGGGAAGCAGCCGGGAGCGCAGCCCCTCTGCGCGGGGAGAGGCCCCCCTCTATTCGCTGTCTTTCGCTTTCTCTTCAATGGCTTTGTGATGTCACCTGTAACCTAAAATGGCATGTGCAGCATAAACAATGTAGTTTCTAGGGGTAGCTTGCGGTGGCTATGAGGGAATAGACTAATGCTCAGCCTGACTGGTGCCAGTAAACCGCGATCTCATGGATTTTCATTGGGTCAGATATTCAGTGAGCCACTGAGAACTGTTGGAAAGCAGATGCCTGATACTGTTTTATGACGACCTAACCATAACATCTTAATACATTTGCAGGTGTATGAAATAATATATATAAAATGCATCTTATTATAATATACAATTTTGTTTAAAAGCAGGGTGTGAATCCTCTTCATGTCATAAAAGTAAAGTCTCTGTCCATTCTAGACGCACTTAGTGACGCTATTATCAGGTACAATGCATGACGGGACAATCTTTGAGCGCATGTTTCACTTTTTGTGATTGTGAGCGAGTGGGCCACACACAGCCTCACACACGTCTGTCGGCGCGCTCTCCATGAGCCGTCAGCGCGCCCCTGCTCACCGGAAACACCATATATGGTTCGACCGGTCCATCCTATGATTGGCTGCTTTACGACAGCGACAATTCTGTTGCTGGAGCTGTATTCATGTGCAGGGGACATGGGGAAATGCAATGTGATATATGGAGGACACGCCATGAAAATGATAAGGAGCTCATTAACAATCAGCTGGGATGCGAACTGTAGCAAATGGTGCAAAATAAAAACAACTCTGGGTTTCACAATATCTGTCAAAATTAGAAGCTGAGGGTGCCATATCTTTATAAATGCCCCAAATACTTTTTTAAGATCCTTTTTTTGGTTCTTATCTCAGAAATACAGCCAGGTTAAATGTTTATGGATGCATCACATCATCATTATTTCTACTGTTTTAGAGAAAAAATGTCGCTTAGAATGCTGCGGTGAAATTTTAGTACATCGTGTGAACATTTGAGGACACAAAGAGAACATCATGTTGCCTATATGATGCAGATGCTGCATACATGATGTGACGTAGTCCATTCATGGAGATGGGAACCCAAAGCAGGCGGGGGTGTCTCTCCATCTGCTCGCTAATATTGAATATTTGGATGAATAAAATGATTTTAAATTAAAAGGCTTATAATGCCGCACGGGCATTTCACAGAATAAATGTTCCAATTGAAAAGCATCTGGTCATTTCTTGCCCCTCTGACATCTCCTCCGTGTGAAATGGTTCAGTCCCACCACAGCTTTCATTCATAAAAATCCGGCTCACTATAAAAGGCGGGCCTCTCCACTATCTGCACAGTTCTCATCCATAGAGCTGGCAAATGGACTATAGAAAGCATACAGGCTCCACTCTCTCTCTTTAAAACAGATAGGCTGCTTTCTCCTTTTAAGCAGAGCTGATAGACGAGAACATGCATCCAGACTCCTGCACTGAGTTCGACTCCTCGTCCAGCTGTAGCACAGCATCGCCTGGCGGGGACACCCCTGGATGCAGCCAGCATCCTTCTGACTCGCTCTTATCATCTGTGGACAGCGACAAGGTACAAGCGGATCTGATCATCAAGAGAAAAAAAAAATACAAAATGATTCATGCATGGGGCTAACTTTGGATGCAAAAGGCGGGTGTGTTAGTACAAAATGTTCACACGTGCAAAAAAAAATTTCATAGTATGTTCTTTAACATTGACCTGTGGTTGAGATTTTCCAAACCCAGCAGTCTTCGTCTTTCTGCAGATTTATAGTGATCAGTATGCTTTGTAATGTACTTTGCATCGATGTGACCTTTCATTTTAGAAGGAGAGATTCTTTAAGATGAGGATTTGGTAATATAGCACATCACTGATTGTGATTATTTTGCAGACAGTGAGGATGTTTTTTTCAGCCAGGTGATTGGTGTATCGGCTATAGGCGCACATAAAGGTCACCCATCGGACGTGGTTCAAATAAATTGGTATTTGACTGCATGCACATGTCCTTCTGATGTTGTCACCAGGACACTGAGACCAGTGTTGCAGAATCCTTTGTTCCGACTGTAACTGCAATCTCAACCTCGCCGGATCTGAAGTGGATGGTGCAGCCGACAGTCATCACATCTGTCTCTCCGTCCAGCCGCGCAAAGAGCAGAAGTCAAAGCAAGAACCAGTCGTCTTCCTCGACAGGAGCAAACAAGGCAAAGCCATGCAACAGAAAAGGGGCGAAAGATAAGGTAGCGTATGCAAATATTTCAAAAAGATAACTAAAAGTTAAACTAAAAGATTAAAACACGGTTGGATGAAGAAAAATAAATGCCTTATTAAGAAGAAAAACGTTATTTTATTGTTAGCCTATCAGTCAAAAAATATGGACCAATGTACCATCAGTCAGTTAATTTAGTATGTAAACAATAGGTAATATATATTTGTCATACAATGGCCATTTTATACCCAATCATTCCTTCTGACATAGATTGAGGTAAAAAAAAAAAAAAAAAGAGTTATCGCGATATTTCAGGACGCAAAGACGTGTGCAATTTAAGGTGTTAATTAAGACTTGAAAACATAACCGATGGTGGTGGTGGTGGTGGTGTCATCAAATCTATGACAAGAATAGTAAGAGCGCAATCAATTTTTCGATAAGAAGCAGCGCCATGTTTATGAATGGGACTGGAAATTGCAAAAACGTGCGCGTTCACGTGCCTGGCTTGACCGTGCCAGTGGTGCAGCATTTTAACGCCTGAGCTGAACGGGAGCGTCTGCACCGACCCGATCAGTATTCCCAGCATACACTGCGACGAATATCATTCTTCACCTCTTTTGGCAGGAAAAATTATGATGTGGAGCCAACTGCTGATTTGGCAAAAACGTCCTAGGATACGCATTAAACTTGACAATTTCTGATTGATTCCAGGCATCCAAAGAGGAGGATGAGAGGAGGAGGATCAGGAGGGAGAGGAACAAAATAGCTGCAGCAAAGTGTCGCAACAGACGGAGGGAGCTGATAGACACCCTGCAAGCTGTAAGTACACTATTTTAAACGTGTCACACAGCACGTGCACTATTTAATGCTGCATTGCATGTCACTTGTGATTAAAAACAACAGGAGCACCACAGGGATTACTGCTGTGCACTAGAGGCTGCACTGTTTACATGTCTCCTCATGCCAAGTCTTTTTTTCCCTCTTGTTCTCTTTCTCCTCACTTCAGGAGACTGACATGCTGGAAGAGGAGAAGTCTGTCCTCCAAACAGAGATAGAAGACCTGCTGAAGGAGAAGGAACAATTGGAGCAGGCCTTAGCCTCCCACATCTCAGCCTGCAAACTCCCTTCAAAAGATGACATTGACGAGGAAGAGGAGGAAGAAAGTAATGATGATGGTAACAGAATGTTGCAGGACCCTCCAGCCTCCCCACAGCTTCTGTCCATCTTAGAGAATGTAAAAACCCCTGAAGGCAACACATCTGTTGCAGAAGTCCCTATTGGGAATGACATGGACAGTGTCCCTTGCATCCCTGCGGCTGCCATTTTGGGGAACTCCAACATCCTGCTGTGTTCAAGTGCAGAGGAAGAAGAGGCTCTGGAGGACTTAAAAGGAGATGACCTGGATGACTTGGTGCCAAGTCTGGAGATGGAAGTGACTTCAGAGATGGTAGCATCGGTCCCTGACATCGACCTTAGCGGCCCCTTCGGCCTTACAGACTGGGAAACCCTGTACAAGTCTGTAGCAAATGACCTCGAATCTTTGAACACACCAGTCATGTCTTCCAGTCCTTCTTGTAGCAATTACCGCACAGTGTTTTCCTTTAATTACTCTGAGATTGATTCCCTGTCTGAAGGCTTTGAAGGTCTCAAAGGCAGCCTGGGTGCATCCGAGTTAATGAAAGATAATCTTAACTCTCCAACACTTCTGGCCTTGTGAATGCAAAGAAGTTATGCAACAATACTGTAACTGTAATCTAACCAGCAAGCAAGCTATGATGATCTCTCTCTCAAATAATCTTTTGTGAGTGTTGGTGTTGTGAAAACATAAACATCAGAGGTCGTGATTCTGTGGATGTATCAGGGTTGGCTTCTTCCATATTGCTGGTGCAAATCTCTAAAATGAGACTGTGCTGGTGAGAAAAATGCATGCAAATACAAGTTATATGTATTTCAAGAAGAGGCGATATCTTGTGTTTAAAAAAAAAGAAGAGATTCCTAAATGTGATGTAAAGATAGATCATGCTCAGTAGCCTTTAATATAAGTGTACTGTTGACAATGTTGTGTTGTAACCAACAAGTGAAAAAAGCAGGGTTACTAATGTGTAGCGTGTAGGTGTTACATCTTACTGTAAGGTGTCCCCTAACTTGACATTTCCATTAAAAAAATACATCACATCATGTATTTTATCAAGATGTATTTTATGACATAGTTTATTTTTTTACTTCTTAAAAATGACCAAATGCAAAAAAGACTATAATGCTGAAAATAAAGTACACAAACAGAAAGAGGTTCTTGTTTGTTTGTCATTCATTTAGAAATGTTATTTGACTAACACACTACCACTGGGTTTATTTTGTAGCTGTTCTGGAGCTTTTATTCATATATATATATATATATATATATATATATATATATATATATATATATATATATATATATATATGAATTATGTGGGATATATATATATATATATATATATATATATATATATATATATATATATATATATATATATATATATATATATATATATATCCCACATAATCCTGTTGTTATTTCATACTGCTCATTCATGACATCAAATATAAAAAGAAACTAGATGAGGATGGATAACAAGAGTTAATTTGCTAATTGTTAAATACTTAGTTTCGGTTGTACATTATGGATGTTATTTAATATTTTCATCACTACATCAGTGCATAAAGAGGCGATAGATTATATACTTTGATTCAGGATTACATAAAGTTCAATCATCGTTGGAACTATGAAAAAACGAGTGGGAGCTGCAGAAAACAGCAGGTTAATTATTTATTCATCCCGGCTCCACTGTTGTCACGGTCAAGGGAATCCGATCCTTAGAAGCCGCAGCAGCCGCACAATGCGTACTCTTCGTGACGTCAACACGCGAATGCCGCTACGTCTTACTTCCCTTTTGACCATATTTGGTAACTGCAGTTGTTTTGTTTCCATGGCTACAGGTGTCATGTTTCGTGGCTGGAGGATGTTACCGGAAAAAGTCGGTGCGGACTACAGGGGAGCTGGTGTACAGCGTAAACAAACTCCTTATCAGATACGGCGCGGACATCACGTGCATGATGGGAATTGGTCCAATTAGTTATTTAACTGGGCCAAAGCTGTTCATGGAACAGTGCTTTCAAGAACCACAGCCAGTTGGGTTCCGTCCTAATGTTTCAAAGCAGTTTTAACACCAAAGTCGATGCACTCAATTCTTTTCTACATACATAATGACATTCAGTAATTTCAAGAGAGCGGCTGAATTTTTCACATCAACTAAAAACTTTTATGAAGTGAGTAGTACAATAATTGTTTCCATCAGTAGGGGGGGCTATAGCACGGCCTTGTCAGAGAGTGACTGGCTTCTGATGTGGAGTGCATCCAGAAAGGATTCACTGTGCGTTTTCCACATTTGTTATGTTACAGTCTCATTTCAAAATTTTGCAGATTTACTAAAAATAAAACACTAGGACATCACATGTACATAAATATTCACAGTCTTTGCTACAAAGCTCAAAATTGAGCTCAGGTGCATCCTGCCTCCACTGATCATCCTTGAGACATTCTTACAGCTTAATTGGAGTCCATCTGTGGTTAATTCAGTTAATTGGACATGATTTGGAACGGCACACGCCTGTCTATATAAGGTAACACAGGTGACAGTGCATGTCAGAGCACAAATCAAGCATGAAGTCAAAGGAATTGTCTGTAGACCTCTGAGATGTGAAGCATGTTGGGTGGTGGTAGCATCATGCTGTGGGGATGTTTTTCAGCAGCAGGACCTGGGAGACTTGTCAGGATAGAGGGACAGATGAATGCAGACATGTAAAGAGACATCATGGATGAAAACCTGCACTTTTGACCTTAGCCAGGGACCACAATTCATCTTTAAGCAGGACAACCACCCTAAGCACACAGCAAAGATATCAAAGGAGTGGCTTCAGGACAACTGTGAATGTCCTTAAGTGGTCCAGTAAGAGATCAGACTTGAATCTGATTGAACATCTCTAGAGAGATCTGAAAATGTCTGTGCACCAGCACTTCCCATCCAACATGATGGTGCTTGAGAGGTGCTGCAAAGAGGAATGGGTCAAACTGTCCAAAGATAGGTGAGCCAAGCTTGTGGCATCATATTCAAAAAGACTCGAGGGTATAATTGCTGCCAAAGGTGCATCAACAAAGAATTGAGCAAAGGCTGAGAATACTACATATGATGTCTTAGTTTTTTTATTTTTAATAAATTTGCAAAAATTTTGTAAAACTTTTTCAGGTTGTCGTTATGGGGTGATGTGTGTAGAATTCTGAGAATTTCCATTTGGAAAGAGGCTGTAACATAAAATGTGGAATGTGCTGTGAACACTTGCAGGGTACGTTTGTCTCAGTCTGTCTCAATTGACAGCTATTTTTAAGGGATGATTGATGGGTCTGTCAGCAGCTCTAATGTCTACTGATTCACTCTGTCTAGTAAAAGTGTTTGTGTGTGTGTGTGTGTGGGGGGGCTTTTTAATATTAAAAACATGCAAAATAATGATAAAAAAAACTATATCATAACTATCTGTCTATATACCTAAGTCTTTACTGCTAAGTCTATACACATTGCCAGTCTTTTTCTGCCTGTCACACACACACGTATATATATATATATATATATATATATATATATATATATATATATATATATATATATATATATATATATGTATATAATCTTTTTATCGATGTCTTACTAAGACAAATCCTTTCATTATTATATTCAGTTTATTTTTTGATCAGACAGTTCACTCCCTAGTTCTTTTATCATATTTCAGCTCTTATGTATAATACATTATGATTTGTATGTCACTGCATCTATCAATTTTTTTCTTATGTTACAGCTGCCTTAGTCTAACTGTCCCCAGAGGGATTCATTATGTTGTTTGAATTAAGTGTGTGTTGTTACACACTGACTTGACCTGATTTAATCCAAAACTACTGAAAAAGTTGGACATGCAGGCCTCTGTGTATTTCAGTAATGTTTCAGCATTCGTTTCCTCCCAGCAGCACCAGTACATGTAATATGTCTCACACAGTGTAGACTCGCATTGCCAGGATACAGAGCTCTATCTTTCCATTCTTTGTTGTGTGCTCACTGTTTCCATCTGTTATCTCATCTTCATGCACCTCCTGACCACTGTTCTTCCTGCCTGATGTGATATTCCCAAGGAAGTGCTATATTTGCAGGGATAGATCAATGTCATACAAGCTTTATGAAGACTGGGTCACCTGACTTGTGATAGTATCCTCATAATACAGTGGAAAAAAACAAAATCTTGAAATAGCAAATGTCCTGGTTAAATAACACAGGGAGCTTTTACTCAAACAGAAACAGTGTTCGTGTGGGAGGAAAGGGACTTTGGTAGAATGGTAGCAGAACGCTTGCTGTTAAGAGATGGTGAGAAAGATAAAGAGCAGGAGCTTTAAAGTCAGCATAAACAAATGGTTAACTGAGAAAATGATTTGAATTCCATTAATGGTTAGGTTAGTTTAATTATACTCGTAGGCACATTGCAAACAGTATGGCAGCTGAATTTCATAACTATCAAATAGATTGCCCAAAAATGTTTCCATTTCCTTAAAAACAATGTTGCCAGAAAATGGGAAATAAAAAATCAGTAGTAATTTCCTCATCACATTCTTAAAATGAGGAAGATCTCTCACATACTTTTAGAATAACTTGACTCAAAACAGTGCATCTGAATCAAAATTGCCAGACATGTTTTGACGTGATCCAGTGACAAGTGTCTGGGATTATTTAAAAAGCAAATAGGGAAGAGAGGAAGGAAATTCAATGAAACAATGGCAAAAATAAGTTAAGTTCATATTGTCTGCAGTGCAGCGGATGATGAGTCAGTGCTTTGTCTGGAGGTGTCTGGTTTGGTGGGTATTTCCCAAAGATGTTTTGTTGGATAATATTACAAAATAGTTATTCACTTGACCTGCAGAAGATTTTTTCTTATCATTTTGTAGTTTGAAAAGATAAGAGAGAATTAAAGTTTTGTTTTGATCTTGTATTTATTGAAAGACAGGATACAGAAGCTGGTGTGTTTGCATCACATTTCTGAAAACTACATGCACATTTTAGTCAAAGCATTACAAATAAAACAACAGAGAAACAAAAATGCTTGAAGGTGCAAAAAACAGTTTCATTGTTTTTACCTTGATTGACGCCCACACAGAAAGTACTCTGCTGAGGTCTGGCAAAACTGCAAAACCACAAACTGCTTTCCCTCTCCATTCATCACACAGGCAGCTGCTGGAAAGAACACAATAATATTTTAATGCAATGACTTTCGGGATGTTAAAATAAACAAGAAATTTGGTTTTTTTTAATCTGATTCTGCACTCTGAAACAGAGCATCAGGGATTTAAAGCTCCAGTTACTTTGCAGGTAATTTGTGTATTCTTACACTGTAGAAGCATGTCTATTTAAAAACAATCCAAAAACATTTGATAACTTTTGTTGAGGACATTAACATGCTTTGCATACCTATCCTGTGTATGCAGACTGTTTTTTCAGGGTGCCATTATCAAGGCTTATTGTTCTTGGCAGGGACAATTCCCACTTAAAGGCTCAAAGTGCCAAATGGGCCAGCACCATGTGTGTCTGAGTACTGAGTGACATCTCTGGCTGCCTTCCTGCACACACAGAGGAATTCAGCTGTAAGTCTAAACCTGTGAGGGGGGAGAGCTTCTGAATTGTTTGCACACTGAAAAAAATAAATCTGGGTAAAAGTAAATACTACGCAAAATATATTTTGATACCAGCATGAAAATTTTAAGTTTGCATGTTTACTTAAATCTATCAAGTTGTGAGTTACCTTTTATTTGTCAAGAATGTGAGGAATCTAACGTTTTTTCCCAAACATAAATATTTAGTGTAAAGCAAACTTATATTCTTAAGTTCATAATCACAACAAAAAATGACCTTGTTATGTTAACTCGTTTCCGTTTGGTATTTAATAAGCGCCAATCACTACATTACCCATGAGCTACTGCGCCCCCTGTGGTGGATTGTGGGAGACAATTTGTGGGGACAAGCCCAAACTGGTCTGAACAACGCGAAGGTGAACGCAATTAACGGAGCTCAAGCAAGCCAAGGTTGGGATTTTACACGTGGACAAGAGTAAAGGTAAGAGTAAAGTTTTATATTTATTCACTGATGATGTTTTTCAGTTCGGGTGTTTTGTTCAATAAACTTTTGCAAGCTTTAGCCCCATAAAGACCTTAAGTTACAAGATATAAGAGCTAGCAAGAACTAATGTAATGCGTGCCATGGATGTAAGGGCGCGGTCACACTGGCCAAACGTTCCGTGCCGAGGCACGGTTCAGCCCCAAAGTCCAGTTCGTTTGGCCAGTGTGACCAGGGGTGTGCCTCAGCACAGAACGCTTCGTGCACAAGCAGGCGGACACGATCGCCGCGAATGCTCCTCTTAATAATAACGCCGGTGTTAAAGAGCTGCGTCGGACCAAAACAACTTAACATGAGCCAAAAAGTCACTAAAATTCTAATCCTGTTCTCTGTGACTCATTGTGAGACCGCGCTGCATGTAAAAAGACGCTTCACTGTGACGTAGGCGGGCCGTGCATTTGCCTAAAGTTTGAAGTAGTGTGACCGCGGGCCGTGCTGGCCAGCTGAGGAGCAGCGCTGCGGGGGGCAATCGTGCCTGAGCTCGGCACGGAACGTTTGGCCAGTGTGACCGCGCTCTTAGACCCCCTAAACAAGTCTGTAAATCGGTTGGTGGCCAGCTTGGTCTCTTGGTTAAACTTTGCTAGATATGGCGCTGTTTCTCGCCAATACCAGCAGAAACCGTCACGTAGCTGGACCGCCATGCTGCATAATACAACAGTGTATTCCAAGTTGTCTTGGTAGCTTAAAAAATTCTCCTGGTTGTCTGTTGGATGACTGGTTCTCACTAATATAGCATGTATGTGTTATCACAAGGTAAGCGTGGAACACGTGTTTAATGAGAGATATACTTACATTGACATTACTAATAAGGCAGTTATGATAGTTATTATCACCCTAAAACTAGCAAGATACTTCCAACAGTAAAAAGAAATGTATACAAAAGTAGGTTTATTATTTATCTATTTTTGTCAGTTGTTTTGACTGTACATTTCGGCCATATGTCTTTATTTCACCTAAAGGAACAAGAGAGACCCAGAAACCATAGAAAATAATTTTTCTTTTGGAATCAAGTGTTTATGAAATCAGTCATGGAGGCATGTAAGAACTCACATCAGCAGTAATTTTTGTTTGTATTATTGCCAAGATACTTATTGAGACACTTGCCTTTTACAGGTTGATCAGCGATCTTCACAGACTGCACTGAACGAAGGTATGTTCAATTACTTGGTTGGTATTAGTGGTTAAAGTATGCCAGCAATTAGATTCACTAAACTTAAAGGCCCCAAATGTGTCAGATTTGTCAAATGTCAAGAAAATCTGCACAATAACAATACTAGTATTAACATAGTACTAATAATGGTTGAAATGATCATAGTAAATACAAGTTTAAGTGCTTAAGTTGGTTTCAATTTCACTAGACATATGTTTTAAACATATCAGTTTAGATTTATAAAATAAATCAATAATGCAATAAATCAGATGTACAATAAGAGAATTTTGCAAGTAAATCTGTTTTAAATGCATATATTGTTGCATTCTACACATAGGGTTGGGTGATATGGCCTAGAAATAAAGTCTCAGATTTTTTTCCACAACACTAGATTTACGATTTTAATTGATTTTTCCCTCCCTGAAAGAAACAAAAATCCCAGTGACATAAAAATGAAACAAATGAAGTTTTGCTTTTATGTTGTCTAAATGTTTCCCCCTTAAAGTCAAAGTCTGGGTCATAAAAGGTTGATTATTTAGTATAAACGTAGGCAAGTTTGTCTACATAAACACTAAAATGCTGAGGTATTTTTTCATAGTATTAGCATGAAACTCTCTGATCAATATTTAATCTACTGAAATAACAAATACAAGCCTATTAAAGTGCTTGTGCAAAAACTACATGGCCGACTCTTGAAAATTGTAACTTTCTTAAAAAATTGCAACTACTTACCAAAAATCTTGATTTTTAATTTTTTAAATCTTCTGCAGAAGATAATTTGAATTACTTGATATAAACAATTTCTTTGCCCAGCTCTAACTCCACATTAGGTTGTCATTTTTACTTTGTGTGTTTACATTTTAACACACATTTTGCTCACAAAATGCTTGTTTCACTCTGACATCAGTTGATGTTGATAATGGCTCATGGTCCATTAAAAATGCACATAAATAGATTAAAATCTAGAGTTACATTGTTTAGTTAATTCTTATGATGTACCTTGTGCTGAAACTGATGGCACAAGTCTATCATAAAAAATGGTTTTGCCAATGTTAATAATTCATATAAATGAATATGTTTTGAGCCACTCCTTTTTTTTTCCACAATTGAGGTCAGATGAACCATCATATGGAGAGGTTGACTCTGCTGAACAGAAGCCATGGTCCTTGAATGCAACTGGATTTCACACATATCTGACATACATGGACAGTCGGTCAACTAATCTCCACCAGAGAATCCACCAAATGACTCCTGGATGCCCTTTGATACAGCATCTAGAAATTGTTTTCTTTGATTTTTTTTATGGGATGGATTTGCAAGGTTTGTAACTTTGTTGCACCTGAAGTGTCACACCAACCACCATGTGACACTTCTGAAGAAGGCGGAAGTTTCCGCCGAAGCATGTCAAGGTATGTTAAAAACAGATGTCCTAGAAAAAGAAAGAAAAAAATCTATTTATGTAATCTCAGTTGATGTTTAACTTGCCTTGTCTGGTTCTCATCCCTCTTTAATTCAGGCTGACACATTGTGGGTCTTGATAATAGACAGTCAAAATGTTTAAAAATGCTTGCAGTTTTCATTATGAGTTTGAATCACATCTAGTAGATGAATCTCAGGCCAAGGCAGGAGGGCAGGCAGTTTTTCATTTTAGAAAGGCGGTTTTCTGATATGGTCAAGATTTTACATCTTTGTCTATGTATTGTAGTTTGTCAATAAAACAGACATGGTACAAGACTTTGAAAGAATCTTTGTCATGATTTTTCCCCTTTTAATTTTGGGTAGTGGCTTTGTTTTTTCTCAAAGGCATTGTTAATGGACTTTTAATTTTACATATTTGTATCAAAGTTGCTGTTTTGCAATATTGTAAGGAACAAACATTTAAATTTTGCATTTTACTTTGATGTAACACTAGAACATATGAAAAACAATAGTCATGAATGAATATAGCATATAGTAAAGTTTATGTAATAATTTACGTCCAGTCAACTTAATAACATGAATCAAAAATATTGAAAAAAATAAGTAATTGCTACTATAATTATTGTGCTTGATGTACTAGTAAAATTAAGTTGCATTTAAAGGAAAAGTCTAATATTAATATCAAAAAATCATGTACCAAATACAAAATCAAGTTTTGTTTTGATGACTGACTAAAATCAAGTTGGCTTTACTTAAAAATGTTATTTATTGTTTTGAAAATATAAGTTATATGTACAAAGTCTAGTTTTGTTAGATTTAATTAACAAAATTAAGTTTGAATTGCTTGAGTTTTCTTTTTCATGTACAAACATAATCAAGTATTCTTAACAAAGAAAACTTTAGTTTTTGAAACCTAAATAAATTATGCAAAAAGTTGCGTCAATTTTTTTAAGTAGATTGGGCAGGAAATTTTTATCAGTGCACAAAAGATGCTTAGTTAGGCTTGGACCCTCCTGTTTTGTGAAATTGGTCTGGTCGTCGGTTCAGTTCTGCTTTACTGAACCGACATTTTTTCTCCTGGAATGTGTCATCTATGTTAAGAGCGGCTGTGACGCACTGCTCCCCCCTCATACACACACACACACACACACACCTCCCCTCAGATGCGAACCATAAATCTCTGCAGAACCAAATTAGAATCTAAAAAAAGGAACAGAGAGGGGTATTTTGGTGAGCCTTTAATAACTCAGCTGCTTGTTCTAGGTGGAACAGTTGAGATGGTATCATGTCAAACCCAATAGAGCCTCAGCTACAATCCTGAGACGTAATAACGGGGATTGTTATTGCTCAAGTTGCGCTTCATTAAAATGATACCAAAACACAGTGCTCATAATTATAATTTACCAACACCCCCAAAATGTTCATTATTTAATTCTGTACTGAAATTTAGTTTTGAGTTGGCACTGATATGTAGCTGAAATGTAGTTATCTGATCTATCTGATAGAGGGTGTTAAGATCTTGGCACTTTTATGACTTTGTAAAAACTACAACGCCTTATCCACTTTCAGTTAAAAAATGAAAAGCTTTTGATATAATTTCTTTTTCCCCCTTTAAATGTAATCTTTTCCATCTGTGATCTACTTTAAAAATGTCATTTTTCAGATTTAAGAAAATATCCCACTGGATGTGCAGTCAACTGTGAACAAAAGAGGGAAGTAGAACATAGGTTTCTGGATTGTCTATCATTAATACTTGGCCATAATTTTGGGTTCTAGTTTTGTTACGAATTTATTAAATACTTAAAAAGGCAGCAATGTAATTTAACTAGGCCTACTTTTAAATTTGGTAGCGCACAAAGCATAATATCACATTTCCAGCGTAAAGTAACAAACTTCCCCTATTCCTTAAAAATTTAAGGTTGCACATTTCTGTGAGCTGCACTGAGAAAAAGCAACATTTTATTTTGATTATATGTAAAGGTCATTCTAGTCGAAATAAGAACAACATTTGAAAACATCTTAAGGGGTCTTTACAGGGCTGGTCAGTTCTACAAGCTGAGCGATAAAGTGACAAAAAATTAAGTGCTTTAAATTGCGACTTTAGCCAAACATGTTCTATTTAAGTCCTACAGTAATTTAAATTAAAGTGTTGCATTAATTTTTAAAAGTAGAAGTATTACAGGAATAAAACACTAGAATGTAATTGTGATAGTAAATATAGTTAGTGGAGACAGAAGCAGTAAAAAGATTTTTTTTTATTCATTGTGCATGTCTGCATTCATGCCAACCCTGCATGAGTCAGTAAGTCAGTTGGGTCACCCCATCTGAAACAGTCTCTACATGCCTGTTTCACAGTTTCACAGGGGGAAGTGTCCTGGTGCTAATCCTCTACACCAGAAATTCCCAACATGCAAGAGGGGGCACTCCATTGGATGGTATGATAAATCTGAGGGGTCTAGTGATGATATCTGGGTGCTGTTTATGTAAAGGAATACTTCTTCTGACTTTCTCATGTGTCTTGCTTGTGTAATACCTAATCTGTGCAAACATCTGTGCAACCTTTCTGAATGAATCTATCACCAAGACAGAAAAGAAGGTTACAAGCAGATTGATTTGTTCAAGGGTCAAATACAGAGAAAGTAGGGAAAGGTCCAAAGTCATTTGCACACGCAATCTGTAACTTGGCTGAAATGCCATTAAATCTGCTTAATATAAAGTTAGCAATCATTTAAATAGGCTAAATTTCTGACTCCCAGGGTGTGTTAAATAATAAAACGCCTTCAGCTATAGACAAGTGAATGTGTTTATAGCCTCAACTATATTTATTGAGTGTGATTTTTTATTGCTGCAGGCGTGTGTTGACTATCTCTCTATCTGTTCCCTCAGCTGAAACTTTCCTCTCCTCCACTCTGTGTGTGTTTATTGGTTGCTAGGGGTGGAGCAAACAGACCTTTGTGTGTGCAGAACCTCCCCTTACATTATTTTCATCCATGCTTACGTACGACGAGTACTTCCGCAATCCTGAGCTTTCAGGGACCAGAGCAGTACTTAAACGGGCTGATGCAACGACCTCAGCTAGTCCCAAAACCTGCATCCGATTCACAACTCCCCCACCGACACATTACTGTTACTACTGCGGATTTCTGGACGCACAATAGGTAAGCCTGACTATGACCCATGTTATTGTTTTCTTCCGCAACTCTTTGTTTCACCCGTGAAGTAATGAAGTATTAGTTTAAGTCTGACATATTTGTATGTTTTTGCGCATTTCTCACGTTCTCGATTCGACACTTTTCCCCCTAAGGATTTTGTACCATATTCTGTGCCAACAACTATTAAATATGTTTATGGATTTAATTTATGAATTATGATGATGTCGAAAAAGTTTGAAAGTTTCACGTTGCTCTTCATTTAGCATCACTTGCTTTCTGCCACCACAACCGTTACGTTTGTTACTTCGTTACTTTGTTGTTACATCTGTTGTAGCAACTGTCGCCTCACAGCTCGTTATTCATAGACAACATTTGGTAAATCAGCCAGCAGCCCGTGTAGGACAGGTGATATTTTCATTGCAGGAGATTTAATTCCAGTGTTACTGAACAGGAGAAGTGTCGGTTAGCTTTGTGAATGCAGTTATGTAACACTATCCCCGCCACACGCTGTGTGGGACTTCAGAGGTGGCTAGCTGTTAGCAGAGCGAGCCTGGTGCACCAAACTCCACGGGATCTTCAAGGACTATTACTTTCAAACCAAACAAAGGCGGGAAGTTTTACTGACTCACTGCAGAGAAGCAATGCTATCAGTCTGAAAAGTTCTGAGGTTAAAGTCGGCTGGCTCGTTTTAAGTGAACTACTTTCACTACTGTTATTAGAAAGTCATACACATGCTCTGTAGCTGCGAAATAGATGTCAGAGTGAGACGTCGAGGTGTGCAAGATTACGTCCAAGTAACCGTGTATCTGTTGACTTGAATGGGCATTAATTGTCCCACTTTTCCAGGGTACAGGGTGATTTTTAGGAACATTTGTTTTGACTGCAAATGAATGCAGAGTTTATTTATAAGAAAAAAGTAATAAAAATAACACAGATAGGGAAGAAGGGGGTGTTCTTGTATTTATGAAAGGAAACCAAAAGTTTTGCACTGAAAAGCCAAACAATGTATTTTTGAAACATTTCTGTGGAACAGTTCTCATAATAACGCTTCATTTGACTATGAAACTATGCAACCATGGACATTAATATACATCTTACTACATTTCCACAGCGTCCATCAGAGTTGCATCATTGAAAGAAGACAACTGGCTGGTTTTCGCTGAGTAAGTATTGAACATTTGAAACAGTTTAAGGTTCTCATAAGCAGACACACTCTATCACCTTCAGCTGCAGCGGAGAAAACTTAACTTGGCAATTTTCTTTGAAATATAAGTGATGTAAATGAGGTGTGCAGTATTTTTGGCAGCACGTGTTCTCACTTTAGCTGAATCTGTAGTCTTTGTTTTGGCACATTGTTTAGTGCACATCTCTGTATAATTAGGCATATCTTTTTTGAGTGGATAAGAGAAACTCTCTAAATGTGTGTTTGACCTTTTTGATTTTTTTTTTATTAGCAGATTCAGTTTAAAGTTCTCCCTTTATCACCAGAGCAATCATATGCTGACCCTGTATCCGTGTAGTGATGAGTTGGTAAATATGTCCCCTGTCAAAATCAGGATCATTGAAAAGATTTAAAGTCGACTGTGTAGAGGAGCAGTAACATGAGCTTTAGATATCTGCCCCCGCTGGCCTGAAAGTTAAAGTCCAATAGGAGAATGGGAAATATGACGGATGGAGTTGGATCATGTGCATGAGTGTTTGTGACTTGCAAGTTCATGGGTTCAGTGTTTTCCGAGTGCATGCTCCTCAGCTGCTGCAGTGCCTGCTCGTACAGCGATATGCCACGCAGGGGAAACTATTTGTGTTCTTTATATAAATGTTATTTCTTTTGTGTCTTTATCTGTGTTTGCGTGTGTCTGAGGGATCCAGCATGTGTTACAGAGGGCTTAAATACCCCAGCGCCTGCCAGGGCACATCGGTAGGATGGTTCCTGCATAAATGGAACGCTGCAGTGGATTAATAGGGAAGGGCTGGCGAGCCGACAAGCAGCACAGGGCCGACAGGGCTGAGAGGCTGGACGTGGGCGCACAGGGTTTATTTTAAGTAGAAATGCCTTCCAGTACGTCTCTGGAGAGCTGGAATTGCCAAGCTGCAGCCCAACACACTGAATAGACAGCAGACGCATTGCAGGCGAGTCAGCCAACTATGCAACAGCCAGGCTCAGTGATACTAATACTAATGCAGTGGGAGCAGCTATTCACTGCTGCATGTATCACATTATCAGTCTCACATTGTAGTCCCCATAAGCCTTTCCACATGGTCTATAAAAACAGTGTCAGGACAAGCTGCATGTGGGAGCAAACACCCAAATGTCCAAAGGTGTAACTGAGAGAAGAATCATTAAAACCTGTAGGCTTTTCTTTTTAGAAGAGAGCCCAGTAAAAGCTCCATTAAAAGGCCTGGTTACATAGTTATGATTTCCAGATTTCCTGAATTTCTTTTGGACTGGAAGACAGATTTCTCTATTTGCACAGAAAACATTCTTGTCCCTAAATGTTGACTTAAACATTGACCCTTATCTCACAGTGCTCCAGAGCAACAAAGCACTGAATGATTGAATGTGAAGTTTAGTGTGGACACTGGTGCTTGTTGAATCGACGCAAGTGTCTGCTTGATGTTGAGCAGATGAGGAAATATCTGCGGACAAAGTGTGAGCATTACAGCGACAGCCACACATTACACAATAACAGGGATTGCCTCAACAGGCAGCTGTAAATCTGACTTTCTGGACTGGGTTGGCCAATATCATATATTCAAGGATTGCATATATCTGGCTTGGATTTGTCATAGACGCGTACTCCATACTCCTGAAATGGCTTTTGTCTGCATTTTGTATTTTGATTCCTTTAATCCATGTCTGAGCCAAGCCAAAGCTCGCTGCCATGCAAAGTCTGATCCTGACTTACAATGAGGAGAAAAGTGGTAACAGCGTAATAAGTCAAGCAGGACCACCCAGGTGCAGAGTATAGACGTGTGACTGTTTAAATGGCATGTAGCAGTCTGAGCAGGAATCCAGCCAATGATCACACAGGGATGTTTGAATGAAGGCTGCCACAGAGCTCTGGCTTTGTGCATATCTGCAGGTGTTTTGTGTTTCCGCTTGCCTGAAAAACTTTTATTCTCATCGAATAAAAAAAAAAGAGATAAACTTCCTGCTCCTGCACTTCTCTTGTGTAATTTTCAATGTGTGAACACAACACAGCCTTTGCATGCTCCGCTCACTGTCACAGAGTCTCATTTTACAATAAGAGTGAAATGTTAGTCACTGCTTTGAATGTTTAAATAACAGATCGACTGAAAAGTGATGCTTTTTTTCTGTCACTGTAGATAAGATAAGATACCAGATTTGACCGCAGTGTGATTAAAAACAACAAGCATTATTTGGGTGTCTCTTCCCCCTTTGTCCCTCCAATGTAAACATCACAAAAGGCTGGATAAATGAGGATCCTGTATATTTGGTCTGTCCTGTCCTCGAGGAAAGTTTCTGCCAAATTCCCTGGTTCCCCTCGAGGATTGCGAAAGGCTGTAATTCAGCACACAGCCTGACGGAGGGCAGACGGTAATGATGATCGCTCAGACCTTGGCCGCAGATTGAGAGAGCGTGCCTTGGCCTGATCCTGTTTTCACTCATTGTTCATTTTCAGAGCTCGCGGAGCGTTTGAGCCGGAGAAGCTGTTGCAGGAGTTTTGCAAGACGCTGGTGTGTGGGCTGTGCGGCGCGGCCATATTAAACCAGAATTAGCTGTTAATAAAATGTGCTGACAAAAAGTGGTCTCGGAAAGTTTGCATACCATGATCCAGTGATTTGAAGCTGAAGAAGTCTGGCAGAGCAATAATGCTTCTTTATGTCTCAGACGAAGATGAATCCTGCCTTCAAAATGACCACAGGTTAGCAGTTAATGGGCTTCCTTTGAGACAGCAATAGTATATAAAGGTCATGAGTTGCATTTCAAAGCCCCCTGTCACCCCTCTCCCACAGGGTCTCTATAGGGGATGAGGATAATAGGGCCTCCAGTCGTGCTGCTGGCTATTGGTAAGGATCTGAATTCCTCCGCTCTGCTAATTGCACTCAGGAATGACTCAGGAAATGGACACATTTGGTTGAGCTAAAGACAGATAGAGCATATGAGCAAAGAAACCAAGGGATTGTAACTATAGTACATACAGGACACAGTGTCTGCCTCAGCATATAGGACCCACGCTCCTCACACACACCTTCAGCTATCTGCTCTCATGCAGTAAGATTAGTTTTGGGCTGCAGCCAAAGACCTGCATCGGGTACAGTCCTATATTTTATAACTAATACATGACATTTCCGCTCCCCGCCCTTGGCTGCAGCTTGTCTCCTCTCAGTTTAGCCCTGAAAGGCAGCCGAGCCGGGCTGTGTAGGTGTCTTTGTCTGAGACTAGCATGGGTCTAAAAAGGCAGTGGCACTGGCTTTTCTGCTTCACTGCAAAAGCACAGTGACGGCGTTGCATCATCAAACGCTGACCACTAATCCTCGGCAGCAGTCCACAGCTGACAGAAAAAAAAGAGAGAGAAAAATACCCCTCTCTGTTGAAAGATGAGAAAAAATCACTTTGAGCCAAACTTTTTTTGGGGGAAATTATGCAGCGTGAGCACGATGCATCAGAAAACTTCCTCGGTGCTGTACAGATGAGTTTTCTGTTGTGTTTCATGTCTGGAATCTTTGAGAGGGTTGAATTTGAAAGGGGAATTTTAAGACAAGACAGATAAAAAGTAACTTTCCTCTCAACTTAAATGTTTCAGTTAATAAAAAAATGAGCCACTTCAAGGCCTCTGTTATGTGTTTGAGTTAACAACAGCTCTATAAACCGTCTGTGATTCATTTTTATGTGTTGTAATTGAAGGGTATCTCGCGTCAGACATCACTTTGCTCTGAAGGCTGCAGGCCAAACTACCTCTGAGGTGTTTTGATTTGTGAGATCTGATGTCATGCGGACAAATGTGAAGTTATGTACCCAAAGTGTGTTATGTGTGTGTGTGGCGAGGTCTAGCCTGAGCAGCATGTCTCAACAAGCCTTGGTAAGGAATGGGGGGCTTTCCTTGCGATATGACTGTCTGAGTGGGGTTGCGTTACAGTGAGCTTTATGGGGGCCAGACTAACAGACATGAAACACGATTACTCCAGAATTGACTTATTTTTTTAGTGTCCATTTCCATTAGAAATCAAGTTTGTCCAGAAGGGAGCCTAATCGGAGTCTGTACACCGGTCCTGTGTCTGGCCAAGTTGAAACTGGACTCCATTTTGGCTCTGAGCGTGATTTACTCAGTCATTCCTAATGGGCGCTTTAGTTCCCGTGGCCGTCCCACGGGACAGGGTGTAGTTTGGATCACATCTTTTGAATTCCAACAAAGTTATTGACTGGCATTGAGTTATAGATGAGAACTGCTGAATATCTTTGCGTGTGCAGGGAAAACTTATCTGTAATTTCTTGAGATTGCAGCTCCATCCAAGTCTTTAGAGTAACCCAGTGTTTTGCTCTGTTCAGTTTAGTACCTTCAATATTATCAGACTCTTTTCACTCCCTCTGACATATACTCCTAGATTAGCAGTCTGCCATATGGTTTGCCTTGAGAGAAGGCTTTGGCACCTTCCATATTTCTGCCTCTCTTGAGACTTCCAGAGAGAGAGGGAATTTTGTCCGAGTGAGATTTTTTACCAGGGCTGTCTTGTTCTTTTCCTCTCCAGTAAAAACAACAGGCTGCTGCCAAGTGCAGCATCAATGGGAGTATACATACAGGGAGTGTGAGGGGATGAGAGAGAGAAAGGGAGAAGGTTGCTGGGATTCAATTGGTGAAAAACATGACTGGGCATTGTTTGTGTACAAAAAACTTGTGCTTTAAGAGAATAAATCAAATTCAAATGTGAAAGTTAATAATATGAGAAATGTAAAGCCCAGTGAATGTCTACAAAAATATGGTGGAAAGCATTTCAGTTTGTGCTTACACAACTTTTTTTTCAACTGTTTTGCTCCGAAGTTGCTGCTTTTCATTGATTTTTGAAAATTAGCTGCAGAAAGGTAAAGAAAACTAGATTTAAAATATCATACAGCAAATGTATCCCAGTCTTGCCACACTTGAGAACTGATTTCCTCTTCTTAAAAGTGAGCTGATTTGGTTTCCACTGTGCTCGACAGTAAACTCCAATCCAACTGTAAAAACAGTCAGAGACCAGCCCATAAGCAGGGTGGAGTGCATTAGAATAGGGTTACATAACCTTGTTTTTTTCATTACCTTCTTTACAGCTTTTGTAATAGAGCGTGTCTCTCAGCCCTTTAGCAGAGAAAGAAAAATTTGGTTTAAATTACAATACAGGCAGCCTGTCAGCTTGTCACCCACCAGCAGCGTCAGCTGTTTCTGCAGCACCTCACAATACGAGTCTTTGTTGGATCCGTATGAGAGGGGCTTTTGTGCCCGACCTGCAGAGGTTAGAGAGGTAAACGTGAATTAAACTGTTGGTGTAGAGACCACACTGATATGATCAGTCTTTTAGAAATAATTCCTCATAGATTTGGATTTAGTCATCCAGGCTGTAATTCAGTCATCATGCCAAAGTTTAAGCTGCATCAGTCATGCAGGAGTTTTGTCAAACCCATTTAATCCAACCATTCAGAATAATGGTAGAAATTCGAAAGTGTTTCATTATTCTTCTTTTCTTCTACTGCCCATCTTTTAGCTTTCTTTAATTAGATTTACTTTAATCATAACTACTGAACAGAAAGAGGAACAGTTCTCTCTAAAATTCACCGTTCCATAGCGGGGATGGGCAGGGTAAAGTCGGCTCGAGTTTCACTGTTCCCATCTGTAACATTTGTTTTTTATTTGGCCATCAGAAGTTTTCCAGCTCTTGCTCTTACAGTAATTAGAGAGCCATCTTAATACTGCAGCCACTTCCTTTAGGCCTGCTAAAGTTCTCATTTTTCTGCTCTCTGTCCCTCATTCCTCCCTGATTACATTAAAAAAGTGCTGCGGTAAACCCCTCCAAATGATTCCAAATTGTTGAAAGAGGGTGGCGGTGGAATGCAAGAGTTGACATGAATGCTTTTGATATCTTCTGAATCCTCTTTCAAAAAAAAAAAAAAAAAAAGCAAAGGGACTTTTAAGACGAAGAACACGCTGTCATTGATCAGAAGCAAAAGTGCAGCAGAAAGCTGTCTGTTTATGTGATCGTACCGAGGAGAGTCATGGCTTCCTTATGCATGTGAAACTCAAGAGATGAGCATGTGGCTGCTGACAGTGTAAAGTTTGTTATTTTACCAGTTGCTGACTAAAAAGATAACACAGCTGTGAAAGCTGTCAACGCCTGAACACATTCTTGAAAACGGAAAGATGTATTTAGAACAATGACAAGGCAGAGGACAGAGAGCTTACCCCTTGTTAAATTTCAAACTATAACAAAGAAAAAGAGGCTGTATGGTTGCAGAAGTAGTGAGAGGTTGAGGTTGCAATCATGAATGAAAAATCAGTTTAATCTAATGTGGGACTTTGACCTGTCATCAGTCTTATTTGTGGCTAATAGTCCCGTCTCTCTTCCTTCTGTCTCCTTGCAGGGGCGGTGGCTGCCTGGTCGGACATGATGCCGGGACAGATCCCTGACCCTTCGCTGGCGGCCGGCTCTCTGCCCAGCCTGGGCCCGCTGGCGGGCATCTCAGCCACAACGCTCACTGATCAACTCAAACTGGCTGACTTCCGCCAACTGGGTGCCATGTTGTCCCCGCTGCACTTCCTGGGAAGGCTGGGGAAGAGGCCCCTGGCCATCAAGACGGAGGTGAGGAGGAAGAAGACAAAAGAGGAAATGGTTCAGTCACAGGGTGTGTGAAAGACAAGCATTCTTTCAGAGGGTATCAGATGAAAGATGTGTCATGTGCCCTCTGTTAGGGTAGGTTTTATCTCATCTGTGGAAATCGGCAAGTTTCCATTTGACTCTAAGGCATCAAAACATTTATTAGAATATTGCACACATACAGTGTGGATGTCTGTTTATTATCTGTGATCTTAGAAATGTACAAGAAAGACATGCTCAATTTGCTTCGAAGTGTATGGACTGGTAGCAAATTTAACTAACATAAACTACTCGTGTTTATCTATTAAATATCATCAGTTGTTAATAAGATGATGATATAAGAATCACCGTTTTGTTCCATTACATCTAGAATCACAATATTTCCATGGTGTTAAGTAGACAAACATGCATGTCTATAGGCTGACTTATGCTGAACCTGGATTGTTTTCTCCCTCTAGTGCTTACAGCAAGAATTACAGATTGCACAGCTCTTTGTTTCTATCTAAATGATCCTTGCTATTAGTCGTAGATTTACATGCTTAAGAATTTTTTAAAAAATACATTTCGAGTGCACATTTCTCATTCTGACAAACATTGTGTTGGCAGATGGATGAAGACGAGGAAAGGAGGAAACGGAGACGAGAAAAAAACAAGGTAGCAGCAGCTCGGTGCCGAAACAAAAAGAAGGAACGGACTGACTTCCTTCAAAGGGTGAGAGTCATAACACAGCAGTAGCAGAGTATCGCTGAGTAGCTGACCTCAGTTAACCTGAGCAGCTGATTCTTATTTTAGGCATCCGGCCTGAACTCCAAGCTAACGTGATCAGGCTAATTCAGGCCTGGTTTCAACAATCAGTGTAAATGCACCTGAGCATCTTAAAATCATGGATTGGTTTTCCAAAGTGATTTCCTGTTCATAACTTCAATATTTAAATTCCTGTGTCCAGGAATCAGAGCGTTTGGAGATGGTAAACTCAGAGCTAAAGGCCCAGATAGAGGAGCTCCGTGTTGAGAGGCAGCAGCTTATGGTGATGCTCAACCTCCACCGGCCGACCTGCATCGTGAGAACCGACAGCGTCAAAACCCCTGAGAGTGAGGCCAACCCCTTGCTGGAGCAGCTGTCTGCTGACAAAAAGTGAAAGTGGGAAACCAGGGATTTGAAATCCCTAATTCCCAATCTAGCACCACTGTGGCAGCCATTTTTATGAAACCATAAACTGGCAATACATTTCTGAACAAGCACTTGAGCTCCAAGCTGAGGACTTTTGGAGACTCTGCCCAAAGACTGGAGGTTAAAGGGCTTCTTCAGTACGGCTACATGAGCTGGCTCTGTCCATTGGAAAACTGGAAACACCCAGTTTAATCTCTGCATTAAGTGTTGTTGATACCCGCTGTGCCTAGCTGTTACTTCAACCATCTCTATACAAAGGGACCAATGGAAACAGTGGAGAACAGGAGGAATCAATAGTGAGGAAACACACTAATACCAATATGGTGCTCTGTTACAAAAGCCCTGGCATCAATGAGTGGCATTGTTTGAATGCAGTGGCCTACAAAGACCAAGTGCTCCGCGGTCTCCTTTTGTATGCTAGCCGAAATATACAGGTGTAGAATTTTTAGTATGCAATACTCAATTAAGTACACCAGACGAAGTAGAGGTTTTTTTAATTTTGTAA